>VCHN02000014.1:73811746-73946629 GCA_007115665.2 Sequoiadendron giganteum | reverse complement strand
GATCAATTTAACCCTTTTGTTATTGTTGTATGGTTTGCTACTTCCCATTTTTTTGTTGAAACAATCTTTGCATCTTGATAGCCTTCTATAGTTTGGTACTTCCCAAGGAGTTATTCAAACAAGCTAGCGAGTTGGGAGAAGGCACATCCCTTGCCTTTGAGAGAATTGAACAAGATTTTCATGATGGTAAGAATTTTAAAGTGCTTGAAGTTATAGGTATGGTGATCAGCTTGCTAAAACATTTTCAAAGTCCAATGCACATTCAAACTTGACTACTATTTATTGTTTGTATCGTCTTTTGCAAAAGCTCATTAAATTGTATGGCCACTAGTGAGTACATTCTTCATACAATGCCTTGTGTTCAAGATATGTTGGCTATGTTGATGATCATACTATGCTCCATAAGTTTCCTTTCTACTTCTAGCTGAAAACACCATTGTTGATTTTCAATTAGTTGTGTTGGAAGCTCAACAGTTTTAGGGTCTTATTCCATATTTTGTTGTGGAACATCTATTTTATGCTCAAGCTATTTTGGCTAACAAGGGAAACCATTAGCGTGAAGGTTCTTCTTCCTTTACAATGCCAACACAAATTTGGAAAGCTTTACCTGATATTATGTGATTTATTGTTTTGTTCATAACATATCAGCTTAGAATCTAACTTTTCTTTTTGAGAAGGATGGTGTTGCTAGTATAAAATGGATTTGTAATGTTCTGTTAATTTGTTTGTATTTGACTATGTATTATTTACTTGTTAGGTTTTGGTTGGTTTTTAGGAGTTAGTTGTTAGTAGTTGTTGATGGTTGTGTTTTGCTTGGCAATCGTTGGGTATTTTAAATAGGTTTCTAGAGGTTAGGGAAAATAGTTTGATTCTTGTCTGATCATCTCTAGTCCATTTTTGTGTAAGAACTTCACATGAATAAAGTTATACTTTTGTTACCCTCTTTGGTATTCATTATTCTTTATGTTCATTATGTCATGTCCCCTTTTTTCAATCTATGTTGCAGTCCAAAATGCCCATTTCCTATCAGCAACGTTCCCTTTGATCCAAATTTGTGTACGAGTTCTTCCCCTTCATTCCCCTTGCATTTGCTTAAGATCCCCAAAACTTCTAAGTATGGAGGCATGGCCAATTTTCTAAGTTAGTGTAAGCCATCGGAGTTGTGGAGTTTCCTTTCCTATCATGAATTTCCTCCTAAGTTTGCTTTCTTCTATACTTTTGTCAAGGTTTTCGACTTCCCCATTTAGGCATACCTCATGACCATCTCTTGCCTTCATTCCCTTCTCCTATCGAACTGGCCCATCCCATCATACCTCTCTTCCAAACCTCGCTCCTTACAAGCCCTTGTTGGAAAGTCGAACTTCCTCTCACTAGTATGCTTCCCTTCTGAACTTCGAACCCTGACTTGTGGTATGAGTCACAGCATATCTTTGATGCCCCAACTTTGACCACTCCTAGTATTTCTCACTGCCCATCGGTGCTTATTCTCAACATGTGGCTCAATTTGTGGTACCATATCACAAACAACATTATTTTCTTTTAGGATGTGGCTCCACATGTATTTCTTGCCATAGGAGTTGAGTATTTTTCCCTAGCCACCATTAATGTGGTAGTTAGGTTTGTGGTTGTGGATCTTCGCACCATTAATGTTAGGAGTTGTTGCAGGTTTCAAGCACCTTCCTCCATAGCTCCCCAATACCTTTTTGTGCACATGGGCACAAATTTTGGGTGCAATTTAAAGGAAAATGGCACTAGTAGGCATTTAATGTAGGTTTCGACAATCTTTTGTGGGTATTAAGGATAAAAAGTCGAGAATATTATGAAAATATTCCAAACCCTAAACCAAAGTAGTTCTAAACCCTAGTGTTCGAGCACATAGATCTAAGGGTGGAAACCCTTAGATTCATTAAAGGTCAAAGGATGAA
Source organism: Sequoiadendron giganteum (assembly GCA_007115665.2). NCBI lineage: Eukaryota > Viridiplantae > Streptophyta > Pinopsida > Cupressales > Cupressaceae > Sequoiadendron > Sequoiadendron giganteum. Next base: position 73,944,704 of record VCHN02000014.1, on the reverse strand, counting down.
AAGCCTATTGGTCAAAGGAGCAATTCTCAAACAGAGGTCATGTTTGAGCTTTAACGGTGACTGATATTGGTGATATTGAGTTGGCACAACCTTGACAGTTGTCACGGTGATATTGGAGCTTTCATGGTGGCACATCTCATCTTCATTCCATCTATGTGATGTGTAGTGAGTTATTGCAGATCCCCGATTGAGCAATTATAGCTTTGTGCTGTTACTATAGCATTGTTGCAAACTAAGCAGTTACAATTTATTGTTACAGTTGGTCAAGCATTCTTATTTCTATTGTAGCTATTGTATTCCAATCACATATTGTTGTGGTAGCAATATTTTGTAAAGCATTTGTGACATGTTTAATATAAATACGGTTTGTAGTTTATCTTCCATTGTGGGTCTAATTTGGGATTTGGGTTATCCATTTAAATGCATGAAAACAAATTTTCTATGGGTTTGCTAGATTTGGGTAGAAAATATTAGGTTTTTCCATTTTAGGGCCCGATAGTAAAGTCTAAAGCATAATAATGGGATATTAAAGTTGCTGTGTAAACGTCAATAAAATCTAGGGTTTTATAAGACTTGGTTTTACAAATTTCCGAGTTGTTATTGTTGCAAGTAAACATTGATACAAATTTAGTGTTTGTATGGTGTTGACCTAAATATTATTAAATCTGTCAACTATTTACACTAAATATTTGTTCATGACATTATAAGGTATATTTGTGTAGCCAATTTCAATACTATTTGCGGAAGGGTTAAAAATGTTTGCATTTATAAATTAGTAGGGACATTACACATTACTGCAAGTACTAGTCTTATTAGATACAGGAATAAACAAAAACTAAATCATAACTTCCCTTTAGTAATGCCAAGTTACATCACTTCTCAAAGAGTAAACAATTATACCTTGATCTCATAAATGGAGGAGATTATAGCTATTTCCAAAGATTTTTTAACGAACGAACACTAGCACACAAACTGTAGTCTATTTAACTTTTTTTTTAGATTAATTAGTGGGTTTGATTTTAGGTTACACCACATAGAATTGTTCACCAGGGACCAAAATGTCCAACCACGAGACATGCAATTCGGAAACTACTATAGACCAATCAACTGTGGGGATACCGCTATAATTGTGAGAATGCCACTACAACATGCAGTCTGGTCTGAGGTTTCATTGTAGGGATTTGAACCTGGATTGCAACTGTAAGAAAACAAGGGCTTAACTGTTTGGGCACCGCCCCTTTGACATTTTCCATCTACTTTTTATCCTCTATTTTGATTTAAAATTCATTGTTAGAAAAAAGGTAGAAAGCACTTCTAATAAAACAAAAATTACTTTCAACAGAAAAGCAGTTGTTTGATTTTCTTGGTTTTTAGAAAGATAAAAATGAATTGATTCAAGTAAAACACTCACATAGAGACAAACCCTCCACCTTTTTTTTGTTTATTTTTCTAAGGTACCTAGGTTTAAAAAACCTTAGTCCTGGCAAAGTTGTAAACTGAAATGCCAACCCCCCTTTGCCATCAGAGATGGGTCCTTTAAACCGTGCAAGAATATAGCATCTTTCTATCTATCCTAACAACAGCAGAAAGACAACTTAATCAAAATAACTGCAATTACTAGACTGATTATAGTTTTACCTGTGCATCAATTAATTATTATGTAAAAGCCCCCTTGATCGTAGACAGTCTTTTCTTATTTCCTGTTAATGTGTTGTGGGATGATGTTTATGCGATGGGATTTCAATCTCTGACAACTAATGTCAGTTGCCCACAATTGTCACTGAGTTCATGTCTTACGACTGTCTACAATAAGTTTTGTGATATAAAACCTGATTAAATTTTTATCAATGTTCAACCTTGAGTCCAGGAAGAGCTATTCAATGGAACTGCAATGCAAAATACAGAAGAATTTAACCATATACAATTGTTTGTATAAATTTAGCTATATATGGATTTGTTTATGGCATATTCCCACATCAACATGGCTGGATTCAATTGCACTTGTTGTACTTTAGTCCCTTGGATGGTGTCATCACTCAATTCTTTCTTGGGTACCATCTGAGTTCAATCCAGCCCCAAACCAGCTTGACTAATGGGTAATTCACAGGATGCGGGTTTATAAGATATTTGGAGAACTCCCCATACTGTCAGCATTGGGAGGATCTGATTTGTGGGATCCGATGTTCTCCAAGTTTCAGGAATGGCAAAAATTTTCCTGGATTTTGGGGATGGTGGGGGTACAACTATTAATATGATACATTTAATTTTTCTTTTGTCTTATAACTGTTTTTAATTTTTATGGCAGTTTTAAAATATTTTAACGATTTTTTTAATATATTAAAACTAATAATTTAATATTAATCTTTTATTACTTTTTCTTTTTTAAATGCATGTTGCTGGGTACACCACCTTAGCATCTTTGAGATGGTTGGGGGATGTTCATAAACCCCTTGGTTGTCCTAAGAATTCCAGAGTGTCTCCAAAAGTACCCCTAAAATAGGTGATGTTATCTTTAGGGGACATCCCCTCAAAAAAAGCAGGATAGGATTGAGAGAGTGTAATGTCTCCATATTAGAGACATAAAATGCATAGATTAAATTTTTGATTTTAAAGATGGTTTGACAAAGCACAATGAAAGATTGATGGAATAAGATAAATGAAATGCATTATTATCAACTAGTGCATAACTAACATAATCTGATATGACTTATTACTCTTGAATGGAGTCGATCTTTGCCTTGTCTCCACTTTCCTAGCATCATTGGATGGTAGAATGACTGTGTAAAGAGCGCGTGAATAGTCTCAAAGGGGACTCCCTCAAGGTGTTCCACCCGTCTTGGGACTGTTCTCCAGAGGACCGAATTACCCGCCTTTCCCTCCACAAACTCCCTATCCTTGCTGAGTGCTAGTGAACAAAATTGCTTTGACAAAGATCTATCCTTCGAGGTAAAGTCATGGACTCTTAATGAGACACAATAATTGCTGCAGGCAATATTATTGTGTCTAACAAAAGACAATAACCGATATTAAGTCTTAATCTATTGATTTAATGGGTTTCCACATTTCATACATACATATAAATTCTTTATGCCATATCAATCAGAGTTAAAGATTTGTTTGGTTCAGGCGCCTTACCTGTAGCTGAGCATTCTTTGCCCTCTCTGAAACTAATCTTTGATCCACAGTTTATCACGTCCCTTTGTCTTGGGTGATTTCTGGCTTCGGCTGAGCAACTATAAATGGCTAGTCTTCTTCCCGTTGATACAATGGAGGTGTAATGTCCCCTTCTAGTGGAAGCGCTTAAACCTGAATCTTGCATTCAAAGTGTTTTTCAAAGAGACATTAGAGGTGTTAAAGATCAATAAGTTTAAGTGATAATATCTAATAAGATTAACGATGATATAAACATTTCATTCTTGTCAGCGGATTAATCATTTCCCTCACTATGAATGATTCTTTTGTAATATATTTCATGAGTACATTAGGGTAGATACTAAACATCTATCGAGATCCCATACATGTAACTCTATTATACCATAGAGCCATTCATGTATCAAATCGTAATGATGTCATATGGTGTTCTTGTTCTTATATGATTGACCATTATTGTTAGGGGGCAGATTTGGGTCTGCACTTGTGACTAGAATCACTTACTAATTGTATGGTACAATTATGAACTCAAGTAGATGGTTCCATGTGAGACCAATAGCATAATACGCATAGCTTACCTATGTAAGTGTCAATTCATACAGCCATATGCTTTTAAGTAGTCTTGTATATCTAGATCGATATCTTTCCCATTATGTGTCCACATACAACATTACTATCACTTACACTAATATAATTCTATTGGTTGATTTGCATCCTATATAGTTCGAGTATCTTATCGACAGATTTGCGGCAAATGATGATCAAATTGATATAACGTACTAGTTCTGCCGATATCCCTGTGGGTATGTATTTCTTCCATTTACCTCTTAAATCATTCTGCAGAGTCAATCTGCCTTTCTGTTTTTCCACCAGCGATTATCTCTTCAGCCGTGATGACTCGTTTCTCCCGCGGTGATGATTCTTTTTCCCCCTATGCTTTTTGAAATATACTCTCTTTATATCCCTGTCTTGGCCAACAGACATAACCGTGCCCATTCTGCAAGGGATGTGCCTTTCTATTAAGCATTGTTATATTTAATCGATGCCGCTTTGGTTAATGACCTGTTACTAGCTTGGAGGTCTCTAATCATCTTTTATTATGATTAGTGCCTTGTCCACAACCTCAAATAGTATTGTGAGTTCCTCCTGGGTTGCTGTGAGAATAAAGATGATATCGATTGGGTCAATATGCTCGGATTGAATTGCCAATCATTGACCGAAACACACAGTGTAATGGTTGTTCAAGTTTTCGACCTGGGCAGTGACTTGGTATCTTTACCAGAGCGCCAGAATGGTATTCAACAAACCCATATTCTTTTTAGATTATAAGAATATTATGTGTCTTTATGATAATCATAATTTCCATTTATATTTGATTATTTAGTTTTTCTTATGAGTACTATAATATCCATTATATTTATAATTATAATATTATTTTATGTTTATATTTCATAGAATATAATATTAATATGTTATATACTTTAATATCCATTCTATCATAAATATTATTTAATATTTATGGTTATTTATAATATTAATAATTATAATATTGTCTTTGACAATTATAATTATGACGATATCAAATGGTTTAATATTTTAAATATGTATTTTATTATCTTAATGTCACGATGTCAGGGACATGACAGAGAGGTGGGGGATTTTTTCTCCAAACATCTAGGATGTGGTCCAGGTCCCTAGGGATGCATCCTTGTGGACCACAGGTGGGATCATGTCATATGGGATAATCTCACAACCCACATTAGAAGGGTATATATAGTAAATGTGAGTTACATCTAAAGCTTCAATTCATGAACTAGAATCAGAAAAACTCTATGTTGTGTAACTGAACTGTTCGGATTTGAAGAGTTGGAATAACCTAGTGTTTATTTCCATCAGCACACCAACTGATTCAAAGTTTCATATTTATCTCAGAATTTAATTCACTTTCATCTATATTGTTCAACACAACTATTTTGATTTTTTCTTTTACTATGTTCTATCCGAGCAATGCAGTTATACTAGAAGGTTTTATGTTGGAAAAAAGATGTTATCTCAAGAAGAGTTATATCATTTAGAACGAACTTTGTTTGTGTTTTAATGATTTAATCTTTAAGGGCATAGGAGGTCAACTACTGAAATGTTTTTTATAGCATTGCAGGTATTGCCAGGAAGCAAAAGGCTTGTTCCAAGAACTTGGTGTGAAGCCTTTTGTTGTAGAACTTGATGAGTTAGGTGAGTGTGAAAGCTATGTTGATTACATGGAATTTTCTTTGTTTTAATTGCTGTAGGATTATAAATAATGTTACTTTAAAGTTGGTGCTGCAAATACCTTAAGGTAGGCTGCCTCACTATTAGTTATTGGTAATCTGTGTGGGTTATTACTTATTAGGTATTTGATGCTCACTTAATTTTTCTTATTTTTAATGTGTTCTCTGTTTATCTTAGTAAGTTGTACTCTTTTTTAAAGCTAGTGTAGGTCAATTGAAAACGGATTTATCCTACATGCAAAAGATAAAAGAGCTAAAATGGAAACATTAGCTTTTAGGTGTTAGAACAGGTCATGGAAATTGGGTGGAATTATTATTTTGTACAAGTCTAATGAAGTGCTGTGACCATACTGTTCTTGGATACTTTTTAGATTGAGCTGATTCCCGCATATTTTTCTGAGTGTCAAACCTATCACACAACTTCATTGAATTGTCAATTAATTTCAGCCCCCCTTAGCAACAATTTTTCACTCAAAGACCCTATCACCCTATTATATGATGCAGTCTTATTGAGGTGTGGACACATGGAATCTTTCACACCTGGTAGGGCTGAAAAATTGCTTGGGATCAGATTGACCAAGTGCTACATGTAATTTGTCAACTGTTCGATCTGTTCTTTCGACTAAGCTTTGCCCTTTCCATTCAGTTTATCCCTTACACAAAGGGGTATCTATGACCATGTATTCTGCTGGTTGCACATCTTGAAAACTCTCATCTGGTGGAGTTTTGACCGTTTGATGTTTGCTCTTTGCCCTCTTTGTTGGAGAATCCTCAAATAGGAATGAAATTGCTTTGATGTTTAGTAGTGCCATTTCCACCATTTTCCTCGTTCCCTTTATCATTTCAACTGACCACTCTAGAGCCTGTTGTTGGTTCTCTTTCAAATTTTCCCTTTTGTGGATCTTGGAAATGCTGACCTATAAGACAAATAATTGTTTAGCTGAATGTGGAGGAGAAGGTATTTACAAAAGTAGAATAGTGCGGGGAGTGGGGATATGAATAGTGAATTGAGTGGAGGTGGGTGGATGTGTTGGAAGTAGAGGTGAAGGTGGATGGGGAGAGGGCAAAGGAGAGGGTGAAACCCCAGATGAAGGAATAGGAGGAGAGGTACAGTTTGAAGCAGGCGACAAAGAGTTAATCTTTCTTGTTGATGTAGTAGCAATAGATTCTGATCAACTCCTTTTATGTAGTGTTTTTGGAGCATTTTGTGTAGGGGTAACAAGCCTCATCTGTGGAGGAGATTTTACCCTGTGCAATGATCTTGGTTCTTCTCTTGGGCTATGCATCACCCTGTGCTTCTATAACAACCCTGCTAGCATGACGTTTTTCTGATTCCACTGAAAGAATATTGTGGAGTTGAAGATGGAGGCATATCCCATACACCTTTTTTGCTGCTTTTTGTTGACATGGCTGAATCTTTGGGGCTTTTGGAACCCTAGAAAGATGCACCTATAATCTTCTTTTCCTTGAGCTTTGCTATTTTCATCTCTGTATCCACTTAGAAGTTATTTAAAGTGCTTTCTCACTTCTTTGCTTTAAGAAACTAATTGATGAATCAGCTCAATTTATTATTGAGAATGGAGCTTTGGCTAACCCTTTCTGATCTTAAGCAGCTGATCTCACCTCTTCATTGTCCTCTACAATTTCAAGGCAATTAATTAACATATATGCTCTAATTTGAGCTAACAGTAAGGTGGCAATAATCTGTTTCTCTGACTTGCGATTCATCAGCACAATTTGCCCAAAAATATTATACTTGGTACATGAGAACACTTAATTTCTTAAATTTTATTCAATGAAACCCCTTGGGTCAAAAGATGACCTGGCTTCAAACAGCCTTAAGGTTATAAATAGCAATCTCTCTATCAACACCTTTAGCAGCATCACTTGTATTGTTGGAGTAATAACCAATAGTAATAGGCCACTATACACCCCCTTTGTGTGTGGAATGAACCATTGCCAATTTTTTGCTCAATTCTAGTAAAATAATCTTGACGTTAGGCTACTTGGGTAGCATAATAGGCCTCTTGCTGTGTAAAAACCACCCTAGAGTGTTTTTGAAATTTTTTGTCAATAAAAAACAATAACATAAACTTGCAAAAAGAGGAATTCTTCTGTCATAAAGTCTGATACAAGAAATCAGCTTACATACATCTGCTGTTACAAAGTTTTGATGGATATTCATTCACCAAATAATGCCAGTACATGAAATAGACATACATATGAAACTCCCGCATGAAATACCTTGAAAATAGAGGTGAAGATGAGTGTTGCAGGTCTGATAAGTCATGCAGATATTGTTGCAGGTTTGTTGCTCATAGTTTGTATGTCACAGAAGCCCTGAAAACTCATCAACAATCCTGCCCAGCCAACAAGGAACACCTCCCAACAATAGCAATCAGTGATATATACATCTAGCACTGCAAAACAGCCCTAGTATGCAAGGAGATAAAAAGTTTCAGGTCTGCTAATCAATTTTCAATCAAACCCAGCATTGGATTGGTGCTAAAAATTGGGGTGGCCAGCACTAAATCTCCAACATCCCCTCCTAACCTTGTTTATCTAGCTAACAATTGTCTAAAAGTGGTAGCAATGTACTAGGCACCACCAAAGAGCATTTCAACCTAGAGGACTCATGCCAAAACCCCAGGTGCACTAAGTAATGGTACAGCCTCCTCTAGAAAATCTTGCAACCTGCAATAGTCTCAAAAATATCTCCCAACAATAGCAATCAGCGATATATACATCTAGCACTACAAAACAGCCCTAGTATGCAAGGAGATAATAAGTTTCAGGTGTGCTAATCAATTTTCAATCAAACCCTCATTGGATTGGTGCTAAAAATTGGGGCGGCCAGTACTAAATCTCCAACTTCCCCCTAACCTTGTTTATCTAGCCAACAATTGTCTTAAAGTGGTAGCAATGCACTAGGCGCCACCATATAGCATTTCAACCTAGAGGACTCAACCCCAGGTGCACTAAGTAATGGTACAGCCTCCTCTAGAAAATCTTGCAACCTGCATCAGTCTCAAAAAAACCCCTTCAAAGGAGTCACCCAACATCAATTATCACAATGAGATCAGCCTTGAATGATTTTTGACCTTGAAATCCAACTTCCCAAGCACATATGAGTGGTATGGCCAGCTAGGGCACACATCAAACCTTCAACTGTATAGCTAGAAAAAGCCAAACTGTCATGCCTCCTCCATGATCAACACTAAAATATTAAAAAATATAAATATTAACAATTTAAATATTATTATAATCATCATAATATAATACTATAAATATTAAAATATATATAAAATGAATATAAAAATATATTTACAATAAATTCAATTTATAAATATAATAGTAAAATAGGAAATATATAATATATTAATATAAAATAATATTTATTGAAAGAGAATACCATTATTAAAATAATGATTAACAGCAGCCAGCGATTCATTCAAACAGCAGCAGCTCATTTAGTAAACAGCAAAGACTAAGGGAAAGGCAGCGATTACCACTAAAAGGCAGCAACTGCATTATAAGAGGCTGCGATCCATATTAAGGAAATAATATCTCCAGACAGCGATTAGTTGTAGAGGGATGTGTCCCTACCAAAGGAAGGAATGATGAACAGTTGTGTCTCTTCCCTCCCCACCGTGGAGGATATAAATGGAAGAACTCCTCAAAGGGAGGAGCATCATGGAGGAAAAATAAATAGAAATCTGGATAATGCAGCAGATTGAAAAAAATGAATAAATATATTGGATTAAATGTTATCCGCAAGAATATATTTGGGGAAGTAAATATATATATATATAGTTATAGGATTAGGCAATAATGATGCTTGCAGCAATTATTGAGCCTTATAAATAATTAGGATAATTCAATATAAAGATGGGTAATTGATTCTTATTCAAAGCAATATCTTCTGGATATTAAAAACAGATCGAACAACAAGGAAATAGGAGGAGATCAGAAATAAATCTCTGCACTCAGCAGACAAGGGCATTAATATACTTGCATCTGTGAATATCACAATCTTATGTCTTAATAGATATTGTGGTATGCTCTATCATGATTACTATATATTTATTGTTGTATTATCTCTATGAATCTGGATATATTTAGTATTTGCAATTCTCATTAAGCAACCATGAAGAGGAATGGGGGAAATACCAATAGGGTGAATAGATACTAGATTTCTTTCTAAGTACATGCCACTCCAAGCTGGCCACTTGGAGCCAAGGGGGTGAGTGACTGTCCTTGGGCTTAGAAAGGGGAATCTACGGGCCTCCTATTGTAGCTTCTTCCAATCTTTACATGGATTGGTTGTTGATCGTAAGAGGGATGGATAAGGCAACATGGATAGGGAAAGCAGATACAAGTGTATCCACTATGTATGCCACTCCATGTTGGATGACTGTGTGTCTGCCACTTGGGGCCAAGAGGGATGGTATATCCACTCTTGGGCTTAGTATGGATAGCTTCGGGTAGACTTATCATGTTTCTCATCCAAGTCCCATTATGATCAAATTTCTAATATGAATTATTGATATTGTATAGTTTATATAGCTTTGAAATAATTATGTATTTTTACCTAGTTTAAATAGATAAGACATTTATTATATATGTTTTAACTTTTGATCATATGAATTATATTTACAATATTATCTAACATGATTGCAAGACCTAAACTAGGATCTATCTTGCTTTAATTGGTAAGTTATAACCCTAACTACATTAAACTTGTGATTCTAGGGCAAGATTTAGGGCAATCCCAAAGGGGGACATTACACAAACTGAAAATGCTTCAAACACATAAATTTTTGAAAATCAACACTAAATCACTTCCAAAAATTTGCAAGTCACAACACTTCAAAAATTTTCATATCTGAAACCCCAATCTGCAAACTCTATGAAGGACAATGGTGATTCCCAAGTAGAACCACTCCAAACCAGCTAGGGATTATCTTCCAAATTCTAAACCAGTGATCCAATGAGAGTTTACATCCTCAAAAGATTCAAGGCAGAACACATAAGTTCAATCTGGTAGCATTTCATTACATGTACTCTTCAAAATGAACAAATGAGCCCCAACACCTCCTTTTATAGCTTTTTGGAGGAAATTTGCAATTTAAAATTATAATAATTTGTTTTCCCTCAAAAGTGACCTTTTTGAAATAATAATAATATTTCATGTGCAAAGGTCCTCTTAATTAGGCATCCAACTTTTAAAACACTTCATTACCTTTCCAACGAGTTATTACACTAAGTAGTCCTTTTTTATAATTTCTTAACATTAGACCACATTAGTGAAATATTAATTAATTATTCAATAACTCACCCAAGTTATGGAAAACACTGAAACTGAGTTAGAATCAAATTCTGATCACATTGAGATGATATTGAAGATATAGGATGATGATAGGAGCCAATTAGATGACACTAAAAATAGACATGCTCTCCAAGAAGTTTGGAGAACATCCTAGGAGTTCGGAAACACTTTTGAAAGTGTCATAACGATCCATACTAACAACTGGGCTCATTGCTTAAAATAGAAATCTTGATTTATTGAACGCCAACCTCCAAGAACTTAGGAGTCCCCCCTTCTCTTACCAATTAGCCTACGAGACTCAAGAACTTAGCTAAAAGCTTACAAATCAATTCGGCTCAAATTGGGGACATTACATGTTATATCTTTCAACCTTGATGTAAGTAAATGTTGGAAATTGTATGAACCATTCCTTATGAAAGCCACTCTACATGTGGCTTGCCCATGCATATGATCAAGTTTTCATTGACTACATCGTTTTACCATTTTGTAATGAATAAGGGAGTTAGTGTACTGTAGCGAAGGAAAATAATTATACATAAGATTAGTGGGCCCATATTCATTAGCTTTGTTTAGGGCTAGGACTATCCTCACAATTGCTAAGTTGTATACCGGATATGAAATCATATAGAACTTCCTTGTCTTAGTAACAATACACAATTGCTGATGCATGCTTTCATTGATGAGGAAAACCCAATTAATCTTATAGATTGCTCTACTAACCATGTTCATTACATAGAAATGGATGCAATGTTCTTGCCTCTAACCTTCTTGTTATCTTGTTTAACAATATGATTATGTTGGCAAGGAAATGGTAACATCTCTTCTAAGAGGTTTCATTCATCTTGCCAGCCAATGTTATGTCCCTAACCCTATAGTTTGTATTATGTTATGAGTAGTTGGCTTGTGGCTACCTTAACTCTTAGATAAGTTACATAATCATTGTTATAATCATATATACGTATTTAGGCCATCCTAAGAGTTATACCTAAGTATCTAAGTCGGCCTAGGTGTATGCAAGGCATAAGTATGGTATATATAGGAGGTATAGGTTAGTTATTATCATCATGTTGAGTATTGAGTTCTTATTGAAGAATATTGGAGGTATCTCCCTCGAAGTGGATTAGGAGGTTGCCCCCTCAAAGTGGCATATTATTCTCAAGTATTTGCAACATATTTACTATTATAATTTTCTTTGTGCAAGTTATTTTATTACAAGTGGTATCAGAGCATAATCTTGGCACTGTGAAGGCAAGGCATTTTCTCAATTTTGGAGGTCATTTTGTGAAACACATATCTCTCAAATTTTGGCAAATTTTGGTTTGATTTTTAAAGGGTTTTTGGAGAAGCTATTGAAGCATCTACAACCCATATTTCAGAGACATTGGAGCAGTATTAAGGAATTTATTGCCAAATTAGGGTTTAGCCAAGTTTTTTTTGGGAAGACTATATCTCTCAGACTTAGGTGAAATTATTACTGATTTAAAGGGATTTTTTTTGACTTCATAGAGTCAACTACATTTTAAATATTAGAGGAATTAAAGGAGAATTAAGTGACTTATTGTAAAATTAGGTTTTCCAACAAATTAGCTCTCAAGGCTGCAAAAGACCTAATTTTGGGAGATGTTTTTGGGAAATTCTAACCTAAGCTCTAGTGAGTTATAGTAAAATTTTTAAAGTATTTTCAGTTTATTTGTGTGATTTATTGCAAAATTAGTGTTTTGGAACTTCTTCACAACAAAAAGTAGCCAAAAAAAGAAGAAAAAGAAAAAGAACAAGAACAAGAAGTAGAAGTAAAAGAACAAGAGAAAGGAAAATGAAAGAAAAAGAACAAGAAGTAAAAGTAGAAGAACAAGAACAAAAGATAGATAAAAAGAAAGAGAAAGAGCAAGCACAAGAGCAAGAGCAAAAACAAGAACAAGAGAAAGAGAAAGAAGAAGTAGTAGAAGAAGAAAAAGCGAAAGAACATAAGATAGATAAAAAAGAAAGAGAAAGAGCAAGAGCAAGAGCTAGAGTAAGAGCAAGAACAAGAACAAGAGCAAGAGAAAGAAGAAGAGAAAGAAGAAGAAGTAGCAAAAGAAGAAAAAGGGAAAGCATAAAAAGAAGATAAGAAGAAGAAAAAGAAAAAGTTAGCATTGAGGACAATACTTTTGTAAAGAGGGGGGCAATGTTATGCTCCTAACCCTATAGTGTGTATTATGTTATGAGTATTCGGCTTGTGGCTACCTTAACTCTTAGATAAGTTACACAATCATTGTTATAATCATTTGTGAATCAAGAGACTATAGGGAGACAAGGAATGCTGTGACTGCCAAAATATCAAAGGGACAAATTTTTTAGCTAGTTCATTTTTCTTTTGGGCTATTGCTAAAAATACTTCGTGAATCCACATTCCCTATCTTTGTATCTCAAAAAATTACGAAATCACTATGAGTAAAAATAGAGGGAGGAACACCACAATATCAATATCTCATTTTGGTAGCCTTAAGGGATATTGTTTAATCAATCATTTATAGGATCACCTCTAGGTTTTTTTTTGGATAAACTAGCAAGTCAAAACTCTTCTCATTTACCAACTAGGGTTTTTAGATTCAAGACCCAAAAATAGAAATGGAATTTGAGTTAAAATAGCAATATTATGAAAGAGCAAGATTACCAAATCTAAAATTAGTAAAAATAAGAGGAAAGAAAAATTTGGTCACAATCTTTTTTGCACAAATGCATGGACACACCTCTTTTCAATGCATTTTTAATTATTTTTTTAAAGATTTTAAGTTCCAAGTGATGAAAATGGTGAAAGATCCAGTTCCTTGAATAACATTTCTTGCTGTTAGCTTTTTTAATTTGTCCCTTTCAAGACAATAGAAAATGATGGTAGAACCATTCTTCAAATTGTAAGTGAAGCTCCTTAAGATCTAACCAAACCTAAAACTAGCACAAGTATGCACACTGTACAAGATTTCATATGGTTTTGCATTAAATGTACGTATTTGATTAATGTTTTTGACCTAGGTGCAGCACCGAATAGTCAATAGTGTCATGTCCCCAAAATAGCAACACAAAAATAAATAAACAAATAAATAACCTCAAACATTTAAATGCAATTTGCATAAGAAAATGCAAATAAGTAACAAAATATATTAAAATTATAAAAAGAAAAATTAGTAATTATAATTATCATAAGATAATATTACAATTGTAATCATCAAATATAATATTGAAATACAAACATTAACAATTTAAATATTATTATCAAAATATATAAATACAAAATAATAATAATAATAACAAATATATTTTATAATATAAAAACAATAAACATAAAATATTATTAATGAAGGAAAAGCGCTTCATTATAAGAGCAGCCATTATGTTGAAAATCAACGAATATTTCAAGAAAAGCAGCAATTAAGAAATGCAAATGGAAAGGTATGACTCTCCATAAATAAAAAGGTGTGGCTCTTGGGAATCGGTCTATAAATGAAGACCAAGTCAAGACCGTGAGGAAGGGATTAGGAGGGAAAGAAAGATATATTCTGAAAAATAACATAGTCAGCAATACAGTCATAAATCAGAAATATGCTATTTGCAAATATTGTGAGTAAGATTAATATGATTATTAATTTATATGTAAATAAATAAATATATAGGTATACATAATAAATATATGACAAGAAATTATTGTGAATTGAAATCAGTTGGAAATAATAATTTTATATGTATATATATATATATATACATTAATTTATATAGAATATACAAATATCTTATAAAATCATATATATATATATATATATGCATATGTATGGGTAAGTAGATAAGTGAATCACTTGTGAATATACAATAATGATACTTACGACAATAATTAAGCCTTCTAACTAATAATGATTCTTTAATATAAACATAAATAGATTATGTATATTTATGAATTGTCCTCATCCTATGATCGATCCGGTATAAGGTTGAAGGAGGCGAGTAAGGAAACATGGAGAGATATAGCAATTCAGGTGATGTACTCACTTAGCAATAATATTTAGCATATTTTGAATATAAGAAATTGATATTGCTAATTTGATTATTGATATAATGCTTTCTTTAATCTTATCATAATGAGAATTATTCTAAGAAATGATGAACTTAAAGAACCATTGATAAATGAAGATATATTTGATTATAGGTATGAAATAAATCTTGGATGAATGCAAATATAGTTGATCGTGTAAAGATTGTTTTCTTTGTGCTTGTAACCCTATCAGGAAGGGTGGACCATGGTTTAAGTAGATTGTCTAAAAACCCCACTTTCAGCCCCTTAGGCCCTAGACAAGGGATTGGGCCCTACAGCCCCTTAGGCCCTTGACTAGGGATTGGGTTATAGAAGGTTGGGGGTCCCACCTAGGCTTGTGCCCCTTAGGCCCTAGACAAGGGATTGGGCCTTGCAGCCCCCTAGGCCCTTGACTAGGGATTGGGCGAATAGGAGGTGGTAGACCTTAGGCTACTTAAGGATTCCATGATTCCTCTCCCCTTGATAGGATGAGTGTCTTCAAGGTGTTGCCATGAATGGAGTATGTAGGTACTAAGACACTAGGCAAGAAGGATTGGGATGGACAACCTCTTGAGATTTATTTGAAGGCTTCAGGGCGGATCCACCCATGGCACTCCTCTTCTTGTTAAATTGCATTTATGATTATGCTTGTTAAATTGCATTTATGATTATGCTTATATTTTGGATATCTAGATATTAATGCTAACAAATATATGTGTGTGTGGGAATGTTGTTAATATGGTGAATGCAGATTTCAAATCAAGATTACTTAATTAAAAAGAACAATCATGTGGAAAGAAGGAACCCTAAACCTAATCAACAACTGAATTCCAGGGCAAACCGAGTAAGGGACATTACAAATAGTCAAGGTTTGTAGGAAGAATTTTAAATTAAGGGGGATAAACACTTGAAGCATGAACATGCACAACCTCATAGTGGTTAAAGTAGAGACCAATATTTGGTTGTAAACAAAGATATAATGTAAGAATACCAACAGGTGTTGACTACTAGCTAAGTTAGATGCCAATATTCTACATCAATAAGGAATGATTAAATGAATGAAGAACGAATGTTTCCAGAAGATAAACTGCTAAAGCAATACATAAAATTATTACTTTAATTAATAATGAGCATCAATGCAAAGCTTAACAAGGTTTGTAGGAAGAATTTTAGATCAAGGGGGATAAACACTTGAAGCATGAATATGTACAACTGCATATTTCTTAAAGTAGAGATCAATATTCAGTTGTAAACAAAGATATAAAATAATAATACCAATGGGTGTTGACTACTAGCTAAGCTAGAGACCAAAATTCTACATCAATAGGGAATTGATTAAATGGATGATGGATGTTTCCAGAAGGTAAATTGCTAAATCAATACATAAACTCATTACTTTAGTTAGTAATGAGCATCAATACAAAGCTTAACAAGGTTACTCAATTCATTTTAACTCATGAAATTGCAAATACAGGTTTAATAATAATTGCTGAATGGTTTATGTAGTAAAAACTTTACGTTCTCCATCCTTTGCTACACACCAAAACAGAATGACTTGACTTTCACTTTCGAATGACAATCTTTGCAACATAAGTCTGGCATTTAACTCCCTCCTTGATTGTGTGCTGAAAACCCTTATTTATACTTCTACAATTGTAGCTTCTAGGGCTGAAATAATAATAAAATAATTGCTGTTAGGCATTGCTTTAAAGCAAATCAATCTCATCCTCTTGCAAAGAGGAAACTAAAGACTTAAATTGCCTAAAATAGAAATCTTTTCTGCTTTAAATCTGCTTATTATGATAAAAGGCTATGATTCATTGCTTTTAAAACTTTTGAATTAGGTGTCAAGTTTAGGTGTTGGATGAATTTCCATAAAAAATGGCAGACTTTTGCAGGGTATTTCACTATTTCGTTGCTGATTATGTTACGATTTATGAAGTCTTTGCCATAGCATGTTGGAAGTTGTCACATGTTTAGAAGTACAATTTTCTTATGTCATGATTTACTAACAACCTTGCCCTATTTGTTGCTGTTTTTACCAAGACATGCCACTTTAAATATGCAAAATTCATTTAAATGTAATTTCATAAAGCAGTACCCAGTCTTGGCATGATTCTCTATTGGTTGAGCCATTTCAAAAAGATGTTGACACTTCAGTTTCCAAGTGTTAGAATTGTGAATAAACACGAGACACAAGATCAAACAACGAACAAAAACACATTCCATGGAAGAAAATTGCAAATAATGATTTGCTATATCCTCATTAAGAAAATATTTACAAAATGAACCTCAAGAGTCTTCAAGGAGATCAAGAGATGATACAATGAGGGTGAGTGCTTTATAGGAGCAACCCTAAATTATAAAGGGATTAGATCATGACAAGTGTCATCATCCTATGTGATGAGACAAAATGATCTAATAAAAACTCACTCTAGTTAACAGAAAAAAAACACTCCTAACTTTAGGTTAAGTGCATGAAATGAATTAGCCTAATAATCAATTAAAGATTAATTAATCATTAGCTAATGCATGCTTACTCGAACACCCCTTTTAAGATGGACTTAGGGAGTAGCTAAAAACCCTAAAAAGCTAATGCATAAAAAGAAAGGAATGCATGATGGGTCCTGACAAACAAGGCTTGATGAGGTATCCATGTACAAACAATCTAATCTCTCACATCTGGAGAAAAAAAGAGAAAATCTCATGGGAAAAACTCCTCTCCAAAAGAGAGAAAGGCGAATGAAGGATTGAAAAGCTTAAAATACTGTCCCCAAAAAGAATAGGAACATGAAGAGCATTGTTGAATAGTGCTGAAATGAAGAACCTCCTCTAAAATAGATGATGATCATGATCAAGAAGACAAGAATCTGCATGAGTGCCCCCAATGACACTACTTGAATCAGATGGCAAACAAAGGAAAGTATTTGGCAATCAAAGATATAGATGGCACTTGAATCTACATGAGTGATCCCAATGACACTACTCAACATGCAGGATGCAAGTCGAAAATATAGGTACCAAAAGTTTGAAGAACACCAATCAAGTGAAAATGGAAGGTCGTCTCTAGAAACATGAATCCAAGAGTGTCCATATGGTAGATGCTCCATCTCATCGAAATGCATGGGTAACCAGGCGCTACATTTGCTTAGTACATAGGAACAAAAACTAGATACACAGATCACTCCAACACAAAACCAAGGAAACATTAGCACCAATAGTAGAACCCCCCATAATGTAGAAAGGGAGAGCCAAGACATGTCAACTAAAACTGCGTGTCACCAAGAAGCGCATGTAGGAGAACAAAGAACATTTGAATGTGCAACTAAAAGTACCTGCAAATAAAAAGGGTGTGCAAACAAGGCACACACGAATGAGGCAAAAATCATTGGGATTCGATGTTGTTGTGGAAGGAATACTCACTTGACAAAGGTGTGATGGAAAAATAAAGGCACTCACAACCCACCCGTGGCACTTTATATCATAGTGCAAGTACAAAAGGCACACAGGATGTGCGAAATCGCCAAAAAACATACACCAAAGTGGTACTTTATCTCTATGCGTCTACAAAAAAGAAATTTCATACAAAAGATGCTCAAAATGACCAAATAAGACATAAAGCTGGAAATACATTTAGAACAGCCTAAAACAAGTCATCCCACACAAACAGAAAGTTTCCAGGAGCTCAAACGTCGAAGTAATTCACCAAAATGTGAAAACACAAAAAATTGAATAAAATATATTTGGAGAAAAATCTGGGAAAAGTGCATAGATGGCTATGAAGAGCTTTGAAAGACCGCTCCAATGTCGTTGGAATTGCAAAAAATAGAGAAACGAGTCAAAAGTTGTGAGCTCGGGAGTGAAACAACAGATTTGACTTTGATAGGCGATAAAATGTATCAATAGAAAAATTTGAGAAAATACCAACACCATTTGATAGTGCTCAAAACTAGCTTTTCGACGAGATCTCGTTTGCCCAATTTCAATAATCGAGCGAAAAGTTATCACGATTTTCCTTATCTTGCTAAAATTGTAAAAAAAAGCAAAACTTTTTTAGCCCCCCAAGGGCTAGGCGTCGGTCGCCCATATGACCCTTGGACAGGAAGGGTTTTAAAAAACAATATTTTCTTTTTTGAAAAAAGTGGCCGTACAGTACGTGCACCAAAAATTCACCCAACTTCAAAAATTGCAAAAAAAACAATGAAGATTCTAGATTTACTCTTGTAACCCTAGTTGAGAAAAAAACTCAAAAATGGAGAAGGGGTTTGTTGAATCCATGCTTTGATACCATGTACACAAGATCAAATAACAAACAAAAACACCTTTCATGCAAGAGAGTTGCAAATAATGATTTTCTATATCCTCAACAAGAAAAAAACTTATAAAATGAACCTCAAGATGATCAAAAGATAATACAATGAGGGTGAATGCTTTACAGGAGTAACCCTAAATGATAAAGGGATTAGATCACGACAAGTGTTGTCATCCTATGATGAGACAAAATGATCTAATAAAAAAATCACTTTAGTTAATAGAATAAAACACTCCTAAGTTTAGCTTAAGTGCATGAAATGAATCAGCCTAATAATCAATTAAAGATTAATTATTTATTAGCTAATGCATGATTGTTCTAATGCCGAGTGTTTCTTTTGGTCATATTTTTGTCATGATGTTACCTTGTGAATGACCTTTTTCTGATGACACAACCACTCAAAAGGTGTGATTTTTAGTTGTTTCTTTTGTTGGAATGCTATCACATTTTCACCTTGACTTTGCCACCCCTTTGCCACAGTTTTATTCCAAGTTCGCCACTTTGATTGCCCTTTTTAATTGGCTATGCCACTTGGAAAGTGCAATTCCCACTTATCATTCTTTTACTTATCATGCTGGTTGTGGTTTTTCTCTAACTCAGCGTCACAAATCACAATTTGCACTAGCATTGCTAGTATAAAATTGCGATTTCACTTATACTCATTCATTTTTTGAAGTTTTAGCATGGTTTGATTATGCCTTTGCTACTTCAAATGGAGTTTCAAGTGGTTGCTGCCCCTCCAAAGTGCGCCTAGACTGATTGAGATTCCCTTCAGTCTTCCTTAGGCACAAATTACTAACAAAACTGCCATCTTCCCTTATGCCATTAATGGGGTACATAGAGGAGTTTCCTGACCTCCTTGTCCTTGGACTTAGGTCCTCCTCATTACACCACCTTCATTCTATGTTGAGGCTATCAATCTTTAAAGAGCTGATCTGTAAACATTATTAGTGGAAAAACATAGACTAATATTTGATGACTTTTGAAGACAAGGAGGATGGCTGTTTTGATATTGGAAACATGACAAGAAGGGCACAATACTTGACTCTAAACTTGTCGAAAAGCAGAGTTCCATAGGGGTATGAATATTGGTACTAACACTTCCTTCTCAGGTGCAATGTTCATGAAGTGTTTGGATGATTATATTCTTATGGCCCAGATCCATTCCATTGTCTTCATTATATTCTTATTGGTATGAAGTGTTTGAATATTCTTATGTTTATGATAATTGCTCTAGGTATAGTTCCATTCCATTGTCTTCATGATGGAATTTGTTGCAAGAAAGAATTGTTGGTTTTATTATAAAAAGTGCTTTTTTATGGTTCAAAGGTCACCACTTGGAAACTTCTATCAAAGAAGCTAATTCTTTTCAGGATGGATTTGAAGTAATCATGGTCTATGTAGTTGCGGTGCTTGTGCCCAGATCCAAAAGATATTCTTTGACAGTGCTGTGTTGGGTGGCCTCAGGAGGATGTACGAACAGCCAGCTGCTTTCAGATGAATGTGGCTTTCAACTTGTGGGCCAAGGGTGCACATGATGTGTCTTTTAGCATGCTTTGGCATGCCTTAGGTGCCTTTTTGGATTTTTTTTTTTAATTTCTTTAGTTTCAATGTTTTTTTAATTTTAATGTCACTTTAAGTCATTTTGGTGTGCTTGGCACACTATTTGGCATTTTTTTGTCAAAATTGCCATTTCACACATTTCATATGTTAAAATGACCTTTTCTCTTTTTTTTTTTAAACTTCACTTTTTTCTTTTGCTTGACAAAGCACACTAGTAGAGTGTTTTTGGCACTTTAAGCCGGGGTTAACTTTTTCCAAAATCTGATTTCACTAGCGGACTGAGATCAGAAAACCCATTTTGCGTGTAAGTTTTCATCAAAATTGGACAAAATTGATTTTTAGGCATTTTGGCATATGCTTAGAGGAGATTTTGAAACTTTCATCTAGTTTCAGTTTTTGGGTCCCGAATCCCTTTTTCCTTTGTTCTTGATTTGTACCTGCAATTTAATGATAATGAGGAGGTTATACAGTATTTATTTGACTTTAAACCCACCCAGATCATTAAAATGATGTCAATGGCATCTTAGAACAGACAAAATGAAGTAAAATAGTACTAGTGAGAAGGGTGAACAGGGTCATTTCGGTAGGGGTACTACACTATCACTTTCCAATTTTATATGTCTTAACTGATATCTTTTTCTTCTTGTCTTATGTTATTGATGGCTGCAGTCCTTTTGTATCACTGTGCATGTAGATCTTGTTAGGGATTTTTTTTCATTTCTTATTTTTTTATATATGTCAATTTTGTTTGAACAGGCTATATATGTTTACTGAAGAATATAATTTCTCTCTTACCGTGTATATCACTTGCTTGATTACAGGGACTGGAGAACGAAAAGTACAAGATGCACTAAAGGCACTGACAGGGCAATCAACAGTACCTAATATCTTTATTGGTAAGAAAAGCTTCTTAATATTTATAATCGAAGTCTGTTAAGCAGCAGTGTAATTGAAGTCACTTAAGCAGCAACACTCTTTGGGGCTGATTGAACCAATGTTGCATGGAGGTGCATCTCCACCACTTGGTCTTGCATCATTAACCCCTGTTCCTCTGCCCTCTCTATGTAGCCATGCTTTTTTACTATTTATTAATTGTTCCCAGGATTTTGATGGTTCTTCCGGGCAATCCCTTGTGTTTCTGTAGGTTTGAACATTGAAAGTTTGACTGTAATAGTAGAAATAAGGATCCTTGCCTGAAAAATTCAGGGGACTGAGTGAGGCACGTTTTCAAGTTTGAAGACATGGACACCAAAACAGTGAAAAGGTGCCCTCTTGTAAACATCTTCAGAAAACAGAGAGACAAAATTTTGAAGAGGTTATACTGTGGACCAATTCCTCTTTGCAGCAGATGAACTAGCATCCTTTGAAAGGAGGTGAATGGCAAGCGTCCTCAACTATGGTGTATCCTTACTGTGCCATGTCCACCATCCAATAGGGTCAGTTTGAGCTAATGTAGCTCTATCTATCTTCGCCTCTAGTTTATTGAATGTTGGGCCACAAAGATTTGTGAAGGCAAGCCATTGTGTGGGAAGTATTGTAGACTCCTTAGCTGAATACATCTTACAAAAGCCCTTCATTACCCCTTCTTTCACCTCTTTGTCATCACAAGGAGGCAACCTTCCAGCCTTTGGTGCATACCATTTGGGATTAAGAGCAAAGGCTGCCATATGAAGCGGGGTGTTCGTTGTGTTCCCCTTTTACATCACAATGGGCTTAATATGTTGCTCATATAATCCCAAAGTAGGATCCTTAGCCAAAATTTTTGCTTTATCTTTCCAAGCATGCTGTCAAATGTCTCATATCTCTCTCCAAGACTAGGAGAGTACATATCATTATATCTAATAACATTTACAATAGTTGAGATGAAAGAGCAAACATATTTGCAAAATGCAAACAAAAAAGTTTAAAAGAATTAATTGACAAGTTAGAAACTTCAAAAGTTGAAACATTGAATAATGAAATTAAAATATTTAAATCAGAAATTTAATATGGAAGTCAGCAATTTAATATTTAATATTTAATTTTTAATAAAATCAACAATGTCTTACCTCACAGTGGACCACCAACCGTCATCAAGGATATTTTGTTTGATGGCTTTTCCTTCAGTAGAGCTTGAATTAGGTCATCTACTTCACTTTGAATTCACCATCATCAATTGCAAAGGCTCATGCACTTCAATCATCATCTCTAACAAAATGAAGTAATTGGCATATCTTGTCTCAACAGGTTTGAGGAATTCCTTCTTTGAAAACATCCTAAAAAGAGCAAGTGAGGTGTGGTGGTTGCAAAATGAACATTTGGATATCTCACTTGCTCTTTGTAGGATGTTTTCACCCAATCTATTTTTCCTATGTCTTTCATTGCATTGTTTAATCATAATGCATGAACACAACATGGGGTCCAAAAGATGTGCTTGTAAGCTGCCTCCACCATCATACCACCTAATTTTCACACGTGCTGAATCAGTGACCACCTGTACAACATTTGAGGCCCCAACCTCCTCTATGGCCTCTCTCAAAATGCTAAATTGGAAGTTTGCATCCTTATGCTTCCTTGAACAATCCACGACTCTAAGAAAATAAGAGCCAGTTGTGCATGTGACTGATATTGATGAGTGGTTGATGTCTAATATTGGTCTACTTGCCCATCACAATAGAACAACCCTGCCTCATATCATCCATTACTAAATTAACCTTAGAATATTTTGTCTAGGAGGGTAGTGCATAGTTTATGATCTCTAGGGGGTACAAATGAGGAACCAATAGATGCTACATCTTTGAACATTTTTTTTGAAATAAGAAGAACGAGCCACATGAAATGGGATGGAATAGGCATAAATATTTTTTGCAATGGATGACTTTGTTGCATCTTGTGCCTGCACATTAAACATACCTGCAACTATCCCTGGCCTCTCACCACCACTAACCTTCCTCTTTCCTCTTGTGGCAATATCACTAGTACCACTACCAACCATGGATGAAAGGCATAGATGAATGTCCACTTGCAAAAGAATGTGTTGGCATTGTCACACCTATAGACCTCGTTTTTGCTTCAATGTGCAATCTATGAGCCTCTAGCTTCTCATCATCCTTTTTGTCTGGACAAACCTATAATGTTCCCTTTTTCGTGAGCATCAAAGTTTGGAGGATTAGCCTATCATTTGAACCTCGTAGGCTAGTGTTGTGGATTAGAGGGTCCAGTTTGGGCATTATTGGCTCTCCAGTTGGCAGTGTTTTCACCTTTGGATCTTTGGTATGTTTTGAGGCATTGTTTTTTATTAGGGGGAAAAATAGGTTTTGAAGGGACCCGAAACCCAAACTAAGATGAACAGGCTGCTCAAAGAATAGAGTCAATAACACCCAGCAATGACACAGAGAATCAGCCAACCAAAAGCCAACAAACAACCTGACAAACTACATGGGTCTTGAACCCCTTGGTTTTGATAGGACGGACAACCCACTACAACAAGGTTTTGGCAGGGACCTTAAACCCAACAAATCGGGTTTTAACGGGGACCTGAAACCCATAGAATCCACAGTCAAGCCATACTCCACCTGGCAAAAAATGGAGTAGAACCTCTTGTAGCACCACCGAACACGAAAAGCCAAATCATATTCCACCTCAATAGGAATAGGCTCTTCTCTATAGGAGGGGATGCCATTAAACACCTTACTACCGTTGCAACTCCACTGTAACACCAAACAACTCCACCTCCATAGGAACGCAAACCACCTCAATAGGAACTGAAATAGTAGAAGCTAGCAGCCTGGGAAGCGCCTCCACAAATCCACAGACCCCCTCTCTACCTCTAAAAGAGAGGACTCCACCATGGAAAAAGAAGTCTTCACCTCAAAAGAAGACATGGACTGGAGAAACGGGAAAGAAGCCACCCAACCTTCAGCAAGGAAGAAAATGACAACCATTGGCAACTTGGGAAGACCGGTGAACAAGAGAAAAAGACCCCTCCACAAAACAAACCGAGACTCCCCCACCAAATAATCTTCAAATGAAAACCCGGGGAGAGCATAGAGCTGAGTCCTAAACATAAGCAACAAACTTAACAAACCACAGCTCAGCTGAAAGAGACACAAAACAGAAGGTAGTAAAGCCTCCCCACAGGCCAAAGAAACAGCCACAGCAGCGACAAGGAGGACCATGTCCCCAATAGCCTCCCAAGTAGATAGTCCTTGAAGCACAACCCTCTCGAGGCACACCAAGCTCAAGGCATAATGCCAAGAGCCCTGCAGAGGAAGAAACCCAGAAAAAGAATTTCTAGCAGCAGCCACCAACAACCCTCCAGCATGCTCCCAACCAGAAGAAGACCCCGCAGATCCAACCAAAAGAAGACCCCACCTCTCCACACGAGGGAGCCCACAAGCCAAAACTCTCCAAAAGCCAAAATCCCCAAAAGGGAACCACCAAACACACAACCGATAAGGGTAGGGGGAGAACAGGAGGAACCAAGAAGTAGAACAAGCCAGCAAGAAAATCACACCCGCCTTCCTATTACGCCGAATAGGAGCAAAGATAGGCTCATCCAACCACCAGTCCACCTGAGAAAACCCCACACACACCCACACCAACTGCGTGGAAAGCAACCAACACAAGAAATCAGGCAAAAAGAGAAAACCCAGCCAGAACTTGAAGAGGGGAGAACAATCTCCACCCCCGACAAGAGCCTCAACACCAAACACTAGAACAGGAAAAAGTTCCTCCAAAGGACCTCGAAAAGCATCCATGATAATGCCATCAGCTTCCTCCGCAACAGCCAAAACCCTTCCACCAAACTTCAAAGTGCTTCCTTCAACCGCAGAAGTTTCCCAAGCAGCCAAGCTACCGCCAGGGCAAATCCAAGGAAGCAGACGAGCTCCATCCGGATCCCCCTCATCATTGCTTCTCGCCTGAAGATTTGAAATCTCCTACTCTTGCCTTCGCCGCTCCTGCACCTGCTCTCACCATGCCTGATTAATATTATGTTATGAGGCATTGTTATTTAAGGGTTTCTAGCTTTATTTGTATACACTTACTATTTATAGTAAGTTAGTTGGATGTTAGAGACCCACCTTACTATTTTTAGTAAAGCATCCAGACGGACAGAGGGATCAGTGGGTTTGCTGGTGGCGAAGTCGGAATTGATGAATGATGTTTATTTATGGAGTTTTAATTATTATTAAAGTAAAGCTTTAATAATAATTAAATATTAATTAAAAGTGCACATCATTAAATGTTATTTGACTTTATTATTAAAAGGCTATTTAATGATTATAAAGTCAAGTTATTAAAAAGGTGCATTTAAGTCATTTTGGGCACCCACTTATGAGATATATTATAAAGTGCCAAAGCAAATGACATTAACGATATTTTAAATGATTAAAATGCTTCATATTGAATCGACCACTTGAAGGAGGAGTATATAAGGGCAGTTTGAAAGAAAATTCAATTATTCTTGATCATTTATCAAATTGGCTTTGTGTTTTGCATTTTGGAGGTGGAGACCTAGGGTTTTCAGCTGCAACGATCTTGGAGAGCGTAGCTGCTTCATGAATCGAGCTTACCGAGGGTGTGAAAGATCATTTGAGGTTTGCTGATTGGTGGCTTCATACGGAGGTCACATTTGTGCTTCATTGGACAAGAATTTCAGAAGTTTTCAAGGGTTTACTTGCTGATCAAAAGTTGTTATCCGGGAATGATCTTATTGTAAATTCAAACAATAAATGATTAGAGTTGATCATTTGATATATTCGCTTTCAACATTTCTCTATTTGCATTTGTTTGGTATTTTATACATTTTTTGGCAAAATCTTTGAAAGCTATAAAACCAAAAATAATAGAAAGAGCAGGAAAAAAAGTCCTTAGCAAATATCTCAACTGGGCTTCCTGCCATCCTATGTTGGTTTAATTTCAGTGTTCAAAATAAGGGTTTTCTGATACAAAAAGAAAATTCTTAGAATTTATGGTTTGAGAAAATCAAAGCATGGAATTATGAAGGATTTCAGAATTTATTATTATTCCAATTTTTTGGCCGTACTGCTGCTTGAAATTTGAAGAAGAATTATTGAATATCATAAATCAGGTTTTAATTACAATTCCCATAGTAGTCAGTTGGGTAGAATTTCCATTTTTTTTTCAAAATCTGATATTTGTTAAAGGTCAGATCAGAAAAGACAAGAGGATTTGGGCAGATAGAAATAAAGGAAGCCATAATATATTCAAAGCCGACGACTCCTGAAGGATCCGACAACTTTATAAAGAGTACGATTTTTCAAAGACTATATTTTGCACCATCGAATTTAAGGTGACAGGAATAAGACAAATAAAGAGAAAATCGCAGTGTGTTGACTACTGTGCATTAAGGAAAAGACATAGATGCTAGAGAGAAAAAGACAAGCAAGCTGGAATCGTGCCAATATTGGTAACTGCCAGGCATAACAAGACAAACTACAGGGGACGTAAAAGACCAGGTTTATGCATACAGTTTATTAGAAGTCAATAATTATTAGCGCTGATTAAAACAAAAGGGAGCTCGTTGCAAGTGAGGCCGATAGGCAAGGAGGCAACACTGAATTATTAATTAGAAAAGCCGTCAAATACAAGAAGTCGGGACCTATCTGAATGCGTCCTCTCTATTAATCACATCATCCCTAAATACCAAGAGACCAACTCTCAAAAAAAGACAAAAGTTGAGCATTCTGTAGCTGATGTGGAAGATTGATGAGCTTGGCGGTAACTTCAGAAGAGGGAAAAGAAAAACAAAACAAATCCAGTCATCGCTACAGACAAGCCAAGTCCAACATAGTCAAAACAGATTGTGAATATGTTTTAAAGGAAATCATGAAATTTCTTTAGCCGCCCAGCTAAAGACAAATCGTGAGATTATCTGAATGTTAATGGATATTGCGGGAGATTGTTAGCACATATTTGGAAGAAGTATTGTTGTGGAATCGACTATTCCAAAAAGGACACATTGACCCTCTGTAGTTGACTTGGAATTCAAATAAGACAAAAACATCAGGTAAAGACAAATTCGCTAAAGACAAATCTGATGAATGCTTGATTTCGGTGGAATTTAGAAGAATAGAAGTTGTTGGTATTGTCTAATTCAAATTGTTTGACTCTGTCGACTAAGGAAAAGACAAGATTGTCTAAGCAAGGCTTTAGAAATTAATAGTGACGTGTAAGATGAGATCTCCCTCAAGTCTAGCAACAGTAATTTGACCGTGGTAAATAGATAAATCAGAGCAGCCTCATTATAGTTATCGGGTTGACCCAGTATCAGGTCAGAAATATTATATAGTCTTCCAATGTATGTAGAATTAAATATTTTACTTGATGTATCATGATATATGTATCCTTGAAGGAACAGTTTTATATTTACCCATATTTGATTTTGGCATCATCAACAATGCATTTTATTATTAATGAAAGACTATGAGGAATGTATTTATGTCATCTGTATGCAATTGTTCGATCTGTATGCAATTGTTCACGTTCCGGAATAGAAACAAATCATAAACTCATTTCGTAAAATGCCTTGGAAACTGTATGACATAGTGCTTGAACACTTGCATTCTTGAAAATTGAGAAATTTTTTGTCTCAAATCTGTTGGGATCTTCAGTGGCGTATCACTTTCACGAGTGGGAAGAACAGATATATGTCAGAGGTACAGTTTCAGGTGAAAGATGGCTTTTGATAAATCCACGATTGACTTGATGCAGGACTTGTATAATTTGATGATGGATCCCAAAACTAAACAGGGATTTCTAAGGATGTTTGGAAAATTTAAGTAGAAGGATAAGGGAAAAGAATTGACTTGAAGTGATTTTCAGCCTACAGGTAACCAGTTTGGTTTTGAGTGTAAGACTGCTCCTAAGGATGAACATATTAGGAAAGTTAACGAGGAGTTGGTGGAAGAAGAAGGGTTCAAAATTGAAGTGATTGTTGATGAGGAAGTTTTACATTATGATAAGAGTTTGACAGAACCCCTTGAAGATACTTTCAGCGCATAGGGAATTGTTATTAGGCATGAGATGTAATGTTCCCCTTTTGGCAGTGATCTTGTTATTAGCTCATCAGTCTATTCCGGAATCCTGTAGGCTCGTTGAGGTGTTTCAAAGGGTTCCAGTCTTGGAGGTTTTGTGGTTCTTTCTCATTATTTACTATTTATAGTAAATACTATTTCTGGCAGTAAGCAGTTGTCAGCCTTCAAGTTCATCACATCATGGGAAGCAGTTGTCAATATTAAGCCTTGGCCATTAAAATATTAATCTTAATGAAATTCTTCATTAATTGAGCATTTGGTTCTAATTTGAAGTTGACCCCCTTGGCCTAAGGAATGAACTTAAGTTGTTTTGAAAAAGGGGTCTTTGAGGGTGGCGCCACATGAAGAAGTCAAAAGGTTTTATTTTATTAATTCCTCACTTCTCAAGTGGGGCGTATTTTTGAAGAGTTGTTTCATTTTGGAAAATGTGATGAGTCTTGGCTATCGGCGTACCTTCTTGGGGGACTTGAACAGTTTCCTTTTGTCCTTTAAAAGTAAGGCTTGACTCCAGCATTGAGACATCCATTATTTTGCTAAAGTTATGCTGTCAAAATGATTTATCATTTTCTACTTCGAGGAATGCTGACCTCCTAGTTCTTCATTCAATTTCGTGTTTGCAAGACAACACTTAGTTGAATTATTGCTGCTTCTCATCCAGACTAGCAGATTGTATTTAAAAGTATTTGGAGCTGTTTTCAGTGTTTCAACAAGGGCGCCTATCTCCCAAAGGATCTATGCTTCGATTTCATGCATATCGGAGGTACTTTGAATGAGTTATGAACAATTTCGAATTTTCTGTAGTTGCTGATATACTTTTCCAGAATTACAGTTCGCTGATCAGAATTAAAAACAGTTACTATTTTCTATCTTTCTTCTTCTTTTCTCGTTATATTCTGATAGAAAGATAATGTATGACAGGGTGCTTAAGTTTTGGGTGAAATTGGCTTTGTAAAATTGCAGCATTCTCTTTGTACAAGCTGGTAACAGTAGTACTGTTTCAGTTTTCTTATTGCTGCTTTAAGTAATTAATTTCACATTAGCACCCCTGGATGGTTTACCACCAGTGAGGAAAATCTGTTGTAACACTTTTCATACCCACTTCAAGTGGAGAATTCCCACGTTCAGTGGATGCCTGCCGCAGTAGAAGAAGTTTAATGTTGTAATCTTTTCCCCCCACTGTTTGGTGGTAGAGTGGAAAGTCATTGGCTGGTTATCCGCCTTGTAGTTGTTTCAATTCAGCAGTAATACTCCACCATATGTTTGCACCTCGCCCGCAAGGGATCTTGAGTGCACATCCTTGGTGTAGAGTTTAATAATTCTCTTTCAATAGAATCTTGAACTTGTTGATTCAGTAGATCCTAGGGATCCTCTGACCATATGCTCGCCCCTCCTCCTTAAGTGGTTTTAGGGCACATTCTTGGTTAGAGTTCTTTAATGTATGTTTTGGTTATGCTAACCTTAACGGGTGGTTGATTCTATTGTAAATATTTGGCTTAAAAATCAAAAAAATTGAGAGAGAATATTTCATGAGAACAATTCCGATTTTTGTGACAGTAGTCTGATTTCTTTGCATTAGCATGAGTTTACAGCCATACACATGAGGATGATGGTTTTGAGGGGTTATCTAATGCAAACACTCAAGATTTGGGTGTTAAAAATGAATTATGTGACAAGGATTCAAGCCACAACAAGTCTGATTTTGCAAATTAGACCTTGGAA
The DNA here is from genome assembly GCA_007115665.2 of Sequoiadendron giganteum. NCBI lineage: Eukaryota > Viridiplantae > Streptophyta > Pinopsida > Cupressales > Cupressaceae > Sequoiadendron > Sequoiadendron giganteum. The sequence goes on along the minus strand of VCHN02000014.1, from coordinate 73,914,286 downwards.
AATGAATCGAAAAATTCACTTATTGATGATGAGTCCCAAGATCGTTCTTCAGATGGACATGCAACTACTATGGAAGAAGTGTGTGAAGATATTGTCAAATCAGGAACTTCTACAATGTCTTTTGAGCCATCCTATGGGATACATACCAGCAGTAGCTTTGATGATATTGTGTGCAAAGTCGATAGTACACATGATGCTGCTTATCACTTAGTGAGCGATGATGATACAACCTCATATCATAGTGCTGACTATACATCAAAAAACTTATATGGGGTGATAAGTTCTAGGGTCCGCATCATTTGGTAGGGCAACTAAAGGTTAATGACTGTATGATTGCCACATCCACAGAGCATTTTGATGTTGCTCATCAGATGTTGGCTACTTATGGTTGGAGTATTCCCGTGTCAGATGAGCACTGTGATAGTGGTCTTTCCCTTGCAGAGTTTCATGCATTCCGAGAAACAATTGGAATAATGAAACAAAATTACCTACAGTTACTTGCTGACAGAGATTATCTTCTTGAGTGGGATTGCATTTGTTATGATGCATTGAAGGGAAAGGAAGAGGAGGTTGATGAGCTCACTTATAAGCTTGAGGTGACCATGGAATCTTTGAAGAGCACTCAGTTGGCCCTTCAAGAATCTAAGACGCGGATAGATGAGCTTACCGTTGTGAGTAGGTTGAGGATGTGGTTACATCCATCATAGTTGCAGGTGTAGTTGACATAGATGGGATGAGTGCATTGGTTGAGAGTTGTAGAGAGTCGCACCAGGTTCTCCTGAGGTTAGACCTATTACAGGTGATGCAGAGCGGGATATTGATAGCTTGTGTGATGCAGTGGTTGATTCGGCAGAGAGTTGTGTGACTAAACACAAAATTACTCCATCTTTTTTACAGGAGATATGCAGGCATCATCTAGTGGGGAGATCGATTCTCATGTTGATTTGTTTCCCTCTCCTGGAAGCAAATCAAAGATTATATCCCATCCATCTGATTTTGATCGACAGTTTATTGAGCCACAAAGATGGAAAGATCAGTTGAAGGTTACAGGAGAGAAGGTTGATTCGACCTTATTTCGCTTTGACTGCACACAAAAGTATGTTGAGTACCTACTTTAGAGAGAAGAATTTCAAGAGAGAGTATGGGGTCTCGGTCGGTGCTCACATTTGTGATTTGCGGTTCATCCAAAGTGCTTTGGAGGAGATAAAGTCAGAATATCTCCAGTTGTTTCATGACAGAGAGTATGCTATTGGGTACATAGAGAGATTTGGCAGAGCATCTACCCAATTAGATATTCGGGATCAGAGATGTGAGCCACCTTCTGATTCCAGTGATGGGAGCGATGAGGAGTGTGTTCCCCATAACTATGACGGTCAACCATTGACAAAGGTTGGAGCATTTTTTCTTGACTCCATAGTGAGGAGTGCTCATCACTTCTCCTTTAGTCCACACTTTGATGATCTGATGAGGCGTAGGTGTGGATTGGCTTGAGATTCCTATCATCCAGTGTGGGATGAAGAGTTGCCATCTTCAGAAGATGGAACTGGAGATTGTAGGTATCTGACTCAATTGTTTTCAAAGGATTACTTGTAGAGTCAAAGTTTAGATTACCTTCATGCTAAGGTGTACCAGGCAGAGTTTGCAACTTCTTTGTCTCAAAAATCTCCATTAGAGACATGTCTTCAGAGAGGTTGCAGTGGTAGTAGGCATGATGGCATGTGTAGTCCTTATTGTGGCGGTGATAGGGTTGACACTGCAGTTTGGGTGGATTTCGATGGGTTACTTCATCATTCTCAGCATGGTGAAGTTGATGTCAGGACAGTACATTTGAAGTCAGAGGTTGATACATATGGCAGACTTCCATTCTGGTTGTGGGATCCAAGAATTTTTCTGTTTGGTAGATCGCTCTATGATGTGGTAGTTGTTCACCGCAGTACTGAGCATGGTTCAATCTTTATCCAGTGGGTGTAGTGGACAAGCAGTTGGGCATTCTACAGAGTGATTTGGGATCCCGACATTCAGCTGAGCATTGAGTGTAGAGTTTCGGATCTTTTTGGTGCATCGAGGTTCCATACAGGGCTTACTGGTGAGCATTGCAACATGTATAGTGTGCAGAGAGCATACAGGTTCATCTTTGGTCTACTTGTACATGTTTTGACTACGATGCACAATTTGGGTGCACATGGGTTGGACGATTGGTATGTTGTTTATCCTCGCGCAGTTGTGTTTATGTTGGTGCTGCAAGAGTTAGTTAGAGATGTGTGGGACATTTCTCAATTCTTCCTTTGGACCTCTAGTGGAGTGGAGTTTTTTTGCAGTGGAGATTGCTTGGGGACAAGCAATTTCAGGGAGGGCAGACTGTAATGTCCCCTTTTTCGTGAGCATCAGAGTTCGAAGGATCAGCCTATCATTTGACCCTCATAAGCTAGTGTTGTGGATTAGAGAGTCCAATTTGGGCATTATTGGCTGTCCAGTTGGCAATGTTTTCACCTCCGGATCTTTGGTATGTTCTGAGGCATTGTTATTTAGGGGTTTCTGGATTTATTTGTATACACTTACTATTTATAGTAAGTTAGTTGGATGTTAGAGACCCACCTTACTATTTTTAGTAAGGCATCTAGATGGACAGAGGGATTAGTGGGTTTGTCGGTGGTGAAGTTAGAATTGATGAATGATGTTTATTTATGGAGTTTTAATTATTACTAAAGTAAAGATTTAATAATAATTAAATATTAATTAAAAGTGCACATCATTAAATGTTATTTGACTTTATTATTAAAAGGCTATTTAATGATTATAAAGTCAAGTTATTAAAAAGGTGCATTTAAGTCATTTTGGGTGCCTACTTATGAGATATATTATAAAGTGCCAAAGCAAATGATATTAAGGGTATTTTAAATGATTAAAATGCTTCATATTAAATCGACCACTTGAAGGAGTATATAAGGGCAGTTTGAAAGAAAATTCAATTATTCTTGATCATTTATCAAATTGGCTTTATGCTTTGCATTCTGGAGGTGGAGACCTAGGGTTTTCAGCTGCAACAATCTTGGAGAGCGTAGCTGCTTCATGAATCGAGCTTACCGAGGATGTGAAAGATCATCTGAGGTTTGTTGATTGGTGGCTTCATACAGAGGTCACATTTGTGCTTCATCGGAGAAGAATTTCAGAAGTTTTCAAGGGTTTACTTGCTGATCTAGGTATGATCTTATTGTAAATTCAAGTAATAAATAATTAGAGTTGATTATTTGATATATTCGCTTTCAACATTTCTCTATTTGCATTTGTTTGGTATTTTATGCATTTCTTGGCAAAATATTCAAAACCTATAAAACCAAAAATAACAGGAGCAGAAAAAAATCGTTAGCAAATATCTCAACTGGGCAGGATATTACAAAACCTTAAATCCACAACATTTAACACCCAAGAAATGAGACCGCACCCTTGTGTAGCTCCCTCTAAAATCTGTTTTGCAATTGTGACACAACCACACCCTACTCCCCCTTGAATTTTTACCTTTGGTATCTAGGGCTATCACAAATTGGAGAAGAGGTTTTTTTTTTGTTAAAAGGGCCCTTTGCATATGTTTTCAAGATTTCCAAAGGGTACTCAAATGTATTCTTTGGCTATTCACCTCCACCCTAAGACTCCCACACTTCGATGGGGCTGAAACCCTTACATTTATTTGAGTTTCTTGCACTTCATTGTCACTACTGCTCATATTGCGTTTTTGAGAGTTAGTCAAAATTTAAACTGAAAAATGAAAAAAAATCAAACATTTCTTACTTTAACCTTTGAAAAAAATTGCACAAAAATTAAAAATTGATAGAATGACTTACCTCTTTGAAGAATTGGCAACCTCACTGATGTCCTAGATTCAACCTCTTTTGCAACTCCTCCTTCAATCCCTCCTCAAACAATTTGCTCTTCCTTCAAACCTTACTGCAATATATTTGGACAAATAAAATTTAGAAATGAAATGAAATGGACCTCATAAGCTGTCCCCCCATACTTGCACCGCGTCTGCGTGTTTGGGGCGTTTCCTCTTTTTTTTTTGTCTTATTTTTTGAGGATGGCCTTAGTATGTCCCCTAGGCGCCCCCTTGCTTGAGATGTCCTGGAAGTGGGGATGTGGGAAAAAACGTTGAGGGCGCGTCCCCAAGTTTCCTTGATATTAAAGTATCCCTATTCATTATCGTCTACAAAGAGGAAATAAAACACTAAAAATCTCTGCTTTAATCTTAACGTAGGAAAATTAAAACAAGGTGGCACCATGATTGCTAGCTTTTTTCTTTCAAATCTTCAAACTTGAGATTGAGTTTGCCTTTAGGGAACTTGTCTTCTTAGTCATTCTTTTCTTCTATCATTGCCACTTTAGGCACCTCTCTTTAGTGTTGTTGCCATATGAAATGTATTAAATTTATGATGTCTTGCTTTTTTGCTACCATCTCCACCTTTGTAGGAGATTTGATGTATTTAAGATGTGTTGAAAATGCAATTTTAACTTACGTTTTAAGACTTGTTTTCAGTTGGTTGTGTTTTTCTACCACCATTGCCAATTTTTTTGTCCTTTTAGAATGGCATTGCCATTGAAAAAGCCAAGTGCCATTGAAAAAGCATGACTTGACTTGAGTATTTAAGCTGTCACACTTCTAACCATCATTTCCAACTAAATCATACCTTTAGAGTGGCATAGCCATGCCAAAAGTGCAATTTCTTCATTATACTTGAACATAACTTGCTGATTGTGCTTTTCATCTATTGTCGCCACCTTGGTTTCGCTTTTAGGGAGGCATGGCCACCATAAAATTGTGACTCAACTTATGTTTTTCACTTAATATTTGCTTGTCGTGTTTTCTTGCTGTCCTAACGAACCTTGTCATGTTTTTAGTGGCATGGCCACATGAAAAGTATGATTAAAAACTTTGAATGACTCTTTAGTGTGTGGTTGCAGTTTTGTGGATAGATTGCTTGTTGAATTGCCAACGCCATTGAAAATGTGTGACTTGTACTTTGTATTTTAGACATTATCAATTGGTTGCATGTTTTGACCACCACTACCAACACTTTAACTCTTTTAGATTGGCAATGCCAAGACCAAGATGCAACCACTAAAGTATTTTTCTACCTTCTTGTGGATTTTTGTCCATTCAACCATTTTGGTTGTACTTTTCCCCCAATTGAGACACTTACAATATGTGAAATTTCTTAGTACTTCTTTTCTTCCAATCACACATTTATGCCATCTTTGCCATTTAGAGTGCAACTTTTCCATGGTTCAATCATTGAAAATATGTGATATATTCACTTGGATTTGATTTCTCTCGTGATGTTGTTCCCTAAGATCTTCGCCACTTTGGATTTGGTGATATGCCTATGTTTACTTCGAGGTGATTCTATGCTACTCCTTTCATGCTTTCCATTGATATCACTTGGAGAAAATGTTGGAAGATTTCCCTTTGATACTAATCTCGCATTCAAGTAGATATCTTTTGACATTCCCTCCATCCTTCTTCAATGCTAGCAATCAAGAGCTTGATCATCTTTATTCATTCCCCTTTGTTTAGCAACCTACAAACATTGTCATCTTTGACAAAAGTAGACCAACACTTGACAACTTCACAATTTGATGGAAAGGATACTTGACTGGCATTGATAACATGACAAAAATGATATAATTACTGACTACAATCTTGACTCCATGTGAAGTTTTGTAGGGGTACTAATTTTGGTACTAACAATAGATTAGGACAATTCTTTAATCCCTTTAGTCATAATTAGTTCCTTTTCATAATAGATTCCTCTCCATGAAAACATTCCTTTAGTGTATGGTAGCATGCAATCATTGTCAAAACATGCAAGAGAATTATGATAGTTTGTTGATTCCCTTATATAGTTGTTGGTGTTTCAAATCGCACCTCTGGAATGCGGTTTGGAAACAGACAGCTATGTGCAGTAACCTGCTCTTCACTTTTGCTGAGTTTGCATAAAGAAAGTAAACTAAAGCTAATTTGCCTATCTTTTTGTTTCAGCTTTGAGAACACAAGGTTATAGAAAAATGTTGCAGCTGAGGTTTTCCCTTTAATGAAACTTATCAACTACAACTAACTTACGCTAATGACGTTTCTAGCCTCTCAAGTAAACGCAGAGCAAGAGAGTTAGAAATGAACGAGATTGATTTTTTGACACAGATACTTAAATAAACTTTTCCCAACATACATCTACTGAATTTCAATGCAAGCTGAAAAGGAGATCATATAAGCATTACACAATAAACGAAAATCTGAGACTTTATATCGGGGCAGCAAAAGCACGCTCAGGACTTTATTTTCTCAAACTTCGGGCACAAGAGATTATAATTCTGGGACAACAAGTTGTAGCAAAATATATGCAACATGCGATCAAACCAGATCAACACTTGACACAAAACACATGCACTGAACAAGGATTTGCAGCTAAAAGAGGCATGCAAACTTGCTCTTAACACAAAGTGAACTGAAACTAATTGATAACAAACTTGAAGGTATAGGCTCAGCAATTTGCTATCACAAACACGGTTCCAAAAAATGAGCAAACACTACTCTTATTTATAGCTAAGCAGAGGAGTAGGGAACCCTAAAATCTCCTTGCTTTTACAACTAATACTTGCCAACATGCAAGTTTTATTTCTAAACCTAAAGAAGATAAGCATCTACAACTAAGAAAACATCAAAACTAGAAAGTGCCAACTCATTACAATTGTTTTCTTTCTCTTCTCAAAGAATGGATAAGAATTATGGCAAGAATAAAAAGAAAGCTAGGAAGAAGCTTCTAGATGAAAGCTGATTTTATATCTCAAGCACATCTACTGAAAAGCGGGAAATTGTATCACGGTTAGGTGCATCTATACTATCAATAGCAAAGTTTCGCTTTTCCAAGATTTCTTCGCCATCTGCAATAGATCTCAGGAAATCTTCATTCTCCTTGGACGCTTTCTCGAACTTTGCTGACATCATCGAAAGCTGACTCATTCTTCTGTCACTGCCATTGCTGTTACGAACAACACTTTGAAACTCTGTTTGGACTTCATCAAACCCAACATAGGAACCATCTTTGTGACAATATCGGCAAGGAATCCCTGTGACAAACTCTCTTATGAATTCAAGAGCATCAACAACCCTTTGCTTGTAAACAATGAACTCCTCAGAGATCCCTTCGTAAGTTTTCACTTTGAAGAAGTGATATTCCTTCCATGCAAGGATTTGTCTTTTATGTTCTCTAGCGGCGATAGAAACATATGCCTTGTCTAAATCTGCAATAATGATTTCGTGCATAGGCTTGACTTCTGCAATCAGCTGTTCAAAACCTTGGATGCCTTGTCGTAAATCATGGGCCTTATATCTCAGCTGAAATACCTGTGCTAGAATTTTTGTGCCCTTAGTGATGATTTCCTCAATCCACTCCTGAGTCTGTTTCCCACAAATTACCAACTGTCTCAACTGCTGCTGATCAGCTGGTGTCTCTAAAACCTGAGGCAGTAACTGTGTTGTTTGTGAAGTGCCTTGAATGAGGTTTGAGATGTACAAACGGAGTTGACGGTTTTCAGCCTTGAGGGCTGCCTTGTCTTCCCCATCTTTTTACACTCTTTCTTGGATGTTTTCCGATACCATCTTGAACAAGCTCATGTCATCATGCCTAGTGCTCTTGCCAAGATTGGCTTTTACCATCACAAAATCATCCATATCCACCTCGTTTCTGTTTCTGTCTTCAGGAGGTGTAGTCGTCTGCATGACCATCTCACCATCGGGATTTCTCTCAAAGTGCATTTGTTTCTTTGCCTTCTTCTTGGGTGATTCTTGATACACATTGAGATCATCAAGATTCACTTGATATGAAGGCCTTCGTCTTGTCCTTCCCAAGGAGCTCTCTAGCCAAGATGTGGTATTTCTACTAACATCCATGGGAAGTACAACTGCAATATCCTCTTCTACCTCCTCGTCTTCCAAATCAATGTGAATTGGTAAAGACCTTGGGGATGGCAAAGGCTCATGTGACAAAGGCACATCTTCTGTTTCCTCTTGAGGTATGGGCTCATGTGGAGGGACTTCTGTTTCCATCATTGGCTGCTCTTGTATCACTATACCTGTGAAGTCCAACCTCTTTTTTGCATTCTTTGTTGACTTGCTGCCCTTTACAACCTCCTGACCTTTTCCTTTCATCTTTGACTAAGCTCTGGAAGAAGAAGGAAGTGATGAATGAATCCTTGGCGGCTCTGCTACAAGAATAGACTTCTTCCTTTTAAGGACTAAGAAAGTTTTACTGTATTCAACAACTTGACGAGTCCTTTCTTCCACTGAGATGCATTCTTTATCAGCCCAATTAACCTGTGGAAGAGGTTGTTGCTCAATCTTCTTACGAGTGTAAGTTGGGAAAAGCACGTCTCCATCATCATCTGATAACCCCTCAATATCCTCAGACAAGCAATCCTTCATCTGATGAAGAGTGAGTCTACTATTGCTACGCCTTTGGACCTCGAACTCATCTCTGCAGTTGGCCCAAAAATCCTCGAGTGCGGGTACATGAGCATAGTTTTGACCAAGTCTGGCTGCATAGACACCATGGGGATCATAAGATCGTCTCTTGCTGAAAGGCTTGAGACCAAGTTCAGTTAACTCGTTACCCATTATCTTGGCATCCGCCGATGACCTGCACCTGTAGATTCCTAATGCAAAAGGGAAGCTGAAGACCGGTTTCTTTTTGTTTCTCAAGCGGGTGTGAACATTTGATACTTGCCTAAGAAACTCCATACACACAACCTCATCCGACGGATACCTTGGTAACATGAGAGGAGCTCCGGAATAGCCATAGACCCTTAAGTAGGTGAAAGTAGCAAACTGAATATACCAATCTGCCCATTCTGATATCGCTGCCTTGGCAATAGATGAGATGCGTACATGTAGCTCATTGTCCAGGTCATGCATTGTATACATTAGGGATGCTTCATTCACTCTCTTGTAGTGATGTGATGATGCAACAAACTCCAGTTGAGTGTAGTAATTGTAGACATGCTGAACATTCAAGGATCCCTCAGTGTTTAACCCTCTGAATTTGCCTTGGAAGGCAACCAAGTAGACTAGGTAGGAGATCATGTGGAATTCATGCCTATTAAAATACTCAGTTATCTGATGATGAAGATAGTCACTGATCAATGTAGGCCAGTTATAGAATTCCGTTTTCTTCATGATGTGAGGTATCACGTAAAACATCCAGGGCTGAAACTTAGTTGCATCTTCTTGGCTTGTGATTTGATTGAGCAAGGTGATGATAATGGCAATTTCCTCCTTAAATTAGCTTCTCCCAACATTCTTTGGCAATGTCTTATGTTTTTCTTTCATCCATTTTGTTGCAATCTTCTTGCTGTACTTGTCTTTATTCATTTCCCATACTTTTTCGCATTTATCTCGAGAGATAGTAACACTTCCAGGCCAAGGTGGAATTGAGAAACATCTTGCTATCACATTGGGCTTTAGGCTGCAAATAGTTCTCCCGTCCATTGACTGAATGTCCCTCGTTGCAAGATTGTAATGCTTGATGCAAGCGATTACAAATTCTAAGCTTTGAACTGAAAAGGGGATGGACGTTGATGCAAGAAGACCTGAATGGTTGAGGTGCCTGCGTCTTCCAAAGCTCGCAGATTGAATATTGGCTTAATGTGATGTAAGTCAGTTTCAATTGTTTCAATGAAGTCATGGTACAGTGTTGTTTTAGTCTTGAATTCAGTGGGAGTGTACTCCTTTCTGCAAAACTCGAAGATTGCCTGTAAACTCGCCTATGTTCTGACAAGTTTTGCACAACTTTCTATTTTTAGATTGCTAATTTTTCTTCGTTAAATGGATGAATTTTTTGGAATTTTTTTTGAGATATGGGTTTTGTTCAAAATTTTGTTATAAGCCAACCCAGATCGTTCGTTTTTGAAAATTCTGAGTGTAGATTGAAAAAGCAGCAAACCCTAATTTTTTTCGAAAAAGCAAAAGAAAGCTGGCATCTGGGTATTGTTCAAAGGTACATTCTGGATGAACCCATTTGATTAGATTTTGAAAACCTCGAAGTTTGACTGAAAAAACAGCCACTTGAAATTTCATTGAGAAAGCTGTGATATGGGTTTTGTCTAGAAGAATGTTTAAGATGGACCCAGAAGATTAGAAGTTGAAAATTTTGAAGTTTTCTTTGACATACAAGGAAAAAACAGCTGCTGCAACTTGAGAAAGGTTTTCAAAAATTATCCAGAATCATAAGTTGAGATGACCCAGATCAAAGAAATTCAAAAATTCGACCTCCTTCGAAGATTTGATGTTTTGGATGAAAAAAGCGTGAAAAAGCAAGCCTTCTTATGTGCTGATCTGAAAATTCATGAAAAACCAGCAAGTTTAAGTTCTTGAATCTTGAAAAGAAAGGTTTGAAGTTGCTGCTCTATTTCTCCTTGGAGGCCACCTCCAAGAAAATATGAAAAATGAAACACAAAGGTGCCTTAAATAAGCTTTGTCTTGAGAGAAACAACTTTCTTTTGCCCTAATTCATCAAAACCCTAATTTGAATTTGTGCAATGAACTTAGAAGTTTTTTCTCATCTTCAATTTTCAAAATTTTCAAAATTTTGACTAAGGCAAGAGAGATTGGGCGCCCTTCTTGGCTTGAGGCGCCTACCTCACCCAGACTTAGCTAGTTTCTTTGAATTTTTTTATCTTTGCTTTTGACTTGTGTCGTTTTACTCATGTTTTCTCCTCTGTTTAGCCTTAGACATCTGACGACTGCCAGATTCGACAAACGTGTCGATGATTGCATTGGAAAGCTGGATCAAGTTGGAAGAAGTCATGTTAGAGGCACCTTCTGCAAATCCATTTATTTGACACCTCAAAAGCTTGGGCACCCTTCTCCTTTTGGGGTGCCCATGGCTACTAGACTTAACCATTTTTACCTGTTTTCACCTTGAAGTTTGAAAACCTCTTGTCATGGCCTCTGTTCAATCTGAGTTTGCCGACGACTGAGTGATCTGACGAGCTGACGAAGACATCCACTGTGGAGTTGGCAGGAAACTGAAGATTGATCACATTTGCAAACCCTAATTGCCGGATTAGGTCCTTCAAAAGGCTGGGCGCCCCTAGTCACCTAGGGCACCCAAAGTTACCAGACTTAGAATATTTTTCATCTTTTTCATGGTTTGCATTCTGCCTTCCAGTTGGAACTCCTCTGTTCGATCTCAAATTTCGGATGACTGAGTAATCATATGACTGCGCTGTCGGGCTCTTTGCGGAGCGGAGATGAATTTGAACAACATTGCTTGGGAGCTCCATTTTTGATTTCATCATCTGATCTCATCAAAAGCTGGGCGCCTATTCTCTCCAGGGGTGCCCATGTTTGGCAGACAAAAACTTTTTCAGAAATTTTCAATTTTCTCCTTTGTTTAACGTGCTTCTCTTGTTCTTGATTGTCGGATACGAAAATTTTCTAAGGCATGGTTGTTTGGGCGCCTGCAATTTCTAGACTTAGACAAATTTTATCATTTTCAACTTTTCAAATTCTCTCCGTTCTTCGTTTTTTGTGCATGTTTGTTGTTGACAGCTTTTGTTCAGCTTGAACGTCTGATTCTGGCACTTGGTAGCTGACTGACCTCCATTGATGACGTTGGATCTCCAGAAGAAGCTTATGGAAAAGCAAAATAGACCCACTAGGGCAAAACTGATCTTCTCGTGATTCTGATTACACCAGCCTGATGAGGAAGTATTTTGAGCCAATCAAAATCAGTCTCAATCCTAGAGGCTAAACTTTCTATATTTAGAAAATTTTAGAAAACTGTTAAAAATAGAATTTTTCCTAAAATTTAGGGTTGAAAAAATGAAATTTGGGTTTTGTCGATTCGACCATTCTGAACCGACCCAGATTGTCAGATTTTGAAAATTTCAAGTTTTTGACCCCCATGCAAGACATGCAAAACCCCAATTTTGACTTTTTTGATAGATTTCGACAAGACTTTAGCTCATTTCTTCAAAATGCCTAAGTGTAGCAATTTTTTTAATTTGGGGTACAACAATAGTAACTTTTCTGTAATAGGATTCTTAAAAATTTCTTGTCTATGACAAGGTTAATGTCATATGATTCATCAAAAGATGAGGCTCAACCTTGTGGTGACCACATTCCATAGGAGAATCTCTTGTTTCTTTCCCAAGTAGATGCATATACCTTGTCACCTCAAGTACTTAAGCCAACATCAAATTTTTGGCAATTGTTTTTGCCAATTGATCAATCTGGACCTACCAATGAGAATAAAATTTCCACAACATCTATGGTATAAATAGGCTATAATCTTAGAAAACCCTTTTTTATGATCACATTTCAATAACTGGCATACTAACTTTACTTCATGTCACTTCATTTTAATGTTTATTGTGATATGTTATTTGTATTGATGACCTCTCGTAAGCTTATATGTATTAATCATTTCCATAACAACAAGATATAATAAAAGTAATGAACATGGGAACTCAAAAATTTGAACTATAGATTTAAACACAAGAAAAATGCTTTTGAGATTCAACCCTTTTTCAAGCACACATTTTGGTGAGTTATTGTGTGAACCATCCTCAAAGTATCATGTAATGTCCCCTTCTCAGGCCTAATCGGTTCCAAGACCGTTAGCCTATTTCTCGAGTTCCTATGGGCTAATTGACAAGGCAAGGGGACTCCAAAGATCTTGGAGGACGCAATCTTGGAGTCACATGGTTTCTATTATTGGCAATGAGCTCTGTGAGCAATACTAATATGAATGACACTCTCTGAAATGTTTTTTGACTTTTGGGGTGTTCTCCAAACTTCTTGGAGAGCATGTCTATTTATAGTAAATCACCAAATTGATTTCAATCATCTTCCTATTGCTTCAGTTTCATCATGGTGTGGTTAGAATTGGATTTCGATGACGTTGTAGTACTTTCTGCAACTTGGGTCAGTTATTAAGTTATTTTAATTAATATTTCACGAATGTTGTCTAATGTTGAAAGATAATTAAAGGACAACTTAACGTAATAGCTTGTTTGGAAGGTGATTAAATATTTTCACATAATGAATTATTTAATTAAAGCAAAAATGCTTTTCTGATAAAATAGTAAAAAAGCAAAAAAAACATTTTTTTTCGAAAAAGCATTGAAAGACCAAAAAAACGCTTTTTGGAAAAGCAACGAAAAAAGCTATTAAAGGAGGTGTTGGGGGCTCATTTGGATATGCTGAAGATAATGTAATGTTGCCGAAATGACTTTGGTTCTCTTCAATATTTGAGGACTAAATCCCTCATAGATTTCTAGTTTTGGAATTGCAAGATATTTCCTAGCTCGATTGTGGTGTGATTTCAGCCACGAGTCACTATTGGAGCTGCATTGAAGTTTCAATTTTGGTTTTTTAGTATGAATTTTCTGAGATGTGATTAAATGTTTGCACATAATGAATTATTTAATTAAAGCAAAATTGTTTTTTCGGAAAAAAACAACAAAAGAACAAATTACACTTTTTTGGAAAAGCAACGAAAAAAAAAATGCTTTTTGGAAAAGCAACGAAAAAGCTATAAAAAGGAGGTGTTGGGGGCTCATTTGGATATGTTGAAGAATGATAATGTTATGTTGCTGAAATGGATTTGGTTCTCTTCAATCTTTGAGGACGAAATTCCTCATGGATTTCTAGTTTCGGAATTGCAAGATATTCCCTAGCTAGACTATGGTGTGATTCCAACCAAGAGTCACCATTGGAGCTGCATTGAAGTTTTCGTTTTCGTTTTTCAGTATGAATATTCTAATGATGCAATAAGTTGTTCAGAGCTATTTGGAAACATGGTTATAGTTTTGCATTCATTTTGGGTGCGTGTGGGAGTGATTCAATGAAGTTTTATGAGTTTATATATCATTGCCTAGACTGTAACAATAGGATTTCAAATTTCTCTCAGACCTGCACTAGTCATCTATTTGCCAATCTTTGAGGTATATTTGTTAATTCCATGATGGGTGGTTAGTTCTTTGATGCTATGTTACATGTGGGGATGTTCTATCAATTTCTTTCATAACCGTACTTGTAACAGCAGATGCATATCTTGGATTTTGAAGTTTTGAAATGAGCTAACGTTGTAATACTGAGTGGTAGGACCACCAGTGAGTTGCTTTTGATATTTTGTTGTTACTTAGCCCACTGAATAAGTGGCTTATTGGTTCTCACTTGCCATTGAATAGCGAAAATGCTCTATCTTATTGTATTCACTCACTGCTGAAAAGTGGGAGATATTCTCTTTCTTGTTGTATTCGCTCACCACTGGAAAGTGGGAGAGTTGGCTTTATATTTTCTGTATTGTTTGAGCTTTCCCACTGAAAAGTGGAAGTGCTAAGATAACCCCATTGGATAAGTGGATTACCTTTAGCTATTTCATTTCAAATATAATTGCAATCCTATATACTGTATGCACTCACCTCATCCACATTGGGAACTGTTGGACTCAAGGGAACACTGAGAGGGGGGGGGGGGTGTGAATTAGTGTTCCATCATTTTTAACAGTTTCATCCTATTCAAAAACACGAGAGCATTTCAACATTGCATTAAGGAAAGATGTATGCATCTAAAGTAAACACTCATAACATGACACAGATTTTTTGCGTGGAAACCCTGTTAGGGGAAAAAACCACGGTGGAGATTAATCCACAATTTGATTACTCAAAATATAGTGTTTGTAAAAGGAATGCACTTGCATTCAGGCACACTGCCTAGAGTTCACTGCTCAAAGATGAAGGCTTACTACCTACAAAATTCAAATTAAAGCCATCTGAAGGGATGAACTGAGATGATAGCATCTAACAATGCTAGGTAACAATTCTGGTGAAGCTCATGAATCTTATTCAGGATCTGCTTGCTGTTTTTCCACTTCGCTCTTCTGCTTTTCACATTAGATTTGCATTACTGCTCTGCAATGACTTGCAACTCGCAGAATACCACCTCTATACTACATATACTTCACACACACCTTTTTCAAATGATGAAAGCAATCCCTTATATATATCCACAATCAAGGATTAATTTATCCAACAGTCGGCTTCATATGGTATCAAAATATTTATAACTTGTCGGCCAGATCCATCACCAAACTATTTTGCGCATCCTCCAAGAACGGTTGAGACCAAGAGAGGACCCATACAACACTTAATCCAACAATGAGACTTATAATTAATTTCATCTTATACATCTGCATTTTGTCTTTGCCGGGTCGGCCTTCTAACACAGATATTTGACAGATTAACACACCGTACCTCCTAGATCACTTATCAGTGAGTGCACATCAAAACTAAGATATTGCAAGCCTTTGCAAACCATCTTCAAGGGTTCATAACCCAAAATACCTGTCCGGTGAGATGATTAACCTAGTTTTTATACCTTTGACCGGATCTCATGTTCTTTGCTTTGTTCTGCCGGTAGGAGCCAAAAATAGTGTTGCTTATGTATGACTTGGGTTGCATGATTTGGGTTGCCATCAATGACAACACCTATAAGCAAAACTTCTTAGCCATATGCCAACAATCTCCCCCTTTGGCATTGATGGCAACACTTAGTGAAAAAACTTATCATTGCATTTTCTCCCCCTTAGATATTCTCCCGTTTAGATTTATGAGATGTTTTTCACTACATTCTCTCCCCCTTGACATCAATGACAAAGTATGGATGCCATATGCCAAAAAAAACTTCATGTCCTCAAAACTCTAATATGCTGACAATTATACTCCTTAAGACAAAATTTCAAAAAGCTTGAACACTATTTGCAGTTTCCTTTAAAAGATTATCTTATGATTTTTCTTCACATCCGGAAGAAACTTCTTCCAACCATAAATTATAGTTCCAATGCTGATAATCAAGCTATTATTTTTGGAAGTCTTGTTGATAATCTCAATAAGAGATTCAGGGATTGTGATTGCTTCTTCCAATTTTTCGCCAACTTGCAAAATTTCCACCAATTGCTCCAGCCTGCATTCAACTAAATCTTTTACCTTCCAAAAGGTGTCCACAAGAACATTCTTGGACAGTTGCATTTTTGTTTGAGCTGACTGTAACTCTCAGATTCTCCTTCTGATAATGCCATCCGGATCCTGAGACATGTCGAAGCTTTTTCCAATGTCGTTCAGTTTAGTCTCAATCTGATCCAACTTCTCTTAGTAATAATTGACTGCATGAGGCCAACAGACACAATAGTTATAGATTCTTGTGGCTGAGTTAATGCACTGTCTTAGCTCATTCATCTTCTTTTTAAGCTTAGCAAGAGATAGTTTGAATTGCTCTTTTAGGTGAGAGATAATTTCACCTTCTTCACCGCCTTTGTCTTCAAAGCCTATTGATTCTTTGCTGCATTCAATCATTTCTTCAAGTAGAACACCTTTTAGACTTTCCAATCTTATCTTGCAATGCTCAATATGAGCATTCGGAATTTCCAGAATTAAGTCTTGATCATAGGATGGTTTGACTGACCATAACCTTGCAATCTTTTGCATACCACCTGTGCTTTGGATAAGTTGCTGAAGTTTTTCTTCTGACAGATCTTCTTCTTCACTACCTTTTTCAATACTGGAGTCATTTTCCAGTGGTTTCTCAGGTTCTTCGTTCGGAATGTCCACAATTTCCTTTTCAATCTTGGGAACTTTGCTTCTCGGAGGGCTATATTCAATAATCTCCTGTCCTCTTTTTTGTCCTCTATTAGTGCTACCAGAAGAGGAACCAAATTCCATTATCCTCACCGGAGAGGAAATGACTGATCCATACTTCACAAGTATAGTATTACAAAACCTTTCAAACTTCGAATCCCAGTTAGACAGACTCTTAGAATAAGAGTAAATTTGGGTACATACCAGTTTATCTGATGTCCATACTACATTGTCGATTCCTGGCAACAAATTCAGAAAATACATAACCAAACAAGTAATTAGGGTACCAAACTTGAATGGATACCTCAATTCCTTTGTCAGTTGAACATTCTCCAACAACTGATCCTTTAGCAATCCACATAGGTCAAAGTCATAACCTTCAATTATCATTTTATGAGCAATGTATACTGCGCCAACCGATGTAGTCCCTTCCTGATTTCGGTAGAAGATTTTATAGGTTATGCCATGTGCAATGTACTCTGTAACGGGATTCCTGATTGTTGCTATCATCAGAGCTCTTTGATCTTCGATTACACCAGTTAAGGTTTCGACTTCCTTTTTCTGGATAGATTTCTTTTTAGGAACATCACCGATTTTGCAAAATCCAGTTAATCTCTCAATTACCTCCTTCGAAAATGAGTAGGGTTTGTCCAAAGTTAAAACATCACCATGCAATCTGCTCAATAAGAACTTCACGAATTCCGCATTTTCAAGGTAGGAAAACTCATTCCACAAATCCAAATTTCCATGCTTGGCTTCACTCAATTGCTTCAATTCATTAGGAAGTAATAAATTTCTCATAGACTTGATCTCTGCACTATTATATTCGTCCAATGTGATTGAATCTTTAATTTGCTCCATTTTCTTTTTCGCGTTTAGGGTTCGCAACTAAACACCGAATTATATGAAGATTTCGAAAATGATTCAAAGTACTTGATAGATTTTCACGATTTGCTGACGAGTCCAATTTTGCTACTTCAAAGTCCACTGGACAAGTGCTCTCCTTCTTCCCTTCGATAAAGCAAGGTGACAAATGACGGCTCGGACTTGACTTTTATAGCTAGCACATGCGCAGTAAATGCATTTGCCCTAAACTTTCCGGATACTCTGTTTTCCCAAAGCAACAACAAAAAAAACTTCTGCGGACCTGTGAATTGGCTGAATTCATTTGCCAAAATTTTCAAAACTTTTGCACACCATAGTTACATTATCTCAACTAATCTCTTTGTTCTGGTACCATCTGTAAGCAGGGGAGGAAGGATTTTCTTAGAAAGCTCCCCCTAGGCCAGTGGCCTCAAATCAATTTTCAGAAGAATTATTGAAAGCAGGTTCCGATATGGAACTATTGCCATCTTCAGATTCACTTTTCTTTACCCATGTCTTCTTCATTTGATCCCTCATTTCATCCACAATCATTTTTCCCTTTTCTTTATCATTTTTCTCTGCATTTTTTGTCTCTGTTTACCGGACCTCTTCTGTCTGTGTTTTTATTTCTACAAAATTTAGCAATATGACCATATTTGTTGCAGTTGTAGCACATTATGCTCCTTTGCCCATTCCATTGGCTTTTTCTCATCCTGCATTGTTTAGCAATATGTCCAAACTTCCCACATGTATAACATTCAACATTTCCTTTATCAATAGAGTGACTTGACACATTTCTGCATTCAATTGATTTATGACTATGCTTTTTGCAATTAAAACACTGATCGGCAAATGATGAAATTCTTGAGCTTATATTACTTCTACACTGAGCAAACACATGACCGAACTTATTACAGGCAAAACAATACCCACTAAATCTTTGTGCATTAGGTTGTCTTACCGGATACCTTCCATTTCTGTTTTGTCTGAAATTCTTTTGTGCTGATTTGGAATTTTCTCCCTTTTCATATCCAAGACCTCTCTTATCATTTCCACTCTGCTGTCCTTGCGTCAATTCATCAAGCTTTACTGAACTAATCTTGAACTTTTCTTTGAATTCGTTTGCAATGCCAAGATCATTCTTAAGAGTAGTAATTTGTTTACCAAGTTCTTCTTCATTGCTTCTGGTTCTTTGCAGTTTGCTTTCCAATTGAGTAAGTTCTCCACTTATTTTGCTACATTCATCAGATTTCTCTTTCAGGGTCTGAGCAAGATTTTCTTCCTTTCCTCTATCTCTTTTTTCATCTTCATCATCATAGATTCCATCTCGTGTTTTAGATTGGTATTGTCTCTAGCGAGCTTTTCACATTCTTCAGTTATTTCCTTCAAGGCTTGGTTCAAGTGAGCATCATCCATATCTTCACTTCCTTTCTGTTTGATCTGATCACAGAGATCTTTCCTCTTCACCCTAGATTTGACTATTTGATCCTTTAATAACTGAATGAATTTCTCAGCATCTCTAAGATTTGCTTTCAATTCTTGAACTTCTGCTTTAGACTGATTAAGGTCATCAAGAGCTATCATAAGCTGCTGTTGAAGACTACTAGAGTCCATCACATTCCAAGATCCACCTCAAGCTGGAAAACTTCTCCAAAGGAACTAGCTCTGATACCAATTGTTGTACTCAAGGGAACACTGAGGCGGGGGGGGCGGGGGAAGGGAAGGGGGTTGGTGAATCAGTGTTCCATCATTTTTAACAGTTTCATCCTATTCAAAAACATGAGAACATTTCAACATTGCATTAAGGAAAGATGTATGCATTAAAAGTAAACACTCATAACATGACACAAATTTTTTGCGTGGAAACCCTGTTAGGGGAAAAAACCACGGTGGAGATTAATCCACAATTTGAGTACTCAAAATATAGTGTTTGTAAAAGGAATGCACTTGCATTCAGGCACACTGCCTAGAGCTCATTGCTCAAAGATGAAGGCTTACTGCCTACAAAATTCAGATTAAAACCATCTGAAGGGATGAACTGAGATGATAGCATCTAACAATGCCAGGTAACAGTTCCGATGAAGCTCATGAATCTTATTCAGGATCTGCTTGCTGTTTTTCCACTTCACTCTGTCCTGCTCTACCCTTTTCTGCTTTTCACGTTAGATTCACATTACTGCTTTGCAATGACTCGCAACTCGCATAATACCACCTCTATACTACATACACTTCACACACCTTTTTCAAATGATGAAAGCAATCCCTTATATATATGTGCAATCAAGGATTAGTTTATCCAACAGTCGGCTTCATACGGTATCAAGATATTTATCTTGTCGGCCAGATCCATCACCAAACCATTTTGCGCATCCTCCAAGAACGGTTGGGACCAAGACAGGACCCATACAACACTTAATCCAACAATGAGACTTATAATTAATTTCATCTTATACATCCGCGAATTTTGTCTTTGCCAGGTCGGCCTTCTAACATAGATATTTGACAGATTAACACACCATACCTCCTAGATCGCTTATCAGTGAGTGCACATCAAAACTAAGATATTGCAAGCCTCTGCAAACCATCTTCAAGGGTTCATAACCCCAAAATACCTGTCCGGTGAGATGATTAACCCAGTTTTTATACCTTTGACCGGATCTCCTATTCTTTGCTTTGTTCTGTCGGTAGGAGCCAAAAATAGTGCTGCTTATGTATGACTTGGGTTGCATGACTTGGATTGCCATCAGTGACAACACCTATAAGCAAAACTTCTTAGCCATATGCCAACAGGAACTTGGTGATCAAAAAGTAGAAAGGAAGTGCTTGGCATTTCATTCTGTTTTGAGATAACAAGTTATTTCAAAAAATATTTAAGGCTGATTATTACACATCAATTCCATGTTATGTTATAAATATCTAAGTTAAGAAATTTAGCTATTCATTCTCCTTGTAAAATACTACACAAGGCCTACTATGTGAACTATAATGATGTCTAGCTTGTTTGTTTTGTAGCATAGTCAAAACCAAAGGGCCATTGACCATTGTGGAAACTATTCATTAATATAAGTTCATTCCTTTTCTATTTATCTTTCATGTTGTGGTTGCAAGAAAGCAATAACATATTTGGTTAATGTCAAAATTTTAGTAAGACATAGTATAACTTTAGAGTCCTTTCAAGAAGCCTTTAAAGGCCATTATTATGCCTAAATATGAATAACTCAACAAAGAGGAGCTAAAAATACACCCTTTCATTAATAATATAAAAATGCATGGTTGCCCCCCATTAATGGGGTCTCCAGTGTTAAGGCTAAGGCAGCTGCTAGAGTGAGTATGGTTTGGCATCCACCAAAATAAAGGTGGGCCAATTTAAATTTTGATGGCGCCTTGAGAGGAAACCTTGGCCCATTTGGCACAAGATGTATCTCGAGAAACAGTAGAGGGGAAACACTGAAGGTATGAAGAATACATCTCTCAGATGGTACAAATAACGATGAAGAAATGCAAGCCCTTTGTTATAGTTTAGAATTGGCTGTCAAAGAAAACATAAGAAAGCTGGCCATTGAAGGGGATTCTCAAATAATTATTAATGCCTTAGCAAAACGCAAAATCACAAATTGGAGACTAAATAAAACTCTTGCGGTCTGTCTTGATCTCCTAAACAACTTTGAAGATTATAAGCTTACATACACATTATTACATACAGGGAGGGCAATAAAGAGGTCGATACCTTGGAAAATAAGGCAAACAACGACATCACTTCAGGTCTCAACGTGACCATTACCTAAGCTCAAAGCAGCCAAATGGGAGGAATTGACAACTCTCACAATTTTTTTGTGTGACAAGTGTGAGTTCTGTATGGCTTGCATGGCTTCCCAATGGTGAAGTACTACATGGTTGAGTTGGCACATTTCTTGCAATCATCATAAATAAATTATGAAGCATGGGAAAGTCCATTTCAACGGAAGGAGAGATTTGGAGGAGATTTTCTCCTTGCGCGGAGTATGGGATGATGCAGTGACGGGCTATTTCTTTGTGGCCAAGTGCGAAATTGACCATAAGTTTGGTTAGTTGCTATTTGTGGTGCTCGATGATAATGGACACTCCTATCCAACTCACAAGCTCACGGAGGCAAATGGTGTTCTTAGGGGCAATTTCAGACCAACGGCTAAAAGCAGTGATGAAGGATTTTAGGGGTAGGTCTCTGAAGGCTGTGAAGATGATCCTAGGCGAGGACTTCCTAGTGGAGGATGAAGGATACAGAGTTAACACAAACATCACATCTCATTTCGTTGCTTCTCTCCTTGACCTTGGAGAGCTTAAGGAGATGGTGAGAGAAATGGCCTACACAGTCTTCAAAAAGCATAATTTGGTGGGTTTGGAGGTGTTGCTGGCTGTGCATTATGGAGTTGGTACACCGCACCTAAAAGATATAGCCAAGGTACTGGAGGAAGGGGCCGTGGTTGAATGGCTTCCCTTCCTTAGCAACTTTCGGTCCAAAACCCTAATGCAACATAGGGCAATTGTAGAGAAAGGGAGTTGGTATTTGAAGAAGGTGAATAATTTGGAACCAATTGAGGATTTTGAGTGGATTAGAGAGTTTGATGAAGCGCCTGCGCTAGGGATATGAAGAAACAATTTGTTGTTTTTGCTTTGTGAAAGCATGTACAGGATAGTTAAATGTATGCTCATTTTGCCCATGAGCTTAATGTATATGCAAATGGGCCAACATGGCCAAGAATTGTAATCACCTCTTTTTTGATAATATATTATGTAGCTCTGCCCTTATGCATTAAAAAAAGAAGAAATGCATGGTTACATGGAAATAGATACAACAAATTTTTAGGACGCTTTGATTGGATACAATTAGAGGGCATTTGATGATGTTAATAATTCTATATTTTTTATTTGAACACCAAATAAAATACCTATAGGTAAAATAAAATATAAAATATTTATAATGTGAATTGAAAATCCAAAAACAAAAATATTAAAAACATAATTATTAAAAAAAACAATAAATTTCTGCTTGTTCACTAATATGAGTCTTCCTAGATCTTGGGGTAAGGTCAAACAATGAGGTGGAACGAGAGGCTCTTGTGGTAGGTTTGAAGGCAGCCTTTGTAAGTGGGTATATGCTGTTAGTGTTTCTTAGATCAGATTAGATAATAATTATTCAATAGAAATGCAACACATAAGACAATGAACACAACAAGATACCCTGGGAAAACCCTCCTCTTGAGGGAGAAAAACCCAGCAAATGATTCTCTTATATATATATGATAATGACAGAAATCTGCTTACAACACAGCCCAGCAATGGCTAAGGATTTCGCACTTTTCCTTGATGCTTAGATACAAATGAATCTGCTCTTCCTTGAAGAACAGTCTGCTGCTATAGGAATGATGATCTGCCGATTAAGTATGAACTTCTTCTATGAATGCGAATTCATTTGCTGTTCAAGTAAGAGCTTCTTCTAGGACTGCGAATTCATCTGCTGTTCAAGTATGAGCTTCTTCTAGGACTGCGAATTCTACTCAAGTATGAACTCTGCTCTTCATGTAATTGCGAACTTCTGCCTTAATCATAATAGCGAACTTTATCTTGCTTCGAATTGTCTTCAATAACCAAATGACCTTGTATATATATGTCACATAGGCGCCTCTTCATTTGGGTCGGCCTTTACAATAATAATAATAAACAATTAAATATTCTTTAGGTCGGCCATTCAATAACTCATTTTTGTATGAAACACTATAGGGTCGGCCCTTTGCTTTGGTTGATATTTAATTTATTTCTTTCTTGGGAAGTGCAGACCGACGCTGTAATAACATCAACACTCCCTCTCAGCTAGGGATGAACTTCCATCTGCACAAGACACACCATATTAGAATGAAAACAAAATAGAATATCACCTCAACGTGATATTAACCATTATGGCTACTCCCATAGATGGTATAAACTCATCACGGATTCCCTCACGTGACGTTGTCATGGAGTCACACACATGACTTCCACCATAGCTTCTCCCAGAGGGTGGAAACAAGGGCTTTCACCTCAACTCTCTCTCATCAGAGAATTGCATTATCAAGGGCTTACACCTCAACTCTCTCTCATCAGAGAATTGCATTATCAAGGGCTTACACCTCAACTCTCTCTCAATAGAGAATTGCATTATCAAGGGCTTGCACCTCAACTCTCTCTCAACAGAGAATTGCATTATCAAGGGATTTCACCTCGAACTTCTCTCAAAGAAGAACTCATTAAACAAAGAAACACTGATACTGAGACTCCCTCTCGATCCTGGCTTCAAAGATTGCAAAGAAGACTTCTGGAGATGTACTCCCTCTAGCCACCAACTCAGTCCCTCTAGTGTTTACTCCCTCTTGATCATTTCTTTGGTTGACATGACTTCTTCACAAGATGCCTCAAGCTTTTCATCACTAAGTAATCTCTTATCATCTTCTTCCCCCTAAACCTGTCCAGGAAGCATTTTAGATAGAGATTACTAACAGTCCATAATTATCCAAAGAAATATCAAGATTAGAATCGTACAAGTTATATCATGAATGAAATTTTTCCAAAGATCTTATGCTAGTGAACACAACACAATTCAAGAGAATCTACTATCTCTCTTAATTACAAGATCCAAAGAATAAATAAATGATATAACTCAGCAACCAAAGAATACTTATCTTTTTAACTATTCTGATAGGTCCAAATGCTGGACATAGTGAGATACGTTGTACTTGAGCTCAGATCAATCCGTACCCTTCACAGTTTGAACACAATGACGACCTGAAAGGTACATTGACTTCAAGAGATATCTCTAGCCATCAATATAATCTAATGATTGCAAGCTATGACTCCAAGCTTGATCATTTCTTCATTCGGTATGACTTCGATATCCAATCTTTCCAGATGCAGATTGCTTGATGCTCAGGTTATCTCAATGTTAGAGCATGAATTAATAACTACAAAACAATTCATGAACATTATTCAACCATGCAATACTTATCTCATGGATTTCAAAAAATCTCCTGAGTAATAGATAATTAATTCATTAATCATGACATGTCTTTCTTTCAATTTCACAGAAGAGCTAATCTCAGCAAAATAAAGACAAACTTCACAAATTGGCATGATCCTACTTGCAATGAATAAATCTAAAGAATCTTATTACAGTGATCACTATTTACTAGTCACACATAATCCTAAGTAAATAATGTCAGAATTGCATAACTCAACAAATTGAATTTTACCCTAGAATAGTAAATACAAAAAAACAAAGAATACTTATCTCTTAAATATTCAGAAGAGTGGACACCGTATGATATGTTGTTCTTGCGCTTAGTACACAACCTTCACAGCTTGAACATAGGCCCATGACTAGAGTAGAAATTCACTAGAATCATTTTGGGGAGAGATCTCAATCACATCCGCAAATGAAGCATGCTGATTAGGCCTAGTAGGACAATCCCTCGCATAGTGACCAAATTTGTCACATTTAAAGCATTGAACACGAGAGAGGTCCCACTTCTTCTTGAATGCAGGAGCACCATCTGACCCATTATCTCGATTCCTTTTAAAGAATCCTTTCTTCCAAACTTTTCCTTTCTTCGATGAATGAGAGGCGAGAACATGTAAATCTTCATTCTTTGAACTTTGACCAATGCCCCTTGCCGTTAGTCTCGACTCCTCTTGAATGCAGTCAATCCTCAATCGATCAAACTTGGGAAGTTCAGATCTTGCACTGATTCCTTGAATGAACGCCTCCCATGAAAGCGGAAGACCATTGAGAGCAATCATGGTCAAATCCTTGTCATCAACAATATGACCAATGGTAGAGAGTTGATCTCTCAATTCGGAAATCTTCATGAAGTAGGTGATGACAAACTCTTCTTCCGCCATCTTAATGTGAAGTAGTTGTTGCTTCAAGGTTAGGGCACGACTGGTGTTGTTGATTTCGTACATCTCTTCCAATGTTTTGAACATCTCTCTTGCTGTATCTAACTTGAAGATAATTGGTACAATATGATCCTTGACGGAATCAACCAATGCTTTCTTTGACCTAGTGTCTTTCTTCCTCCATTGCAGATTCTCTTCTTCCCCTTCAGGTTCGGGAACTTTTGTTTTCACAAACTCAGCCAAATCATTTTCTTCCAAGGTCAGCATGAACCTGAACCTCCATGATGTGTAGTTCGAGATCCCTTCGAGTCTATCCTCGATTTTCAGACCGTTCACCATCTTGAGAAATTTAGAATATAGACTGAAAGGAAGAGATAATGAAGATTGCAAACAACAGATCTGAATCTGATCACGATCTTTTCACACCCGCTCTGATACCATGTTAGTGTTTCTTAGATCAGATTAGATAATAATTATTCAATAGAAATGCAACACATAAGACAATGAACACAACAAGATACCCTGGGAAAACCCTCCTTTTGAGGGAGAAAAACCCAGCAAATGATTCTCTTATATATATATGATAATGACAGAAATCTGCTTACAACACAGCCCAGCAATGGCTAAGGATTTCGCACTTTTCCTTGATGCTTAGATACAAATGAATCTGCTCTTCCTTGAAGAACAGTCTGCTGCTATAGGAATGATGATCTGCCGATTAAGTATGAACTTCTTCTATGAATGCGAATTCATCTGCTGTTCAAGTAAGAGCTTCTTCTAGGACTGCGAATTCATCTGCTGTTCAAGTATGAGCTTCTTCTAGGACTGCGAATTCTACTCAAGTATGAACTCTGCTCTTCATGTAATTGCGAACTTCTGCCTTAATCATAATAGCGAACTTTATCTTGCTTCGAATTGTTTTCAATAACCAAATGACCTTGTATATATATGTCACATAGGCGCCTCTTCATTTGGGTCGGCCTTTACAATAATAATAATAAACAATTAAATATTCTTTAGGTCGGCCATTCAATAACTCATTTTTGTATGAAACACTATAGGGTCGGCCCTTTGCTTTGGTTGATATTTAATTTATTTCTTTCTTGGGAAGTGCAGACCGACGTTGTAATAACATCAACATATGCAAATAGTTAAAAGGAAAGATAACAATACTTATCTGCTTGTCACTAATACAAGTGCTCCTAAATCTAGAAATGATAAATGGCGTGCCCCGCTTTTGATACTAACCTAAATTTTGATGGTGTTGTGAAGGGTCATCTGGGTTTGGGTGGCACAAGTTACATTCTAAAGGATAAACATGGAAAGTTGAAAATGGCAGGAGCAAAGCATTTTGGAGTAAGGTTGAACAATGAGGTGGAACGAGAGGCTCTTGTGGTAGGTTTGAGGGCAGTCTTTGTAAATGTATATAACCAAATAGAAGTGGAAGGAGAGTCTAAAATTATGATCGATGAACTCAAAAGGAGTCTCAGTTGGGGCATTGTCTGCAAAAGGTTTGTTACCTTGATGGGTATGGTTGTGTGTAGCACCTGCCGTACTATGTTATTCGATTCCGACTGCAACAACGTACTAGTTACTTTGTTGGAGGTTCTTCGTTCCTTGGCCATTGCTTCTTCCACTTTTGCCCTAGCCTCTCGAAGTCTTTCTTTCTATGTATGAGGGGTCTAGATAGGTGGTTTTCTTTGTCCGTGCTCTGGTGATCGCCAAAACCTCCTTGTCGTCCACCTCCAGCATATTTATGCCTTTCTACTTCGGGCAGTCAGTATTTTAGTGATTGTCCGGTCCACACCACTTACAAAGTCTTCCTCCCGTCCTTGATTGTTTTAGCGTTCCTTGGCGAAGTGATCCCATTCGTTGCATTTCCAATAGTGTACCATAGGTCTTCCTTTGTTGTTGTATTGTATTTTTGCTTCTAGGACCATTGTTATTACCTCTTTTGTTATTTCGGTAACCTCTAGGGGATGCATTGTTGTTATTTTGGGGCTTTGGTGGTGTGGTCATAGGGGTTGACTGTTCCCCTTGTGCAAAGAAGACTTGCGTACTTCTTGTCTTTAGATTGTACGGACACTCCTTGATGGAGTGTCCCATAACTTGGTAGATGTCACAAAAGAGTTTCTTCGGGCACTTTGCCTTGGTATGACCTGTTTTGCATTTGGTACGCCATAATTCTTTGGATTCCTTGGAATTCTCCTTTTCTACCTTTAGTTCCTTCATCATT
Source organism: Sequoiadendron giganteum (assembly GCA_007115665.2). Classification (NCBI taxonomy): domain Eukaryota; kingdom Viridiplantae; phylum Streptophyta; class Pinopsida; order Cupressales; family Cupressaceae; genus Sequoiadendron; species Sequoiadendron giganteum. The sequence goes on along the minus strand of VCHN02000014.1, from coordinate 73,886,595 downwards.
CTCATCATGTCCCGTCTAAGAGCTTGTACAGTTTTTGATTCGCCTTTGCTACTCTCCTCTGTACTTTCGTCGTCATCTGTTTTCTTCTTCCCTCGAGAGGATGTCTTATTCTCACTCTCAATGTCCATCGCCTGATTGTAGGCTTCGGTGTACGAAGTTGGAGGTGCCACCTTCATTTTCTTTCGTAGCAATGGAAGTAACCCTTAAATAAACCAACGCATCTTCAAGACATCTGCCGGTTGTGTTTCCAATTTCACTAGTAACTCCTTGAGCCTATGATTGTAAGCTCATACGTTCTCATGCTTTCCTTGCTTTGTGTTGTATATTTCTGCTACGATTTCATTGTCGTCTCAGCAGTTTAAATTCTTCCTAGAATGCTCTCTTTAGTGTTCTCCATGTGGCTTTCTCTGCTGGTTACAGTTCAGTGCACCAGTCTATGGCTATGCCTTTGAGAGTCGTTAGAAATGTTCTTAGCCAGTAATCTACATCTTCTCTTGCCCATTTGCTATCCATATGGTTTCGCACGTCTTGCAATGTCGTATTGGATCCTCGAAACTATTCCTTGTGAACTTCGACAGTTTCTGCCTCTTAACACTTGGACTTGTTGGTGGAGTTACCATCTTTCTTACCCAATTGGCGTCAGACATTATTGGACTGTTTCTCCCAAAACGTTTGGTGCCTCTCTTGCACTCTCGGCCACGTACGGGTCTTACACATGTCCCCTCTTAGCATCCTCTACACTTTGAGTCTCCTAGGGATCGTCCCTGTACTCCCTTCGTTCGGGGGTCTTTAGTTCGGATCCTCCAATTCTCGGTTCATCGTCGTCTGATATGTACAACTCTCGAATCCGGCATATGTTTTTTTCAAGTTCTTTTGTTAATTCATTTTCAACATCTTTATTTTTTTCTTTGTCTGTTACAAATGGTGTCCTGAAAGTGTCTTTGGTTCAGATCCTCCAATTCTCTTCGTCGTCTGAATATGTACAACTCTCAAATCCAGCATATGCTATTTTCATGTTCTCTTATTAATTCATTTTCAGCATCTTTATATTTTTCTTTGTCTGTCCCAGACAGTGTCTTGAAAGTGTCTTGGTTTGTTTCTTTGACAAGGTTTCTGTTCAGTTTGGCAATATCTTGGTTTATTTCAGTAAGGTCTTGGTTTGCTTCTTCAACGATTCGTTTCAATCTTATTCATTGGTCTTCTTGTTCTTTTTATCAGAGTGATCTTCGTAGTCGTTCTTCAAGTGTTTCTTGCCCGCTTGGTATTCAATTTTTATCCTTGTTAGGTTGTATAGGCATTAATTTTTGGGAGTATTCCTACGATTGGAGTCCCATTCTTCCTCCTCCTGTTTACTTCTCTCCTTTGTACCATTGTAGTATTTGTTCCCTTCGTCGTTTTTGTTCACTCTCAGCCCGAAGGTCTGGCAATTTGTTGAGGAGGTGGTCTACCTCTAGGTTGACATGCAGTTTGTCCTAGATGACCGATTGAGGGATCTCTTGACTGAGAGCCTCCCTTTGTACGTGATCCCTCAATGAGATCTCCCACAGTTTTATGGGATCCTTTGTCAACGTGCCCTCTCTATCTTCATTGGCTTGTGCCGGCTCTTTGGCTGGCTAACCCATTACAACGCCATTCTCCTATCTATGTGATGTGCACGAGGGTCCACTTCGACAGTGACGCCAAATGTTTACTCATAGGGATGAATTGACAATATACTGAAGTAAACAAAAATATCACATACAAAAAATATATAGGAAACATTCTTGAACACATCACGTGCATAGAATAATAGTACTTCATTTATTAATGCAATAGAATCAGAGTGCAATCATCTGTACTATGTCAACGTATGTCGTGTCATAACATAACCTCAAAATGTAACATAATGTGTCCTAATGTGTCCCGACTACAATGAACCGAAGTATATGTAGTTGTTGACGGTGGTTGAGAACACCAATCGTCAAGACTACCCGTTCTAGCTAATCCAATTAGTTAGGGACTTAATAAAGAGCACAAAGATATACTGAGAGGGGGGGGGGTGAATCAGTATATCAATAAACTTTTACCCTCTTACTTATTTATCAACTTCAAACTTAAACATACATCAACTATTTGATATGAACCAATTTACACAAGTTAACACAACTTTTATTGAAATGATTTTTACAAAGTAGGCACCATCCTACAGATTTATAATAAGATGATTTAGTAGGACACAACCTACAAGGAACATCCAAACCTTTATAACTTTAGTAGGCACCTACCTACAAGGAGCACCAACCCCTAATGCAAGGCACCAACCTTGACTTGATGGTTGCAAGATGATGCCTTCAATCTGACCTGCACTATCCCAATCCTCCAATCTGCCTTTGGTGATGAATGATCTCACACTTAGCCCACACAAGGAGATGGGACTTCAGACTTAGAATGCTCTCTTACACAACAACCACACTTCAAACTAATTTTGAGATCATAGATATATATTTGATCAATCTTTGCAACTGTTCATGGAAGGTTGTATCATTTAGAATCTGTTCTAGTACCTTTTCAAAAAACAGGTTGCACCATTTCATGATTAACATTTAGTTTCATAAACTTGTGTTTGTTTGTCCTGTCTAATCGAATTTTATTGAGACCGTTTGTTTGTTGAATCTGAGTCTAAGACATAACATGTCCCTCCAAGAGTCAAACCGAAAAAGACACATCACTCCAAACTCCCAATCGAATGTCTTCTTCAAGTGTTGTGGCTGTACAAGAAAATCACGTCTTTTTGAAAAGACGACTTCAATCTTCCAATCGAATGAGTTGCAACCTTTCAAGATAATCACGTCCTTTTAGCAGATAAAAGACATCTTGTTTAGACTGATTTGATTCTCACAATATTTCAAGAGGAGACGTCTTTTAATTCATACGACTTTTCAGAAAGTTGTCTTACTTCTTAACAAGTCGAATCTCTTCTTGACGTTTTATTTCTTTTCACTAGTTTTGTTTGATGCCATGCTAATCGATTCAACAAAGAATCAAAAGCAATTCTTTAAAAAAAAACGATTAGACACACTAAAGATCAACAAATCTGAATGTCACCAACACGTCTTCATTAATAAATCAAAAATGATCTTTGAAGAATTTTGACCATGAAAAACACGTCTTCAACAACTTGATGATCTGAAGATGCTCTGTACATATTTCACCAATGTTTACTCATATTGTTGATCCCGTCATCATTCTCCAGTGTTCTATGCTTCCAGAATTAGATCTCTTACATGCTTAATTTGTTCTTTGCAAGCACCAATACCATTGTATGTCACATCTGGCTTTTCTTATCATGTTATACGCATTATTTCTACAACCTCTCCTTTTTCTCAATTTTGTCTATACATTTTGACATCAATGACAATATTTCCAACACTTAATTCCCAAAACAACATGTAATATAAAGTATATAAAATATTTTGCTGCCTATATTATAGTTTTATTTAATTACATTATTTGGTCGACTAATAACATGGACACTCTCGACCGACTACAAGGGCTCCAAACTCAAATAGCTTTCCCTCCAAAAGGGACGCCACCCTCGGGGAAAAATAAAATACTTTATAAAATTCCATTTAAACCACCAACTTAGGTGTCCACTTTAGCATGCTCCAAAATCACCTTTTAAAAACAATTTAAGCTATCAAATGCTAGGCATAGGGGGGCGGGGGTCAAGGGGCTTGTTTGACTTTATACTTTATAACTTAAGTTGCAATATTTCCTTTTTCAAACTCCAAGACTGGTGGAAGCATTGAACTGCCAAAAATGACAGAACCCAACCATTGAAATTGCCACTACTGCCTGAAATAACACTTATTAAAAATAGCATACTGCTAAAAATAGTAAGTGTGTCCAAACTCAAAATAAGCCCAATTTGGATGCAACTGTGACTTACTAAAGATAGGAAGTGCTAAAAATAGCAATTTTCCCACCAAGGATCTCATAAAATCTTGAAAGTCCTAGAAAACTCTCTGGCAAACCTGTACAATAACCCCTTGAAATGCAAACAAGAATCCTCCAAGAATCTTGGAATCCCCTAAAACGCCTCCGAATAGCCTACGGGACTTTAGAAATAGGCTAACGGTCACTAGAAAGCCTAAGATTTAAAAGAGGACATTACACAATCTTGGCATGATGTGGTTCATGAATTTGTTGGTTGGAGGTGAATGTTCTTCTAGCATTGTAGACATTGATCATTTTTCCATGGAGAGTTTTTGGATTTTGTAGTTGGAGTTGTTTGGCATGAGGTGGTTGTTTCTGTGCATGTTGGTTTTAGATAGATGTTGCAAGTTGAGCTTGAGGATCTCTTGGTTGTTGGTGATGGAAAGGTAGGTGTCTTAACAATGATGCCAAATAGCATCGAGATGGTTCCTCTTGGTGGAGTGACCTATGGATCATGTTGTACCTAGTTGGGAGTGATGGGACTAGAAAGGCCCCATAGAAGTCCTATGGCAATTCCTAAGTAGTCTTGTGGTAGTCCCTAAGTCTAAAAACTTATGACAAAACTGGTCGATTTGTGAGACAAATATTTGGATTCATTTCTCATGAGTAAATTTGCTTGCAAGTTTTGCACAAGTTCTTGGCAAGTAATTTGCGAGTTAACATGCCAAAACTTGCAAGTTCGACCAAAACTTTGGCTAACTAGAGTTCCTTGGGGATGTGTTGTGGCACACATTGAAAAGAAGCCAATCACTCTCTAAATTCAAGAGCCATTGATAAGTGCACATGTGATCAAAGGAAGTTTGTGGTTTTATAAAATCAAAATCCACATTCTCAACAAAGCCCTTCATTAATAGATGTTTCAACATATATGTTTTAAGGAAAGGGTTGAAGGCAAATAGAGAGCAGCACACCTATGTGCGAAAATGTGCACCTCTAAAAGGAATCAACATAGATGGAAGGATTGAATTCATCTTCATAGGCGTGTACTTGGTCTAAGGATGCACACCTCATAAGGGGATGTAGAAGACGAATCACTCTGAGCAATGGCTAATCTGGAGGGTAAATGCATCGATAACTCTTTCCCACCTCTGTTATTGCCATGGAGAAATCAGATTGGTCCATTAGCATTTATAGAAAATCACGAGCTTCCTTGTAGATCAAGGCAAAATTTCCTGAAGTTTAACAATGATGGCAAGCAACAGCCATATGAACATATTTTATCCTTTAGCATCTCATGGGGAATTTTGAATGTAGCATATGAAGATGTTGCAGTTTGCTTGTTTGTGAGAACACTACAAGGCATAGTAACTGTTGGTTTCACCTTCTTGTTGTTGGTTCTATTAATAATTGGGAATTTATGAGCAATAAGTTTCTTGGGCACTTCAAGCAAGTAGAATATACTCATTTTTGTTTGCACAACTCTTAAATGACAAGAGAGACAAAAGTGAACCTATGAAGAAGTTTGTTGCAGGATTAAATTGTCTTGTTACCAAGATTGCTGCTACTTCAAGTCTGTTTTTTGAAATACTTTTGACTTGTTTGACAAATGTTCTTTTCAGAAATTGCTTTCTTTCTCAAGACAAGTAGTGCTACCAAATTGAAGGGTGCTCAAGAACATGCCATTTGAGTTGGAAAGACATTTTTTTATCACTTTAAGAAAAAAATAGAAAATTTTAATTAGGCCATTGCTTCCTTTGAACATCCCATCACTTCAGCAATATCCACCTCCTCTAGGCAAAAATGATGCTTTCATCAATTATATCAGCGATGGATCTCATCCAACTACTCCTCCAACAAGGCAATTATCATAAAGTTTCTTTTCCTTCATGCACTTATTGCATGTTTCATGCAATTGATCAAGATGTAGAGTAAGTTGTCCTGAAATTCAAAGGTTCAAACCATTATGGGCAGCTTCAAATAAAAATCAATGGTCTTCAGGTGATCCTTAATGTCTACTAATTTGATGGTGGCGTTGTGATGATGGATATACCCAATATGAACTTGAGACACAAAAGTAAATGCCCTAAGTAAACTTAATTAAACTAGTGTGAAAAGGTCCTAAAAGGAAACGGTATAGCTAGAAAACCCCATTCATGTCAACATGCTAAGGGTTAAATTACTTTGACAAATCTGTGAGCTTTTTATCGTAGGAAAGCTCGAAAATGTAGATTTTGGCTTTGTATGGAGTCCCATATTTAATTTACCACAATATTTGTGTTTGTGCTAATCTATTAAATCTGTGTGACATGTGTTGTTTAATCTTTGTTTTTAATTGAGTAGTGCAAGTGTTTCAGTGTTATGATTTATTTTCTATGAAAAAAGATAAAAAATCCTTCGCTTTGTGTTGGAGGAAAATCTCAATCTTTTATAGCAGGAAAACCCACAAAGATACGCGTTTAAATTTACTGTGACATGTGTTGTTTAATCTTTGTTTTTAATTGAGTAGTGTAAGTGTTTCAGTGTTATGATTTATTTTCTATGAAAAAAGATAAAAAATCCTTCGCTTTGTGTTGGAGGAAAATCTCAATCTTTTATAGCAGGAAAACCCACAAAGATACGTGTTTAAATTTATTTAGCCTGAATGTGAAATCCCCATAAAACATTGTAAAATTGCAAGTACATAATGTTCATAGTAGGTTAATTTTTATTTTACAGGGAGTTTTCCTTCTAATTCAAATAGTGGTTCTATTGCACATCTGTTCTGTTCTGTGCTGCACTGAAAGATGCAAATTAAAATGGTAACAAGTTACAATAGTCCTACAATTTTTTTTGTTCATTATTTTGAACAAGCTCTTCCCACACAAAGGAATATTGATGTCTCAAAAGTTACTGTGTTTTAACTGAATTAATATACGGAATTTTCTATGAATGTTCAATGAATAAGAAGATTAAGTAAGTTCATGATTGTTTAAATTAATTATAGTTTACTGCACTGAAGAAATATCCATATATTTCAAAGGATCTTACTCCTCTCTGTAAACTTACATTTGATCTCTGTTAGGGTGGCTTGTGGCATCCATGAACTGGGAAAGGCCTCAGATTGTGAACTGAACAAGCTTTATTTCCCGAAGTTCCATCTATGGATAGAGTTCCTTCCCAAAACTACCTCTGTATACCCCTCGCTGCCCCATACTGACTGTTCTATAGTCTACCTGCACCTTTCACACACTGTTATATAGTTGACATCAGGCAAAGCTCAGAACCAAGGCTTCAGTTCCAATGAGATCTGCTACTTATCTGATGGTCTTTGATTGCCATTTCTCATGATCTTGCTTTGCTACGTTTACTGCTTGTAAAGTTTTGTTTTCTCATGTCTTCTTTATTTTCTTCAGTTTTCACTAGATGTTATCATTTCAATTGATTAGGAAACCAACATTACTTTTCTATATTGTTCTTTGATTATGATTGAGCAATGGCGTTTCTTTGTTTAAACATTTCAAAGAGAATGTGCTATAGAGCTCTAATCCTAAAAACTGGTTTTCTTGTAACTATTAATGAAAGACGTTTGGTTTTTCGTAGAAAATATTATGTCTACTGTAAGTTAAAAGTGTTTCTGAAATATCATGTCTAAGCTCTATCGAGATTCTAATTCTTTTTTCTCTGAGCAGGTGGAAAGCACATTGGAGGTTGCAGTGGTAAGTTTAAATTCTCACTATCTATAATTTTCTGCATGTCTCTGAGTGATGCTTTAGAAGAAAATACTTTTATATTAATTCCCACAATATTCTGTTGCTTAGTATGTGGTTCAGATTCTTAAGCATATTCATTGTGCTCCTTTTACCGTCATACTTATTTGTGTTTACTGAAATTTATCTGTGCCAAGTGAGCATTTATTTTTGACTACGGTATTTAATTGCTTGTTGCACCATGTGTTTTATTCTGCCCCTTTTGCATATGGGTGGACCAAGAATTGTCAAAATCAGAGCCGATTCCCTAACTGTAATATTATATTGCTTTCTAGATACAATGGAATTGCACCAAAATGGGGAACTCGCTTCCTTGCTCTCAGCAGCTGGGGTCAATGTTTCTTAATGCTGAGATGGGATGGAGAGAATGAGTCAAGGTTCCTTGGAAATTTAATTTTATTGAATTCCTGCTAGAAAGCAAATCAGGATTATACTAGAGGTATTTCATTGCGACATATTTAATTATAATTTTAAAATTGAGATTTGTACACATGAATTAGGATCAGAAGCATCTTTTTACTTGTTCTACCTTACCAAGATGCTCAAGCTGCGTTTTTTAAACCATAATTACTTTGTATTATGAATTTATTTCAGTATAAAACTGTTGGATTAGTAAATTTTGGCTGGAAATGAGTCTATTTAGGAAGCACAAACTGAGTACTTTCTAGTTTGCTTGTAAAGAAAATGATAAGAATTAAATTCTTCTATTATAGAGTTGAGTTGGGATATACATTTATTGAGAAGGATAAAAGTAATTTTTTTAGGTCAGAGCAAGGAGAATTATTTTCTAGTTATTATATATTTTTCAACAAAGCATAGATTCCCTACCCAACTCCAGATTCAAACTTGTCTCTTCTAGGGTATACGCACCTTCACTGTTATCCCCACTTCATTTCCATTGTAAAATAAAAGAACTTCTAAGTCTCTAAATGGGCTGGTTCGTAGAAGTTTAACTATAACATAATGATCTCTTATTTTCATGGTCAAGCTTGTTACATGCCTGCTCTATATATTTTAAAACACTTGCCCATCTGTAGAAATTTATAAGTATTAAGGGAACTTTAAACAGAACAAAAGTTAATTTTAAAGAAGTAAAAAATTATTAAGAAAAAAAAAGATAGATCTTTTATATTGCTCGCATTCAACTTTAGCAGTAATGAAATATGAATCTGTTTCATATTGTCGTAAGCATTACAATGATGATAGCTTGCAAGAACTGAATTTTTTTATGTAATGATTTTGTTGCATACATGGAATACATGATTAAGGCGTTAATAAATACAACTATTATTTTAAAGGAAATATTAATGAAGTTCTCTGTCATGTTACTCAAAATTTTGTAGGACAATCTTTATATTTGAAATAAAGGCGCTTCCATTAAAATGTTGGACAATATTATAGCATAAAAAAGCTCTGAGCTATTTTATTTATTTAAATAGTTATATGTGTGTGTGGGAACACATAAATTTCAATTTTTAAGTTAGGAATTGTTTTATTTTACTTTAGAATTATTTAAGAATTATATTATTTAATTCAAAATGTTGGCTTTCTTTTAGTTTTTTATGTACACACTACCATAACAAAGTCTTTTGTTGATGCCACTGTAGAATGCCTCTCGATATAATAATGTGTTAACAATTCAACTTGCAAACGTAAATTATGAAGACTTCAGAAGAATTGAATTTTTGGTGTATGTTGCCATACTTTTGTCTAAATTTCCATTTCAAAGTGCATGTGATTCATGATTCCATTGTCATCTATGTTGCATTGTCTCCATTTTCAATCACATGTAAATTCCCTTAGACAGGCACATTATTGTTTTCTGTTATTATGGGCACAAAACTATCATGTATGCTCGTGAATTAAATTTACAAAATTCTTTAGGGTAAAGTTTTGGAGGGTCCATACTTTAAATGTAGAATGCGCCAATCAAGGAGTATGTATCTATTCCTTTCAAGGCTTCTATTTGGTCTAGGATAGTTTCCCATAGACTACAAACAATAGAACTTGTATTTCCAACATGATCATGTTCAATTTTATTGTCATTTAATCGAAAACTCTCCCAAACTCTCTAAACCCTAAGACGAATTTGGAAAAATCTGTTTTGGTTAACCTTAACATTCCTTTTTAACATCTTGTTTTCCCTTATAATGACATTTTGATTGTAGAGGTGGTTCTACGTGGGCCCTCTAAGAGCAAAAGGTGTATTTTATGAATATACAATTCAAAATTAATTGTGTATTTTTATATTTATGTGGTTGTAGCATTCTAATAATAGTTATTTATAGAATGGTGAATTTTATCTGTAAGTACTATTGTTAATATAACCTATTAGACTTGAAAATTGCTCTTTTGTGATCTTCAGTAATATATATATTACTGTTGGGTCTATTATTATAATCATTTATTTTTTTCAAATTATTTTTGTTGGGGAAATTTGTATTGAATATAGGTAGGATAACCTCAAGAAATTAGAAACAAATTAAATTTCATCCACAAGATCTTATAGCCTTCTAAAAACTTTTGGAACAATTTTCATTTTTATATCAAATCAAAATAATATTCAATCTCCTTTTTGCTTTAACTTATGAAACTTAGCTTTCTTTTCTTTTTTACACAATTTTTATTTTACATCCTAACAATGATCTAATTATCCTCTTTACAACAATGAGCACAAACAAGGACCTTTAACAATCACAATTGTAGTAGTTGTAAATTGAACATAATGATCGTTGGTGTGCTAGGCATGAGCCTAAAGAGTTTAAATGGCAAGTTTCTGTAGGGCTTGTTTGAAGGCTCGAAGCTGCTGAGCTTTGGGCGTTGGTCGTCGGGTGGATGGGGCTTCTTTGGGAGCAAGGGCTCCCCCTGTTCCATCAGATATTTTGTAGGTTTTGGGCAGGGTTTCAGATTATGAGCGTGTGCAACTTCTGTCTGTGACAGTTGCTCCTGTGGTCACGTCTCCTGATGTGGTTTGTGGGGGTCTGTTTGGGCGTGCAGGAGGGGTTCCTTCCTCTCTTCCGGCTGGTGTCCATGTTGCTGAGCGAGGAATTGTCCCTCTTGTTACTGTTGCTGGGGGTTCTTCAAATCGAGTGATGTCTTTCTCCGAGGCTGCAAAAGGAGGTGCTTGGCCTCCTGCTCAGTCTCAAGTCCGTCCTCTGCCCTGTGCTTGAGATTCCCTTGTTGTGGTCTGTGGACCTGAGGTTGTTGAGAACGAAGAGTATTATTTAAAGTAGGGAGTGGTCTATAGGTTTAATGGCTTGTGGCCCTCCCTTCTTGATCTCAATAATTGGGTTTCCACCTCTCGGAAGCTAGTGGTTGATGGTGAGATTGAGCTCTATCCCAGCGCAAGTGGTTTCTTTTTAGCAGTCTTTGCTGCCTCCGTGGAGCAGGACCGTGTTTTGGACAGGGGGTGGATGTGGGGGATTCATTCTCTATCCATCAGACTTTGGTTTCGTTCTTTCAATCCCCTTACAGAGCCGCTGAATACCCAACTAGTTTGGGTTCGACTGTCAAATCTCCCTCTCCAGTTATGGGAGAATTCATGTTATGAAGCTATTGACAACACCATTGGATGCTTTTTGATGGTGGACTCTACAACTTGGGAGCTTGGGCATACTACGGTAGCTCGTATTTTAGTTGATTTGGACATCTCCAACCTTCTCCATGGTGATGTGGTCTTGTTGGTGGAGGAGAGACCTTGGAAGCAGCTCTTGGACTGTGAGGGTCTCCCTTTTCGGTGTAGGAGATGTTTCTCTGTTGATCATTTGGCCTTTGGTTGCCCACTTTCCCACCGAAAGGGCGTTGCTACTTGGTGGAAGGATGCTCTTTTGGATCATCTCACGGTGGGTTCTCCTCCTTTGGAAGTTTCTTCTACGGAGGACGACCCTCTTGAGTTTTCTCGAGAGCTTGAATCTTGCCCGGCTCCTCTTCCAACTATCCCATCCGTGGAGCCATTGTTGGCTCGTTTTGCTGACACTATCATGTCTGAGCCTAATTGAACCTTGTTGGATGCCTCTGCTGGTCCTTCGATCGATCTTGTCTCCTCTCCTATGCTGCCGTCTCCCCTGCGTGATGGCTCTTTACCCTTGGTGGAAATTGTGGCTTTGCTTCTCTCTCCTCGCTCGGTGGATGATTCCGGGTCTTCTTGGTCCATTGTGCTGAGAAGGAAGAAGGGACTCCCTCGATCTGTCGCTGATTCGCGACCTCAGGTTAAGGGATTTAGTTTAGCCCCCTCTGATCTTGGGGTTGTCTAGTGTTGTTTGACAGCTGTATGTCAACGATTTCTATGTGTGGTCTGTCCTCTCTTCCTAGTTCATTCTTGGTATGAACTATTAGCTTTTTGGCCCTTTGGACTCTCTATGTAAAAGGTACAACACCCTGAAAATGTTGCTTATCTTATCAAAAACAATGAATTATATGTTTAAAAACATAAACTCAATCCAATTTTTTGGTCTTTTATATTCACCACTTATCTATTCTTATTTTGCAAGCACTTTTCTATTTTGTTTGACATCTTATTTTTTAGGTTTTCATGTACTCTGTGTTTTGTTGACAGGTGTTTTATGTTGCTGATGAAATTTGATTTTACTTATAAAATTGGTGTTCTACTATGGCATTCTGTTGTAGTTGTTTGATATTGGATTTTTCAATATTCTCCCTTGTATTTGCAGCAATTTTGACTGTATTATCTACCTTAGTTCTTTAGTCATGATGTTTGCCAATTTTCTTTTGATCTACAAAATTTAATTTCAACTTTTCAGCCTTGTATTAATTGTTTTACATAGTGACCAGTGATAACTTTAAGAAACCCCCCTCAAAAAAAGATATAAAATCTTGGCGAATCTTTCATTTTTTTAAGAAAAAATATTAATTTCTATTGGCAAATCTTTCCTTTTTTTTCAAAAAAAAATTTAATTTTATTGGCGATTTTTTTTACATCACTGAAATTTTGTAGAAAATTTTGGCGAATCTTGAAAAATAAAAGGAAAATGCATTAATTATGATGACAAATCTATCCAATCTAAAAATAACTCTCATGGAAAAGTAGGGGCCCGATGGTGGAAATTATCGATGGGTTGAAGGGGTAGACTATAATATTTACTTCCGACCATTATTTTAAAATATACTTAATGGATTTCATTGTATTTTGCAAGGTAAAATGTACCCATGATCTGTAATTCTCATGTGGCTCAATTTTTTTTTTAGATCATTAATCTAATGAACTTCGTTGTACTTTGTGAGGTAAAATTTACCCACGATCTATAATGCTCACGAGACCTAAAATTGTGGGGCCCATGAGCATTATAGATCATGGGTACATTTTACGTTGTGGAATACAACAAGAGCCATTAGATTATATTATAAATCAATGGTGGAAACTAAAGATTAGAAATATGGTCCTAAAACAACTAATAATTATGATATACTATTTGGCGAATTAGTATAGACTTCTACTATAATTTATAAAATTTAGGCGAATCTAATCTAATCATGTATTGAATATTGTGGCGAATTTTTGAGTTGAATTTTTTAATAAATAAATTATTTGGTTATTTAAATAAGACTAATAAAATTTTGCCCGTTAAGGGGCTTGGTTGGGTTAATCCGACTAATTCTTTAGTAGAGGTGGTTAAGTGGGAGAAACCAGAGGAAGGTTGGTGGAAGGTTAATTTTGATGGAGCATCAAAAGGAAATCTGGGTCCTTCAGGCGTTGGTAGTATTGTTTGTGATTGGAACAGAAATGTGCTGACTATAGGAGCAATGAGATTGAAGGAGGGAACAAATAATGTTGCAGAAGCAACATCAACCTTAGTGGCAATTAAGCTAGCCAGAAAGCTTGGGGGTCAAAGATACATATGGAGGGAGATTCTTTAATAATAATTCAAGCAATTTCAAAATGTGAAATCAATGCTTGGCATTTGCAGGGAGTGGTTAGGAAAATTAAGGAAGAATTAACCCTTTTTGAAGACTTCAAGGTAAGTCACATAAGGTGATTGGGGAATGTCGAGGCAAACATCTTATCAAATTGGGCTCTATCCTTGGTAGAGGTGGATTTAGTAAGGTTCAGAGACTTTAGAGGATTAGACCTAGAGTACAGTACTTCGAAGCATTTAATGTAAGAGGGAATGAATAATCTGCAAGCAAAGGTGGCGTCGTAATTCCCAATAGAAGTGGTGCTTTGTGAAGGTGAATGCTAACATTGGACGTACGTTCAACATTTATGATGGTGGTTGGCAATTTGTGGAGTCTTAATGACACATCTTTTTACATTAGTTGTTTTTCGTTTTGTGTTGTTTTGGAATGCAGGTTGTCGACAGTGGGTGAGTTATTGGAAGGCAGTGAACCAAAGAAAAATGGAGGGCAACTTCTCTTTAACTTCACGAAGGAAGCTAGACCCGTTTGTTGGGAAAGCGTCTGTGAAGAGGTTGCAAGGTCTTTTTTGGTTCAAGGAAGTTCAGGTTGCACAAGTAGTGCAATTAATCTTGGGGAATGGTTTTGAATGTTTAAATCATAGATACAAGACCAATATGGATATTTATTCATTGGTCATGGCGTGGGGTCTGGATTTAGGTGAGCCGGTTGAGGTGGTGAGGAAAGTCATGTAGTCTCTCGTCCACAAAGATTTTCTAGTGGATATGGAAGGCATTCTAGCGCGGGCGATACCTGGAGTGGGGCTGGTTAAGATTGAAGGCATGGACGAAGGAGGCTCAGAGATGGCGGAATTGAATCATCTCTTTATCAGATGGTCGAAAGGACGCGCTAAAGACCTGTGGCGAAAAGACGCGGAACACGGGTGACAGGCACTCAAGGTATGCGTGGAATTGATGGAAGTGGAGGAGGTCATAAAAAATCTAAAGACATTGCCAGAGAGAAGAAGCGAGAAATGATGGGTTTGCGTCCGAGGAAGAGGTCAAAGCCGTTAATGGCATTAGTGCCGCTGGAGGTGGGGAATTTGTCGAAGGCGCCTGAATAGTTAAAGTTTCATATTTTCAAGCGTACCGAGTTAGTTTTTTGTCCGTGAATTGGTTTTTAGGGGTCTGTAGTGTTTTGCTCTGTAATTGTAAAGTTTCCTGAAACAAGAGCAATGGTAGGATGCGTAGCTTGCAGGTTGGGAATTTTTGGGGCTCTCGGGTACTTTGATACTTTGCTAGTTTATTAGCTTTTTTGGTAGTTGGTGGATGAAGTTTAAACTGATGCTTGTATTCTCTGCTTTACTTTTAATAAAATAAAAATATTATCACTGATAAAAAAAGACTAACAAAATTTTGTAAAAATGCGGCGATTCAAGTCACGTTGTAGCTCAAACTATTAGCCAATTATGGATTCCCAAATTTCAACTATTAACCAATTGGCGAATATTAGCCACTAAAAAAATCACTAATAATGACACTTCAATTCTATGTTTTCTATCCTTGCATTGAATATTAGATTCTTATTTATTTGTTTTCCCACAATTGTCATAAAATATTAGTGTAAGACTTATAATTTTTTCTTAGATATTTCAAAACTTTTGTTACGAGACATGTATTCTTCTATCCATATAAGATAAAAATTTATATGTTCATATGAGATAAGTATGCTTCTTTCCATATAAGATAGTCATTCATCTATCCATATAAGACGACTATTCTTTTTTCTTGTTAGAGATTATGATTCATCTTGAATCCTTTTGTTAAACTACTTTTCCCTATTGGAAAAATATTGAGGTTGATGTCTATCAAGATTTAAAATTATCTAGTCAATTTTTTTATTTTTATTTTAAATCAATGTATATTTTAAATTTTGTTTAAATTTACTTATTTTTATTTTATATCTATTTCTAAAAATAAGTATGTTAATTTCAGATCAATAAATATTTTTATATTTATTTTAATCATTAATAATATTTTAATATTACAAAAGAAAATAAGTCATGATATCCTCCTCTCTTTGATTTATGCATCATGAATTAAAACATATTCTTAGTCAAAACAAACTAAACTTATACGATATCTTGCACTAATAATACATTTAACAAGGTTCCAAAATAAAGGGGATATAATATTTGCAATTGATACCAACACTTTTCTAAGATTTTGTTAGGCTCTACTATTATCATTCTTGGTTCTTACACTTGTAATGCATGCCAATTTAAGATATGTTTAATGTTTGGTACATACCTTTAAAGGAGTGACACATAGAAAGTGCCATGGATTTAACTCAATCATGGATATAAATCAAGTTGATTGTCCACTTGATTGATCTTTTCCAAAACTTCAAATGATCTTACAAAATGAGGTGCTAACTTCATTTTCTTTCCTAATGATATGGAGGTTTTATAGGGCTTCACCCTCAAGAAAATTCTCTCCAATAAAAGTAACTTCTTAATGACTTATTGTTATTTAGGTAACTCTTTTCCTAATAGACGCTTCCTTTACCTTTGCCTTATGCAATTAATTTATTGTTTTGTATGCTTTAATATTTTAGGACCAATTTCAATTATGTCCTCTAAACTTTCACAACTTAAAGGAGTTAACACTTTTTTTCCATATAATGCTTCAAATGGAGCCATTCCCAAAGTATATTGGAAAAAATATTGTAAACAAATTTTACTAGTTGAAGATATTCTTCCCATTTGATTGTTGATTCATTTATATAATTGAAATATATATTTCACTATTTGATTTGTTTTTTATGCTTATCTATTTCAAGATGATAGGTTGTATTGAAGTTCAACTCAATTTTGAAAGTTGATTGTAAAGTTGTCCAAAATCTTAAGGTAAACATAACATCTTTGTCTAATGTGAATTTTTTATGAAGCCTATTCAACTTTTTTTCTTATATTATAAATCTTCTAGTCAAAGTTGGCACATCATCAAACAAATTGTTTTGAATGAAATGGGCTAACTTGGTAAGTTTATCCACTACCACCAATATTGTGTTATGTTTGTATGGTGCCATTAACAATCTTTATACAAAATCTATACTAATGATTTTCCACTTACAATGGACTATATTATGATAATATACCAATCTAGTTGGATGATCATGTTAAGCCTTAACCCTTAGAGAATCCAAATATTCTCACAAACATAACTATATCTTTGTTCATCCCTAACCAAAAGTAAAATTTCCTAAGATTTGAGTACATCTTATTTACTCTCAGATGCCTTGAATAAAGAGCATTGTAATATTCAATTATAATTAAGGCTAGAAGTTTTTCTAAATCAGGAATTGCAAAAACTCTACCTTAACCATCGATTTTTGACTCATATAATTAATTAAATAACTTTTTTTTTTGTAATTCACGACTTTTTTGCATCCTAGTTATTAATTAAATAACTTATTATTGAATTAATATTTATTTTCCTGATTAATTAAATGACTTTACTTAAGCCCACTTCTTCTATTGTAAATTAATTTAACCATACTCCACCTCTTTAATTCTTCCCACCTTGATTAATTAATTAATTAAGCTTTTTTTAGCTACCACTAATATTTCTTCTATTTTATAATTCTCAAAATCCTAAACTTGTCATCATGTGACAAGTGTCCTAACCTCTTTTAATGATCCCACGTGTGAGCATGCGACCTCAACCCATCAATGCTCACACATGTGAGCATTCAAGTAGGTAAGTTTGAATTCCTCTCATGCCTCCACCTCATCCAAGTACCTTGCTCACATATGCGTGAGCATAATCTCTTCACAAGTGTAGCTACCTTATTGCTTCCATTTGTCCTTCCATAATGAACCTACTTCTTACACATGGTGTGTGAACACACCTAGTTCTTATACTTATGGACGCTTGATAACCCCGCCCCTTCCCCTTGTGACACTTGTCTCAAGGCTAAGATATCAATCTATACACTCATTCTCATTAAATCCTAGTACTTCATTAACTTACCATCTTAGTCCTCCATTTTCATCTCTAAAAATCTACAAATAGGATGTCATTTCCTTCATCCAACAACACAAGATCATTATGAAAAATTGATGCTAGACTCTTGATATCAAATCTATTGGTGTAATTAAATGTTTTGTACCTTGTCCTAGGTCATAATTACACCTTAGTTAAGTTTACTTAGGGACCACATAGGAGTTGTTGGAGAATTTCCACCTTTGGTGGACTTATCTTCTTATTACTTTATCTCCTCCACCTTTCATGGACATATCATGTGATTAGGTTTCCACCTTTTGTGGGTGATCCACTATTTGTGGTGGTTATCACATTATCACTTTCCACTTTAGATGGAGTGATAGCTTTTTATTGTTGTCTCATGTCATAAGATTGAGAAACTTGTCATAATCTTATGCACTCCTATGTTCTCACCTTGGCTATATAACCAAGGGGTCTCTACTACATTTGTACAAGTATCTAATATCATATCACTGTGTTGTCCTCAATTTTGAATTCTCAAAATTGGACAACCCATATGAAATTTTGCCTAATTTTTTTTCATAAATCTCTATGGCACGCATTTCGAGGCACTAAAATTCTCCAATTGAATTGTGCAGCCATTGGTATCCATCCTATTTTGCTTTGTGTGAAATTCAGGAACATTTCAACATGTTTTTTCCCTTGTTTTGTCCAATTTCGGGATTTTTGATCACCATTGCAAATAGGGATCTTTGTGTGTTAAGGCACATTTTACGAGGTGTTGAGGTTGTAAAACTTTATATTTCAGTTGATGATTCCCTTGGGCATCCTTTCATCAGCTCCTCTTTCCGTTTTTGTCAAATTCTGAGTCATTTTTCTTGTGTTTTTGGTCAAATTCGGGTTTTTAAAACAACACAGCAAAAATAGGAAGTTTTAAGTCATTAAACAAAAATTGTTAAAGTGCCAAAAAGTTCCTATAATTGCTTAAGATGTGAAAAGTTCCTACTTTGCTAAAAGTAAAATTGCTAAAGTGTCAAAAAGTTCCTATGGTGCTTAAGTTGTGAAAAATCCCTACTTTGCTAAAAGCAAAATTGCTAAAGTGCTAAAAAAACCCGATTTTTGCTTAAGTTGTCAAAAGTTCCTATTAAGTCATAAAGTAAAAATTGCTAAAGTGCCAAAAAGTTCCTATGGTGCTTTAAGTGAAATTGCTAAAGTGTCAAAAAGTTCCTAAAATTGCTAAATGAGCCAAAAGTTCCCATTTTTTCCAAATTGTCAAAAGAAAAGTTGTTGAAAGGCTTCAAAAACCTGATTTGGTCTCTTTTTGCCAATCTGAAAATCCCCTCCGTCAAAAAACATATTTTTCAACATCTTTCATCGTAGAGCGTTCTGCTTTGAGTTTTAGGTTTAGATATTGATACCTGGTACTGGCCAACTGCCATTGACGACCTCAGAGGTCCTAACTTTTCTCCTGAAAAAGTGAAAACTACCCACCATCCTTAAACTGACTTTTAATTGAAACTGACTTCATCACTGTGATCGTGATGTGAAATAAGCCAATCAAAATTAATTTCAGCCAATTCTGACAAGTTCCTATTTTTTAGGGTTTTGAGTAAAAATAGATTTTAGAAACCCTAATTTTCAAAATTTTCAAATTCTGCTAGTATCTTCCTGGCATCACACTGACTAAAAGCCCATACTTTATTTGCCCAAAAACTGAGCTTTGACCCCATATTTACAAGGTTTAGACCATTTTAAGCAAAATGCTTTAATGAAGCAAAAATTTGGTTTGGGTACAACACAAGGTATGTTGTTTGCTTGCCATTTACCTTGCCATGATCTCACTAGTCTTATCATTTTTCCTTCCCATACTTGTAAAGTTTACTTGTAATAATGTTTTTCCATATTGCAAGTAAGTCACCTTTCATTTTTCCTACCTTGCACTTAAAAATTGCAATCAGCCTTCCAAAACCCGAAATTGAGCTTTGGCCTCACTTTTGCAACCCCTTTGTCTCATTCTCGTTACTAAATCAATAATATAAGGCATGGGCCTTATTTTTCAAGCAAATTCTAAGGCTGGAGAATGATACAAAGAAAGAACAACAACATGACGAAGCCACACAAGGAAATTGCAAGTAACATGATCTCTTGATGACAGAAAAATATGATGTTCTATGTCAAGGGGCAGCTATATCAAGTTGCAGTACAGATTTATGAAGATGAAGACGCTCCTAGTAATGTCTAGAGAGCTAGGAAAATGACAAAGCCATACAAGAAAGTGAATAAGTGACATGAATGTTTGATTGAGCATAGACTGCTTTCAAGACGAAGATGGAAACATGTTTTGCAAACAGCAGCATGAAGACCCAATCAAGGATGATGTATTTCAAGTCGTGTCTTTGGACAATTCAAATAATTTCAATTATGTATTTGTAATTTAGTTTTGACAAATTACATGTAAAATGGAAAATTGTAATTGCAAGTAATCATATCACTTGTAAAGTTGGAAAATGTAATTACATGTAAATCCTTACAAGTCAAATTGCAATAGGACTTGTAATGTTGAATAAGTCAATTACAGTTAGTTGGGATCCTCCCACCTTTTTCTCAAGGCCTCTCTCCTATAAATACTTGAGGAGGTCCTTTGTAATTTTTATCTTTTGGCAATACAACAAAACTCTGCCAGTTTGTATGTGCACTCTAAGACTTTGAGCTTAGATGTAAATCAAATTGCAATCAATAAAAAAGGAAAATTGCTTTCAAACTTTGTGTTGATTCAAGGTGTTATGTGACGACATTTTCTACATATTGATTGTGAGTTTTGTGGTGTTATACAAGAGGGATTCAAGCTGAATTTTGCAGACTTTGAGCTGCTTAATGCGTTTTGAGTTTTAGATTGGTTTTCAGATTTGATACAACAGACTTTGAGTTGTTTGTTGCATTTGAAGCTATTGTAGAACGCTCAAGCAAAGGGGGTAACTTGCAGACTTTGTGCTGCTTTTATTTTTTGTCTGTGCATGTAAAGTGCATCATGTAATTAAACTTTGAGCTGCTACATATTGTACTTGGTTACCAGAAAACCATCTTAAAAAGGTTGATAGGAGAGTAAGTTGTCAAAGATTTTGAGCTTTCGATTTGTTTTCCCGTCCTGGAGGAGCAACGGAGGACTTTGTGCCTTCATGGAAACTTTGCTTCTTTCTTTACTTCATTAATCATTTATGCTTTCAATTGTGATTCTTTTTTGAAATAAGATAAAAGGAAAATTGTCTTTTCTGGAAAAAGAGAACAAGGCAAGAGTTTCACCCAGGTTTAGAATAGATTTGTAGCTAGAATTAATTTCTGAATTGGTAAAATAGAAAGCGAAGGGGGAGCCTTCCCTTTGAAAATAGGAGTTTATCTCACGTACTGTGGCTGAAACCACAATTTTGTACGCTTTCTCAAGTATACAAAATTTTCAACCAACACACTGACATTGAATACAGTTTATTTTCTCTCTTCTTTGTGCTTTCCATTTGCTCCATAGATCTTGGCATCCATAGCCAATTCTAACATGGCATTAGACCATGTTTGTTTCTAACAAAATCCAATTATTATATTGTTATTATATTGGTATGTTGAGCAATCCACATCTCCATACTATAGTTGAAGATCATCTAAGTGAGAAAATCAAATGGAGCTTGAGGGTGCACTTCATTTTCATTCAATTAGAGGAGCAAGGTAAATGAAATAAGGCATCTTATGTTGCATTTGATTTCTTGTCTTGTGCTTTGTTTATTTTTCTTGTCTTCATTTTGGCACAGTCAATGGTACCTACGTCCCTTTTAATAATCTCCATTTGAAATTTTATGAATTTACATGTCCAACTTTTCGGTTAAACATTTATGACTTATACTTTAGCGCTTTCGTTGGCCAATCTGCACTTTCACTTGCTGCAACAATTGCATTGTTTCACTCGTTTTTTGTTTTTTGACTTGTGTTTACATTTTGTTTAACTTTTGGCTGTCCAAATTGTAGGTTTTTAGTCTTTTTTTTTTATCATTTTTCTATTGCCTAACATTTTATTTTATATGATAACTTTTGTTCTCTTCTAGGAATTTTCTTTAGTGCGATTAACACTTGCATGAATGGATTTCTTGTTGAATCAAGTAGGAATGTATTAAGGATTATCATTGATGCCATTATTCATGCCAACATTATAGAAAGATATGGTAGGGGTACAAATAGTTCACTTTCAAGATGATTAGGAGTGAGTATCCACCATTCCTACCATATGAAAAAATAGAGGACATAGACTTGTCAATGGTACTTTGTAACACAGGTGAAGCAAGCACTAAGCTAATTAAGCGAGATGAATTGTTAAGGAAGGGATTGATGTATATTTGTAAGTTTTGATTAGGTTTTTCCAAATAATTATTAATTCTACCATTTCTATTAGATACTTTTATAACATCGATTGGATGTGTCCTAAACAATATGTTTCAAACACAAATATCACTCAATATCATGACTAGGCATTTGATGAAATTAGAAGAATGTCTTTGGTTTATAAGGTGGAAAGGTTTTGTATGAAGGGTGCTGAGAAATTATGTCTCAACTTCCAGCTTGAAGTCCTCATTTTCTTGCCTTGGTGATATTTTGTGTTGTTTGGAAGTTCTACTGGAGGTGGAACTGGGATGAAACTTGGCATTGTTTCGTTTGCCTAAGTTCCGGGTTTCTGTTCCCTCTCCGTCTCCGGCTCCACTTCCCTCTGTCTGGACTCTTGTTTCGCTTCAAAAGTTGTGGCGGAGGTAGAACTAGTTTTGGAATTTGGCAATGTCCGTTTGCCATGTTCCTGTTTCGGTTTCTGTTCCGACTCCGGGTCCGACTCCTGCTTTTGTGATCTGGCTCTTCTGGATGTTTGGATTCTCCTTGGGGTGTTTTCCTCCGCTTTGTCCAAGTTCTGGATTGTTGTTTTTTGCAGTTGGCGGAGGCGGAACCGGAACTGGATTGGTTCCTGATCTTGGACTTTTGGTAAAGTCCTGTTTCTGTTCCTGTTCTGTCTCCGACTCCGACGCCGGTCTTTTGTGTTCTCGTCTTGGTTTGACCCCGGGTTGACTTTACCCGGTCAAAACTGTTTCCAATGAGTTCCTCTTTGCCGTGGGCGGACGTGGAACCGAAATGGTTCCTGAACCTGTAATTACGAGGGAGTCATGTTTCGACTCCAGTTCCGGCTCCGGCTCCGGCTCCAGCAGTGTGTATTTTCGGTGGAGTCTTGTTTCGACTCCGGCTCCGGCAGTGTTATTTATGACTTGAAGTCTTGGTCGCGCCCGATGTCTGTTTGACCATTTTGGTTGCTCTGTCTTTTGCGTTTGCCAATGGGTCTTGGACGCGTGGCACCTAATTGAATAGTGATTGGACAGATACCAAGATAGTTATTGTGGCAGTTGCATTGTCAACCAAGGGTGGCGAACTCAACCGTTTTGGTGATGACATTGAATGCATGGATGACTCGTTGCAAGGAGAGCTGTCAGATCCGACCAGATGCATGATTTGAGGATGGACTTCATTGATTGTGTAGGACTCTTCTGAGTCGGTTACATATGGATGAGAGATATGCTATTTCTCATAAGTTAGACAAGTTAAGTTTGAGTCGTGAGTTGCAGAGCAAGTTGAAGTTGCGAGTTGAAGAACAAGAAGGACGTGAGTTTTTGAAGAGGGTTTTGAACTGTATGTTGTGAAAACATTGTAATAGTGGATCTGAAACTCTCTGGGTGATTGCGAGTAGAACAAAAAAGTCTGGATATTGTATGTAATCGATTCATTACTGTAATACAATAGATTTGACTTTGTGTGGTGGGTTTTTTACTTGAAAGGGTTTTCCCACGTAAATACTGTGTCATCTTTGTTTGCTTATCTTTCTGGTTTCTCATTGCTATGTTTGTATGCATCTCTATAAGTTTTGAAACTGTTAGTTTTTTGTTTTTGCTTCTCTCCCCTGTAGTAAAGGTGTTAAGGGAATGTATTCCGCACTGTTGGGTTAGTAGATCCACATTCTTTTCCCTTCAAAGTGGTATTAGAGCTTGGCCAGTTCGTGTTATCCTTGCTAGGGCGAATTAGTGTTTTGCACTAATACCGTTTTAGTGGGAGACTTGCATTGTTAAACTTGTTTCTGTTGTGAGATGGTGAGTACTTCTGGTAGGATAGATATTGAGAAGTTTAATGGCAGCAACTTTGAGTTATGGAAACTCAAGATAGAAGACTTGCTTGTGGATAGAGACCTCTGGATTGCAGTGTCTGGAACTAAGCCACAAACTATGACCCAAGAAGCTTGGGATCTTGCTGATAGAAAAGCAAGATGTTTGATTAGACTGAGTCTTGCCGATTCTGTGCTCTTGAATGTTCATGAGGAGACATCTGCAGCTGCCTTGTGGAAGAAGATTGGTGATATTTACCAAGGAAAGTCCCTGGTAAATAAGTTGTTCATGAGGAAAAAGTTGTACTCCTTGAAGATGGACAAAGGTGCATCTGTTGTAGACCATCTGAAGTCATTTAATATGAGTGTTACTTAGCTGGCATCTGTAGGTGTACAAATAGAGGAGGAGGATCATTGCATGCTCCTGTTGTGTTCATTACCTGACAGTTGGGATCATCTTGTGATGGCTATTGGAAGCACAACCACTGCTTTCAAGACAGATGATGTGGTTGCTTCGCTTCTGTCTGAAGAAATGCAGAGGAAATCTTCTGAGTTGGCCAAAGATGCTCTTTCTATTCGAGGTAGAACAAAGGAGAAAGGCAAGAAGAAAGACATCAAGTCGAAATCCAAGTCTAAAGGGAGATCAAAGTCTCCTGGTAAAAAGTTCAAGGTAAAGTGCTGGAACTGTGGGCAACCTGGTCATATCAGGAAGGACTGCAAGGAGAAGAAGAAGAAGAATGCTTCTGATAACGAATCTTCTCAAAGTGATGCAGATGCCTTCATTGCAGCAACCTTGACAACTCAGGCATCAGATGATGTCTGGTTGGTTGATTCAGGTGCTTCTTTTCACATGACATCTAATAGAGATTGGTTCTCAAAGTATGATGGTGGAAAGGTATACTTGGCAAGTGATTCAACGCTGGAGATTGTTGGCAGAGAAAGGGTCATAATTCAATTTCCTGACGGGAGAGTCAAAGGAATTGGTGGTGTTCTCCACATCCCAGGTTTGGCTCGAAATCTTTTTTCTGTTAGTAAGTTAAATGATGCTGGTGTAGAAGTTTCTTTTTCTAGTAAGGGATGCAAAATGGCTAGAGGTGCAATGGTGTTAGCTAAGGGTGTTCGTACTGGCACTCTGGACAAGCTAGATGCACGACCTATTCTTTGCAACAGTGTCTCTGTAAAGTCATGTATTTCTGCACCTATAGAGAAAGATGAAGACTCTTCTCTGTCTGCAAATGCTTTGGAGGTAAAACTCCCAATAGAGAAGACTATGTTATGGCATCATAGACTTGGTCACATTGGCGAGAAAGGTTTAAAAACCTTGAAGAACAAAAACCTTGTAGAAGGGCTTGATGATTGTAACCTTGAGTTCGATTTCTGTGAACATTGTATCTATGGAAAGCAACACCGTGTTTCTTTCTCCTCTAGTCCTCACAAATCTTCTGGTATACTAGATTATGTTCATTATGATGTGTTTGGTCCAGTTAATGTTCTTTCGTTATCGAAGTCTAGATATTATGTTTTTTTTATTGATGACTGTTCGAGAAGGGCATTTGTATACTTTCTTAAAAGTAAATCAAAAGTGTTCAGTCGGTTTAAAGAGTTCAAATCTTTGGTTGAAAATCAGATTGGAAGGAAAATAAAGTGTTTAAGGATAGACAATGGAGGTGAGTTTTGTTCTGCAGATTTTGAAAGGTACTACACTGATCATGGAATTAAAAGGCATAAGACAACCCCCTACACTCCACAGGAAAATGGAGTTGCTGAGAGGTTGAATAGGACACTAATGGAAAAGGCAAGGAGTATGCTGAGTGGTGCTGGTCTGGAGCAGAAGTTCTGGGCTGAGGCTGTTGCTACAACATGTTATCTAATTAATAGATCTCCTTGTTCAGCTCTTGTTGATAAGAAACCTTTGGAAGCATGGTTAGATAAGAAACCCTCACTAAGGCATGTTTAGGTCTTTGGCTGTGAGGCATATGTTCATGTGCCAAATGAAAAGAGATCAAAGTTGCATTACAAGGCTGTGAAATGTATTCTCATCGGCTATGGAGTTGGTGTGAAAGGATACAAGCTTTGGAACCCTGTTACTGAGAAGGTTTTGTATAGCAGAAGCGTGATATTTCGTGAGCTGAAACCTTTAGTAAGTGATCAACAACTTGAGACAAATCAGAGTGACAAGAAGAAGGATGCAGTTGAGATTCCCCAAACTCCAGAAAGGGAAGAGTTGCATGGTGTACCTGAGATTGAGGAGAGCTCAAGCAGCTCTAGAAGTTCTGATGATGAAGAACAACCTCAGCCTCTAAGGAGATCTACACGAGAAAAAAGGCAACCAGAAATGTATGGTTTCTCTATGTTAAATTCAAATTGTGCATATGCCTTAATAACCAACACTGATGAGCCTAGGACTATGAAAGAAGCAATCAACATGGCTGATTCAAAGTCATGGCTGTAAGCCATGAATGAGGAGATGGATTCCTTGAAAAAGAATGATACCTGGAAGTTGGTACCACTTCCTAAAGGGCGAAAGCCTGTTGAATACAAGTGGATATTCAAAAGGAAGACAGGCCTTGATGGCAGTGTGGAGAAGTATAAGGCACGACTGGTTGCAAAGGGTTTTTCCCAAGTTGAGGGAATTGATTATGGAGAGATCTTTTCCCCTGTAGCAAAGCTGGCATCCATCAGATTTTTGTTGTCATTGACAACTGTGTATGACTTTGAAATTGAGCAGATGGATGTGAAGACAAAATTTCTCCATGGTGAGCTGGAAGAAGAAATTTACATGTCCCAGCCTGAGCATTTTGTTGAAAAAGGTAAACAAAATCTGGTTTGCAAGTTAAATAAATCTCTCTATGGTTTAAAACAATCTCCTAGAATGTGGTACCAGAAATTTGACACATTTGTGTTGTCAATTGCGTTTGTTAGATCAAAATCTGATCATTGCATCTATTACAAATGTGAGAATGATTGTGTGCTTGTTATTACTTTGTATGTGGATGACATGTTATTCATTGGTAATAGCAAGACAATGATTTCTGACCTTAAAACTCAGTTGTCTGCTAAGTTCGAAATGAAAGATCTTGGAGCAGCAAGGTACATTCTTGGGATGAAGATAACCAGGGATAGAACAAGCAAAAAGCTTTGGCTCAGTCAGAGTAAGTATGTGAGAACTGTTCTAGAGAGGTTTAGCATGACTGATTGCAAGCAACTAGTTGTTCCAATCATGCAAGGATTGAAACTATCTGCTGAAGACTGTACAAAGTCTGCTACTGAGATGGAGGACATGGCCAGTGTGCCTTATGCAAGTGCAACATGCAGTTTGATGTATGCTATGGTCTGCACAAGACCAGACATTGCCCAAGTAGTGGGAGTTCTAAGCCGTTTCATGGCAAATCCAGGGAGATCACATTGGGATGCTGTAAAAAGAGTGTTCAGGTATTTGAAGGGTACTTCAGATTATGCTTTGTGTTACCATGGCAGTATGGTTGCATCACAAAGGACTCTTAGCATTCAGGGATATGTTGATTCTGATTGGGCAGGGGACATTGACAGCAGAAGATCCACCAGTGGATACACTTTCATGCTTAATGGTGGAGCAATCAGTTGGATGAGCAAGTGACAAGCTGTAGTTGCTTTATCCATGACAGAGGTAGAGTACATGGCAACAACTCATGCTTGCAAGGAGGCAGTGTGGCTGAGGTGTTTGTGTTCAGACATTGGATTTAATGCTGGGTAGATTTCAATCTGTTGTGACAGTCAAAGTGCCATTTGTTTGGCAAAGAATCTGACCTTCCATGCCAGGACCAAGCACATAGATGTGCAATATCATTTCGTGAGGGATATGGTTGAAGATGGCAAGGTCAGTATTGAAAAGGTTGACACCTTGAAGAATGTTGCAGATGCCTT
The DNA here is from genome assembly GCA_007115665.2 of Sequoiadendron giganteum. Lineage (NCBI taxonomy): Eukaryota > Viridiplantae > Streptophyta > Pinopsida > Cupressales > Cupressaceae > Sequoiadendron > Sequoiadendron giganteum. Next base: position 73,859,005 of record VCHN02000014.1, on the reverse strand, counting down.
GACAAAGCCAGTTAGCACAGTCAAGTTCAGATAGTGCACAAAATCGATGGGCCTTGGGGCCTATGATAGGCAGTAAGGTTTGATGTTTTGAGGAAGCTGGAAGTGTTCACCAAGTGGGAGATTGTTGAGAAATTATGTCTCAACTTCCAGCTTGAAGTCCTCATTTTCTTGCCTTGGTGATATTTTGTGTTGTTTGGAAGTTCTACCGGAGGCGGAACTGGGATGGAACTTGGCATTGTTCCGTTTTCCTAAGTTCCGGGTTTTTTTTCCCTCCTCGTCTCCGGCTCTGCTTCCCTCTGTCTGGACTCTTGTTTCGCTTCGCAAGTTCTGGCGGAGGCGAAACCAGTTTTGGAATTTGGTAATGTCCATTTACCATGTTCCTGTTTTGGTTTCTGTTCCGACTCCGGGTCCGACTCTTGCTTTTGTGATCTGGCTCTTCTGGATGTTTGGATTCTCCTTGGGGTGTTTTCCTCCGCTTTGTCCAAGTTCTGGATTGTTGTTTTTTGCAGTTGGCGGAGGCAGAACCGGAACCGAATTGGTTCCTGATCTTGGACTTTTGGTAAAGTCCTGTTTTTGTTCCTGTTCCGTCTCCGACTCTGACGCTGGTCTTTTGTGTTCCCGTCTTGGTTTGACCCCAAGTTGACTTTACCCGGTCAGAACTGTTTCCAATGAGTTCCTCTTTGCTGTGGGCGGACGCGGAACCAAAATGGTTCCTGAACCTGTAATTACGAGGGAGTCATGTTTCGACTCCAGTTCCGGCTCCGGCTCCAGCAGTGTGTATTTTCGGTGGAGTCTTGTTTCGACTCCTGTTCCGACTCCGGCTCCGGCAATGTTATTTATGACTTGAAGTCTTGATCGCGCCAGATGTCTGTTTGACCATTTTGGTTGCTCTGTCAGCTGCGTTTGCCAATGGGTCTTGGACGCGTGGCACCTGATTGAATAGTGATTGGACGGATACCAAGATAGTTATTGTGGCAGTTGCATTGTCAACCAAGGGTGGCAAACTCAACCATTTTGGTGATGACATTGAATGCATGGACGGCTCGTTGCAGGGAGATCTGCCAGATCCGACCAGATGCGTGATTTGAGGATGGACTTCATTGATTGTGTAGGACTTTTCTGAGTCGGTTACATATGGATGAGAGATATGCTATTTCTCATAAGTTAGACAAGTTAAGTTTGAGTCGTGAGTTGCAGAGCAAGTTGAAGTTGCGAGCTGAAGAACAAGAAGGACGTGAGTTCTTGAAGAGGGTTTTGAACTATATGTTGTCAAAACATTGTAATAGTGGATCTGAAACTCTCTGGGTGATTGCGAGCAGAACAAAGAAGTCTGGATATTGTATGCAATCGATTCATTACTATAATACAATAGATTTGACTTTGTGTGGTGGGTTTTTTACCTGAAAGGGTTTTCCCACGTAAATACTGTGTCATCTTTGTTTGCTTATCTTTTTGGTTTCTCATTGCCATGTTTGTATGCATCTCTATAAGTTTTGAAACTGTTAGTTTTTCATTTTTGCTTCTCTCCCCTGTAGTAAAGGTGTTAAGGGAATGTATTCCGCACTGTTGGGTCAATAGATCTGCATTCTTTTCCCTTCAAAGGGATCTAATAGGAGGTAATTACAACAAATTATTTTTGAGAAACAACTAAAGAAAGTTATGGAGAGACTCATTTTTTGGGTTAAATTGTCTTCATCTTTGGGGCTGAGTAGTGTAGGGATGACTATCATAATGGTAGTAGTAATAAACTTTGATTTATTTTTGAAAAATATATTATTTTTATGGTTAAAAAAGGAGGAAGAAGCTCAAGAAGTACAAGTGAGATTTTGTGATGTAGGAGCCTCAGACCAACTAATCAACTAATAATCATGAAGGGAAGTACACAAATATGCAAATGAAGAGTATCTCATCAACAAATTCTTGTCCTTTATCAAAGGCTTTTTTTTTTTGATAAAAACTAGTTGCATGTTTGAATTAGAAAAAGATAAGGTATTTAAGAGACTAAATATTGATAGCAACAAATATAATTAGTGAGTTTTTTAACCTCTTACTTTTAGTGAACCGTGTTAGAAAACATGACCTAGGATCTAGTGTTATCTTGAAAGCGTTGTAGAAATTGGTTTACTAATTGGTCAAATAAATTAATGAAATATATAAAAGGGAGCATAATCAATCTAATGTTGTGTATTTTAGGGATCGCGGGAAAATATTCACTAATAATGCATCTTGAAATAGAAAATTGCTACAAAGTGCAATAAAAGTAGATACATGTGTATATGGGTCTATTTCCATTATAATTTTCAAATATTGGAACCTCCAAACCAATTAGCAAGGGTGTGGAAAGAACAAGAAATGATAGTGGAGTCTTTCTGTAGTATGGTGAAAGAAGAGGTTGAGTGGATGTAGTAGAAAGGGAGGCAAGTTGCTACTCCAACTACCCAAAATTTTGCATTAATTGATTTATTGTTGGATCTAAGAATGTAAATGGGGTGGAAAAGCAGTTGAAGTGTAAGCAAAGAAAGTAAGAGAACTAATAGGTAAAGTAGTGCCAACATTCATGGCACAAAGACTTGAGTTTATTATAATTGAAGGAATATAATGCCCAACAGACGAGGCATGTAATGCCACCAACTGAGCTATATTGCTAGCGATATTTGCATTATACGCAAAACGTATAGTGGGGATTGACATAGGCACACACAATTGAGTGTCAGTAATATTAGAGTTGGCATCATTCAGGTTTACAAGAAATGTAGTGTAAGAAAACACATAATTGTGCATGATGTGTGCTAACCCTCAAAAGAACTTAATACTACAAAATAATTTTATAACACATTGTAGATGCCATTGACTAAAGACACACCACCACTATCTACATAGTATCACCCTCCAATTATTTTTGAAAATTGATCAAATTTTAATCAAGATCATGTAATTAAATATTAGAGACCCATAAGGCTAACTCATGGTTGAAAACATTTTCTACATCAAAGCCCAAAGGGTGAGAACTAAATTGCACATTTATTTGATATATAGAAGGCATTCCAAGAGTGAAATGTTCATAGGGAAAATATGTAAAATTAGGTGTTTAAATTTCTTAGGTTTATTTGAACTATGTTGTCTAAATTTGAAGAATGGATTGTAAAATTAATAAATAGTTTGACAATACAATCCAAAAACCCTAAAAAATAGAGCTAAGGGAAGATGGTTTGAGTTTTATGAATATAAGGGTGTTGTTTAGAATGAAGGGTTCAACAAAATGGAAAAGATGAAATAAAACTCTACTAAAGAAAGTTTAACTTCCTTTGAGAGTGATCTCAAACTATTATAGTAGAGTTAACTAAGGTTTATGTTGAACTAGTCTAGATTTTTAGATTATTTTAACACAAACCTCAATTGGTTAAGTCTACTATAATAGTTTGAGATCACTCTCACAAGAAGTCAATCTTTCTAGACTTGTTTAAAAAAACCTCAATTGGTTGACTCTAGTTAAATAGTTTGAGATCACTTTCACAAGACGTTAAACTTTCTTTAGCTGAGTTGAATTTCATCCCTTACACTATCCAATACCATTCTTTCATCACAATCTGAATCCAAGATCATGCTTGCATTTTTATTTGATGAGTCCCCTCATAAAATCAAAAATACTTTCTTTGATGATAATTATGATGTTGTCTTTATTGATGAAGAAGAATACAATTTGTATGATGATATTGAGAGTCTCATAGAACAATATGAAATCCTTCAATTCTTGGATGAAATCACCTTGAAAAAACTTTCCACATGCTCTCATCTGCCACCCATCATCCCTCAAGACCAAGAATTTGTTAGGAGAAGCTATGTCACCAATCATAAATTCTTATCCTTTGGTCACCCTTCCCTACTATTGACAAGATAAAACCATCCTGCTCCCAAAGTCTTCTTGAATGCTATTCTATATCCAAAATCTCTATCTCCAACCTATATCCCAAATCCTCATCTCTATTACCAATCCATACGTGCCTTGTCATCTCCACTCTTATCCCAATCCTTCCACCTATTATGCAAAATTGCTTCATCCTCCAAACCTTTACAATCTAAACTATACCAATCTAAACCATGAAAATCTAACCCATCCCAACCCAAAAACCAATTTGATCACATCTTTATAGATTTCCTCAAGGAATATTCACAAAGGATCCTAAGTTGTAATGCACAAATATAATCATGCCATCTTGAAAATATTGCTAAACTAATGTCATCCACATGTATTTTTTGACCATGCGATCATCAACCCTAAATATGTCTCAACAACTCAAATCCATTAAATAAATCATTCATAAACATAAAAATTCATTCTCCCATTCTTGCACACAACTCATAGAATCCATCCACATACTAATTGCTAACATTACTAATTGTCCTCCCTTCCCCATCTCATCCAAGAAAATTCAACTATTCCAAGTTTGCATTCCAAAGGATGCCCAAACACACCCTCCAAATCAAGATCAAATCATCCTTCTCAATCCCTTTCATGACCCCCTTCCATCTCAAGATCCAAGCACCCACCCTAATCTCTCCCATGATCCCTTTTCATCTTAAGGTCAAGGCATCCCTCCTAACCCATTTTATGATCCCTTACCCTCTCTAGATCCAAAAATCCCTAGCTAACCCATTCCCATACCAAGATCCTACTACCTTAGTTGCTCCATCTTTATTCGATCTAGTTTTCTTGCTATCAAGGAAACTCCCCTCACTCTCACTTCCTACCCATCTCAAAATAGACCCGCATCTTGTTTCCAAACCAATAATTATCCCATTAGCAATGAAATTTGTCAAAACATGCATTATTAGGGAAAAGAGTTAGACCTTCATGAGAAAGGGCATCTTAGAACCCATCCGAATCAAAGAAAATCCAATATTTTAATGCCTTAGTTATAAATATCATGGCCATGGTGTTGGTAACACATCGATCAATCCTAGGGAAATCATTGTCACCAATCCTTCGATCACTCCCATCACCCCCATCACTTCTATCCAAAAATCTATCATTTCTTACATCAAAACCATTCCTACTCATCCACCCCCTATAATACTCAATCAATATTAAAAAACACACTTAATTGGACTCTCGAAAATGATGAAACCATCCCCAAAGCCATGTGATATGAAACTAATCCCTCCCATGCAAGCCTTCCATATTATTTTGAAGCACTTTGGATGCCAAAGCACAAACAAAAAAATCCAAAAATCCACAAAATTTGTAGGACCCCCATGTCATCAATCATTGACATGCAAACACTAAAAAAATTGATGAAAAATCATAATAACTCCAAAAGAAAAACAAAGGCCCATCAAGCAAAGACAAAGCACTAAGACAATGTGGATCCCTAAGCAATCAAAAATAATACATTTAAATTGATATTCAAATGTACTCCTCCAAAAGCTACCTCCTCATCCTTATTCTAAATACCCATGGATCTAAATCCAACAATCTTGATCTTCCAAATGCTAAATTTATTTTGAGCCCTTATAATTGAAAATCTACAATCCTTAGTTTTTTATCTCCTAAACCCATTTTGGGTCCCCATGTACTAAAACCTACGATTCTAAATCCTCCATCCCCTAAATCTATTTTGTGTCCCTATATCCCAAAATATGTAATCCCAACTACCTCACCTAAATCCAAAACTCTAAAATACCCTTCTAATCCAACAACCCAATATCCCTCATGGTGTGTGCTAGTGTTCATCCTAACAACATTCTCTCATGATGTCACCATCTCATCCATTCCTCCATAAATATTCCAACTCTTGACCAACTATCCAACATCCATTCACCATCCCATCCTTTTAATCCAATCTTTCACATGGATACTTATCCATCCTTCATCTCCCTTGATAGCATTTTCCAACATCTATGAGCACCAAAAAATTTCCATAGTTTGTAGCAACAATTATTTAGCAAGGGATACTCTCCATGGAAAGATACACTGGATTCCTTCCCCCATATCCTGATCCCCCATAAACTATCTTCCAAATCCTCAAATCTTTCATCCAAATCTTTATCTTCCACACTTATCCAACTTCATCCATCTAATCCAAAAAAATTAAAAAGAAAGTAAAAAGAAATAAATTATCTGTCTTCCAAATCCTCTCATCTTCCATCCAAATATTTATCTCCCTCACTTATCCAACTTCATCCATCCTATCCAAAAATTAAAAAAAGATAAAAAAGAAATAAATTTTCCAAGGGTGAAAACTATTCGTATGACACCTTAGGGAAGTACCATGATGAAACCCTAACAATTAGGCATCATGTATATATCCTCCATTTTCTAGATCCCTACACTTGGGGGCAAGTTTCTTCCATCTTATCTACCCCATCTATCTACCTATATGTTATATTTGCATAGCTCATCCCATACTTTTTACCCATCTTATCCCTCCTATCCAATCAATCCCCCCTTCTTTCAATCTCACTAAGGATAAGGGCATCATAGCTATGCATACTTGCAATTTCTCACTCCTATCCAATACAATCCATCTAGCATGGGGCATGCGAGTACTATGTGACAAAGTCCTTAGAGATCCATCTTAAATCCCCTCATCTCTCATCCTCCACCCAATAATCTTCCATCTCCTATCCTCCAACCAATAATCCCCCTATCTCCTATCCTCCATCTTAAATTCTCCTCTCTTATTCTCTATCCGATAATCCTCTTATTTCCTATCCTCCATCTAATAATCTTCCTATCTCCTATCCTCAATTCAACCTTCCTCGCCTCCCCTATCTAAGCCATCGATTATCATTCCATCCTTGTTCATAAACTCAATTCTCCCTTGTCATTGGTTCCAAGCAATCACCTACCTATACTCAATACAATCCCACCCACTTATCCTCTAAAATATTGCAACCAAAGTATGCCCTAAAGTAATCCATCGAAACACACATAATCCTAATCCATAAAATTTAACTATGCAATCTATTGCAACATCCAAATACACCCCATAATTTTGTTCCAAAAATGTTATAAACCTTGATCTAGTTTACTCAAGTTATTATCATCAGGATGTATTATTCCCAATCCTCATATTATTCTTATTGTCAATAATATTTTCACCATCATGAACTAATCAATCAATTTTTAGCTTGACTCAAGGAAACATCATGTTTTCCTTTGTATTGTTTGTGAACACTTGCTTGTTTTCTTGCACACATTATCATATTTCTTGTAATTTTCATAGTCCTTGCAACACCTCTCCATAATAAAATCATTGTCTTCCATTTCATGGTGCCATATGACTTATGCTTATACTTGATCTTTTATTTTGGGTCACTCCTCTACACACTTGACACATTGTCAAGCTAGTCCTTATACCTTGGTGCATGTATTAAATGCAATATCATATAAAGGTTGCTCAAACTGCCACACCATGACTCACTCCATCCCTCCATCTCTTTATAATTTTTACCCATCCTAATTTTTCCCTCCTTATCCTAATTTATGCATTCCCTTCTTATACATCCATCCCTTATCCTCCAATCCTCTTATCCATTTCAAGAGTACATTTGTATTCTTCAAGATCACCTATCATCTTGAGGGGGAATATCGACCTCTCTCCTTATCACCACTCCCATCCTTCCAAATAATTGGGGTATTGTGTCACTAGTGGCATCCCTTTGTAATCACTATGTTTTATTCGTCTTTGAAATGACATCGCTTCATCTATGTGCAACACTATCTTAAAAAGAGGTAAAATGTAAATGCCTAAAGTTATCCATAGCTAGCATTACCAAATTCTATATTTAATTAATTTATTTCTTATCCATGTTTCCCACCTTTTTTTTAGACTGCATGAATCGGTCGGATATCCACCCCCCTATAAACTACAGTGCGCTTGGTAAACTTTTTTCACATGATCGATGGCGCTGGCGCGACACGCCCTCCGATACCATGAGTTTGGGGGGAGACTAGGCCTCGTGACCTCTTTCCTGCAATAGGATGCTTTAGCCAATCAAGCTAGGCCCCCCACCCCATGTTTCCCACCTTTAATTAAAAACATTGATATTTATTTAATTAATTCCAAACTTATATTCCTATCATATAAAAAATAAATAAATGTAAACCATTTATTTAATTTATGCCTTTTCCCATCTCAATTCAATTAGTTGGTTACATCAAATTCATTATCTAATTAACCCTTGCACACTCCTAAACAAAATTAATCTAATTAATATCATCTATTACCACTCATCCCTAAAATTCTACTATGAAATCCAAGTGACCCATTTATTCTAATCTGAAATCTTAACCCTTCATCTGAGAGATGTGATCTCTTACACATATGTGAGAGGACACTTGTCTAAGTATCTCTTCCCCATGAAATCTATCACACCTATAAGAGGAGCCATATGTCTCCACCCCTTATCACCATGTGATCTCTCACACATGTGAGAGGAGTCACATGTCTCCATTCTAGTTCCCTATGTGGCCTCACACATTTGTGATAAAATAGTCATCAGAGGTCTCTCTTCTTTATGTCTCCGCACATGTGTGAAAGGACACTTGACATAGGTTCCTCTTCCCTATGTGTCCTCACACGTGTGAGAGGACACTTTCCACAACCCCTCTTCCTTGCATCCACTTATACATGTGTATGAGGAACCAATCTGAACCCTTGTATTTTGTCAAACCAATCCTATCCATTCATATATCCTTAATCCTCATCCTCCCCAAGTGCACCGATTAAATCATGTTATTGGTCATTTCATCCATCTTAATGTCTCAATAATTTCTATCCCTTGCTCTTGAGATCATATCTTCACTATTGATCCTCCATCTCCTACATCTATAAATGAATTCCGCTTAAAGAAAATTTCATTAACACACTTCAAGGAAGAGTTATGCTATAGGATTAAGAAGAAACTTACACATCACACGATCAACACAACACACCAAGAGCACATGAAGTGGATTCTTGGGAGGCCATTGAAGAATTCTCAGGGTTTTGTGTGCATGTTCATCCTCTTCTCCCTCAAATGGAGGTATAATAGAAAACAAGCTATAAGCTCATTTATTTGTATTGGTGTCTTTTTTTTTCACTTAAATTTTCTGATTATATAAATAAATAAATAGATTCTTAAATGAACAAACTATTGATTAATTTTTCTTTCATATTTAGATTTTTAATAATTTATTTTTCAAACACAAATTATTTTCAAACCATTGAAAATAGTCAAATTAATTGAATCAACCTTAAATAAAATAAGAGTATTGTTTCATAAAGCAATCTTATGCCTTAAACAAATTTACATATTCTAGCCTATGATAATCCTTGAAACAAATAAATTTTCACATCATATTTTTCTAATAAAATTTATATAAGAATAAGATTATTATAACAACTATTAATTAGAAATTATATTATTATAAATAACATGTCCACAAATTAGCAACACTTAAATCATTGTTAAGAGATATGACCAAAATAGTACAAATTACTAGTTTTTGAACTAGTCTATAATTTCTCGTATTCTCAAAATTCCAAGAATTTATTTCACAATTTAATCAAGCACATTGAAAACTTGTCTACCCAAAACCCTTTATCCTAGATTTCCAATATTCATTCTTAGATTTACAACTTTAACACTAGGTTTTTTAACTCAACATATTTATACTCGAGATTTGATTCCTAATTTTTAATTTCAAGTTTAAAAATAGTTTGATATAAATTTTAAATAGTACAAATAACGATTCTAATTTACATAAATATTCTTATCTACGAATTCTTAATTTTTTTAAAAATGAACTCCTAGGCTTCCCTTCTTTTGTGCAAATCATAAATCTCTCTAGAGTTTATTTAGATTCTCATTTATATAATTCACATAATTTAGATGGATTTTAATAGTCTTTAAATTCATTAAAAATTATAAACATTTGAATGTAATTGTTCTTGTTACTTTCTTTGATTTTCTAAATAAGAATTCCATGCTTTCAACTAAATTGATTTTTTGAAAAGGTTTTTTTTAAGAAATTAATTAAATGAACTAAAATTTAAGTTTAGATTCAAAATTTAATTTTAAATCTAGATTAAATTCTAAATTTAGATTAAAAAATAAATTTTAAACTAATATTTAAAATTTAGACCGTTTAATTCTAAATTTAGATTAAAAACAAATTCTAAATTTAGATTCAGTTTAAAATTTAGATTAAAAAATGATTTTTAAACTTAGATTCAAAAATCATTTCTAAACTTAAATTCAAAATATAAATTCAATTCTAAATTTAGATTCATTTAGAATTAAAATTGAAAAATCAATTCTAAACTTAGTTTCATAAATCATTTCTAAACTTAGAAGATGCAATTCTAAATTTAGATTAAAAAACTAATTTCATACTACATTCAAAATCTAGATTCAATTCTAAATTAAAAAAAATAAATTTTGAATTTAGATTCAAAAATCAATTCCATACTAGATTCAATTCTAAATTAAAATAAAATAAAATTTAAATTTAGTTTCAAAAAACAATTCTAAACTTAGATTCAAAAATATATTTAAAAATCGATTTGATACTTAAGTTCAAAATTTGGTTTCAATTTTAATTTTAAAAAAATCTAAACTTACATTTAATATTTAGATTAAAAAATCAATTCCAAATCTAGACTCAAAATTTAGATTCAATTCAAAAATTAAATTTTAGTTGAATTTTGATGCATGATAGCTTTTGATACATTTTTCAATTGATGTTCTGGATCACACTTAATAATCCTTTCTTAAGAAGAAAAATAAGAAGAAAGATAAAACAATAATTGAAACAAAATAAAGCATAAGGAAAAATAGAAAAAACAAAGAATTCACATGGATTATAAAAAGGGAGAGGAACAAATGATTGATCATCATGAAGGGGAAGATGATCAAGAACTTGCAAATAGAGTTAGAGTCAATTACAAGTATGTAAATCTATTTCTCCACCAATTTTCTATTATCATTTATAAATTTAGTTAATTGTATGGTAGTTGGCATGAGTTTTGTATAGTCCATGAAGTAGATGTATGATAAATCTTAGTGTTAGTTATGTATATTTGATTGGTCGGTTTATACCTCTATACCATATTTATTTAATACAACATATACAATCCTTGAAAATTAAGGTGTCCATATTTTTGTTGCCATACCCAACTTAAATCCTCAATAGTAGCATAACAAAAAAATGATCTACTTGATTTGATTCTTATTAGGAACATTTGGTTCTTTTTCATATATAGTAGAAATTATCATTCCTCCTTGTCTCTTATCATAGATAGTATAAATGTTATCATCAAATACATGTTCAAATTCCTTCTCAACTAATTGACAAACATTCACTAAATCATGCCTTAGTTGTGGTGAGTGGTATACATTAGCAAATTTTCTTTTGTTCTCTAGTGCCTATATCTAATTTTCCTTTTCCAAAAACTTCAAATGTTTTATAATAACCCAATTTTAATTCACTTTTTAAAATTTTAATCACTTTAAAAATACTTCTCTACAACCCGCCATAGGATTAGAACATTGTGAATATGGAAATCATATCTAATCATTTGTGTTTTCAACTTTGTTGCATGAAAGAGAGTAGTGTGGTGGATCTTTATTTTTACTTTTCTTTGGACCTTAATTTGCATTCTTTGTGTATTCATGTGCATAATTCACCTTTTTTCATCATTTGAATTATTGAATATGTAGTGTCCTTATAACCAAATCTCTTGCAATAGTAACATTTCACTAGTGACCTTGAATTAAAGCTACTTTTGCATCTTGAGAAACCATGGACTACACTTTGTCCTTTCCTCTAAATTTAGAACTAAATCATTGATATGTGTTCTCTATAATATATCTTTGAGAAAAAATAGTACATGCTCCTTAATTATCATTGATCTTTGCACTTTGACATAAGTGCTTGGTCTACAAAACTCATTCACCTTACAATTAAATGTTCTTGATATTTGATTTTTGGACTTTGTATAAGTGCTTAGTAATGATTCAATCAACTATTCAACTTTTAAAGAATTTGTTTTTTTCACTCTTTTAAAGCAATAACAATATGCATCAACTTGAGTGTAAGAGATATCAATCTTTTTTCATAGTCACGTCATCTTTCACTATTTCATCATATGTTCGTATCTTATTCACTATATATATTATTCTAACACAATAACCTTTGACTTTTTTATTATATTTTGTTCTTAAATTTTTAAATTTTATTAGAAAAGGGTGTGTTGTTCACCTTACGTAATGCTATTATGTAAAAATCTATTTTATTTGTGGTGTACCTAGAGTATCTAGAGATGCATGCATCATATGGGTTAGACATTCTTGGGGCCACTTTATGTGTTGCATGTAACATTGAAATAAGTATTTATTATGGTTTGAAAGTTAATAAAATATTTAATATCAAAAACATTTAGTACCAAAAAGTAAATGAGTAAGTAAATAGTTTTGTAAGCTCATGGTATTAATCACATGGTTTATGTAATACCACTTGATGGTTTTGTGCAAGCTTATTTCTAAGAAAGAAAGAACATGAGTAGTTGATGAGGTTGGCTATCATAAACTTTGACTTGTTGGATACAGTTGATCAAGCATCTCCTGTAAGTAACATATGTGAGGAGAGGAAGAATGGATTGATATGTGTGGTTACATGATACTCATATTCTTGATTCACATGGAGTGTATGTAGAGAGCTTGATGTTTTAGAGGTGTTCATGAAGACTTTGGAGATGTATTGTAATATTTTTAATGAGATAATACATTGAGTTTGGATGCTTTTCTAGGAAATTAGGTTTTTCCCTCAAGTGGGTTTACCCAAGGTATAACTTGTGTAATCTTTATGGTATGCTTATTTATTCATTTACATTACATAGATTCTTAAGACTTATTTGCATGATATATAATTATGTAGAAATAGTTCTATATGACTATAAATTTCTCTTCAGATTCATCTTAGAGTTTGAAATTTTGTAACCCTTAGCTAGTCTATACCTCAATATGAATTTTCTAAAGCTATCCATATATACCACTCAATATAGAAAACCTTTTGAGCATCAATTCTCTCATGCTTTTTTCTTTATCTAATCTTTAACATTCAATATAATTCAATATCAAGGTTTAACATATACACCTCAAATTATATTCCACACTCCTTTCCAAACTCTTTTTAACCAACTTCTCCAATAATAAAAGTTCTCACACATTTAAACTATGCAATTGGCAATGTACCATTGCTAGTTGTTATTGTGGTAAATAAGGAAAAATTAAAATTTTCTCTCAAAACATCCAAATCTTGGATTTAGTGAAGGAGCTTTAGATCTAAACTTGTCTAGTGTAATTTTTATCTGCATTGATAAACACTTGTCCTAACTTTAATTTTATAAATGAAACTTTAATATCAATGTTTAAAATTCTATAGCGAATAAGGGTAAGAAAATAACATTAAGAAATTAGAAACATAAAATGAATTTTATTGACAAGATCTTTAAAACATTTCAAAATTTTTTGAAATATTTTCTTGTTATATCAAAACAAAATAATATTGAATCTTCTATTTTGTTTTAATATCATATTGAGTTTACAAAACTAATTTTTTTCTTCATATTACTCTATGAAAAATATAGAATAATGATCTGATTATTTTAATATAAATAAATCAATTCTCTAAACATAATTTTCTTTAAAGCACAAAATCAATCCTAATTTTATCTTCCTATTTTTTTCCCCACTTTTCTATTCCTATTTTTAATAATTGCTTGTCTATTGTGTTTGGTATACTACTTTGCTGATAAAATCTTATTTTACTTTAGAAATTGGTGTTTTGTTGTGGCTATATAATACAATATTTTCTAGCAATCTCATGGTTTTCATGTCAAGGAAATAGTTTCTTGCTAATTACTCTTATTAGACTTATTTTCTCAAAAGAGAGAACAAACTATAGGGTAGTCAAATAAAGCATTGAAAACTCTCGGATGAACTATAGTATGTTGCAATGTACAACTTCGTATTTTTGAAATTAAATTTGCTTGCCTTTAGGCACGAGCATGTTAGTTTTTGCTTCATATTATCATCAATATTTCCAAAAATGTAAATTCTATCTTGCTAATTAATAAAATAGTGATCACCATAATGGACCTCACATGCTTGATTTGAGTGAGAGTAGGTTTATAAAACAATACCCTTATGAAATGCTTGTATAAGGTGTCTCTCATACACCATATTGGTCTCACTTGATAGTGAACTCTAAATCACCTTTACTTTTTGTTCTTTATTTAAGTAATGAAGATCTATAATTGACTTGGATATTTTAAGAATGATTTATCAATATAAATTTACCATCTATTTATGTATTATTTTGATGTTATATTTTATTGAAATCAATATGTATAAGGATATAAATTTCGTTTAAATTTTTATAGTTTTTTTTACATCATATATTCATTAAGTGGTTTATATGTTTATAATCATGTAGAATTTTATGTCTCTCTATTGCTAATATTATATGGTTCTATTTTATTCCACAACATCATTTATCAAACAAAACATCAACTTTGAACACATGTGTGATTGTATTAGCATTTTAATTTGTATCTTTTAATTAGTCACAAAATAAAATAGATGTGTAGTGAAATAGCTCACTATCAACTAAAACTAACCTAGTCTAAACAATTTGTACACATTATTTATGAATTGTACAATATTTTATAGGCTAGTTCATGCTCGTGTTAAACAAAACTAAAAGTGCATCTTTTTAGTTTTATCTAGGATAAAAACACACATTTCAATTGAAGGAAAAATATTTTTATGAATTTTTGGTTAAAAATAAATCCTACAATTAAATTCTTATATATATTTTTAGCTAAACATAATGTCTAAACATTATGAGTACACATAAAGATTGAATAAAACCAAACATAAGTATACAAATGCCTTAGTAGATTGAATTAAGAAATCACATATAAAACCACACTCATCAAATTCAAGTGAACTTGCAATACAAAGCTTACAAATTAATTAGAAAACAAGTTAAACAAATTCAACATATATACAAAAAACATTATACGTTAAACACAATAATTGCATTTAAAGTTAAAATCATTATTTTAATGACTATTATAATATAAAGATTTTAGTAATTATAAAGTAATACTTAACTCATAAAAACACAAACATACAAGACATCTCAATAACAATTTAAAAACATGATAAACATTACTAAATTATTCGTGTCTCTCTCTTGGCTTTAGAGTCCTGGATTCATTAGACCTGGCAGGTTGAAGGTGATTTCGATCTTTTGGTGGCTCCAAATGGTTATTTCATGGTTGATTTTTCTTGCATCTCGGATCGCAATCATGTTTTTGAGGGAGGGCCATATTTTTATAACCATGTTGGCTTGTTCATTAAGCCCTGGCATGGAGGTTTTAATGTGGCAGAGGATCTGACTACACGGGTCCCTATTTGGGTTCGTCTACCATGGCTACCATTGGAGTTTTGGAGGGAGGACATTTTGCACTGGATTGTTACTTTGTTGGGGAAGCCGACTGCCATTGCTCAGAATACTTTGGATAAAACGGTATTCTCTTATGCTCGTATTTGTCTGGAAATTTATTTAAATAACCCTTTGTCAGATTCTTTGGAAATTTATATTGGCTCTGCCTCATGGATTCAACGGTTAGATTATGAGTCCCTTCCTTTTCGATGTTACTTTTGTCACGAGTATGGACACCTTCAGCGCCAATGTCCTTTGGCACCCAAAGCGGCGAGGGTTTCTTATTCTCCTTCTTCTGGGCCTTTGGCGGAGAAGGGGGATAAAGGAAAGGCACCTGTGGTGGAGGGTGGACATGATAAGGATGGCTTTATTCTTGTTAAGTAGAGGGCTAAAGGGAGAGGTCAGAAGTGGGCCTATAAGGATAGACAGAGTGATTAGGGTTTCAATCGGTTTGAGGTCTTGGATAATCAGGATTTGGAGGAGTTTCCTGTTGAGACTTCTTGTGTGGCCACTGGTATGGATATTGGGTTGGATATAGGGCTGGAGCAAGCAATTGTTGTTCAAAATATTTCTCTGGCTTTGGAGCAAGGTATTTATGAGCATCCTAGTGCCTCTGCAGATGTGTAGGATGATATTGTATTGGAGGATTTAGCTAAGGAGGCATTCTCATCAGGTAAAGGTCAGGGATCGTCTCCTGCCTTGGGGGTGCTACAATGCCTTCTCAAGAAGGGGAATTTTGAAAATTCTTCTAAAGTTGGTCTTAAGAAGGATGTGGACAAGATTAAATCCACTAGGGATTTGTTGGTGGAATATGGGTCTCTTAAGACCATTGAGGCCCACTTCTCTCAACCTTCCTCATGATTATTCTTTCATGGAATGCAAGGGGGTTGAATAGCACCTCCTGTCAAAAGGCTATTAAGGATTTGATTGTGGTTCATTCTCCAGATATATTTTGTGTTCAGGAGACTAAGCTTTAGGTGGACCTCATGCTTCAACATGCTCCCCATATTTGGTTTTTTGGCCAGTGTCAGTGTATTGGTTGTAGGGAAACTCTGGAGGTCTGGCTCTTTTCTGGGATCCACGTAAGGTTGTTTCTCGTTGGTGGATTTATAGCCAGTTTGCTATTTCTGTGGTGGCTTCGATTTTTGAATCTAGTGAGACTATTTTGGTTAGTAGTGTCTATGCTCCGATTGACATCCGTGGTAAAATCCAGCTTTGGGCTCATATCAGGTATGTTAGGTCTTGTGCACCTTTTCTACCTCGGATCTTAGTTGGTGATTTCAATTTGGTGCTGAGTTTGGAGGAGAAAAGAGGAGGGTTGCCTAGGCTTGGTCTTACTTCTGACCTATTTCAGACTAATGTGGATTCTCTTGGTCTATTTTATGTTAAACCCTCTAACAAAATTTTCACTTGGAATAATAGATGGAGTGGGCCTGAAGTGATTTTTGAGTGGCTAGATAGATTCCTTGTCTCTAGTTTTTGGGTTGGTGGTAGCTTGGTCACTTGCTCCGAGATTCTTGACTGGTGTGGCTCAGATCATTGGCCAATTAAGTTTTCTGCTTCACCTTTTCCAAGTCCAAAGAATCCACCTTTCAAATTTTAGCTTATGTGGCTTCGTGATTCTTCTTTGGGTGATCTTGTTGCTCAGTGGTGGCGGGATGGAGCCCCTGCGTATGGTACAACTATGTATTCTCTAGTTAAGAAGCTACAATATGTCAAGTATCATCTTAAGCGATGGAATAGGTCGAGTTTTGGTAACTTTTGGGCCAGGAAAAGAGACGTGTAGGATCGCCTTGCGGTTATTACTTGCCAAATTCGGAATTTGGGTTTCTCGGAGGCTCTTGGGCATGCTAAGGCCCAAGCTCTGAAATTGGTGGAGGAGTGGGAGCTTCGGGAGGAGATTTTTTGGAAACAAAAGGCTAGGATTGATTGGCTTCAAGAGGGTGACAGGAATACTGCTTTCTTCCATCACTTGGTGAAAGCTCATCAGAATAAGTGTTTTATTTCTTCTCTTGTTAATTCAGAGGGTTTGTCGATCTCTTCACAATAGGATTTGTCTAGAGAGGCTCGTCAGTTCTACTCTAATCTATTTACTGAGGATTCACTTCCAATAGAGGCTGGGGAGAATATGGTCCTTTCTTGCATTCCTTCTTTGATCTCTAATGATTTGAATGCTTCTCTTATTCACTCGATTACTTTTTCGGAAGTGGAGGAGGTTGTGTTTGGGATGAATAAAGGGAAAGCTCCTGGCCCTGATGGTTTCCTAGTTGAATTTTTCTAGGAGTTTTGGGATATTGTGAAGCTGGATTTGTTGGAGGTGGTTCAAGAGTCTCTTCATAGCAAGCAGATGCTTCGTTCCCTAAATGCTACTTTTCTAGTTCTAATCCCTAAGAAGGAAGGTGTTGATATGCTTGAATTATTTAGACCTATTGCGCTCTGTAATGTGGTGTATAAGATTATTACAAAATTGATTGCTGAGAGGCTTAAGTCTTGTTTTCCTGTTGTCATTTCTAAGGAGCAAGGCGGCTTTGTGATGGGTCGTCAAATTCTGGATGGGGTGGTGGTTGCGTCTGAGGTCATTCATTCCATGGAAACCTCTAAGGAGAGGTTTATGTTTATCAAGTTGGATATGGCAAAAGATTATGATAGAGTTAAATGGAGTTTTCTTTAGAATATTTTGTTGGCCTTTGGTTTCTCTTCTGATTGGGTGAGTTGGACTTTGAGCTGTGTGACTTCTTCCTCTTTCTCGGTTATTGTGAATGGTGAACCTTCAGAGCTTTTTGGGGCTACTAGGGGCCTTCGTCAGGGGGATCCACTCTCTTCTTATTTGTTTATTATAATGGCACAGGGGCTGGGTCAGTTTCTTAAAGCTCGGGTTTCTCAAAGCTTGATTCATGGTTGGCAGTGAGGGTTGGGCTTTCCAACGCTTTCTCATCTCTAGTTTGTGGATGACACCTCTCTTATGGGTTTGGATCGTATTCGAGAGGTTGAATCCTTTAGGCAAGCGTTGGATATCTACTTTATGGATTCAAGCCAAAAAGTCAATGGGAAAAAGTCTTCTATCTTCTTCTTTAATACTCCCTAGTCTATCCAACGACAGATTGCAGCTATTTTGCGGTTTTAAATTGGGTCTCTTCCCTTTGTCTATTTGGGTATTCCTCTTGCTATTGGTCGTCAACCCAGGTCCTCTTGGCAGTTGTTGCTTGATAAGCTGAGGCAATAGGTTACTCATTGGACTCATCGGTGGTTGTATACAACTGCTAGAGTGACCCTTCTCAAGTGTGTTATCCAGGCCCTTCCCATCTACAGGTACTTTGCTCAAGTGATGCCAATGTATTTCCTTAAGGAATTTGATGCTCTCTCACGCCAATTTCTTTGGAGCGATAATTTTTTTTCTTCGAAGTGGAGCCTTGTTAAGTGGGAATCTGTGTGTAGACCAAAGTAGGAGGGTGGTCTTGGTCTACACTCTACTATTTTGAATGATAAAGCTCTTGCTGCCAAGCTTTACTAGCATTGGTGTACCATTCAACACCAGTTATGGGCTCGTATTCTCAACCATAAATATCTTCGGGGTGTTGCTTCTTTTGAGGTTCCTCGCTATCCTCTGGAAGGGAGTGGTTCTATGATTTGGCATAATTTGAAAGTAGGGGCGTAATTGATTAAGCGTGTGCTTTTTTGGATCTATCATTTGGGGTCATAGGCTCTTTTGTGGTCAGATTCTTGGGATGGCCACCCTCCTATTCTCTCTTATTTTCCTCAGATCCAGTCCCTTTGTGATGTTTTTATTGCGGCTGGCTGGGAGATCGTGGAACATTATAAGGTGGCACAACATTGCAGATTGACTGTAAGTTTTCATTGGAAGCATCCTTCTGAGTGGCCACTTGGAGGGTCTGAGGGGGATAGATGCGAGCTTTCCTAGCTTTTGGCTTCCTGTGCTTTTAATTCTTTGAGGGGACCTAATGTCTTGGCTTACGATAGTTCAGATTTTTTTGGAAAGTACTCTGTGTATGTTGGTTATAAGCAGTTGGGTAGGTAGTTGTTTGGGGACATTGAGGTCCCTTGGTGGAAGCAAGTTTGGCACAAGTTATCATGGCCCAAGTGCAATTTCTTCATGTGGTTAGTGGCTCAAAATCGATGTCTTACTTGGGATAATTTATGTAAGTGTGGTTTCTAAGGCCCTTCTATGTGTGTTCTGTGTCGTGGTTGTGAAGAGAGTATCTCCCATCTCTTCTTCCAATGTTCCTATGCTAGGGAGATTTGGCATTTCTGGTGGAGGGTGTGGAATACGGTCTGCTGGCATGTTTCCTTGTTGGCAGAGTTTGTGGAACGGTGGGGCAGGGCCCCTTTTTCTACCTCCTTTCTTCAAGTTGCTTGGGCTCTTGGCCCATCCTTTATTATCTGGAACCTGTGGTTGGAGAGGAATAGGCGGATTTTACAGGATGTGTTGTTGATGGCCCCTCACCTGTGGTGGAAAATTCTGCATTCTTTGGGGGAAACTATTGTGGCTAAGTGTGATCTGACTGTGTCGGTGGACCCTCGTGATGTTGGTTGTTGTAATCGTCTTCATCTTCCTCCTCCGCAATGACAACTCATGCGCAACAGATGTAGACATCCTACCCTGAAGGTGAATAGGGAGGGAAGATGGTCCCCTCCTCCTCAAGGGGTCCTAAAAATCAACTCAGATGGCTCTTCTGGGGGAAATCCGGGTCATGAGGGAATCGATGGTGTTGGTCGGGATAGCTCTAGAGATGTTCAATTTATCTGCTTTGTTTATATGGGTTTCCATACTAATAATTTAATGGAGGCTCAAACCATTTTATTGGATGTGGAGAGGGGCAGTAATTTGGGCTGGCAAAGGATCATATGTGAGTTAAACTCCCAGGTTGTGGTGAAATTGTTGAATAGGCAGCATTCAGATGATGTGAGCTGGCAGTTGGTTTTGATTGTTGAACAAATTCTCACTCTGTGCTTCCCTGGAGTATACTAATTTCACTCATATTCCTAGAGAATGGAATGGTGTTGCTGATTGTTTGGCTAAATGGGCTTCTGATCATATTCATGATTGGAATTAAGTGGATCGGGGTCAACTACCCCCGAATTTGTCTCAACAGTTGGATCATTTGGTGGAGCTTGATAGGGCTATTTAATGCCCTTGCTTTGTAACTCTTTCTTGTTTTAATAAAATTGTTACCCCTCCTTGATGTTATATTGTTAAATGATACTAAATTAAAATAATTGAATGATGGATCTTCAACTAAATCACACATTACATGAAAATCAATAAAAAAATTAATTACAACTTCTACCCCCCCCAAAAAAAGATGATTGCATTCAATAATTTTTTTATTATCACTCAAGAAATCTTCACTTAGGATCTTAATAAATATTACTAGTTAAGTGGCATCCTTGAAGGTCATTTAAAAATAGATGAACTAACATCAGACTCAAAAAATAATATTCTTAGAATGGGTTCATCTCCTAAAAAATAGTGAAACAATCTTGACAAGTTTTAGGTGATGATTTTGATGAATCCTTTTTGTTCAAGTTTATGAAAAATATTTCAATAAAATAGTAAAAATTTGACACTTTGAATCTGAAAACCTTTATACGTGTAGATCTTTATAGTAAACACTAAAGCACAAAATTATATAGTAAATACTAGTCATTGAGCACAAAATTATAGAAATTGAATTGGAAGATTGTAAATATTTGGTAATCTTGTTATGATTAAAATTATTTATGTAAGAATAAAATGTTGTTATGATTAAAATGATTTTGCAAGAATAAATTTGTTGTTATTAGAATTCTATTATATATGATATAATTTTATGTGGTGAAGTCTTATATAACTATTGGTAACGAAGATTATTTAGATGATTAACAATAACATTCTATTGAAACACGATGTAGATTAATTTTTTTGCTTTTGATATCTATTAATTAAAAATAATCATTTATGTATTGAGTGAATTGATATAATAATAGCTACATTTATGTTTTAAAGGTTTGGACTTCACATATGAAGACCACATTCATCTAAAAGTGTATAAATAATTGTTGAAACTCCCTTGACTACTTGATCAACCTTGCTAATATTGGTGTACTTAATATAATTTTTTTGGTTTGATTTCCAAAATTTCATTTTCCTATAATAGGTGCACACCTCACAATGTATTTAGACCTTTGAATTTTCACTTAGCATTTAAACTTTTGGGTACCCTTTGATAGTGTCTTTATATCCCCTTGTCAATGTTTTTATTTTGCTTATATATCCACCTTACTTGTATAATCTTCCTTTCTAAATATTCAAACTCGTTTCATATTTCTAGGCATACACTTTATAATGAAATCACATGTATGTTTATCGAAGCTTATTTTTCTTTAAATATATGTTCCATAAATCAAGGGTGAGCTTGATAACGATGATGATTAACTTGTTTAGAAACCTCATCCTGCTTACTGTTGGGTCTGCCTTATAATGCAATCTAAACTAATTTATTATTCAATGTTAGTTTTCATTCATAGGTGTACATCAACAATTGACATTGCAATGTTGAATTCAAATGCATATTAGTCATTTTTTGCTTCAATCTTTATTCTTCCAACTTCCAAACATACTCCTATATATGTAGTGAGTGTGAGAAGCTCTTGAGAGAGACTTGCTATCCTTGATTTGTGACATGCACTACTTAATAGTTCCACCACTTTGACTTGAAACACAGTGATATTTTGATGGAGAAACTTACAATAGGTCCCTTTTAATCAATTTCTTATAACTAAATATTTATCTAGGAGTGATGAAACAAGGAGGAATTGAAAGCTCAACTCATATGTTGGTCCTAAAAAAATATGAATAGAAGGTGATTAAAATAACACAAATGATCATGATCAATGGTTTGTATCATGATTTGTAAAATGAACATGAGTTTGGCTTTAAATTGGATAGATTATGATTTTTTTTATGGGCACAAATATTGGTTTTGTTTAGGGATCATGAATTATACTTGTGATAAAGGAGAACATCAGAGTCTTTAGTTTTATAGTAGACCAGTGCTTTATTAGTTGGCTTATAGAATCAAACTTTTCTTAAACCTTTGAAAACAAGATCATCCTAAAACACGTAAATGACACATCACATCATGAGAGAGGGGGAATATCATATCAAAACACATCATGGATTAGAAAGCACAATACAACATAACATGGAAAATAAGAGTTCTCTTTTATGAGTATGAACAATGAGGAAAAATGGACTAAACAAGGCCATCTACATGTGAAAAGTAAGCAACTTATAAGAATACAATTTTGATATCATGTAGTCTTACAAATGATGCAAAATAGTTATTGCAATAAAATATCCAACACAAATTTGAGTTTCATGCAAAGAAAAATATGATGAGAATTCATCAACGTCTTTTAATTTAGGATAGTCCTCCATCTCATTAGAATTTGCCCATATTTATTGGAGATATTCTTTTCTTTTGAATTTATCTTGTAAAATATTTTTGTAAAATAAAATATTCAAAAATGATGACACAATCATGTTCTACATCCTTATCATATTCCGAATGTTATTCATCCTCTATAGTTACCCTTTTTGGGCATAGGCTTATTGATAACAATTAAATGTTCAACACTAATTTCTTCACTAAGCACATGGTATTTATTAAAGATGAGGATGAGCCAAACCTTGAGAAGAAATTCACTATGTCCTCCATCAAGGGCCCCTATCAAGGTACTATAGAAAACTATTAAATTTTGGTAAATAATCTTCCGTATAGATTTCTAATTTGATCAGTGCCTCTAGAGGTGAATTATCTTCGGGAGCAAGAAAATTTTCTTCATTGAGCTCGAACCTGCATTGACATCACCAACCTCAAGTAGATTTTTTTATCTTCTCAACAAATATGAACAAATATTTTTCATTTTTAGTGTTTATGGACATTGTTGAAGTTGAATCTAAAACCTCCCAAGAAAAATGCAGAAGGGATCGATTGGGTTTGCTGTGGATCGACCATCGTTGTGAATGGATGTTCCACAATCTTATTAAATATTACTTTTGTTCTTCTGTTCTTGTTCTATGATGCTTGTAAACTTGGATTCCGGTGGTTTGGAATAAGGAGAGACCTTTTAATGCTAAGACTGTTTCTGTTTTAATCGCTCAGTTTTTGTTCATGTTTCTTTTACATATTGCATTGTTATGCTAAAGGTTTCTGTCGCCCTTGCACTGGCATCGGTCCAATTACTTTGTGACAGCATTAAGTGGGTAAACTTCTTTGAATTTAAGCAACTGTTGTAGCCTTTTATCTCTGAACATTGCAGATTGATTGAGATCAAGCAAGATAGCCATTATAATTTTGTAAGTTCAAAATTACAAACCAATGTTGAACTTAAAAAGAATAAGTGGTTCAATATTTGTGAAAAATAAACTGATATTTATGTTTGTATGTCTCTCCTAAGTTCTTATTTTATATTGAAAATCTGGATACTCCTATGGCTGGACTACATTGTCAAAATTAGTTGGGAAAATATATGAAGTGCAAGGACACTTTGGTTGAAAATAAAAAGAATTCTCAATCCATGCATTTTTAACAATAAACAAGACATCATCATCAAATTTAGGTCACTAAGTAAATGATTATAAAATTGTAAAATCAGATATGCAATTGATACTAAGTGTTCTCTCAAAGCTAGGACTTGAATATTCAATGTTTGTGTCTACTTTATATGCTTCAAAGAGTGCTTTGGGGAGTGATTTTAAGATGCCTTCTTTTGAAGATTTTGTTATGCTCACAAGGGAGAAAGATAAGATTATTTAAAATGGGCACCTTACAGTCTTCAAAATCACAAGCCTTGATTGAAAAGGATGAGGAGGCTTCTAGTAACAAAGAGAAGAAAAAGAAAAATCTTGAGAAGAACACACAATCAACATCCACTTCCACAAAAGAACATAAAAAATCCTCTTTCAAAGGGAAATCATCTATGAATGATAACCTCGTGTTTGCATATTGCATGAAAGTAGGGGATGATGAATACATATATTATTTAAAACAAATTGATGAGTCAAATAATCTTCTTAAGAAGAATCAAATCAATTTTCCTTCAACTATGTTAGGGGGTTCATCTTATTTTTCTTCAAAGTCAGAGAGAAAAAAAGGGGGAAAGCTCTTGTTGTAGTTGTAGATTTGAGTCATAAATATGGATACTTGATTTTGGAGCTTCACTTCACATGGCTTCATTGTAAAG
The DNA here is from genome assembly GCA_007115665.2 of Sequoiadendron giganteum. Lineage (NCBI taxonomy): Eukaryota > Viridiplantae > Streptophyta > Pinopsida > Cupressales > Cupressaceae > Sequoiadendron > Sequoiadendron giganteum. The sequence continues at coordinate 73,834,260 of VCHN02000014.1, read as the reverse complement.
TATGGTCTCTTCATTTGAATCTTGTCCATCATGACTTATCTTGATGGATTAAAAAACACATATGTGTTTTTTTGGAAGGGATCTATTGACATAGATGCCATATCATTTAATAATGTTCTTTATGTGCCTTCATTTCCAACCAATAATATTTCTATCTATTATATTACACATGGTGGAGTAGGGAAGAGTGTTGAGTTTACACCAACTTCTATCATCAAGGATTTGCAAAGAAAATATATTTATAGTTGGGGATGTTGATCATCAATCTTGAGTGTACACCTTCTCACGTTTTCATCCTATTATTCCTTCAACTAATGTACACACTCAAGTATCTAGTGTGGATACATTTGAGAAGATATAATATGGTTATTTAAATCTTGGTTTTCTTTTATCGATTGAGGTTCTAGAGATGTGTGTTAATATTCCATCTTCTCCATCTACGATTGCCTTTTATTAGACTAGTGTTGCTACATCAATAACTTCTAATGATTCAGTGTAGTAGTAAATTTATTATATTCTAGATACAACCACTTGGGATGAATACTTGATAGACATTACAAGTTTGTTTTGTGAGTCCTATCTTCCAAAATTAGACGACACCATTGAGGATATTCATATTCTCTTTGATGTTATATCACATCTATATTTTCATTCTCTTCTTTATATGTAGTAGGGGAACCTTTAGACACTCTTGTTCTTTCTCCACATGATCATTTTTCATAGTTTGGCATTGGATCAGAGACTTTTGAGAAGAATTTAGAGGATTCACTTTTTTATTGAATCCTGTTCTACATTCATCTCTACTAGATTATAGATTGTTATCTTCATTAGTGTGGCTTGGAATACTTGACTTGGTAGTGGCAACTTTCATCATCGGCATGGAGACACATGAGGACTGTTCAAATACTTCACATATTTTTAGCTTTCTTCCTTTTTATTCCTTTTAGGATTAGGAATATATCCTGCTTTTGGTTTTGTTTATTTTCTAATAGGAGGAATATTGTTCGATGATTATGGACCATCTTCTACATCCAATTTCAAGAATTTACCATTAGTATAAGAGATTATATATCGAGGGGGCTTTCATGGTCTCTCTTTTTCTATCTTATGGGGGATATTTTCCTCACATGGGGTGTTATACCTTTTATACTTTTGAGATCATTTTTTATTATCTCTTTTGGGGAGGATTTTTAGTTCATTAGGTTCTCTCCTTTTCTTTGTGTGTGAGAGATTCATTTGTACATGGGTACTGTTGACATTTCATGCCACCCTTATATGACCCAACATTGATAACCGATTTGTGAGATCCTACATGGGCCATCTTGCGTATTCTCCTTGAAGGTTCCTAAAATTGACTAAGTCCTAGAATTTCAAGTTTTTGGGTTGTCTCTTACTCGCTTACCTTGCATGCTTTCTTCATCGCTCTTTCTCCTTCTCTTCATTTCCCTTTTTCTTCTAAATATTTCGGGTGTCAACCTTTGAATTTTCCCTTTACCCCTTATTGATTCCCTCTCCTCTTCCATTTTCTTTCCTTCTTCATCAGCCTTCCCTCTTGCATCTTACCTCTTACCTTCAGAGGTAAGAGGTAACTCTTCCCTCTGATCTTCGAAGGTCGGTCTTCCTCCTTCATTTTTCACCATTCTTCATCTTGCCTTTCGAGTGTCGGCCATCAGCCTTCCCCTTTAACACCTTCTTGTCTCCCTGATAGCTTCCTTTTGAAAAATGACTGTCATGTTTTCAGGCTTCGGGGGTAGGGCTTCCTCCTTACCTCTAACTTTCAGAGGTAAGCCTTCTCTCTTATCCTAATCTTTCCTTTCTCTTTGTGGTTTCTTTATTTCTTTCTTTCTTCTATGTGTCGAATAAGCGGTAGGCCCAACGCCCAACCCCCAACAATGTGCTTTGTTCGGGCCCTTGGACCATTTAATCTATGCTTGTAAAGGTGATTTTTCGGGCCCGACGCCCTGGCCTTCCTGCATTTTGATGTGTTTTTTCTGGGCGATGCCATTAATGCTCAACAACTCCCTAGTTACCAGATCCAATTTTTAGTGTTTCAAGGATGACTTTAATGCATTCTTTTGACTTCTCCAAGTGGATTTCATGGGCACCCATGCCCATTCATTTTTTTTTGTTTGTCCCTTCTGATAGATCCCATACCCAAATCGTTGATTTCATGGGGGATTTTGGATGACTTTTCTTGACAAATCTTTATGACAAGGTGGATGGCGTGCTATTTTTATTCTCTCTAGGCTCCCTTTGCATAGTTTTCATGAGTAGATCTTTGGAACAAATATTTCTTTAACTATTAACCCTAGCTGGGTTAAGGTTTGAGTGTATTCATTTGAGTTATGCTTGATCTATAAAAGCAACACTTGTATATAGTAGAGGAATTAGTCCTCTCATTTGATGTCCTCCCTTGTTTTATCGAAGATGAAGAGGAAAGATCACATATATCTACATCAATATAAGCCTATGATTAGCTTGGTTTGGGATTGATGGATGAAGACAACTCCAAGGTTTTGGAGCAGCAACAACAAACATATTTATCCCTTGTTATTGTGGATGAAGATCCCCAATGTATTGAGGTCTATAATTCTGAGGTAGAGGACCTCTTTTGGGATGTTATAGAAACCTTTTGTTCACATTTAAATGTCAAATCATCACCCCAAAAAAAGGAGCTTTATGGGCATAAGTATAAGACTAAGAAAACAACAGAGGAAATGGCAACCATTATATGCCAAGAGTCTTATTTTGTTGCAGCTAGTTTCCAAGAAAGAATTAAAACTGAGAGACAATTTGAATAATTTAGTTCTTCACTTGAAGTGTCTCAAAAATATAAGTTTTGTGTTGATGAAATGTGCATCAATGCAAATGATTTTGTAGTTACTGAATATCCACACATTTGTTTGGAGAGTGATGCTCCTATTGCTCAATTTGTTTATATGCCTAAGCTTCAAAGTTTCTCATTTGAGATGCATGAGGAAGGTCTTTCTTGTGTAGATCAAAAATTAGATTTGGCATATTTTACATTACCATGTGAGCTGTAAAAATTCTCCTTTTGTTTTAGCTCATGCATTGAGGAGGTCAGCGGTGTTGAAATTGGTCTATCCTTTTGTGAGGTGAGTTCTCTTCCCTCTACAGAAGGTTTTCTCTTAGATGCTAACGTATCTTCAAAAAATTTCACCCCTGCTATTGCATGTTCAGCTGAGACACTAGTGTTAGATGAATCTAACACTTGCATCATATGGTTCCTTTGCAATTGAAAAATTTACAGCGAAGCGATCCTTCACCTTACAAATGTTTTGTGCAGTTACATGCATGTTGGTAGCAGTTTTCAGTCATTGTAGCTGGCTGAGGTCTACAACTATGGTTTGAAGGAGATCAACTCCTTCAAAAGGTTCATATTTGATAGAGGCAAGCTTCCATTCTTTGCATTTTGTTAGTTTATGTACATATTGTAAATATCTTGCTTTCCATGAAGTGCATTTGCACACCCTGCATTCTCCTTAAGGGAATGCATGTTCTAGCTTTCATGCTTTCCTCCAAGTGCAGGCTTGCACATGTTTTCTTTTTCCCTAGAGAGACCCAATTTTCTAAATTCCTTTCATGTCTCCATGCCCAATGGATCGATAAGGCCTTTGGATCCCATGATTAGCAAGAAATCATCCTGCAGAAGTCACCATTAATGTTGACATTTCATGCCACCCTTAGATAACCCATCATTGATAACCGATTTGAGAGATCCTACATGGGCCATCTTGCATGAATTCTCCTTGAAGGTTCCTAAAATTGGCTAAGTCCCAGAATTGCAAGTTTTCAGGTTGTCTCTTACTTGCTTACCTTGCATGCTTTCTTCATCGCTCTTTCTCCTTCTCTTCCTTCCCTTTTTTCTTCTAAGTATTTCGGGTGTCGGCCTTCGGCTTTACCCTTTACCCCTTACTGACTCCCTCTCCTCTTCCATTTTCTTTCCCTTTTCATTGGCCTTTAGATTTCAACCTTCCCTCTTGCATCTTACCTCTTACCTTCGGAGGTAAGAGGTAAGTCTTCCCTTCGATCTCTGAAGGCTGGTCTTCCTCATTCATTTTTCACCATTCTTCATCTTGCCTTTCAGTGCACAACATCACAACAGGCAATTAGCGCTGACTTTTGCGCTAGATTTTAGTGTATTTTGAGTACATAAATTGAACAATTTGGTTGGCGCTCAACCCAGCACAAACAAGCATTTTCAATTTGGTGCCAAATTTTGTGTCGATTTTTTCGTCGAATCTAGCGTCATCTTTAGCGTTGGAAAATCAAAGCGCCTTTGTTAGCATCGGGAAGTAACGTCGAAAATTACTCCAAAATGGGCGTCCAATTTGGATTTCGGTTTTGCTTCCATGTCTACTCCCATTTTTTCTTCTAGTTTTGCTTCCAATTTGCATCCAGTTATGCTTCCAGTTTTGCCTCCAGGTTTGCTTCCAATTTTGCTTCCAAGTTTGCTTCCAATTTTGCTTCTAGGTTTGCTTTGAGTTTTGCTTCAAGTTTTGCTTCCAATTTTCCTTCCAATTTTGCTTCTAGTTTTGCTTCTGGTTTTGCTTCCAAGTTTGCTTCCAGTTTTGCTTCCGGTTTTGCTTCTAGTTTTGCTTCTGGTTTTGCTTCCAAGTTTGCTTCTAGTTTTGCTTCCGATTTTCTTTCAGGTTTGCTTCCAGGTTTTCTTCTGATTTTGCTTCCGGTTTTGCTTCCAGATTTGCTTCGAGGTTTGCTTCCAGTTTTGCTTCTAGGTTTGCTTCCAGGTTTACTTCCAGATTTGCATCTAGGTTTGCTTCCAGATTTGCTTCCAGGTTTGCTTTCGGTTTTTCTTCCAATTTTGCTTCCAAGAATGCTTCTGCTTCCAGGTTTACTTCCAGATTTGCATCTAGGTTTGCTTCCAGATTTGCTTCCAGGTTTGCTTTCGGTTTTTCTTCCAATTTTGCTTCCAAGATTGCTTCTGGTTTGCTTCTAGTTTGGCTTCCATTGTTGCTTTCTTTTTTGTTTCTAAAAATGCTTCTTTTTTTGCTTCCATTTATTAATTTAATATCTTTTTCAATTTAATTAGTTAAATATATCGTGCCTCTTAAATAACTCATATGATTATAGAATAAGTAATTTAATTATTTAACTCATATGATTAAATAACAATATAATTATTGTAACATGATCATCATCTATAATTAAAACAAGTGAGTCAAATATCTATAATTTAATTGAATTTGATAACATCCATCCTGAGTAGTAAATTAAAATCATCATACTTAATAAATATCCATCCAAAAATCATTGACCACTTTTAATATATATAAATTGACAAGTCAATACTGATAATATCATCATCATATATAACTAAAACAAGTGAAAGTCAAATATGCTAGTACATCAAAAACATGTCAAAATGATACATGTCCAACAACCGACATAAGTGAAAATGATACATGTACAAATGATATAAATAAAATTGATAAATTATGTAACTCAAAGTGATACAAGTCAAGATGATACATGTCCAAATGATATAGTGAAAATGATACATGCCAATATGATACAACTCAACAATATAGTACTATAGGCCGTGAAAATGATACATATGATAGTAGCCACGAAAAGAGTCATCATAACGATATATCAGCAATGATCCATGATGTAGTCTATATTATCATGAATGTCATTGGTCACTATCACCAATTGTCTCATGATCATGATCATGATCATTGTCGTCATCGTCACCATTGTCATCGGCCTCGGTGTCTTCCATATCTGCGTCATCATCATCCTCTGCCATGTGATTTGTACCGACATAGCCAATATTTTGTGGATCTATATCATGTTGAGGATCATCTTGATCTTCTGGAAGACCCGTGTTCTACAAAATAAAACATTTAAAATGAAAAGTTATTATTTATTTCATGCAATAATTTATTTTTTTGTTATATATCTAATATTACAACATATGAGACGAAACCATAATCATATTACATCATATCAAAGTGCACATACCATAATAAAATTTTAAAAAAGTTACAACTAATATTGGTGAGTGAGGAGAAACTTTAGCTTTAAAAAACAAAGCCAATTAGGCTGGCAGACTTGTGGATCAGGCCAGCATTTGGTGGAAGAGGAAGAAATATGACTGGAACTCTAGATGCCCACCATAATGGATTTCAGTATTCAATCATGAGAGCAGAAGAGAGAGATGATATCATGTATCAAAACATTAAGCATGCATTCTTCCAGCTAGCGGAGAAGGAGATGATTACTTTGCTTCATTTTCATTTGCATAACCATATCATGGCGTGGGAACCAAGAAGACCAAGGATGTCCAGTTTTATGTGGAGGTAATGGATGTGGTCCAAAATTTAGGAGGGGAGATCCCGATGTCTGCCAAGAGGCATAAAGTCAGATGAATTAAGTTCGCCTACATGTTTGCCAAATTTTACTTCCAATTTTTATGACTTTTTTTCTTGACTGTCAGAGTTTACTTAAAAATTTGAAATTTCTTTCTGGTCATTTTGATGAGGATATATTCAGCCAATGTGTAAGAAGCTTTTGTTTGTATCACAAGCATATGTGCATTGCAAGAATTCTGATTATCTATGGTCTACAACTATGTCGTCTCACTTATTGGATCTTCTATTTCAATGTTTTTTATGGCCTTCTTTGTTTGAGGTTGCACCTGACAATCCTACCTCCTTTCCTTAGTTGAGAAGTGGATTTGAATTTGGAAATACTGCACTTTAAAACTAGCTATGGTTTAAGGAGAGCTATTCTAGCTTTGTTGTTGACACCCTCAATCTTCAAAAAGGACTTAGATTCATGGACTAAAATGCAAGCTTTCAAACTTAGATTTGAATGTGCATAATTTGACTGATTATGGTTTTCACAGGAATTTGTCTTTACATGACTATTATGGATTGTCAATACGTGTAATAGTGACTGCATCCTTATCAAGTTTGGCTATCCTTATTCACAATTCCTTGGTTTTCGGACTTGATACAAAGTTGTGCATTGTTATTCCATATTTGTAACATGTAGGAAATTTAAAGGGTACAACATATAGAAATTTAGTTTTTTCATCCAAGGAAAACGTACAGATGGTGTATCAAGAACAACAAAAAATGATTTAATTAGGGTTATCCCCCACGCTGCTGATATTTTCCCCAAAACATGTTTTTTTTATTATTTCAACGCATCTCAAAATTCAATGTATTGATTAATATTTGCTAACATTTCAGCTATTTATGCAAATGATGCATATATGTTAACTCGATCAGTGTTGTTACTTCGGTAGTTTGACTTCTATGACAACCAACCATTAGGTCATTGTGTGCGGGAGCACATTTGTGTTTTTAGTTAGCTTTTGTGGATAGCTCTATTGGGTGTTGAGGACATTCCATTTATCTTTTGAATGTTAAGAAGTCAGAGTTTGAAGGATTTTTCAAGTGAGTAAGAGAGCTATGGGAGCAACCTCATCTAAAATATTTTGAACTAGAGTTTGATATACCATTTAGAGAGCTTGGTTTTCATGTAGGAGTTCCTTTCAAAGCCTCTACTTTTGTTGTTCCTACGGTAAACTGTTTGGTGGAGTTGGTGGAATTACCTTTCTTAGTAATCGCTATTAGTGAGATTGAGAATTTTTAACCTTGAGAGAGTAGGAATTGGGAAAAAGACATTTGATATGGCTATTGTTTTCAAAGACTTCAAGTGGGATGTACTCCACATGTACGCCATTCCTCAATCTTCGCTTGATGGCATCAAGCAATGGTTGAACTCTATGGATATAAAGTGTTATGAAAGCATAATGAACTTGAACTAGTCGCCAATTTTGAAGACTACTACTGATGATCTAGATAAATTTATTGAAGATGGTGGTTGAGAATTTTTGAATATGGAAGCTAGTGATTCTGATTCTGATAATTCACTAGAGTCGGATCAAGGATACAAACCCTCTGATGTAGAAGAGGAATCAAAATCAGATGAGGAAGGTTCATAAGATGAATCTCTTATGGAGTTAGAGGAGGATGAAGAAGAAGAAGAATATTCTAAAGAGGAGGAAGGTAAAACATGGGATGAATTAGAAGCCGAAGCCAGAAATGCTGATAAGGAAAAAGGAGACGAGTCTGACAGTGAAGATTAGGAAAGGCGGCAATGAAAGGTAAAAGCTATAGGGAAATATCGGGCACCTGATATTAGAGATTCAAGAGGAATTCCTACCAAGAGGCATAAATTCAAATGAATTGATTTCATCTACATCCTTCTACTATTTATTCATGCACATAAACGATCATCTTGTAATCATAAGATTTGAGCTCTATTTACTCATCCTACGCATCAATAAACAATTCAACATAAGAGATGCAAATTTACATATTAACACAACAATATCCAACTAAGTTATTGAAACTCATCTATTGATACCTCGTTCTCCATCTAGATTAAAAAATTGTTCCACTTTTTGTTTTGTAACATATTCTTTTCAAATTGCTTTGGATGGCGGCCATATTTCTCCTCCTGTCAAAACATGGCACATGGACTAGTTAAACTAATTAATATGCAATCATTTACTTTTTCCAAGGAAAATAAAATAAAAAATCATTTAATATATTAAATATACTTACAAATGTACATATCAAGGCTTGTAAACCTTTCTGGCCATTGCGATGCATGGCACGAAGTTTCTCAAGCCTAGCCTTGGAGGTCTTGTCCTAAAACATATACTAATTCAATTTAACTATGCACAAATATAATTTAAATATCGTTTAATAAATTTGATATAATCTTATGAGAAAATTCAAATACCTGCGTACTCTCCTCACTGGACTTCCTTCGTGCATCAGAATTCTCATATGCTTTTACAAGCTCTTTCCATACTTTCACACTTACATCAATTGGCCTTCTTTTCTGCCTTAGCTCAGGAGGGATTTTTTTTAATCTTCTTTGTTTGGTTACACTGAAATCTCTTACAGTTTTGAGACATTTGTAGCTTTATCTTTTTTACAGACCAACTTGTGCGAAATTCAGTCTCCATGTCATGGATAACTTCTTTTTTCAGTTGCATGGGTATCTGTGAGAATGGAAAATGTAGATGGTCTTTGAACCGTTGAAGGCATGATTCCTTCAACCTATTCACAAACTTTTTCCCAGCATCCGTCATCTGGACTTCCCCTGAAACCACCTCGTATTCTATCTTTGTATTGTAGCTACCAATGCAAGATTGATAACATGGTGTGGTGGAAGAAGTCTGTGTCCCAAGAGTGGATGGGACATTAGAAGTCTCTCTTCCCTATTCCACATTCTTATAGTTTAATGTCACTGATTTCCTCCTTGATCTTTTGCTCGATCCAGGACTGGTTGGAAATCAATTGATTCCCTTTCACACAATTGATTTGTTTGCAATGTTTGAGGGGCATTACCAAATTGTTTTTCTATGTATCTGGCAAGCATTGTCCAGTCCACATTAACCAATTTGTTCACTGCCTCTACCCCCAATATGGAAGCCACTTCCTCTTTATCTTTGTCAATCTAATGTCCCTATATATATATGTATTTAAATTATATTTCTTTTAAATTTAGAAATAAAAAAACTAAAAACTACAATTCCTCTTTATCTTTGTCAGTCACATGTCCCTATATATATATATATTTAAATTATATTTCTTCTTTTAATTTCAGAAATAAAAAACTAAATACTAAAATTCAAAGAAACAATGGAAACATTTACAAATCTATAAAGGGACAATGAATTACCTCATTGTGGCTAGAGTTTGCTGGCAATGCTCGCTTCCTTCTATTGCTTGACATTTTGAGGCGACCTAGAGAAAATTATTTTCGTCTAGTCTGTGGAGGCAAACGAAGTACACAGTGTCAAGTATGAAATTCTTCATCTATTTTGTGGTATGAAAGTTTTGTTTTGTGGGAAAATATGTTCATCGGGTTTTCTTAGTGTTGATAACCTAGGGAAAATATGTTCCTTGGGTTTGCTTAGTGTTGATAACCTTATCATGAAAAATATTTCATAATGCAATCTTGCACGAATTTGTCATGGTATCAGTGACTATGGTGCAACTGGGAAAAACCAAGCGGTTTCTGCATTTATTTTCAGCAGTTGCTCAACAGTGACCAACCCAATTCCCATATTTGCCAAGAAAATCACTATTTCCTTGATACCTAGGTTAGGGAAAGAATATAGAGACATCCTGGCTTCGTGCTATAATATTTTGAGCCAAAGCTCAAATGGGTAGGATAATTTTTTTTGTTGGTTTTTCAAAGGTTTTACAATTTATAATGATGGGACAATTTAGAGGTTTCCTGGACAGGTTAGGCCACAAACCAATAAACAATCATGAATTCAAATGCAATACAAAGAACAGTAAACAATCATGAATTCAACCAAGAAAAAAAGTTGTAACCTTACCTATGGTGCCGCAAACTAAATCGAATTTCTCATCAGTTGCTGGTAGTACCCCACTCTCTTCCTCCACGCAATGTTTTTCCCTTTTTTGTCATATGATTTCTTCCTTCACACGAGAAATTTTTTAATTTTTGATTTTGATTTAGTAGTTGACACTAGTTAACGACAACTTTAGTGCCGAATTTTGGCCGTTAATGTAATCTGTTTGGGGCGCCTAAGGCGGCGCCAAGTGCACCTAATTGAGCGCCTATCATTGTTGTATAGTGACTATTTTCATTGTTGTGTATGATAGGATCCAGAGTGTTGGAAATAATTCCAACTCCTGCCTTTTTTTTGTGACCACCTTTGTCCCGTGGCTCCTTCATCAGATCGATGTAGTAGAGCAGTTTTTACCACGGTCCTGCAAGGTGCTTCATCCTTCTCGGTGATAGTGCGGTGAAAGATTTTGTGGCGGAACGCGAGTATTCCTTCTATTCCTAGCGGTGTTGCGGTGACTCCAACAAGTCTTCTACCAAAGGCATGCGGTAGTGCGGTGACCACCGCTATCTCGCGACTCCTTCATCAACTCGGTGTAGTAGAGCGATTTTTACCGCGGTCCCACAAGTTGCTTCTTCCTTCTTGGTAGTAGTGCGGTTAAAGCTTCTGTGGAAAAAAAATTATTCATAGAGGAGGCCATGGAGAGAGGATGTGGACGACGTAGAAATACTAAATCGCTGAGAGGAAAGTGGGTGGAAATAGATGAGACAACGAAATCTGCAAATACAATAGAGGTAAGAAGAGAAAGCAACCTCAACCAAAGGAGGAAGGTGTTTATGAATTCACAAATGCTACAACATAGAGGAGATATCAATATGTCAAATATATGACTAAAGCAAGGTTTTTTGTTGGATAGCATACTCGTTGAAATGATATAATTGGTGTACTAAACATTATTTACTATGTTGTGTATTATAGGGGCGAGATGAGGCCATGGCAACAAATCATGTCATATCAAATGAGGACACAACAGATGAAGCGGGACATTAGGTACTCAAATTTTGACTTAAATTAGGAAACAAGGATCTGATGGAATTTTGTGATACGTCCATCTTTTTTCACAGTATTATTGAAATTTATAATGTATTATCCAATCTTGACATAAATTAATGCATGTTGTTAATTATTTTAGATGGAGATTGGAGCAAATGCTGAGCCTGAGCGTTCATCTAGGAAAAGAAGAAGATATGTACGTGGACGTGGACCTAAAAATGTTAAATCACATAGATGACAATGGGTGGAAGAGGATGTGACAATGGATACTGCAGACACAACAAATGATTGCATTGAAGAAGAGGTAGGTCAGGACTATAGTACATGGGATGAATACTTTGAGAAAATTGTTGCTTGTGGATGTTTTGTATGTCGTGGAAAGAAAAAATTCAAACGAGTGATTGTACAAAGACATTACATAAATGAAGAGCTTCCAATCAATAGTATGCCTCATACAATCAATTAAAACCAAATAATAATAAATGAGTGTGGACTGATGTTTTATAAACTATGTTGCCAAAATTGTGTTTTATTTAAATTATTGTATAAAAAAGGTAGTCTATAAAATAATGATCCATTATTCAATTGATGTAAATATGTTCATACAATTTTTATTTTTATTTTTTAAGCCATATTTGATTATATTTTTTTGAAATTGATACATTTATGATTTATCCAATTGTCGCCAAACATTAAATAATGCTTGCGTTTGTTGATAGGTAGAAGATTTTGATGAAACACATACTAATACCCAAAATCGAATTGGGTTATTGAGATTTGGATGAGATGATCCAAACCATCCTTTAAACCACACTAGGGTGACAAGAGAAAGACTGAAGAGAACACTACCACCTGAGAAATTTGAAGAGCTGATGAGAGTCGTATACATTGATGGCATGCCACCTAGCCTTAATGATGATGATCATGATAGTGAAAATGCAGTGCATGAAGAAGGATTGAATGAAATTCTTACAGGTTTCTTTGGGGATGGAAACAATGATGACAATAATGATGATATGGTTGACAGTAACGATGATAGCAGGGGTAATTACCACCAATGTAATGTTGATGATAACAACATCAAAGACTCCATTAAGCAAGCAACATAGACACTCGTGTTCAAATCGGGTGCAAGTAGAACCTCAAAACTGGCATGCACATTGATATTATTAGAAATCAAGTCATTATTTGGTTGGTCAGACAAAGGATTCACTACCCTACTGAAGTGAGTTGAAATCTATTTCTTACTTTGCATTGTCAATTGGTGTACATAATTCGTAAACATTCATCAACTTCGTTTATATTTATTTAAGGATATTTTAAAACCATATATTGTATATAAACAGTCCTAGTATAGATTGGCATATCAAACATGTTCATCATAAGTCAAACATTCAATTGATTTAATCTCTGGAAATCTTACAAGGCACTAAAAACTAGAATATTCCCTGAAGAGAATGTGTTGCCATCAACTTGCAGAGAGGCGCATCTGTTGTTGGTTGAGTTGGGGATTGAATATAAGAAAATTCATTCATGTAGAAATGATTGCATTTTATATAGAGATGAATATCAAAACAAGGTAGAATGCCTTGTATGCAAAGAGAAGAGATATCCTACAGATGTACAAGATCCTATAGTTCCAAAGAAGGTTTTACGTCACATGCCAATTATACCTAGACTTCAACGAATGTTACGTTGCAATTCACTAGCACAATTGATGGACTGGCATGCAAAGAACAAGAGTAAAGATGGATTCAGGCGAATTCTGGCTGACTCCAAAGCAATGAAACACATAGAGGAAAAATGGCCAAGAAAATTCAAAGATGAACCCCATAGTATCATGTTTGGTCTTGCAATTGATGGAGTGTGCCCATTCTATTTCTTGAGCTCAAATTATAGTGTTTGGCTAGTTGGATTGATAGTATACAATACTCCCCCATGGATGAGTGTTAGAAAGGAGCACCTTATGCTGAGTCTCATTGTTCTAGGAAAATATCAAGTTAAAAACATGGATGTTTATCTTGCGCCTTTTATTGATGAGATGCAACTTCTATGGAAAGGCATAAGAATGTATGACATATCACGTCCTCCATCAAATAGGTCCATCATGTTGTATGGTGTGCTATGTTGGACTATTCATAATTTCCCAGGACTTGGTGTTTGTTCTGGTAAGATAAAATATTTACGTATTTACACTCATAATTTATTTTCATCCCAACTTTCATACTTAGTTTTATACTATTTTTTTGATGTTATTAACATTACTTGTTGAATTGTAGGGCTTCAAACAAAGGGGATATTTTCATGTCCAAGATGTGCAAAACAATTTAAAGGGCGGTATTCTAAAGATCTACATAAATTTATTTACGCAAACAATAGGGTTTTTGTACAAGTATATCATAGGTTTAGAAATCGCCTGAAGAATCAATTTGATGGAAAAGTTGAAAATAGAGGCCCTCCATGATTATGGGTCTAGGTGATTGGCTTACGAAGTATGAAGATGTTGAATTGAAAGCTTGGGAGGATTGTTTTGATCGGGGTGATTCAATTCAAGAACCATAACAAGTTCTAGTCAATATGCGAGAAGGAATGAAAAGGAAATCCATACTTTATGAGCTCCCTTACTGGAAGGATCTATTAATATCTCACCTATTAGAGCCTATGCATGTCTTCAAAAATTTCCTAGATTATATATTTTGACATATATCAGGAATAGAGAAGGACACCTTGTCTTCGAGGAGAGATATTGCTCTTTCATGTACCAAATTTGATTGAAAACATTTGTGGCCAAACAGGGAAAATGAAACATATGTAGAAGCTCCATGGATTTTGAAAAAACAAGAGCTAGACCAACTAAAAAATGTCACCCGTTCAATAAGGACACCTATTGGTTATGGGTCATCATTGGCTAAAGCTTTTACAGTTGACAGACATATCACAGGATTTAAAACACATGATTTTCATAATTTAATGAAGGTATTATATATCAACATTTAACATTTATTGGTAACATTGCTTAAGCACTAAATTTATTTTGATATTTTGTTGTGTGAGAAAAAATTACTAATGACCTTTTCATAAATGTGTTTGATAGCATATCATGCCATTGGAAATTAGGGGGATTCATGTCTTACAATTGACTTAAGGAATGCCATAAGTCAATTGTCAGCATTTACAAGGTATGTGGTAATATGAAATGTTCATGTGTGAGAGACATAGAGATATTATATTGTGTTTTAATTTATGACTAAAGGTTAATACTAATTTACTATTCTTATATTAGGTGGGTGACCTCCAAGGAGATCCATGAGTTTGAAGTGCCAAAGTGGAAGAAGGAAATTGAAGAAATTGTATGTGTATTTGAGAAGGAGCTCCCTACAAGTTTCATGGACCTACAAGTCCATTTACTTATACACCTATTCGATGAAATTGAATTGGCAGGTGTTGTATCAACGAGGTGGATATTTTTCTTTGAGAGGTATATGAAAAATCTTAAAAGATATGTCCAACAAAGGGCACATCTAGAGGGTTGCATGGTTGAAGGGTATGTATTGAATAAAGCATTTTTCTTCCTGTGTGAATTCCTTGGTAAGGATTTTGAAGATGGCCCATGTGTCTGGGATGAAGAATGAGCTTTAGGTATTATTGATGGAGAAAAACCACAATCTAATGGTGTTGAAGTAGAAATTAGTAAGTAAATTCATGATCAGTGCGATTGTTTTTCTTGCAATCATTAATTTACTCTGTAATTTATTTTTCAAATCAACAACATGACATTTGGAGTTTGAAATAAACATGTTGACATGTAATAGGTGTAGACGAAATTTCTATACTCGACAAGTTCATTATGTACCACATGGACTTTATGAACAAATGGATTGATCTGTATGATAAAAATAGAGAAGAAGTGTTAGAAGCAAGGAGACAGTTTAAGACATCGAACCCAAGGAATACTCCACTTCCCACTCATCTGCTTGGAGAATGGGGCAAAGATTGCACACTAGAATGGGTTACTAAAAAAATTCAAAATAAAATAGAAGATGCGAGTACAGATTCAAACATAATAGAAGATGAAATCAACATGTCTAGAGGATGTGAAAGAAAGGTACAGTTGGAATTTTACAAAATGTTGTTTCCTTATAGTTTTGATAGTATTAACTATTTTAATATTTGTCATTATATTTGTTTTCACTGAAATAAATGGTCTTTCACAAGTGAGGAAATATCCAGCAATGTGGGCATATGGTCGACATTATCGTGTAGAAAGTGTAGACATAAATAGACGATCCTTTGCTTGTGGCATCATGGTTGAATTCAAGCAATCCAATCGATCAAGCTCAAAATATAAGAATATAATTGAAGGGAATCTACAATATGTTGGGAAAATACAAGAAATTATTGAGTTGGATTGCCACTCTTTTAAATGTTGTATTTTTAAGTGTAGATGGTATGAAGCATTTGAGAGTACACGAAGACATGATACCCATAGTGGATTGTTTTCTTTAGATTCCTCATCATTCCTACTGGAGGTTAAGGAGCCTTATGTCCTACCAATTCATCGTGACCAGGTATTTCTTTAACTCAAACAAGAAGCGGTAGTGATCATTAATCTATTAATTCATAGATTATTGTGAATATATACATGTGTTTATTAATCAATAAAATTGTTATAACATATGTCTCATATATGTATGTTGTTCATGTGCAGGTATTTTTCTATGAAGATATTTTGGACCCAAAATGAATATTTGTCATACATTATGATCCAAGATTAAGGCATGTATTTGACGATGCATTAGTGGATACTAAGAAAAACAATTATGGCCGACAAAATGAGAGAGAGGGATTAGAGAACATCAAAGAAATTGACATCCATGATGATGTTGAAGATGGTTATGTTCAGGCACAAGAAGACAACAATCCAAAGTTAGATGGTGTTATCAAAGACAACAATATGGATGGTATAGAAAATGATGATCCAAATACATCTGGTAACAATATAGATGGTCTACAGTCAAATTTCAATGATGATGAAGATGATGTAGGTCAAGATGAGGATGATGATAATATTAAATACTTGAAAGAACATATGAAAATTGACAATGATACACTGGATGACATTGTAGCAGACAATAATGTTAATGACCAAGAATTCTAAATTTTTAGAATTATTTGCAATCCATGTTTAAAAAAGGATGATTCTTATGGCCTAAATTTTGAAATGCTTTAGTAATATTATGTTGTACTTGGACAATTGAAAACCTATTTTATTCTCCTAGCAAGCTTTTTTATTTTCCATTATAATTCTAGATCAAACAACATTTGCGGGGATGGCCTTTTACACCAATCTTAATTTGTATGAAGTTCACGAACCTGTTGTCAAGCAGTAAATTCCTTTCGTAGACAGGAAATGTAAAGGCTTCATTTAAGAAAAGATAAGTAGTCTCTTTCTAAGGGTAATCCACATGCAAAAAGTAAAAAGAACATAAAAACAGTAGAAAATCAGATTCAATCAGTTATGTCTTATTTCTCTTGCACACTTATCTGAAAGACATAGGGTATTAACCATACATTTCCCTTGATAAAGAAAACATGTGATTTCATTTATTTTTACTGTATATCTCAAAACTGAAATTGTTGTTACATAATGATGCACTGAGAAAATAATATATACAAAAAAATGCAAATAAAATGTTTGAAATTTAACATGCAACCTACTGTGTTGTACTGAAAGGAATCAAGATGAACTAGGACAAGAAACAAAAATAAAATTTTGATGATTGTACTTAAAAGTGAACAGGATATGAAAAGTGTGGACAATGATGGTGCTAAAATTAAAAACCCTAATTCTAATGACATTATTGTTTTATGTCATTAGAGATAAAGAGCACATACAATTTTATATACATAGCAAATGAAGATTTGAAACTAGTAAACTAAAAATGTAAACATTGTAAGATTTTTCCTTAAACAATAATTCACATACTCACTTACAAAAAAGGGTGAAGCATTTTTTATTCAAACTCTGTTTTCTTTAATAGACATAATAGTAAAAGAATATTTACAAGTACAAAAATATATACATTGTTTCATAGAAAATAAGGAATTTTGCATAGAATATATAAGTACAAGAATATTTACAAGTACAAGAATATATACATTGTTTCATAGAATATATACACTGTTTCATAGACTTCTAAATTTTCAAAGTTATTTGCAATCTGTTGGGTCTCAAAAATGCGGGTTTTTAGACCATAAGAGGGTACCAATCTCTAAGAGGACTTTAATCCTTAATACGAACCAATTAAAGTAAATTATTTGAAAGGACTTTAATTCACACCTAACCATAAACCAATCAAAGCATCCACATAGTAACAACAAAAGTGCCCTGATAAATCTTGTAGATTTAAAAAAATTGAAAAGACCACTTTAGAGACAACAAAGCAATAAATAAGCATGAAAATTGACACAACAATTGAACACTGAAATTGGATTTCGAGTTATAATGTATCTGCTCCATTATATTGCTCAAATATAAACATACATAACATGAGTTCTTTTGATATGAATAAGTGGATGAGATAGTCTAGTATTTATTCTAATGGATTGAAATGATGATGATATGATGATCAAAATCAGACCTTGGTTTCCCTAATTGTACGAGAAGCAACAAGCTTCAGGTTCGTTCAAAAAGTTTACATCGTTTCTTAACTAAAGCATAATTAACATAATATAGAAACTTAAAAAGAGTTTATTGTTAGATGCACCATAGTCCGTTAATCATCAACAAGCGCTTGTGACCACCTAAGATCTATTCAAGGCTCAAGCACCATGTTAATGCATCCACAACAACCAAAATATGACTACCTCTTCATACAACTCACGTAAGGAACAATTTAACCTTTGACATGTGATCAATACATTTCTCCTAAGCATAAGTGTTTGCATTCTGTAGAGTGTTTGTCATTACATTCTCCAATCCAACAATCCTCCCGAGCTGCTTATGCATTTTCCTGAGTACCTCATCCTCATCATTGATGTCATCAAGGATGCCTGGCAAATATTTTGATATCTCATTTTTCCAAGTTTCCTGATCCTTCAAATCTATTTCTTCAAAGAAATATGGCATGGCCATACATAGTGGCTAGTTGAAGTCACTCAATTCCCGTGTCAAGATATTTTGGAAGTTTTCATGTGTATTCATGAGGCTCTGAAATTCTTGGAGAAAAGAATTATTATCTCCATCTTTTGCCTTGATATGGGATTAAATTTCCTTCATCCTATCAAGCAGTCTTCCATGCTCCATGAAGGCCTTGTATGTTCCACTGTGAGTATGCCAGACACCATTTGCATGTTGGCACATATCTTTGAATTTCATACAAATTATCCCTGATGCTACTTCAAAAGTAGCAGACTTCAATTTTCTTTTTAGTTCTTCTTGTTCCTTTTGAGCCTTTTCAAATTTATGCTTCCATTGAGTAGTCTCAGACATGGCCTCTAACACTTTTCTTTCATGTTCAATTAAAGGAGAGTAAAGCCTTGGATAAGTAGACAACCTATCTTTGTAGTTGGTTAATTCTTGTTTCAACCTGTCATTTTCCTGTATCAGCCATTGGTTATCTCTTACTAGCTTTTGGATTGGGGCTTTGGTGAATTTGGTTACATTCACATTCAAGTCAATAGTCTCTAGGGGATCTATCTCTCCTACTCTTTGCACCAGGAGATGTCCAAAAATCTGATCATGGTCAATGAGAGAAGGCTTCTTGCCTGGGGGTTAAAGATCCCAAATTTGGAAAGTGGTATTATCAGGATTTTACCCTGACCTTGTATAGAACCTATCACCTGCTTCATCCATTATTTGCAAAGTTTTATTCTTTCTCTTAAAAAAGCTGTCAAACACAATGACTGAACTAATATCCCACCCAGGAAGGAGCATAACTCTAGCTTCTTGCAATAATGCTCTTCTTCTCTCAGCAATCATGTTTCTAATTTCACTATCAACTTCATGTTGCAACTCTTTCAAGGCACAATCCTCTTTCTCAGGGTCAATGTTATTTAACCTTTCTCTTATTAGTCTTCCTTTATACTCATATATAAAGGACTTAAATTTAGGGGTCTGCACAAAAGTATCATCTGCAAAAAATTCCTGACTTGCACGATGCCTCACATCATCTGATAGCTCATCAAAGGCTTCAAAGGTGATCACACTTCTTTCTAATGGAATCTCATATTGGGGTATAAAAGGAGCTTTAAATTGTGAGAATTATTCTTTCTCCTCAGTGTTATCTTCTTCCATGGATGGGGAACCAACTGAAAAACTCACTTCAGGAGTATGTTGAGGTGATAAGTGATCGAGTGGTGTGATATTTTCTACTTGCCTCCTAGGACCGATGCCCCTTCCTCTTTCAAATGCCACAAGTGGAAAATATCTTATCAGTTCTTCTTCATGGAGGATTAACTATCAATTCTTTCTATGGGATCTTGTACCTCAGGGAAAGCCCCTACATAGCCTGGGTTATTATTCACCTTCCAAGCCTCAACCATCATAACCCTATTGTAGGAATTCATTCTCATCATGTTTTTTTTTTATTCACAATTTTTGATGACATCTTCTAAAAGGAAACTATGCTCATACCCTTTCAATTTTTGAAAAAAATTGGCATCACAAATGAAGTGTTCAGGATCAAACTTTTCCCTTTTTTTTCCAACTGGAAAGCCATAATAATCCAGTTTACCACTAACCAAGTCATAGCCTGAATCAAAGATAATAGTGAAATCACCAAAGCATAAAGTGGAAGGAATGAAAGTTTTCCTCCCATAGCTCTTTAAATACATGGAAGCTGAAAATGACAATTGCCTTATGATCTCTAAATAAGCAACTCTGTTTGGCACAGTCTTAGGCAAAAAATGAGGTGTAGCTTCAAATCCATAAACCCTCATAGTAGTTAATCCCCAAACATGTACTAGTCCCCACAATTGTGATTTATCCCTGCTTCATGACCCATATCTTTTGGTCGAAGAAATCTTAAGATCTTTGGGAAGAGGTTGTACTCACATTTGTGGCCTAGCAACTAGTATAGTGGTTTGACAAAATATTCCTCAAAATATAGGTAGTGGGACCTCCCACACCTGCTGCCCCACACAGATGTCCACATTTGTACAGGCCTTGAATTTCCATCATTATCTAAGTCTTTTATTCTTAATTCCTCTCCCCATATCCCCATCACCTGCCCTTCGTATAATATCATGTGCATGAAAAGAGAATAGTTCTTGAAATTAATGGCTTCACTGTCATTCTTGATGATATTAAGGGAATTATTGATGGCCTCTAATAAATACTTTGCATAATCATAGGGTTGGGCATTATGGCTTTAGATGTATATGGCTAAAACCATGGGAGAAATTATCATGTTCTCAGGAACATCAATTCCTAGTACTTAACCAGCTGAGTAATAAGTGTATTGAAAGTATTCTTCAAACAAAGCCATAGAGAATGGGGGATTATCTTCACTAGAGAACCTCATAGTTTGGTTACCTGCACCTTTAACCCTATGTAGAGGAAATTTCCACCTCTTGTAAAAAACTTGTGTCCACAGTGCGGTATTCCTCCAACAAGTCTTTGATTCATAATTTTGTTTTTTAGGGAAGTGTCTAGCTAAAAAATAATGGAAATATAATTTGGCTTTATGACCATGAACTATGACCCATCAGGCAAATGAATGGCTCTCATCTTCAGATTGTAATTCTTTTCCAACACCTTGATTAACTCTACATTCACAAAGATGTTGGGTACTACAAGTTTACCCAAATTCAAATTCCACGGGTTTGACACTGGGCTATGTCAAAATTTCTTACTATAATGATAAATAAAGAGGTCGTAACCCCAACACGGAGTCCATACATCTCCCATATTTTTCTGTTTATCTTCTAATGTCACACACGATGGGTTAATCTATGCTATTCTTCTAGATTTTGGCCTAGACCCAGGACATTAATCGATTAAGTCTTTATTCAATTGCCTAGCTTAAGTTTTCTATCTTTTTTCTTTCTATTTGCTTGGGGTTTTTTCCATCTCAACCCTACTCATGCAATGATTTCATCTACTTATTGAGAAAATAATTTGAGCTGAGTCTAGACCACTTACTTGGATAAATGCTGCGAATTTCCAGCTGCCTACCGCTGTCCAACTTGGTTCTCCAAATCCTTCAATTACAATTCACAGCGATTTCAACTTATTTGAGGCCATATTTATCAAATTTCAGGAAACTTCATCGTGCCACCTTTATGATCAAGTTCTTTATTAATAGTGGTAGTCTCATCAATATTTTTTTAGTGACATCAATCAGATTAATCATCATTTCATAACTCTCAAAGATAATTTTATTTAAAATGCTTGTTGTTTCTTCGATATGTCGGTATCACGGTGTTTTTCCCTTCCCTTCTATTGTTTGCCACACTACCACCTTGATCAAGGCTTCTTGTTGTGGGGTTACGGTGTATACCGCTCTACCACATATGTTTCTCACCTTCTCGACGGTATAGTGGTGTATGCTTTTGATCATTACTTGAAGAGTGATGAGACAATCTTATTTCTCTTACTGATATCTCAATGTCTCTTTGACATTAGATCTTATGTTCCTCCGATGTTGGTTGCTGGTGTCGATGAGACAAGTTAATGTCTCTTGCCGATATGCCATTGTCTCATCGACAATTACTTCGTTATATCCAAGAGTGGTGTTTCACCGAGCACTTGTAGATATACCTTGTCGATGTGACATAAGTGATTCTCTCCTCGATATGCCTGTATCTTGTTGATATTTCACTGTTTTTATTGATAATGTAAATTTATGTTGTTCCACACAAGCCATGGAACTGACTAAATGAATGCATCTAATCAAAAAACTATACATTTTTAGATACAAAAGAGAAAAATGCACATAAAGAGAAAGGGGACCCGCCATTGCCTCAATTACGAATCTTGGTTGCTTTGTTCTACATCATCTTCAGTCTTTCTGCTTGTCTAAGCCTCCAAGTTGATGTCTTCCTTCTTGCTCCTAGGTTCCCTGCA
>VCHN02000014.1:73481230-73811646 GCA_007115665.2 Sequoiadendron giganteum | reverse complement strand
TTCATTTGAGAAGGATAATCACAAGTAAACCATCCATGAAGCATTAAAGATCAATCTTTGCAAGGATAGTGGAGTATGTTGGTAAGGGGTAATCTCCTTATTGATAAAGATTTATCCTTATTAATAAGAACATTACACTATCAACATAGCCATGATTATGAAAAAACTGATCATCAAGGATTCCAAGATAGTTTTCATTAACAATCTGGTTAAAATTAAGCAGCCCCAAGCATCATAACAGTCACAAGAATTGAACATGAGGGGTTGTCATGTAGATTAAAAGCTTACACAATAGTCATCACTTGCAAAGACAAAGACAACATGTTTCCAAATAACAAATTAAATTGAATGCATGAAAGGTACAATGATGAAGTCCATAATAGTGAATGTTGCTTAAGAGGGATTGAAGGACAACATTTTGTATCAAGGAGAACAAGGTAACCTCAAACTCTATTGTACCTGACTATGACATTACCTGAGCTTCTAGTGTTTCTAGATGGAACCTATAGCAAAAAAGTGTAGTCCATATCTAAAGGAACCATCTTTAGAGCTCTTCCCTGAAATGAGGGTTGAAAACATTAGAAGAAAAGAAATACCATAATTCTAAAGTAAAAAATTGTATCAAGACAAATGTCAGACAGTATAATTAAAAAGACAAATCCTTACAATTGGACCTCAAATTGGAACAAACAGATTTATGATTTTATCTTTAGAATGTAGGAACTTTCTCTGTTGGAGCTTCATGACCTGAAATTGGATCTCAAATTGGACCAATAAAATTTATGATTTTATCTTTAGAATATAGGAATTTTCTCTATTTGATATTCACGACCTCAAATTAGATCAAAAGCTGGATAAGCAGATTTATTATTTTATCTTTAGAATGTACAAACTTTCTCTATCAGATATTAAATATTTAAGGTTGGATCAGAAATTGGATAAGAAGATTTATGATTTTATCTTTAGAATGTAGGAGGTTCCTTTGTTGGATATTTGGAAATTCCTACACACAAGCTCTACTTCAGAGTGAAAACACCCAGAAGTGTTTCACACCAGCTCAAGGTACAATCCAACCTAGTTATGACACTGATAGCAATCCAATTTTTCCTGAACCGTCCATACCCAAATGTTGCATCACAATCTATTCTTCTTGCACATAAAAATGCCACATATTAACCCCTTCTAAATAAAATTCAAAATACCATGAAACAATGAGTCCCCTATATTAGTAAGTAAGTAGGCAGTCTATAGGGCATAGTTTGATTTTATACAAGGATGCTCATGAAAGGAATCTTCAAGTGACAATGAGTGAGTTGTTTGAGATTGCAGCCGATGGTTTAATATCTAGTCTTAAAGGCAATTAGCAAAGCAATAAATGTGCAATAAAATCAAATTGTACACAACAAACAATTCATAATGTTATCTTGCATAATGCCTTAAGTTTGAAGACAAAATTCTCATTGTATCTTGATGAAAGTAGTGACCTTAATGGTCAATCACTGACAACCATGATTTTAAAACATGCTATTGTGCTTATGGAGGCAACATTTTAAGCAAGGCGATGAGTGATGGTTTGGAACAATGGCAAGTATGAAGGACTTGCTTTATATGCATACTATACAATCTAGCTTAAGACAATGTTCTTAGAAGAGATTGAAGGTGGATTATGGAACTCAAGGGTTACCAAGATAAAGATTAAAGCAAAGATTGAGATCTATTTAAAAGCCACTATCATGAAGATATTAAAGATGCCAAATGCAAAAAACTAGCAGCTGGAGTAATGAACACGGTGCGAAAGAGGACAATGTGCTAGGGAAGATTTAGGAGATCTCCACATTATCTAATCACAGGAAAATATATCATTTATTTATTTTTTTAAATTAAAAGAAATTATTCTAAACCCTATATAGGACACATTGATATTCCAAAACAATCTGATTTATTTTTTTAAATTAAAAGAAGTAATTCTAAACCCTATATAGGATACATTGATACTTAAATAGAATCTGAAGGGATTTGAGATTATGCAAACATATGTCAATTAAATACCTGGATTACAAACAATAGCGCGAACATTGTAACCCTTGTTGATCAGAGTTAGAATTGATAAACAATAATGAATCCTATGCCTCCTATCACACACATCTCCTTACCATTCTCTATCATTCTTTACTGAAACACTTCTCCATTTTGGTGGGCTACACCTGAAAATTAGGTTTCAACAAAGGTTTTATTGTATGTTTATTAAAATGAAAACTCCATTCTGATAGGCTATGCTTGAAAATAAGATTTGGATAAAAAAATTAGAGTATGTTTATTAGAGTTTTAGAGTATTTTGGCGGGCTATATTCTTGATTCCTTAAATGATTTATTCAAATGGATTGTGACTGACGTGATTTTCTGCCACAATTACCATACTACCGTCGTCTCTTATTATACCCTCTGTGGTATGGCAGTGTTTTACCTTTCCCTTCTGTTGTTTACCACACTACCGCCTTGCTCAAGGCTTCTTGCTACAAGGTTGCACTGTATACCGCTCTACTACATATGTTGCTCACCTTCCCGATGATATAGCGGTGTATGCTTTTGATCATTACCTGAAGAGTGTCGATGAGACAATATTCTTTGTCTTACTAATATCTCAATGTCTCATCGATATTAGATCTTATGTTCCTCTGATGTTGGTTTCTAGTGTCGATGAGACAAGGTATTATCTCTTGTTGATATGCCATTGTCTCATCGATATTTTCCTTCGACGACATTTCTTTATATATCGGTGTAACTCTGCCATGTCAGGGAGACTCATGATTATCGTTGCGGTATGGCGGTGTTTTTCCCTTCTCTGCAGCTATTTACTACACTACCGCCTTGCTCAAGGCTTCTTGTTGTGGGGTTGTGGTGTATACCGCTCTACCACATATGTTGCTCACCCTGCCGATGATCTAATGGTGTATTCTTTTGATCATTACTTGAAGAGTTTCGATGAGACAATCTTATTTGTCTTACCAATATCTCAATGTCTCATTGACATTTCTTCGTTATATCCAAGAGTTGTGTTTCGCCGAGCACTTGTAGATATACCTTATCGATGTGACGTAAGTGATTCTCTCCTCGATATGCCTGTATCTTGTTGAAATTTCACTATTTTACATCATCGATGAGACATATAAATAATTATCTTTTACATAGGGGTGTCTAAATTGATGCCAAACCCAAAGCTAAACTCGAAGCTAAATTCGAGAGCTAAAAGTGGCACTAAACTTGGACCCAAAGGCAGTGCCGCACTTGAAGCCAATATCGGCACTAAAGGAGTTGATAATTACGATGTAAATTAGCACCTAAATTAGCGCTGAATAGTCCTGATCGACACAAATAAATGCCAAAAATAATGCCTACCCGATAAATAGCGCTGACGTTTTAAAAAAATTGGAAAAAAATACATTAAAACATTGGGTGGAAGCAAAAAATGGAGCAAATCATAGGGATTTGTTGTAGTGGTGTTAGCCATTGACCTTCCCCTTTAAAATCTTCTTGTCTCCCCCATAGCTTCCTTTCGAAAAATGATTAAGTGTCATGTTTTCGAGCTTGGAGGGTAGGGATTCCTCCTTACCTCCAACTTTTGGAGGTAAGCCTTCCCTCTTACCCTGATCTTTCCTTTCTCTTCACAGTTTCTTTCTTTCCTTATTTCTTCTATGTGCTAGGTAAGCAGTAGGCTTGACACTCGACCCCCAACGATGTGCTTTGTTCAGGCCCTTGGACCTTTTGACTCATGCTTGTAAAGGTGATTTTTCGGTCTCAACGCTTTGACCTTTCTACATTTTGACGTGTTTTTTCTCGGTGACGCCATTAATGCTCAACAACTCCCCATCTACCAAATATGATTTTTAGGGTTTCAAGGATGACTTTAATGCATTCTTTTGAATTCTCCAAGTGGATTTCATGGGTTCCCATGCCCATTCATTGTTGTTTTTTTTGTCCCTTCTGACAGATCCCATACCCAAATTGTTGATTTCTTGGGGGATTTTGGACGAATTTTCTTGGAAAATCTTTACGACAGGGTGGACGACATGCTATTTTTACTCTCTCCATGCTCTCTCGACATGGTTTTCATGAGAAAATATTTGGAAAAAACATTTATTTAACTGTTAACCCTAGATGGGTTAGGGTTTGAGTGTATTCATCTAAGTTATGCTTGATCTATAAAAGCAACACTTGTATATTTTTTCAAGGTTTTTCTTTTGGCTCCTTTGGGGTTTTTCTTTTGCAGACTGTATTTTACACTCTGCCATTGTAAATATTGGCTTATGCATTTGCATTAATGAAGTTGATTATTGTTGTTGGTTCTCTCCTCTTTTATGTATGAGTAATATTTCACTACGTTCATGTCTGAGTGTTTGTTTGCATTTTTATGTATACATGTATTAAATCATTTGCAATTGTTGTGTTGAGAAATTCTCTTTCCTTCTAGCACTCTGTCAAACCTTAACCTCCATGTTTACCTCTAAAATCAACCAAATAGAGAGCTGTGTGAGTCCTTTGGTCCCCTTCTTTGATGTACTGTGCAATCTTGGTAAGAAAGAAGCAACCTTTCCATCTTGGTGTATCACCTCCATTTTTCCCTTTCATGTTCTCCTTCTCCTATTTTCCTTGTGAGTGGTTAGTGGTAGGATTTCATGTGTTGGGTTGGACAAGCACATTGGATTGGGATTGAAAGAGGAAGTCATCCTTTTCCAGAGATTCAACCTCATTCGCGTAAGGTCCCACACCTTGAGGTTGTTTCCATTGTGTCATTAAAACACTGAACTCTTGTTTAGTAGGGTGTAGTTTTATGTGACAACATTTACCTAATAGTGCCTAGTAGACAAGACTAATCCTTGCATGTTTGTATATTTTCTCATTCTCCTAAGTTACACTTAAAGGGGTGTTGGTGTGAACAAAGATATTACCTAACTAGTTTACCTCCTAGGTCCTATTCACACTAGTCTAGTTAAGTTTACTTAGGATACACACACAATAATTATTGTTTTATATCTCGTATCATAATATTAAGACACTTGTAATAATATTATGTTATCCTATGTCTCATAGTGGCCTATATAACCAAGGGTTTTCATACATGATTGTACATGATCATTCTATTTGTATTATTGGATATAAATATAGTATATTCTTATCATATTGATCTTCTCATTTCTTTGTGTTTTCCATTAGGCATCTAGATCTTGGGTGGCTATCTCCATGGCTAAATATTACATATATATTTAGTGTATAGGATTTACACACACACACTTCACAATCACTATATCATCATTCAAGCATAAAACTATTCCTTCCATCTCACGATCTATATGTAAACCAAGTTTTTGTAGTCAATTTCAACTAAAACTATATTATAACCAGTTGGAATTTTAGTTGTGACAATTGAATGAGGAACTTACTATGACATGATACCTATCACATGTTAGTTTTGAGGATTATATAAACGAATAAAATACTCATTATTCTAGAATCTATTCTTTTTTAGCAACATATTCTAACTTCACTTGATAATCAACCACTTCCTCTCTTAGAAAATGATATTTGATCAAAATGTGCTTTGTTCTAAAATATATAACTAGGTTCTTTGATATATTAATTGCACTTGTATTATCACACAAGATGGAATGGGGCGCTCATAATCAACCTTGATGTCCTTAAAGGTTTTCTTCATCCAAAGGAATTGAGTGTAACAAGAAGCTACTGTAATGTATTTTTCCTCTATTATGGACAAATTGACTAACTCTTCTTTTTACTTAACCAAATTGACACAAGATTGTGGCCAAGAAAGAATGCACCTCCACTTGTACTTTTTCTATCATCAATGTTTCCAGTCCAATCTGCATTTGTGTATGTTGTGAGGGTGAAATATTCACCCCTTGGATATCACAACCCAAAATCTATAGTTCCTTTTAGATATTTGAATATTCTTTGCACTACTTGCACATGCATTCCTTTGGTGTTGCTTGAAACTGTGCCACCAAACCAACTGCTTTCATAATGTCAAGTCTTGTTTTTGTCACATATAGAAAACTTCCAATCATGGACCTATATAGAGTTTGGTTACCCTTAGGAGATTCATCATCCTTGCCTCAATTTGCATCCTATAACCATGGGAGTACCCACTTGATTGCATTCATCCATCCTAAATTTCTTCAACATTTCTTTAATATATTTGGTTTGTGAAATAAATATACCGTCATTAGATTGGGAAATTTGCAACCCAAGAAAGAAAGACAACTCACCAAGCATAGACATTTTGAACTCCTTTTGCATATTCTTTACAAATTTCTAACACATCTTATCATTGCTACCTATGAACATAATATCATCCGCATAAACTACAAAAATCAACTGATGATCATCTTCAATTTCAATGTATAGATTGTTGTTAGCAATACCTTTTTGAAGCCCTATTGTTGTAGATACTTATCCAACCTTGAGTACCAAGCCCTATGGGCTTGTTTCAACCTGCAAAGTGTCTTCTTTAGTCTACATACATAGTCCTCGTCATCTAATAGGAGAAACCATTCTATGGTTGATCAATATACACTTCTTCCTTCGAGTTTCCATTAAGAAAGGCTGATTTGACATGCATTTGATAGAATTTGAAAATCTTGAAACAAGTGAATGCTAAGAACATCTTTATAGTCTCCATATGGGCAAATAGGGACACAAATTTCTTTGAAATCAATTCATTATGTTAGTGTAGGTTTTTTATTTTCCTTATGTTAGGGAATAGTTATTTTTCCTACATGCATTATTAAGCTTGCTTAGGTTATATTAGAATGGTTAATATGAGGGTACATGGCATAATCCATCAATCACATGTATCACTCACACCCACCTTTGGGTAGTTGAGTCATACACCCTCTTTTGTATTATTATGCCACCTCTCATAACCATTTCTTGTCTTTACCTAAGGAGGCATAACCATGTAATATGGAATTTACTAGGTAGGTAAAACCTCCCACCTATTATGGGTAATGGGAGTTATTACTCCTCTTGGAATTATCTACCATTATTTTTCTAGATAAACAACACTCACCCCTCCCCTTGGCTATTAATATGGAGTGCTAGTTCAATGCTAAGGGAGTGCTGAGTTTATTCATATCTAGATCTCTTTTCTTGCTTTCCTTCAATCATTTTGATCTTGGGTGATTTCACAACAAAATCTAACATGGTATCAAAGCTAGTTGTAAGTTGCGGGTTAGCAGTTTTTTCAATCCATTATTGAAAGAAAAGTATGCTCTTCTCTTGCATCCTATGATGAGATGGAGAATACAAAATGCTTGATATAGATCTCAATTTTTTTGGGGGCTTCCTTTCTATTGCATTTTATTGTAGGTATTTCAAAGCTTTTTGGAGATATTTTGAGCTCACCATTGAGTTCGTTGTAGTCAAAAAATTCAGATTAGGCTTTTATTTCATCCAAATCGGACATCAAATGTAAAATCTATAAAGGGTTGAAGAATAGAGGTTTTTTGAGAAGTTCCAGAAGGTAGCCATCAAGCCGATGCATTTTCAGCCCAAACGGACCTCACCATCACACTCAAAAGGTGTCAAAACCATAAAATTGACTATCAAATTGTCGATTTTCAAAAAGGT
Source organism: Sequoiadendron giganteum (assembly GCA_007115665.2). Classification (NCBI taxonomy): domain Eukaryota; kingdom Viridiplantae; phylum Streptophyta; class Pinopsida; order Cupressales; family Cupressaceae; genus Sequoiadendron; species Sequoiadendron giganteum. Next base: position 73,804,002 of record VCHN02000014.1, on the reverse strand, counting down.
CATTTTTGAGGCAACTTTTTTTTGGAAGGCAAGTCGTACGATCCACTTGCACAACACACGGTACAAACATTTCAATTTTTTATTTTATTTTTTGCATTCAAAAAATTTAATACACAGATTTTTACATTGTAAAAGCTCTTTTTTAAAATTAGAAAAAAAGAAAAAAAAGAAAAAAAATCAAAAATTATAAATTATAAAAGTGGTCCATAGACCTGTGCAGGCTTGTACACTTAGGTACTTGCACCTTTGCGCAGGCTTTGGCCTTGCGTTGTACAGGTCACGAGCCTTGTTCAGGCCGTAGACCCCTTCATTGGGTGTGCGGTGCGGCTTCCGCCCCACAACGCAAATAATTTTTTTCATTATTTAAAAACTTCAAAAAAAAAGAAAATCAAACCTTTAAATTGCGGCCCTCTCTATACTTTGGCCTATGCTCTCTGTACCTTCCTCAGCCTTTGTGTCAGGAATTTGGAAAATCTGCTAAATTTAGCAATCTTTTTGATGGTTTTGCCAACTTTGGCGAAGGTCCAAATCTAGCAAAATATCCTCTACATCTGGCGAAGTTCCAGATTTATCTGGAGATAGTTAAACTTGGCGGATTTACTAAAATTAGAGTTATTTTTCCAAATTTGGCAAGCATGTTTTTTTGAAAAAAAAATTGACCCCTCATTGTTGAAGATTTACATTTTGCACTTGAATTTTAGAGTGCCATATCTCAATCATACAAGGTGTTTTTCAACGCATTTTTTTATTTGGGGTAAAATTTCACACTCTTCATAGTAGTATAATCATAATTTTCTCAAGTGATCCCGGTTTTCTAGAAAATTGGTTTCCTCATCAGATTTGAAGGGCAATCCTCATTTTTTTTAACTTCAAATGGATGTAACTTTCACATACGACCTTGGATGGAGGTGATTCTTTTTTTTGAAAGTGAATATTTTTTAAGCACTACACATTGGTGCTATTTTGAAGTTCTCATTCTAAGAATTTATTATACTTTTAGTATTTGAGTCAATTTTTGGACATTGTAAAACTTTGGAAAACAACTCCAACATTGTAATCACATTGATTTATAAATTTCCAAGTCATTGTTTTTTGGGGGGGATTCTTGATTGAGTGAAAAGGGTGGGTCTCTTTTTATGTCTCTGTGTGTTTTCTTTCTTGCATTTCCTTACATTACAACACCAATCTAAAATGGATAAAACGGTTCCTCTACTCACACCATACAATTACTTTGAGTAGAAAAATGAAATGGAACTTCACTTAAGAAAGTTAAAATTGTATAGAATAACAATGGGTATTGATAAGGAACCTACAACTAATGAAGAAAAGCCTAAATGGTTCAACAAATGTGATGAAGCTTTTGGCACCTTATTCATGATTGTATATCCTGATCTACACTTTCATATTATGCATACAAAATCACCAAATGATGTGTGGAATACTTTAAATAATCTCTCTGGTAAATATGATGATTTGAGAGCACATTCATTAGAGAATGAGCTCTTAGGGTTGAGCCCTTGCAACTTTGACATCATTCAAGATTTCTTTACTAAGTTGAATGCCAAAATATTACAGTTGGAGCAATGTGGTATTAAAAAGGATGACTCAGTTGATTTTAAGAATTCTTCCAAAACTTGGTCCAAATTGTACATTATTTATTTCTACATTTCATGCAATGAAAAGAGTCTTATGAAAAGCATTTCCTATGCCTTCTCTAGGTGAGTTCATTGTTGATTTGACAAAGGAGCAAGATAAATTGATTCAAATGGGCATTATTAAATCTTCTAAGTCCCATGCCTTGACTACAAAACAAGGCACTAACAAGCAAAACAAGAAACAAAAGAACCAAGGAGATAGAAAGAAATATTCAAATCAATCTTCATCTACTTCTAAAGTATACTCTAAATTATCTTTAAAAGAGGATTCATCTAAGAAGAAGAAGCCCACTTGTGCATATTGCAAGAGAAGTGGACATGAAGAACATTCTTGTTATAAGGATATTGATGAACTAAAACATATTCTTGAGAAGAACAAAATTTTTTTGCCTTCTCGAATGGTTGATTCAACTTCTTCTAATTCCAAAAATTCTAAACAATCAAAATCTAATAAGGAAAAAGGTCATACTACTGGGGCAGGTAAATCAAAAGGTAAAACTTGTTGTGCTTCTACAAGTCTTGGATTAGGGAGATGACTCCTAGATTCTAGAGCTTCTCACCATATGGCTTCTACATAGTCTATGTTCTCTTTTTTGAGCCTTGTGTTATGCCACCTATTTTGATGGACAACAATACATACATGGATGTAATTGGGAAAGGTTATGTTGATATTGGGGATGGCACTTTCAATGATGTTTTGTGTGTACCTCATTCATAAAATAATCATCTTTCCATCTATCAAATCACTCATGGTGGAGTAGGGAAGACCGTGAAATTCACACCTGATTCAATTATCATTAGAGACTTGGAGAGTATAGAGATAACTGCTCGTGGGATGTTGATCACGCATCTCGATTATACACCTTTTTAGAATTTAAACGTAATGATGGTTACGATCCTTTGGTTGTTGATCACACTCCTAGTGTGAATTTTGACTTTTATGAGAATTTTAGCTACTTGAACTTGGGTATTCTCACATTAGATCCAGTCATTGAGCCTTGCATTCCTTCTCCTCCATATATTGTTTCTTTTGAGGATACTTGTGTTGCTAAATTCATGGCTACTTGTGATTTAGTGCAACAAGATCTACATCGTCTTCTAGTTATAGCTACTTGGGATGACTACTTGGCAGACATTGCAGGTTTGCTCACAAAGTCTCATATTTCAGACTTGGGAAACACTATTCATGATACTCATCTTCTCTTTGATGGAGTTGATTCTTCTTTAGTTTTTGTGGGGAACCTTGGATCCTCTTATTTATTTTCCACATGATCATTCATTGCAATTTGACATGAGTGTGGGTAATTTTAAGCAACATTAAGAGGAGGCATGTTTGTCTTTAGAGGAGATAGTTGAGTCTTTGGATCTTTTTCTACATACATCTCTACTAGGTTCTGGATTGTCATCTTCATCAGTGTGGCCTAGAACACCTAGTTTGAAATTGACAACTTTTGGCATCGACATGAGCAGTTTTTAGATACTCATACATTTTTCACTTTCTTCGTTCATATTTCTTTCAGGAATGGGAGGAAATTCACCATGCACCTTTGGTTTTGTTTCTTCGTTGGGGAAGCATGTTGTTTCAAGATCATGGACCATCTTCTACATTTAGTTTCGAGCATAAACCATTGGCACAACTGACTACTTGAGGGAAGGCTACATAGTCTTTCTTATCCTTTCTATTTTAGAGGTGACTTCTTCATTACATCAGATTATTTCTTGTGTTGGGAAACTTGTTTTCTTTTTCCTCTTTTGGGGAGGAGTTTTGTCCCACTGGGTTTTCTCCTTTTCTCCATTTGTGAGAGATTTATTTTTACATGGGTACCTAACATGTCCTAGTAGTTGGGACCCATCTTTGTGTCCTTTCACCCACCTAAGCTATGCTTAAGGGGGGTGTTAGTGTAGGTTTTTTATTTTCCTTATGTTAGGGAATATTTATTTTTTCTACAAACATTATTAATCTTTCTTAGGTTATATTAGAATGGTTAGGATGAGGAGACATGCCATGATCCATCAATCACATGTGTCACTCACAACCACCTTTGGGTAGTTGAGTCTCACACCCTCTTTTGGATTCTTATGCCACCTCTCATAACCATTTCTTGTCTTTACCTGAGTAGGCATAACCATGTAATCTGGCATTTACCAAGTAGGTAAAACCTCCCACCTATTATGGGTAATGGGATTTATTACTCCTCTTGAAATTATCTTCCATTATTTTTCTATATAAACAACACTCATCCCTCCCCTTGGCTAGTAGTATAGAGTGCTAGTTCAACGCTAAGGGAGTGTTGTGTTTATTCATCTCTAGATCTCTTTTCTTGCTTTCCTTCAACCATTTTGATCTTGGGTGATTTCACAACCAAATCTAACACCTTCGACTTGAGTGTGTCCCTTGCATACTAATCTTGCCTTGTTCCTCACAGCTTGGCCCTCCTCATTCAACTTGTTCCTAAATACCCACCTAGTGTCAATCACATTCTTATCCTTAGGTCTTGGGGCAAGTTCCAAATTTTCATTCTTCTCAATTTGATCCAACTTTTTCTTCCATAGAATTTATAATCCAGTGCTTTTTTTCACTTTCTTCTATAAAAAATTTGGTTCCATTTTGGAGAGCAAGCACAAGTTTGCATGTTTAGAAGAACTCACTAATATCCTCCTTGTTTGAATTTATGTATCTCTATCACCAATTATTAGCTTTTTTGGATGATTCCTTTGAACAAATTTGGATGGAGTCTTGGTCGGTGCTCTTAATGGAGTTTTTGGATTTTTCGTGTTAAACCTCTCCATTTTCAACTTCTTCCTCTACTTCTTATTTGATATTATATTCTTGATGGTCAACTTCTTGTAGTATTTCCTTTTGATGTATTTTTCCATCAAATCTCAGATTTGTATTTTCAACAATTTTGTTTGATTTCTTGCTATAACATATATAGGATTTTCTTCTCATGGAATATCCAAGGAAGATTCCTTTATCACACCTAGAATCAAACATTCCCAAGTATTCGTCATCTCACTAGATGTAACATTTTCTTCAAAATGCTTTAAAATACTTCACTCATGCAAGCCTTCCCTTCCAAAGCTCATAAGGTATTTTGTTATTGTTTACCCTAGTTTGTGCTCAGTTTAGAACATAGACTATTGTGTGCACCACTTCTTTCCAAAAGGTATCAATAAGATTAGACTCATTCAACATTGTTCTTGTTATTCCTTGAACTATCTTATTTTTCCTCTCAACAACTCCATTTTGTTGTGGAGTTCTTGCGGTTGAATATTGTCCCTTTATTTTGTGTTGTTCACATAAATCTTCAAACTCATTTGAGGTGAATTCTCCACCTCTACCAGATCTCAGACATTTGATTCTCAAACCAGTTTCATTCTCTACTAGAGTTTTAAACATCTTAAACTTCACAAGAGCTTTCAATTTTTATTTTAGGAAATACTTAATCCAAGTCATCTTAGAGTATCTCTCACCTTGTAATATTTTGGTTCTTTTTGGCCCACATAAATAAGTATGAATGAGCTCTAAAGGTTTTGATGTAGAATACTCCTTTGATTTGAAACTTGATTATGTTTTCTTTCCGCATTGGTACTATTTTCAAGTCGTATTAAACGACTTTTCTATCCTTGGCATGTCCCTTACAACTTTCTTATGGCTAATCATCACAATGTTATCAAATTTTAATTGTCCCATCCTTTTGTGCCATAACTAGCTCTCATCTTCTTGTACCATGCAATACTTTTATCCTTTCACTTCTCTAAGAGTCTAGAGATTGTTTGGAGTTCCATTAGCATCTACAAGAAGTTTCCATGTTCTTGTTTTTCCAGTTTGACAACCACTTGGATGAAATGTGAGGGTGTGCCCTTTATCACACAATTGACTCACACTTAGAATATTGTGCTTTAATCCTTTGACATATAATACATTTTCAGTCTTTGTCTTCCCATTGTCGAAACTAAGAGTACATTTTCCTATGATCTTTTTTGTAGCATTGTCTCCAAACTTTACAATGCTCCCATTTATTTCCTTCAAAGTGAGGAACTTACTTTTATCTCATGTCATGTGTCTTGAGCAACCACTATCAATGTGCCACTGATTTTATTCATTTTGCACATGGAGGGTTGTTTGCACTAAAATGGATTTTTCTTTAATTTCTATCTCCTTCCAGTTTTTTGTAGATTCCTCTTTTGATTTGTCAAGAACATCCTCCTTATTTGATTTTGGAGGTTCAACAAAGTCACTTCTACAAGAATACGTTGTATGACCAAAATTATTGCATTTGTAGTACATGATGTTATAGTCCATTAGAGGAGCAAATGGATTATAGTTTCTCTTTAGGAATTTGAAATTCCTCTTTGCATGAGCTCTACAATATATTGCCGTGTGACCAAAACTATTACAAAAGAAACAATAACCATAAAAATAATGTTGGAACATGTTCATTTGTGCTTGCCTTTGATGAAATGGTCTCTTGAAATCTTCGTTGTTGCCTTTGTGAATAATGTTACTCTCTCTTTTATTTGAACTATTACCATTGATGGAGCCTTGGAGCACATTTGCATAGCTTTTGGATTTTTCCTCATTTATCTTCTTTGGTAACTTGACTCTTCCTTAGTGGTCTTTTGATTTTCCTCAAAGCCAAGACTTGTCATGATAAAAGGCAATATTTTGGAGTTTATAATATCTTCCAAAATTTTGAATCTTTTTTCGAACTTCATGCTTCGATTCAACTTTTCCAACTCCTTCCTTAGTGAAACAACTTCAAGCTCCAAATTCTCACACTCCAATTCCTTTGCCTTCAATTGATCTCTTACCACTTCTTCAATTCGTTTTGCTTCTTCAATTTGAACCTTCAAATCTATAATCATCTTTTTCTAATTCTTCAAAATGTTGGGATGATTTCACTTTAGTTTTGCTATCTTCTTGAAGTTGTGACCTTAGTCTTGAATTATTTTTCTTGAGCTTCTCGATCTTATTAGAGACAAATTCAAGTTCCTTCCATCTTCTTCATTATTTTAATAATTTTATTCTTTTCTTTTATCTTCATCCTTCTTTACCTCCATTGCCATAAAGAGTATCTCATCTTGATCACTATCGGAGAAGCTTTCACACATACTGCTTTCTTTGGATGAGCTACTTGTTTCTTAAATGTAGAGACCTTTTTATGCCTTCAAAAGTTCTTCCTTTCTTGCTTCCCTCATGCATCCTTTTTATTGTTATGATGATATTTCCTTCCTTTCCTTTTGTATTATTATTTTTCCTCTTCACTACTTTCACTTTCAGCCTATGCATATTTAGAAGCAAAGTGACCTATTCTAACACAATTGGAACCTTTAAGAGTAGAATTATCTTTATGTTTGTCAGATCCTTTCTTGTGCTTTGTTACAAAGTGTGCTTCTTCATCACTTGAAATTTCACTCCATATATGTCCTTTATTCTTCATCTTCTTGGATTCTTTGAAGGTGGCTTCTCATTTTGACAACTTCTCCTTCTTTGTCCTCATTTCATACACCATGAGGAACACATGCAACTTGTCCATTCTCAAAGTGTCTAGATCCTTCATTTCCTTGATGGAGGAAATTTTTGCATCAAATCTCATGGGGAGAGATCTTAAAACCTTTTGCACAATTGTTGCATCCTCAATATTGTTTTCAAGACCACATATAGTGTTGACAATTTCATCCACACAAAAGCAGATAGGCGGTGATATCTTCTTCGTCCTTAATTTTCAAACTCTCAAATTATCTCCAATGGGTTTGACTCTTGGCCTTCATCTTGTCATCTCCTTTATATGTATTATTCAACTTGTCCCACATATCCCTAGCTGATTTGCAATGTATAACCTCCACAGACCCCATTTCAGATAATCCACAAGATTGCATTTTTGTCTTTGGCATTGTTCTTGCTTTCTTTCTTTTTGGATTGATTCATTAATGGGGTTGAAGGAGGTGTATAACCAAATTCAACAGACTTCCAAAAATCATACCCAAACACATTCAAGTAAGTCTCCATCCTTATGCTCCAAAAGGCATAATTCGATCCATCAAATAATGATGCCCTATTGAACCCATATCCTTTAGACATGTGCGCTACCAAGATCTACCTTCAAGTGGTTAAGCTAACTCCGAAGTAACTTGTTCTGATACCAGTTGATGAAACAAAGTTATACTGAGAGGGGGGGTGAGTCAATATAGATCAAATATTTACTTCTCAACTTATTCAAACATATCAATATTACTTCAAGCCCAATTATTTGTAACATTATCATTCATGCAAGATGTAACAATTAAAAACATGCACAAGAGACACAATTTTACATGGAAACCCTTATGAGAAAACCACGACAAAATATTTCTTGTATAAATATTCTTACAACATTCGTAGGCACCAACCAACTCGAGAATCCAATCCCCACCACTGAGCAACAACTCAACAAGAGATCCCAATCTCTTCAATAAGAGGCTCCAACCTCATGATCTTCTCAAGTAGGAGATTCCAACCTCCACAAGAACAATATGATAATTTAACTTGCAACTACCCTAACAACTTCTTATAGATCTACCAAATTTCTTATATAAATTTGCAATATAGTTTTCATAAAATCTGCAATAATATCTTCACAAATTCTGCAATAATATCTTCACAAAATCTGCAATAATGTCTTCACAAAAAACTACAATATTGTCCACAAATTTGAAATAATGTCTTCACAAATCTGCCTCAACACTTTCCAAATCTATTGCTATATAGAAATATATTTGTTAAAAGCTTTCCTTGAAAAGCCTTTTACAATCCCTTATTAGCCGATAGGCTATATATGGTGTGAGGTTTCGGCCTGAAACCTGTCTCACGCCGTCATACTGCTAAAGGCATGATGAAACAACTAATGGTTTCAGGGAAATGAAAATTTAAATGGCAAACACGGGTGCATTAAATGCAGTGGTAGCAAATTTCTCCATAACCGTCTCCAGAACTTTCTATCAACATCTCACATCCATTTACTCCCGTAAAAAATCAATTCTACAACTGTTGAAATGGATTTACTCAGATGAATCACTTGGATCAGCATGTCACATCCATTTACTAGGGTAAGAAAATAAATTCTACAGCTGTTGAAATGGATTTACTCCGATGAATCACTTGGATCAACATGTCACATCCATTTACTCGGGTAAAAAATCAATTCTACAACTGTTGAACTGTTGAAATGGATTCACTTAGATGAAATATCTAACTCCGGCTGTGTTGGGATGTCTCTTCTGCTCAACAAACCACTTCTGTCCCATTTAATGTTGTTGCTAAATGCATTCATAGAGATAAATGCATAATAAATGCATATCACCGCCCAGTGCCTCTACAAAAAGAATGACCCAAGTGAATATTAAAAACAACAGCTTTTACAGATAATATTAAGCATAGTGACTACTGGAAGCATTTTAAGACGAGAAGGCATAAGGCATAGCAACAAAAGGAACTCTTACAATCCACGGTACTCTCTTGCACACATTTCTGATTGTTTACCAACAATTCTTGTATTTGATTCTGTATATCAAATTCCTGCCATGTATTTTTTGAATTTGGCAAAAAAAAAAATCGTTATTTCTGCATTCCTACAACAATTCCAATAGCATGCCACTTAGCAGACGAAAGGAAATGATTTATATAGATTTATCAGATAAAATAAGTAAATTATAGTAATGCCACTCAAGAGCATTCTCACCACTTGCGCGCCACTAGGTATCCAATCTCTGCCCTGCAGGAGGAATTGTCGAGGTCTCTATGGAGGGAAAACCCACAACAATGTAAATAATTAATTCATCTTTCATACAAATCGTGTTTTGTAGTTTCAAAGGAGCTCCGTGCATAAATTGCTAAGTTGATCTAATATTTTAAATCCAGAAATCCAAACAAACATACACTTTTGTCCCACATCAATAATTAACTGGTATTTGCCATGAAGCTTGGCCTCTTCCATAGACTTCTCTACACCATTTTGCTAGAACCCATCAGGCTGCTTCATCCTCTGTTTCTTAAATGGGCCATCTCCATTATCGTTATCTTCTTCTGGGTCTTCCTCCCTGTGTCACTTGGTTGCATGTTCAGGAGTTTCTAAATCCAGGAAAGCATTTTATGTACTGTCCCAAGGAGCTACCTCCTCACCAACACTCAGAATGGGCTCTAGGGTTGCCATTTTTTTTGTTATATCGATATGTAAACTGTTAACACATTGAGTATCTTTTGTGCAGTGGCTAACACCTGGAAAACCAAGAGAAAAATATTCACACGTTTTTCTAATTTAGAGTTACATGTATCAGTTGAATTTTAAATCGTTTAATAAATTAAGGTATGGAAATAATCAAGAGAGAAAGAAGGGAAATGTGAACCCTTCAATTTATAGTTTGTTAAAATTTGGAATGCAAATATAAGCCGTCCATCATGTTTCACCATTTTCTCAGTTGTTTTATGTCGTTTCTTTGGCTACTTTCCCCACCGCTAGTGGTTTCCAATCGTCTAAACTCTTCCTTGTTGGTATTTACCTTTCTGCAGTCTGAAAACAAGGTTTGGACAGGTGATTTGGAGTATGTTTATTAAAATGGAAATCACGCCAGATTATGTTTTAACTTTACAATATCCTTCACCTTACTTTATTAAGTATATATTAACATAAATACACTTAGTTTCCAACCAAATTTCATAAAACTCGTTTTATTTAAAATAGGGGCACAAAAGTGACACCTTTATTTCTTCTTTAGTAGTCCCTTCTTTAGATAAACGTTTCTATCCTTGTCCATCGGGTCTATGAATATCTTTGGATTATATCTTAATTGTTCATGTATAGTGCCTTTTGTTTTCATGCTTTGATGGATTCATGTAGCATGATGCCTTTTATTTACGGCCTTTGGTCAATTTTAACACAAATAGTTCAAAGATTTTTTAATTATATTTTACTTATTCTAATATAAAGACATAAACAAACTTATTTGTATTATTCCTATTTCTATTATAATATTCTTATTTTGTTTAGGTTAAAATATACTATTCTTATTATAGATATACAATATTTACTATCAATTTTTCTTAAAAAATGAAGATAAAATGATATGTTCTCACTTCTATATTAGGTAAAAATACAATACAAATAGAAAAAAAAAATTATTTATATTTTACTTATTATATTTAAATATTTTTTTATTCAAAAGTAACTCAAATAGTATACATATTTATTAAATATTTTTTTATTAAGAACTAACTCATTTGAATAGTATATAGATTTATAATTATACTTATTAGACTTTGTTATATTTGATCCCTTCTAAACAAATAGTTTTAAATGTTTCAAGTGATATAGGATAAACTATTAAATAACATTCTATTTTTTGCATTTAAATAAATTTAAATTACATTTTACTTATATAAATTTAGAATTATATTTATTAGATTTTGTTATATTTGATCTCTTCCACTAAATTCTACCCTAAATAGTTTAAAGTTTTTGAAAGTATATTTTATTTATTCTATTTGATTAGATACATTATACAAACTTGTCTCGCGTAGTGTACCTTTTTGTTTTTTATATTACTTTTACTAAATTTCTATTATAAACACTTATAAACAAACTTATATGTAGTATTCATATTATATTATATTTTTTTTAGTATTTATATTTCTATTGTATTATTTTCACTCAATTTCTATTATATCATGCAAACTTTTTTTTACAATTGAATCCAACAAGAACCCAAACTTATATCCATACAAGCAAAGTAACAAATATTTATTATAAATTTGGTTTTCAATGATGTCGAGATAACAATTATGGACCACCTAACATCCCTTGCCAATAGTTATTTACTTGTAAGACATTATCTTAGATTAGCATGCAAATAACATTTACGATCCACTAGAATCGATTTCCAATAGTTATTCAATTTTGAGAAACTATCTTAGATTAGCATGCAAATAAACATTTGTTAACTTCTTTTATAAATTCTTACTTATTCTTCTATGTTAAAGTTCTACCACTTTTTTAAAATATTAAACATACAGTATAATGTTTGTCATTTTAAAAATGCTATTTCATTCAGGACATTACTGTTAGTTGCCTTGACTTGGTACAACAAGCAAAGGTCATAGCTCAAAACATCGAAAGTGTGCAAGAATGTGGCATTCAGTCCATGGAAGTTACTGTACATGAATTCCACTCAACTTGTGAGAAGTTGGGTTCCTTTTGCACTTTCCTCTATGAAATGAAAGCAGATGAGTTTTATGGACAAGGTGGTTCTATCTACATAAAGGAAGCATTTAAAAACTACTTGAATCATGTCTAATACACTTTTCCCTTGTAACTATGTATATAGTATGTGATATAACCATGTAACTACAGTTTTTACCAACTTATGGATAGTTGGATATTTTGTAAATTCCAAAAAGAAGTCTAAGATTCAATATACTTACCATGTAACATGCTTTGCTTCATATGGATATTTTGTCAATCCCAAAAAGAAGTCTAAGCTTCAATATACTTACCATGTAACACACTTTTGCTTCATAAATATATACACAAATATTTACATATAATGAAGAATGGTAGTTTATTTATAATGTATTGTAATCCTTATCTCATTTAACTTTATCTAATTAAAAGCTAACCATTGTGCTCAGAAACATTTCATTTAATAGTTGTCTCTTTGTTGCATCTAAATTCCTTACAATAAACTATTATTATAAACAAATTCCATTCTTCTAAAATATACCACATTTTTAGTATATTAGCTTAACATACATAATAAGTCTTTGGGCAATCTATTTTATTTGTGTTTCTTATGGTACTCTAAATTTACTAAGATTTAAACAAATTGTTACTGCATAAAATAAGTCACTACCTTATATTTTCCTTATATCTACAAAGATGGTTTACATAATGTCCTTCCTCAACCATGACACAATCCACATTAAATTTGCAGCCACCAATAATAGGATAAACGTGTTAGGCTCTTTCACTTAACATAGTTAGTATAACCTATAGTTAGATTTCCTACTTCCATTGCACCTCAAATGAATAGTGCACTATTGTTATATTCATTTATTCCAAAACACCTTTCTTCTTGTGACGTTAGCATTGTATGCATATTCAAACATTTATAGTGCTTGGAATTTACTTAGACAAATTATTACAATGAAATAACTTTTGTACTCACTACACTTTCTCGTTTTTTGTTCTTACCAATACATCAACCTACTTCCAAAGGCCAATACTTTCATATACACAGGTCTATACAAAATCACATTTACAGGTATTATTCTTAAATTACTTTTACACTATGTAAATCTTTTCCACACTATAATTTAAACCAATGGTTGCTAATTAGCTATATTTTGTTAGCTACACAAGATATTCATTTCCTACTCCAAAAGTATGCTTATGTATGTCATTTATAGTAAGTAATAGCTACCACCCACAATTTACTTTTGCAAGGACTAGTGCACTTTCTCGTCACAATGTATTCTTTGACTGAGAATGCAATTAATTTGATCAATGATGGAAACGTAGACTTACAACCCCATCTACAAGCAATAGATATCTCAATGTTTGGCCATGGGCCTGAACCAACGAATCACTATATGGTAGAACTCTTTGATGGGGTGCACGGAAGGGTACAATTCCTAAACAATACAACCAGTACATAGATTCTGAAGAACTCCAAAAGGGCTCTATACTTAAGCTCATTAAATACAGTTGCCCTATTATTTACGATTCAAGGTGAGCCACCATATGTCACTAATCTTCTACAATATGTCAAATCATAACTTACAAATTATCATTTTTGAACCCTCTATGTCAAATCGCGTCCTGTTGATAATACTTCTCTATTGTACGCTTATAGTTGGATTGCCATATCAAAATTAGAAATCACAGGTTTGCATTAAGATACCATTGGCCAACCCGCCTACCTTTTTGAAGAACAAACCCAACAAGTACATGCCACATCTACAAGCCTTGATGACAGTATTATAGTACCACAACCACCTCTTGTGACAATATTCCTTGACCGAAAATTCAATCAAGATGATGAATGTTGGAAACCTAGACTTGCAACCCCATCTACAAGTACTAGAGTTTGCACTATTTGGCCATGGCATTGAACTAGGTGATTGATATAGAGTGGAGCTCTCTGATGGGGTACATAAGCAGAAGGCTACACTTCCAAAAAATTACAATCCGTACATAGCTTCAAAAGAACTCCAAAAGGGATCAATACTTAAACTCATAAGCTACAGGTACTCTATTCTTTGCAATTCAAGGTGAGCCACAATATTTCCATGCTCTTCTACAAAAATCCAAATAACATCTTCTAGCTTTACATATTTTATCCACTATGTCACAGTTGTTCCTACTAAAAATACTTATTCATTTAACCTTTTTAGGTGGATTGTCATCTCCGAATTAGAAGTCACATGCTTGCAACACGATATCATTGGTCACCCTGCCTATCTTTTTGAAGAAATAGCCCACCAAATAAATGCTACAAACTCAACTACTCCATCTACAAGCAATAGTAACAATGGTATGGTAACAAAGCCACCTGCTCATAGGAAACTTTTTGGATTATGCCCATCCCCATAAAATAAAAACATTCCCACCCATATTAATCCTATTAGAAATTTGAATCCATTCTAGACAAGGTGGCTTATAAAGGGTCGTGTTACCATGAAAAAACAAATGCACTAGTTCAACACACAAAAGGGACAAGGGCAAGTCTTTTCATTTGATATTTTTGATTGTGAGTGCACTGAGATACGTGTAACATGCTTTAATGAAGTCACAAACCTTGATTACATGAATGTTCATTTTGGTGAAGTATATACAATATCTGGTGGAACCATTAAGTCAACTAATAGGTTGTACAATAAACTAAATAGCCAGATTGAAATTTTTTTAGTTTAGGAATCCAAAATTTCTCTCTTAGAGGATAACCTTGTAATTCCAAAACATAGGTTCTCTTTCACGCCCTTTAAGGAAATTTTAGCACTAAACAATAACATCCTTGTTGATGTTATTGGAATAGTCATATGTGTGGACCCAAGCTCAACCATAAGGAGGCGGGATGGGACTAAAGTACTTCGAAGGAGCATCAAATTGATAGATATCTCTTCATCTACCATTAATAGTACTTTATGGGGTCCAGCTACTGAAAAGGAAGGAAAACAACTGCAAGAGATGTATCACTTAAAACATGTTGTTGTACTTGCAATAAAAAATGGTTGTGTCATTGAGTATAATGGAAAGGTCATAAGCACTTTGGCAAGCACCCACCTATTTATAAACCCAAGGATATAGGAGGCAGAAGAGCTCAAATCATGGTTTGAATAGAATGATATTGATCTCACTCCATCAAATACACAACCATTGGATGCAACGCTCATGTTGACGAGGAAAACAATTGCTGATATTGAAGAGCAAACTACCAATGTGAAACAAACTTTCCAATGCACTCTAAAAGCAATAGTGCAATTCATAAAAAAAAATTCAATATGCTATCCATCTTGCCCCCTTGAGTTAGATGGAAAACAATGTAAAAAAAAAGTTGTACAGAATGAAGATCAAACATGGTACTGTTCCAAGTGCAAAGCTACAACTACTACATGTACCTATAGATACATACTCTAGCTAAAGATCACATATCATACAGGAATATTATGGGCTGTTTCTTCTGAAGAACCAGCTACCAAACCTCTTGGAATTTTTGCAGATAATCTATACATGGTACAATTCAATCCTGAAACAGAAAGTACAACTGAGACCATAGTAAAAGGAGTGTCATTCAAGCAATTTATCTTCACAATCACAAATTCATATGATTCAAGTGTTGGTCAGACATGGGTAAAATCAACAATCACAAAGGTGGATGAGGTGGATTTTGTTGTAGAGAATTTACTCATCTTGGGTGAAATCACTGATATGTGTCATATTCCTATTGATTAGAAATAGCTCAAGAGCTTATGTAATGTATATACAATTTTTAAGCATCTTATATAGTATACTTTTGATTGCACACATCAAATCTCAAAGTCACATGTCTATTGAAGATATTGGTAGTATGCAAATAATGTGATTAATCTCTTCCACAAAATTACTTGTGTATATAGTGCATCATATCGTATCTATTTTTCAAAAATAGAATGATAGAAGAACTCGTACCATAAATGTTTAGCTTCTTTAATTCTGTATGTATTTATAAATGTAAATTTGATGATTGTAGTTCCCTCACTTGATGATTTCTAATTCTAGTATGCAATAATGTGATTAATCTCTTCCACAAAATTACTTGTGTATATAGCGCATCATATCGTATCTCATATATATTTTAATCTACTAAAAAATGTACATTTGATGATTTCTGATTGTAGTATGCAAATAATGTGATTAATCTCTTCCACAAAATTACTTGTGTATATACCACATCATATCGTATCTCATGTATTTTTTCAAAAATAGAATGATAGAAGAACTCGTACGATAAATGTTTAGCTTCTTTAATTCTGTATGTATTTGTAAATGTACATTTGATGATTGTAGTTCCTATTTCCTTTACAAATGGCGACTTCCAACCCAAAAAACATACAATCTCATAAAAGAAGTCATAACTACTATACTCAACATAAAGAAGAAATTAGCATTCGCCGTCATATGGAACGCATAGAAAAACAGACAATACAATCCAACATACCAATCTCCTTTCAGTCAAACCAACACAACACAATACCATATGAAAGTACATCCCAAACTGAAGACCTTTTTGACCGAGGAATGTCAATATGTTCAAACCAAATTATGCACACTCTTCAAAATTAGTCCACAAGATTACGACATATCAAAGTAAACTTTATAGAGGCTTCTAAACGATTTCATTCAAGATTAGATAAACTATCAAACTTACCAACATGCACAATTTTCCATGAATGCTACCTAGGAATGCACACCAACTCAACACAAAGTGGTCGAGTTTGTTTTAGATGCTTTTGTGAGAAAGGAAGACATCGTTTTTCATCAAATAATTTTATGGACCCAAGAGTACAACCATACGAGCTACAAACACTAACACATTTCGAAGAGATGCTTATAACACGAGTCAATCCGATAATACAAGTAACACATGCTCATGGTGGCTAGTATAAATATAGTGGGCACACAATTTGTTTCCTGCAAGATATCAAGACCATAGCAAAATACTTGCCGCATAAAATTGCAAACTTGGATGTGTTGGTGGTTCAAAGAACCAATACAAAAGGTGACCATTATGACTGCTATTTAAGTAGGCATCGTGTGTGGGCTGCACTACACTATAAAATAACATATGACCCATACTACAAAGACGTTGAGGTTGATTTTGCATCTCTTACAGAGCTCCCTGATACAAATACAAACATTTCCAATATGCTTCATAACATAATTTCTGAAAATGACAATATCGTTGCACCAAACAATGCATCGACATTTTATGCAGAACCAATAGAGAATGAATTCACTTGCTCCTCATCATTTATGGCTAGGTTACCAAATAAACACCATGAACTAGAAATCATAAAAGAAACATTGCAAGTTAGAGATAAAAATGATAGAATTATTGCTTGGCCAACACTTGAAACCTCAACAGTTAATGAATACAATACTGAGGGCCTTTTAGACATGGATTTTCCCTCACTATTTCCCAATGGTATTGCACTACATTTACAACCTCGCTATAGACAAGTTGAACTGCACGAATATGTGTTGCACCTAATGAGATTTCATGATAATAGATTTGCAAGGCATCCAAGGTTTAGATATTTTGTCTTAAACATGCTAATGCACCATCAAAGCCAAGGTGTTGCCTCTATTTTATCAAGAAAAATGTTGAGGATTGCATACCAACAACCATAGAATCTTCATCTCCATATACAACAGTTGCCTAACACTAAAATAGTCGAACAATTGATGCATTATGGATCGTCCCTTAGAGGCACACGAGCATATTGGAATAAGTATCGTGGTGAATTATCAAACATGATAAACCAAATAGGCTTCCCCACACTATTCTTCACATTAAGTGCTGCAGATACCAAATGGCCTAATTTACACCAACTATTTTCAATGGGTACAACACCAACATCAGGAAATAATAAAGATCACATAGATAGCATTGTTACAAACCCACATACCACATCCTTATACTTGCATCATCAATTCACAATATTTTGCGAAGAAGTCTTAGAGAAGCTTTACTATGCAAAAGACTTTTGGTACAGATATGAGTGGCAACATTGAGGGTCTACACATGTACATGGATTCCTATGGCTTGAAGGTGCACCAAACATGGACAAACTTGACTAGAGCAATAATGCAAATGTAGACACAACGAAATCATTCTTTGAAAAATATGTTACTGCTTCGAATCGCCAAAATATGGAAGACAAGA
Source organism: Sequoiadendron giganteum (assembly GCA_007115665.2). NCBI lineage: Eukaryota > Viridiplantae > Streptophyta > Pinopsida > Cupressales > Cupressaceae > Sequoiadendron > Sequoiadendron giganteum. The sequence goes on along the minus strand of VCHN02000014.1, from coordinate 73,785,889 downwards.
ACAACACACACCATCAGTCTTTCCAAGACGATCCCCACTTATTAACAACGCCCAAAATCTTTGCTACAAATGCACTTTCTGACTATGAAGAGCTGCTCAATTGTGTCCAGAGACACACCAAATATTCAGAATCAAATTTCCTTCAAAAGAAAGGAAACAACATGGAGTGTCGATATAGGGCACCCTGGATTGAATGTGCCACCTCTTCATTGTGCATTGATGAAAATGGGAAAAAAACCTTCAACCCTGCACGTAATGATAGGTTGAATATATATAGTCCAGAGATGCTTTCCATATGGAGAGCCAATATGGATTGTTAGCCCGTGCTTTCAAAAACACTTGTTCTAAAGTATATTGCCAAATATGCCGCAAAGGCTGAAAGAAAATCTGAAACTTGTATTGATATGTTGAACCGCATATTTCAAAAGCAAGCACCGCAAGACAAAGCACTTGCAGCTTACAAAAAATTCATGTCTGAAATTGTTGTAGATCATGACATAGGTGCACAAGAAACATGCCACATGTTGCAAAAGTTGCCCCTTGTTGTTTGCAATCGTGAATTTATGGTCCTAAATGTTGGCCGAAAATTTTACAATCGAATTAGGAAAAACTCAAATGAAGATAAATTACATCAAAGTTACCTCCAATTATACATGCAATGTCCTCCTCAAATGGAAACAATAACACTTCTTGAATTTGCAAAATCATTTTCGTTCTCATCAAGTCACAAACAATACAACTGGAAAGAAAGGAAACAAAAAGCAATTATCAGTGTCTTCCCCCGATTTACTACTATTCCAAAGGAGGATTTAGAACATTTTGAGACATTTTTCTTGAGTGAACTATTGCTTTACAAGCTGTTTCGTAACATTGTTGTAGACATAGGTATTGAGAAAGAGACAATTGTTGCAAATTGGAAGCTAATGAATAGACTTAAATATAATGTGTGGCATATTGATCGTGTATTTGATGAAGAAATAAATCAAGATGAGGAAGAGGAAATAGACAATGAAAGCAATATAGAAAATACAATACACTTGAATGAATGGGAGTTCTTATCACAATTGGGTCTTGGTACTATTGGAAATCTTAATTCGCTTGATATGCTTGGAAGACGTGACTTTGACAATTGCAAAAACTAGAATGATCGTACAATACCTCAGGCTTTACATGAAACTGCAGAGCATTTCGTTAGCATAAACAAGGTTAACCGGCATGAAAACCCAACACCATTAGAGGTTAACGACCTCCCATATCCACTCTCCCCCAAACAACAACTCGCTCTTACACTTGTTTTGGACCATTGCAGTGCTTGTGAGCTACAACAACCCTTGCACAAGGACAGGGAAATCCTATCTTATTCATTGCATTAAACACACCCTTTCCCATTTAGTACCACAAGAACATAGCCCACTCCTTGTTGTTTCTCCTACAGGAATCGCAACATTCAACATACATGCCTCCACTATACATTCAGCCCTAAAGATTCCAATCAAGGAAATGCAACCATTAAAGGGTCAATCGCTTGCAATGTTTCAACAAAACATGCAACATGTAAAATACCTCCTAATCGATGAAATGAGCTTTATAGGCCCAAAATTACTCTTGAAAATTGATACGAGGCTACGCGAGGCTTTTCCCCATCAACAACACTTGCCCTTCGGTGGACGATCCATCATTCTTGTAGGCGACTTTGCACAACTACCCCATATTATGGACAAACCTATATATGCCTCCCACACAAATGCAAAAGCCTTATGGGAACAATTCTCTATTATTGTCACATTAGAACAAATATTTCGACAAGATGGGGGCACTCAAGCTCAAGTTGAATTTCAAAGAACTCTACAAAACATTCGTAATGCAGAACCAAATGAACAAGATTGGGAGCTACTAATGAGTCACACAAACACAATGCTATCAAACAATGAAAACAAGTCTTTTGACCTAGAAATGCACCTATTTCTGACCAATGACTTAGTTGGCACACACAACAAAAAAATGATACACCTATTAAACCTTCCTATTGCACTAAGTATTGCAATAAAAAAAAGCACTAAATCAAACATCGACAATGATACTGACCAACTACCCCATGAACTCCTACTATGTAGAGGCCAACACATAATGCTAACTACAAACCTATGGACTCAAGTAGGCCTTGTTAATGGTTCTCTTGGAGATGTTTTAGATATTGTATACACATAAAGCTCTAAACCATCGGACTTACCATTATATGTAGTGATTAAATTTGATACTTACAATGGCCCACCTTGGAATTTACATGCTCCAACAACTATTCCAATATCACCTATATCCCTAGGTTCTCACAGACATCTACCACATTGCATGACATGGGCAATTACAATACACAAATCACAAGGATTAACAATCAACCGAGCAACAATCGATATAGGTAAAAAAGAAAGACAGGGACTAACTTTTACAACTATATCTAGAGTTAAATCAATACATGGACTTAGGATCGAACCACCATTTTCCTTTGATCGATACTCAAGAACGAAGAACAATCCATACACAATTATCAGGAAAAAAGAGGAGCTTCGACTATGTCTTCTCTCATTATGATGAGAACAGGTACACATACATAAACACATCACTCTCTCAAAAAAATGTATTTGTTTAAATTTTTCTCTTTACCAAATTCATATTTACATATTATTGTTTCCATATTTACACCACATTAACAATCACATGCAAGTGGATATTCCAGAATATTATACTACTGCAATAGTTGCTTCAATCCATTGATTTTTTCCCAAAGTAAGCTGAAAACCTCCCACCAAAGTCTAGCAAATGGTCATTTTTATGATCCAAAACCACTTCACAATCAAATGATCCATGTCAAGAAAATAAACCAAAGCATATTGAAGACAACACCACGTAGAATCAAGATCAAGAATCCATACCTATAATATACTACGATGATCTGATGAAATTCCCAAATCCATACAAGATGACACACATGATGATCATATAGCCATAACCCACCTAGTCCTCCATCTACCCATGAGATGCTTACTCCTAATTGTACATGTAGATGTTCTGCAAAAACAAAGGGTCTCCCACTCTAAACAATAGAGGGAACTTTTTCTAGTGCAAACACAAGCATGGGGAGAATGTAGAGTCCTTATGATAAGAATTTTTATCAATGCTACAACTATTTTTAACTTCAATTAGCATTCATGCATCATCCCATCCCCAAATTGTGCCCAACCACATGAGAAAAAGTTATATCAAAGAAAGGAATAAATAATTGGCGTCCAATAATCATTGAAGAAAAATGGACAAATTAAATTCAAATGGATACCACAAAATACAATAAAAAATCATCCCTATCAACCTCCATTAGTCAAAGAAACTATGGGGCAAAAAATGAAAAGGGAAATACATCCATTCAAAAAGTCCAACAATGCAGAAGAAAGCTTCAAGAGTGACCTACAAGATATATGAAGAAGTTTTTCACAAACGAATCACTAATTCCACCTACCACTGGTCATCTGCCAAGTTAGGAAAAAAAAGATCCAAATTGTCAACCAAATAATCTACATTCATATTGTTGGTGTTTTTTCTTGTTAAACCAGGTTTGTCTCCTAATCTACCTATGGAATTGCCAAATTTCCAATCAAGGGCAGCTCAGAGGACCTGGACCAACTGACAAGGATTGTTTTTTAACAATAAACCTCCTACACTTTGGGCTCTGCAAGACCCGGGAGGGTAATCCCAGTAATGAGTTTACAACTTCTGCAACAAAATCATAAACAATCATTAACTTCAAAAACAAATAATCTCACTTAATAGCTCAATAGAATGGGATAAGATTGAAATGAATTGGCTATTCATCAATAATATCAACCACTTGGAGCATGAGATGGTTACAACATAGTTTCATGGTGAAGGATAAATCATTATGTTTAAAGTTTGTGGTAGCAAGCCCTAGGTGAAGACAAACAAAACACTGCATCACAAAGAACAAATGCAAATCAGACTAGTGCCATATCCATTGTAGGAGTCAAATTCACCAATACCTAATGGTTCATAGCAGATTTTAACACATAGCATAACATATCTTTGATCATACTGCCTTACAGTATCACCAATTTGTACCTCAGCTCAATACTTCTTACCCAATCCTTGTACAAAACATATCAATCTGCAATCTCATTTAAGCATTTTAATTAATTCTTTGAATTAATGCTAAAACCAGAAATGCACACACCACAACAGTGAGAAGAACAGAATAACCCTTGTTTACTTCATTTTAAATTTGAATACATTTGCACATAGGAGAGACATGAGCCTTGATTTTTTCAGTTAAACTCAAATGCTAGTACTGTTATGAAACACTAAATCCCAATAAACTCAAATCTTACAACAAAAATGACACCAAACCCACTTGCATTGCCTTTGTAACTACAGATTTTACATTTTCTATGTAGCTCCACACCAGAAATTTGACTAGCTTACTTGCCAACCTCTTCTGCTCACTTGCCCCCCTCAAGAAGAAGAAAGAATAAGTAGAGGAGAAAAGATTCTAGAAGAAACCCTAAATCCGAATAAGAACAACCATTTGGAAACATCTCCACCGTTGAACAGTGATCTGCAAAATATCCTCTCTATTTTCCTGTAACAAACTTGATTTTGCTTCAAAAACAACATGTGCCCAATTCGTTCTTCAACAGAAAAAGTGCCATGTGTCCATCTGTAATCATCACTTGCAGCTAAAAGAAAACTCCACTCCCATGAAAATCATTTTCTGCTCTCTATTTTCTATTTTTTTCCCTTTGCTGCATTTTATTGTGGCTGTATTTTATTCACTGCTGTTTTAATTTATTCACCATCAGTAAATAAAATATCTCATTTACATTAATCTTCATGCAAAGTATTTTAATACTTTACCCAGCAGCAGCATTTACCACTTTACATTTTACCCTAGCACAGTAAAATGTTTCATTTGATTTTAAAAATATCTACCCAGCCTGTGCATTTTCACTTTAAAATCAAAATGAAAAACTTATAGTTTATCTCCCTCATGCTTTTTACTTATCCATATTTCATTTAAAATATTTTAGCAAACTGTCGGGTGATTTTAAAAATTTCCATTTCAAACCCCCTTATCCGAGGAAAAGAAATGGGCCCCACCCCCATTTAAAAAATCATTTGACATAAGCCTTGGGAAAACATTAAAATTTTAAAAGTTTTTTATTGTTCCTTCCCTTCACATCTTCCCCGCCATCCCACAATGTGTATCCCGATGGACATCTCCCGATTGAGATTTGGCGGGCAACGATGGAGATCTTGCTGGAGTTTCATCTCTGTTCTTTGTCGTTGGATCTTCAAACTGCATCATTTCTTGCCCTAATCTTTTGCTCGACACTGTTTACTCGGGTATTCTCCGTTCATGGTGGCTTCCCCTACTCTGGTGCAGGATCCTCCCTTCAGCTGCTCACACTCCACTTCCATGCGTGAGCCTCCATCTGCATTTGCTACGCTTTTTTTAGTTTGCTCAATGTCAGCACAACCAGTGTTGAAAACGGAAACCTCTGTGTTCCTAACCTAAATCCTCTGTAGCAAACACATTTTATGGAGGCACCAAACACACTTTGGGATTTCTTTTACTCCTGTTCATTCACTGGCAATTTGCATTTGCATAGAAGTTTATGAGAACCCCCTAGATAAAAACACCGTTTGTCCATCACCCTGTTCAATAAGCATGTGAGCCTCTCCACGCATTGACTGCCCTTGCAGTGTGGATCGACGACCTCTAGCATGCATACATCCACTCAATCACCCACTGCAGTCTATGCTTTGATGAATATACATGCCCTTATGCAGACCGCACTCTCTCTCTATTCTGCACGGGCTTCTTCCTACCTCACTGGCAACACACTTGCTCCCTTATGCTTTGATAGATATGTATCCACTTGCTCTGGCCATGCCTCTCACAACGTCCTGGCTTCCTTCCTACCTAGCGCGTGAGCCTCCTCCCACAATGTATGGCTCGGGCTTCTTTGTTTGATGGCCTCTTCCTTTTGCACAAGCCTCTTTTGCTCACCTGGCTGTGCTCACTCCCATGCCACCTAATGGCCGCGGGCCTCTCATTTTCTGCAAGCCACGCGGGAAAATCCTCCCTCCCTGCGCAGGTCTCACCACCTCCCAACTGGCATGGGATTCTTTCCGTGTCTTCTCTGTTTGGCATGGGCCATCCATGGCAGTCAGCTCCCTCATTGTTTGTCTAAGCCTTCATCTACACTCACCGGCTACGTGAGCCTCCTCCCCTGCTATGCACGAGCTCCACTCACCTTTGCATTTGCTGCGAGCTGGCCTCTTCACCTGCGGGTCTCCTCTTCACTTCCTTGGTTGCAGGTTACCTATGTCTTCCTGCTTGGTACGCAGGCCTTCCATCTGCTGTGTGGTGGTCTCTTCCACCTTCCATTGCATTCTGATGGCGTGGGCTCCCTAGTCACTATCCTTTATTCCCTAATGGCACAGGCTCTCCAAAGTTTGTTCAACAAATACATTTTGTTTGTTGCATTATACCAGGCGCTTTTCAATAAATCCGCTCAATGTGTATCTGGGTATGGCAGTCCATTCTTTTATTTTTCGTTTGCTTGAGAAAACTGTTAAGGCCTCTTCAACATAGCCATTCTGTGTGTAGCCTGCAACTATGGTGGTGTTTTCCTCCATAACACTACACAAACCCTCCTCCATCCTTTCATGTATTGAAGGATGTCCACAACATATTCTCAAAGCTCCAACCTTTGCTGTGTCAATTGCATTTGCCTGGGAGTTTCGAAGCATTTTCAACAAAATACCCAGCACCATCCTAACATTCCATCCATCGGCCCTCTGCTTAGCAGTGATAAATTTGGTCTGTATTGACAAAATAGAATTTCCTCAAACAATTTTGATGTGTACCTACTGCAGGCACCCATCAGTCTCTTTTAGATCCCTCCACTCAAATCCAAGTGTGACTGCCTTACTCTATTTTCTCTCCTTTTGATCAACACATCTTGTGCCCACATTCTGCCTTCATGTGCACTGGTTGCTCCACTGCGAATGGTGCATCGAGTTGCCACCATGTAGTCCTCAACCTTCTTTACTTTCTGTGTTAATAGTTCACAATGAGCAGACATTCCTCCCAAATAATCAATAAAGTGAACAATTACATCACCCTCGGCTGGTTACTTGGTTTGATCTAGTGACTTCCAAGCACACTGAATTTTCACTAAACCATAAGGGTACATTTTCCTGATTTAGTGTAATCTCTGAGCACATATCTGGTGAATGGTCACAAACTGAAAAGAAACCAAGGGTAGCAAGACAACATTAGCTTGTAAGAAAATTTTGTGATCGAGGGGCCATGTATATGCTTCCAACAATGGTGCCAGATTGAAATATATCTTAGCTTCATCCCGGAATGATTCAAATGCAATTCCATCCCCTCCTTGTGTTTTTGATGGATGTCCATACACCTTGCTCCCAATTGCTTCATTTTCACATAGCAATAATTGTGCAAAGCATGTCGGGCTCCATGTGAGCTTGGCTAATTTTTTTTTTTCATTTTCAAACAATATTCAAACTCAAATCATCCCAGGACAACATCTGGACGCATTTGAAGTGGAACGGTAAACTGGGTTGCCACTAAAAACTGTTTTCTGTCACTTTTGGAAAATGGGTAAAACAGATCAAGTTGCCTCAGGAATCGATCTTGAAAATTGGGAAAATGACCTTGTGAGACCTCAAAAACTTGCAAGCACATAGTCATTTGATCCATCAGTATAGTGCAAAAGATGACTCAGAGAAATCAATTACGAGGTGAAAGATATTAATCCGCCAATTTGCTCAATTGAACCTTTCTAAAACAACAGCTATTCTAAACCAATTAGAACACACCCGACTACTAATTTGTAAACATAATAAAACAACTCCTGACAAGCTACCATCAAACACAGTGGAACATTAAGATACCCTGAGCACGTGTGCAGAAGGAATTTGCTTGAAACATCGCCGATCAAAAGATGTTAACGATCGAAATCGGCCTCTCAGAAAGGCTGTTAGGAATGCAACTGCAAAACGAAACAATCTACATTTCGTTTCGGTCTGCTAAAAATAGCAAATCAAATAATTAGGCTTTGAAAACTGACACCCAAGATCATTTAGGTATGGAGAACACAGAACAACATTCATTTTGACATAATAGTCAACTGGTTGCGAAATCCAAGCTCAAACAGGAGGCTGTTGCACAAACTGACAAATCTGCAAACAGTAGAACAGTTCATAAACCCTCCAACTTCACTTTTCAAAACCCTGACAAAACCTATCATGGGAAGCTAAAAATTGACACACACGCTCAAATATGTCAATCCAATATGTCTGCAAATGGGTTTTGTTTGGAAATCAACATGCCTCAAGTTCTGATTCGCCAAAGTGGGTCATTCAAACTGACCCCTCAAGTGCACTTCAAAAGTGCAGAAGCAAATCTCTCGAAACGGGCACCTCAAATTTGCCAAATTTGAGAGTGCCAACACATATCTCTCAACATACAGTATCCAAATTTCACACTAACCGTGTGTTGACAATACTTTATCATAAGGACTCTGCTAGCTCCCTATAGTGATGTGTGCATCTAGATGAGGCAAACTTCAATATTTACAAATAATGAAAAACACTTCATAAAACATCTATGTACACCTAATCAGGTAGAAGCATCTCACCCTGTCCATATTATATCCAACACTCAGTCCAACTTACCCATGATAAATTCATTCACCCATCAACAAGCTAACAATTTCATGTTCACCAATCGCCATTCATATTCCAATTCAATTTTGATCTTGTTCAACGACTAGTGTAAAGTTAACACTTTCTAATCGTATATTTCTTGACATGGGTCATTATCATCCGCCATCCATATTTTGCATGCCTCAAATATCCATTCATCCATTCATTTATCCATGCATCCGCCCATTAAATTCCATACACTGTTACAAACTAGGGCCAAATACTTTCATCTAGCTTCAAGAACATAATGCCCTCTCAGTTTACACATACATCTATTCTTTTCATAGAATATATATTCCATACAATTTGTATTTAATTGACACAAGAATTGTATATATTTGGGAGTACGCAAAACATGCCAAAGGTGTTCTCTATATATTACTTACATTATCTACATATTTTGAACAAGATTAAATGAACACATTTTATGTTTACTTCTTTATTAATTCGAACAAGATAGAATGAACACATTTTATGTTTACTTCTTTATTAATTTGAACAAGATAGAATGAACACATTGTATATTTACTTCTATATAATTCGAACAAGATAGAATGAAAAAAAAGGAAAGTTTACTTCTTTATTATCTTTCCATAATGCCTATTTTCTTATGCTACTTGTATCTGGGTCTAACCCGAAATTATGTATTATATGCACTTTGCAAAAAAAAATACAAACAATGTTAAACAAGTTCTACAGTGAATGTCACTCCCCTTCTTACTACTCCATACATTCCTATCGGCGTACCCCTTGCACCCCCTCCGGTGCAAGTGCTAGTTATATCTCTTTCAAGAAGGGTGACCACTTAGAAAAGACACACCTTTACCAAGAGAGGCAACCTCTTCATTTATATGCACATCCAAATATAAGTCAACCAACACAATAACATAATTTATTTATTTTCTTTTTATTTCCCAAGGTAGGGCACACCTCTCTAATGGGGTCGACCTTCTTTTCAAATATTAAAGTAGCTTATTTTAAAATTTTAAACCCACTAGAAATGGGTGCCACACTTAGGGGAGATTACCCACATAAAATAGCATTTAATTTTAATTTTCCTCCATAAGATGGGTGCTAAAAATAGATCTATGGTTCGGCCACCTTTGACATCAATGACAATAATATTTTTTCCAACAATATATTCAAGGATAAAGTGCTCCTTTGTTTCTATTGCCCACGTGGTACAAAGACTACAAGCCATCTCTTTTGACTCTCAATTAGGTTAGGCAAGATGTGTCCTACATGCTTGTATCTAGCACCAATTGCTTTAGACATTTTTTAGTTGATCTTGAAATTGATCCTCGGTGGTTTTCTTGGCCCATAATTTACTATGATTTTATTGAAATTGTAAAGTCAAGCAAGACATTCAAATGTATAATTAAGTAGCAAATGCCCATGTTCAAAAGTCTAACTTGAATTTATATGAGCCAAGGTAGATGAATATTATTGTAGACATTTAGATGGATTTCATCGACTCCCAAGTAGGGAAACTTTATAGTGATGTTATAAGCAAAGCCAATATTGCAGCAACAAAATAGATGGCAAAGATCTCCAAGGCAATGGTTTCGACAAGTTGAATTATCCCAAATATTGAGTTCAATAACCAAAGCTTTTGTGAAATACTACCCAATCACCAAACATTAGGAATATTCACAATGAATTGCAGGTTTATAGAGCACAATTGAGTCAATGGAAATGTGGTTTATGAAGCACGATTGACTCAATGAAAATTCCTACCATGAATTGATTAAATTTCAAGGAATCTACTTGCCGACACCATATTTGTATATGACAAAAAAATCATTTTTAATATTAAAAATCTATACAAATTTATCTGAAACAAAGATTAAGAGGCAAGTAGCATAAGATAGGTAACAAAAACTCCTTATGAGACGTTAATGCTAGGTGACAAGGGATTTGAATTTTGAGTTCTCACTGCACACACAAACAAGAATATTAATTGACTGGTGATCTATCTTCCAAACAAGAATACGATAAAGATGGGTAGATCCTTCTATGCTAGATGGTTATTTGGTCTTTCCAAGTCTATTATTTTTCACCTTTAAGGCCTCCCTTCCTATACCCCAATCTAAGTAGATATAGTCTTTTAATGATTATCTAGGAAGAGTTTCAATCCTTGACCACTTGGTAATGTGATCGCTCAACATTACAAGTCTTAATACATGAGGGTTTCTGAATCAAATCCTCGTATATGTGTAAGAAAACAAATATAAAAAAGACAACAAAATTACGAAAATAAAGGTTAATGTAATGGATCCTTTTAGTCACATTAGAAGTACAACTATAATCAATAATGGGCTTTCTTTGCTTATAAGCTTTATCAGATGATGTTGGAGAGACCTTTACACCTTGCACCTTTGTGTTGAGGTTGCAATGTTGTATTGAGTATATGTTATTACATAATGTTATTGGAGAAAATGTTATATCTACTATGGAAAAATAATAAATTTTTCATAAGCATAAATCTTTAAAAAAATTCAAAATCTCAATTTTTAAACTCTTTGATCAAAATGATTTTTTTTCAAAAAATTCTAATTTGATTTATCGTGATTTTTAATGATGTTAATGATTTTCAAGGATTTAAATTGCAAAAAAATTGAGAAAATATCACATAAAAATTATGAAAATTTGCCCAGCCAAACCATTGTGAAACAATAACTGTGTAAAATTGTTATTTAATCAGATTTTTTCGTTGATTTAACATAAAATTGAGTGTTGGTCGTTGGGATGCAGTTCACCATCAAAGGTTCACTAGATTTCATTGCCTTGAATGTACAAGTATTTCTAATAGATGTTAAGGCCATTAAAATAGACACATTATTTTGTATGCTTCTAAGTTTGATGTTAAAGACATTAACATGGAATGGTTAAGAGATGTGTTGTTTTTTTCTCTATATTCCACACTACTACCATTTGCCTTAGGCTTGTAGCAATGCTTTCCATGTTTATAAATCCAAAGATACAATTTACTGAAAAATAATAGACTATTATAAATACTAAGGATTTTATCTTATTTTTTTAACATACTTGCCAAAAGTAAATATAGAAAGTTGGACTAAACTGAAACGAAGCTCTATTGACTTGATATCAACCTAAAGAGATTTGTTTTCTTTGAATTCTTGTGATCCTGACTATTCAAAAGAATTTTAACATTTCAATTGTCAACAATAATACCAAGGTGTTTGTTTAAATTATCAAAGTTAAGTTACGACAAATTTCCCTTTCAGATGCTTAGGAAGTGTGATAATTTGGAGCTTCAATTTGACATTGGCAATCAAGTTTTAGTGATAAGTGGGTAGCATAGTGACAATTGTATAATCAAGTGGAAAACATAAGTGTATACATAATAGTATATAAACATTATGGAACCAAAAGCATAATGATTCCTATCAAAAAGATAAACATCAACTTGTAGTGCTGAAAAAATAAACTATAGCAATATTTTATATCAAAATGAAAGATTGTTTTAGTATATTTAAATTTCCTATATATTTTGCAAGTTTAATGCTTTGTTGATTGGTGAAACTCACTGCTTAAATCATGCCCTACACTTATTCGACAACTACATTCCATTTAAGATTGTCATATACATGGAGGTTCAAAACACTTGCAAGGAGTACAATAGCAGTGCATGAATGCTTTAGACATATATACTATAACCTTCCATGCATGTTAAATAGGTATCAAACAAACTAATACATGCCTTGAGAGAAGTCATGCCCTAGTCTTGCGGGCTTATCTTAATCCCTCCCGAAGCAAGCCTCATATATTTTGCCTTTAACGATCCAAATATATTTCAAGAATTATCCCATTGAAAGAGAATGTTCCTCATGCTTTGATTTTCCATTGAAACTTATACATATAATATTTGAAATTCTCAACTCAAATTCCATCAATGTTTTCAACTCTATCATCCACTTATATGCCAAATCAAGGAAAATTCACTTGAAAAATAATAGCTAAAACTGTGACTAAAATAGTTGCTCTCTTCTTTTGTACTAGCAAGTCTTTATTATCTAATGGAAAAATGTTTAGCACCCCTTTTACTCTTTTAAATTCTGCTAAAATAATTATCAATGAAAACATTTCAATACCATTTATGGTTTTTTAAGATTTAAAATTTTGTTTCAAAAATATTTTCTATTATTCTATCTTGAGCTATTTGATTCAAAACCTATTAAATTGAACTTGCTTCTTTTGTTATATAGTTTCCCTTTCACACTCTTCATTTAGAATTTTTTGACATTGTTCTAAAAATTGCAAGTACTATTAAATCACAAATATGAACCAATTGATTCCCATTTTGTAATTTATGATGCCTACTCAACAAAAGAAAACTATCTTTTTAATGACTTTCTTGAACTTGAGGATTTTGACATCCTAGAGGCCAACTTGGATATCATGAAGTTGAATGACTTAAAAGACACTCTAAACCAAGAGCTTGCAACCCTCATGCAACCCTCTAGAATAGCTATATTTTTAGTAGTAAGAGTCATTGTCTATGTTTGATTTTTGAAACTTCCCACTTAACTTATACATTGACTTTGTACAAATTATATTGTAATTGAAATTTTATCAACTGTAATCATCTAGTTATTCTTTATGCACTATGAAGTATACTTGTGCAATGCAATGTAATTAGTAATATGAATATAATCAACAAAATCCTACTTTTAACAATTCATGAATTAAACTCTGTTTTATTTGCTCTTTATATCTTTATGCTATTGAAATGCTCTTAAATTTTAAGTCTTTTTTCATAATTTTTTTATGTTTTTCCTTAATCCAATTTTTTCCCCATTTTTCAAAAAATCTTATATTTTTTATTTGCCGATTTTTTCCCCAAACAAATTTTGCTGCTATCTATGAATTTTTCGTCTTGCAACCTTCGAGATGCTCTCACCAGAAATTATTAACACTTATAACAGTAACTTAAGAGTAAAAGGTACAACACTGTGTAAATGCTACTTATATAATTAAAAACTTAAATTTTCATTTTTATATTTGTTTAAACTTTTGATAGTTTTGCCCTCGCATCATTTTTATATATTATATTTAATTTTAACGCTTCATTTATTCTAACCAGTAAACACTCAGTTTGGGTATTACTGCCTGCTAATCTATTACGTTTTCATTCTACCCATTTCCATTTTCACATCCTGCAATAGTGCTGTTATCCAATCACCTCAACTTTGGGGCATCTTACTTTTTATGTGTTAAAAACATTTTAAATTCTAATACACAAGTGCAGGTATCACAATGGGGAATAATGGCATGGCATTTCAGTAAACAATCCTCTTTTTGTATTTGTATTATGTGCAATATTAGGATCACCAAAGATGACAGTGATGACAATCCCTTTCTCTACAAAACGTATCATTGGGATGCAAAATTTTAAACAAAAAAACGCCTTATCTACCTTCAATTTTTTTGCAGAAAGGTCACTTTGCAGACATGGATTACCCAGATTTCCTTTTGCTGCATATAACCAAACATTGTTGCCATAGTTTCTTTCTACTTGGTCGACCCCCTCTGGCACAGAGAGGACATAACTCTTTTCTTCATTATCACTTTTAAGCACTGCTGCATTGCAGTGGCCAAGGGCCCCAGGAAAAAAAACTGGTGCCTTGCCGACGGCAGGTGGCGCCTTCTACCACTAGGCTACAGACCTTCTTGCAAGGCTATTTATAGTCCTTGAGGTGCTTCAATAAAATTGCACTCTCAGGAAAAAGCTAGTTTAAGAACATAAATAATTATTATGGTTTTGTTATCCTAAAATGGTGGAGTATCGAGAGTAACAGATGTTCCAAAATTCCGATGGTTTTTATCAGCTTTATTAACAAGCTCTATGCCTAACAGAGGAAGCCTATTTATAAGAAGGGTCTCAAGTTCCCTTCCTACACTCTTTCCTGGCACCTTCGCATAAATGAAAGGAACATTTTGCCATCCTTCTACAGAGCGATGTGTACTAATTCGTCCTGAAAGGTCATCTGTCTGCAAGAAACAAGCATTACTTTTCAGATGATTACTCCAAACAAATAAATTTAATGACACAAGTCAGCTATATAATTATTGTACTAAATAGAATGACCTAAATAATTTTTTTTTAAAAAAAACCTTAACCAACTTCCAGGAATTGTTCAGCTACCTACAGAATCTTGCTCATAAATTAATAAATTATCCAAGCAAAATTATTTGTATAGAAAGAAAGGAATATCAACATTGCATGACTGCTTGCAACTTGGGTGTCTAGAATGGAAAAATGGTGATCTATGCTTTAACACTAAGGTAATATGTAAATAAATAGTATGAATGAAATGGAGAAAAAAGTAGTTTTAAACAATATTCCAGAATGGCTCGGCTACCACAGAATCTTGCCCATCAATTATCACAACCAAATTCTTTGGATAGAAAGAAAGAAATATCCACATTGCATGAGCGGCCTCAACTTGGGAGTCTGAGCATGTAAGGATAGTGATCAATCCTTTAATAGTAATATAATATATCACATTTGCATCTGTGTAAATGGGTTTTGTGTTGGTGGACTAGGGAGGGAGTGCAAGGTACCTGGCCCACATAAAACTTTCCATCAGGCCTCTGTAAGATGTAGACACATGAACTTTTCACCATTGTGGGAGGCGGCTGTTCATAGGCTCCAATTGAGGAGCAGCATATGTTTGACGATTTTGGTAAAAGGGGTTGCTGTCCATCAAGTTTCCACAGCTTCTTTTGACAGGTGCTGATAAATGCATTTTCAGCTTCTTTCAATAATCTTACATTGCGATCTGCAAAATGATACAAATAAATGATTGTAAAGGTCTTTTAAAATTTAAATCATATATAAGCACAAACATTTTAGACCTCATGTCCATTAAGATGACAAAAAATTCCACAGGGGAAAACAAGAAATCAGAACTTGGGAGAAAAAAGTAGTTATTTACCTGATCTGGATTCTCTGGATTTGTTAAGAGGCAGTTGTGAGAATTTTGAGTTCAGTGTATTCGTGCTTGACATGGGCATGGTCTGTATTGTTGTACATTCTGATCCCTTAACTTGTAGGTTAGCAATAGTCTCAGGTTTCTGATCTCGTCCATTGTAATTGGGAATAGCTGTGTGATCAGAACATGCTCTATCACAATCTTCTTCATCCAATGCAATTGACTTCTCAATTTTAGAGAGATTGGAAGGTGAAGAATTAGATATATTATGTTTTTTTATCATGGTAGTTTGTTTATAGTTAATATTGTCATCTTTACAAAGATAACTCATGTTTTTTGAACTGGCAATGCCAATTCTAGAGCCTCCATTTTTAGTTCCAAACTTTTGGATTTCATCTTGCTTCAAAGATGCATATAGTTTTGCTGCTCTTCTAACAACATTTTCTGGAATTCCTTCATACAGAGCTGTTTCAAATGCAAGACTTTCTCGACAAACCCCATCTATCATTTTCCATGTTGGTTTTATCTTCCCATTTATTGTGTCAGTTCCCATTGCTTTGTACACAATATTTTTTGCTTTCAATGGTAAATCTAGAAGGCCATGCAAGTGAGTGGATATGACACCAATGCAACCAATAGAATCGAGTTTTTCTATCATGCTAGCAGCAATACATGTTCCCTTTTGCACTTCTGTTCCTCTACATATTTCATCCACCAGCACAAGGCTTTTATTTGTAGCTTCACTAAGTATTGACCGCATTTCAGACATTTCCATCTGAAGAAAGCAAAGAAAGATAATTTAAATTAGTTAAGGAAAGTGACAACAAATAAATAGATAAGGCATGCAATGGCAACAGCATAGTGAAAGGCGTTTCATCTTAAACAGAATAATATTGGCATGCTAAATTTGACTCAGATTCCACAAGACCAGGAAAATAACTCTTCCTAAATTTTAAATAAGTTTACAAAGAGGGAGATCCTATCCAAATACCTTTTCCTTAGGCATGTGACTGGTTGCTAGAAGAATAGTATTTTCTGTTGAAAGAAAGACGCTAGAGCCAAATTATCAAAAATATTTTATTTGAACCCTATTATTATTATATTAAATTATCACTTTTAGTTACGTGGATTTCATAGTTTTTCTTTGTAGGTTATGCTTACAAGGTATGTTTGATAGGATATTCTGCAGGTATGCCCGTATATAGTAAATTGGAGCGCTTCAAAATTTGACTTTTGATGTAGTTGTCCTTTCCTTGTTTATTTAAATATTTATAATGCCTGGAGTGAAGTCTCTGACTTAATTTCTGACATCAAAAAGGATGGAAAGAGCTTTTAGACATTGGCAAGTAGAGTGGGCAGCACAATGTGTGATCCTTGACAGATTTTCATCCAAAGGAGGGAAAACTATACATGTTGATATTCAATCTATCCTAGACAAGCATGAGAGAGCTTTTGGTGATATTCCATAGGGACTCTTCTTGAGAGGGGTTTTGAGCATACCATTAAATTAGAAGGGGAAAACCTATCATTACCACACCTTAATGCCACCCAAAGAATATAAAGAAATTGAAAAAACAACTAAGGAGCTACTGGAGATGGGGCATGTACAAACTTTTTGTAGCCCTTTCGCTTCTTCCGTAGTTTTGGTGAAAAGGAAAGATAGCACTATGAGGATGTGTGTTGATTATAGGGATCTTAATAAAAAAACTTATCAAGAACCGATATTTGATCCCTAGGGTTGATGAACTACTAGATGAACTTCATGGTACAATATACTTTTCTAAGATCGATTTACGTTCGAGATACCATCAAATAAGAATGAGTGAGGATGTTCCTCAAACAGCATTTAGGTGTCATTTTGAGCATTTTTGAATTTCTAGTCTTACCATTTGGACTAACCAATGCCCCAGTCACATTTCAATCATGCATGAACCACATAGTCCGCAAACAATTAAGGAAGTTTCATTTGGTGTTCTTTGATGATATATTGATTTACAGTAAAACTTGGGAGGATCACTTGAGGCATATTGATGAAGTCTTGGGAATACTTGAGCAACATTCCCTATTTGCTAAAGCATCCAAACTTGAATTTGGAATGGATGAAATTTTGTACTTGGGGCACAAGATCGACATTCAAGGAGTTAGTGTGGATGAAGATCAAGGCAATAGTAGAATGGCCACAACCAAGGACTTTAACTCATTAAGGGGATTTTTAGGGCTATATAGTTATTACAGAAGATTTGTCAAAGGATTTTCAAAGTTAACTACTCCATTCACGGATTTGACTAAGAAAGGTGCTTTTTCATGGAGTGAGGAGGCCCAAAAATCTTTTGACAAACTCAAAGAAATAATGAGTTCTTGCCCAATGTTAGCCATTCCAAACTTCTCTCTTCCATTTGAGTTAGAATGTGATCTAGGGAAGGTATTGGAGCTTGTACTTATGCAAAATAAACACCCAACAGCTTTCAAGAGTCACAAGATAAAGGAGACACAAAGGAATTACTCTATTTATGACTTAACAATTATGCATGCCCTAGCCAAGTTTAGATAATACTTAGTTTGTGGAAGATTTATTGACAAAACAAACCATAACAGTCTAAGATTCTTTTTGAACCAAAAGGATCTAAATGATAGGCAGCAGAGGTGGGTGTAAGATCCCTTGTCTAATTTGAAACATATTTTTCATTCCTTATTTCTAAACTCAATCAAATAACATTATATCAAACACTTTGTTTGCATGCTAGTACTACTATAATTGTTTTCGGATTTATAGTACAAAGTTTCCACCATTACAGATAACATATATTTGTCATAAACGATTGAGGAACCTATTACAATATTTTTATAATGGAGAATTAAACTTTAATAATGTAATGTCCCATTTTTTATGGTATTGAGAGGGAATAATATTATTTAATTGTCAAAATTTTAAAATATCAAAAAGAAGAATTAAATAATAATTATTTATTATTATTACCTAAAGTTAATTAAAAGGTCATAATTAAATAAATTATAAAGTGACTATTTTCCCTCCTAATTTTAATTATTCAAATATTCAAATGGTTATTCACGAGAGGCTACAAAAAGGCATTCGAGAATGCATTTGATCATGATTGGAGTTTATTTTCTTCTAATTTTGGCTGAGAGTTTTCGAGCTTGAGGATTCAAGGGTTTCGGTGGTGAAATGAATCCACCCAAGCTATTGGAATTGGTGCAATTTCGTGAGTCTCCTATAGAGATGAAATTGCAAAGATCGATTTGTTCAGATGGATCGATTACATTTGTCTTCAAGTTTGGACAGTCACTGAATGTCATTATTGTTGGTTGATATTCCTAAGTAATCATTCAAATATCTTTCCTGAGGGTATTTTAATTGCTACCGTTGAATATTTCCAGTCTAGATCAATTATATCCTATTGGGCTCTGTTGGGTGAATCATATTATCATTGGTAACTCCGACTTGTTTTGGCGTACATAATCACATCAAGTATTGGCACATTTATTATACTGTTGGGACGTCTATAATTTCAAGAGTCGGATTCAAAGGTTGAATATTTATATTGTCATTTACACCAACATCGTGACTAACAATAAATCGTTGAGGATGAATATTGTCGAGTGCTTCATTTGGGATTAATGTGTTGATGGCTGGTCGATTCATTAAGATAATTATATTGAAGACCTTCCAATTATCATACTCTGGCGATAATTATTTTCCAATTACCATTAACCTGGAGTCATCGGGCATTTGTGGAATGACTGTTGCGGAATATTATCGAGCCCTCCAATCAATATCATTGCTACCGGTATTTTGGCTCTATTGGGGGATTATTTGATTCAATATTCATGATTGAAGGGATTGATGCTATGAGACATTGGTTCAGGGTGATCATTCACATTTTAAGCTGTCGTGACTTATTTGGAGACTATAGAGGGTTGGATTCTATCGCCATTTCATACATGTGCGGAAGTCTATAATATGAGCCGACAATCCCAATCAACCGATGCCATTCTTTTTTATGCTATCGCGACTTTCAGACCAACACGACTTTGAAGGATTCATAACAAGCATTGCTGGAGTTATCGAGTGATGATATACTTAGCCGCTGACTCAGATTATTCTCCTGCTGACCGTGCTAGCTAACGTGGTGTGGAATCATGGGAACAAGACAAAGCAATTGCTGCCACCTTATGACATTGATATAATATTTCTACACAGAGCAACATTACTGGCATATGAGGTTAGAATTGAAACTCCAGTAAGAGTCTTAAGTGTTGTATATTTGTGAATGTTATATTGTTTATCATAATGTTTAGACTGAAGTTGAATATCATTTTTTATATTAAATTGTAAATACAATTGCTCAGAAATAGCCATTACTGCAATCTGTGTGAATAACTATTGGTCAGAAATATTCTTTGTTGCAATAGACTTACTAAGTGATAGTCAACGGTAAATGCTAAACCAATACCATTAATAGAAAGAAGAGTCTCGGTGTATGCAATTTTTCATTTGAATGCATTCTAGAATAACACATCTCAACAAGTATGAAATATGTTTGACAAAATGCATACATCTGTCAAACTATAAAAATCGTAAAAATCCAACTGGTTTGGGAAAAGGTCATTACAGTGGTATTAGAGCCATAGTTCCTGCCCGCCTTTGAGTAATTCAAGAATTTAACGTTCAATTTGGAGCATGGCAACCAAAGATAGAAAATGGTTGGCAAGATTACTCTATGAATCAAGTAGTAAACTTAGCAACCTATCTCAACCAAGGGATGATGTTTTGGTCACATTGAAAAGAGTAGAAGAATGTTTGAGCCTTGTTGTGTAGTCACCTTTGGATTTGTTGCAGATAGCTCTTGTTCCTACAATGACTTCTTTGGGTCAGCGCAAGTGGTTGAGACATAGAGATGACGAGATAAGGTTGATGGTTACTTCCTGTTTGAGTGAGGTCTTGAGAATATTAACACATTAAGTTCCTTATGATGATGTCACAATGAAAGAGGTAATACAATTGATGGTGGATAGTTTCCAAGATCTGGGTGATATCACAAGTCTTCACTTTTCTAGAAGGGTTGCAATACTCAAAACACTTGCGGTTATTAGCTTGAGCAACCTTATGCTAGGTTTGGAATTGCATGATGTGATCCACAACATGTTTCACCATTTCCTTACTACAATTCGAGAAGAACATAATGATGATATTATTTCAGCTATACAAACTATTATGGTTCTAACTATCAATGAGAGGGATGATGTGCCTCAGTATCTTTTTCCTATCCTGTCGACTAATAAGAAGGGGAATCACGGAATCCTATTAGTTAAAGAGAAATTAGCTCATAGGGTGATTAATCAATGTGCAACGAAGCTGAAACCTTTCATGGACAATGAGGAGTCTATATCAGAACATTCAAATGGAGATGGTGCCTTGACTCATGAGGACTATGCGATAGAGCCCCGAGGTGATTATTTGGACATGCAGGCAACAATTGTGGTTGAGATTGTGCATTAAGGAAAGGACACAAAAACAATCTTGGATCCTATTTCGGATTCATTTGATGGTGATTCTAAGTCTAATGAATTCATTGATGATTCTAGTGAAGCAATTGATTGTTATGAGTTCACTAATGTAATTTCAGATGAAGGGCATGGTGTTGGTATGTGGCGACTGATCATGCTATACAATACACTCTTCATGTATCGTCACCAAAAAAAAAAAAAAAACCGACTTTGTAGAACCCTAATTTCTGGAAGCTTCTAAAAAGCTTGTAATAAGCGGTTGGGATGGGAGTTGTAGTAGGGATTTATTCGTGAGATTGTAATATGTTTTGCACTGGATAATAAAATCATTGGATGGTTGCGGTTTTGTGAATGTAGCCTGAATTGGGTGAACCACGTTAAATTATCTGTGTTGTCTTGTTTCTGCTATAATTTTTTGTGTATTTTATTTCTTTATTTTATTGATCAAATCTACATTTAACTATTAGATACCTGCCTTCTAACCCTAACACATGGTGTTGATTCTAAGCAAAGACATAGTGGACTTGTTGATTAGGTTTAGGGTTTCCTCTTTCCGAATGAATGTCCTTCTAATGCAATAACCTTGGATTGGAATCTATATTCACCATATTATCAGCATATATGTTAGCATTAATATCTAGATATCCAAAATATATTCATAATCATAAACTAATAATGAAGACATAAGAGGAGTGCCATAGGTGGATCCGCCTTGAAGCCTTCATATAAAGCTCAAGAGGTTGTCCATCACAATCATTCTTGCCTAGTGGCTTAGTACCTGCATACTCCACTCATGGCCACACCTCAAAAGACACTCGTCCTATCAGGGGAGAGGAACCATAGAGTCCAAGTGGTCGAAGGCCTACCACCTCCTATTGCCCAACCCTTGCTTCGGGCCTGTGGGGCTGATTATTTCCCAACCCTTGCTTCAAGCATGTGGGGCTAAATTCTAGGTGGGACCCCCACCCCTCCATGACCCAACCCTTGTCTCGAGCCTGTGGGGCGGAAACCTAGGTGGGGGTTTTAGACAAACCACTAACTCATGGTTCGCCATACTTGATAGGTTTACTAACACATTGCAGACAATCTTTGTTATAACCACATGAATATGCATTTATCATTGATTTTTTTATATTCATCCATTATGCTTTGAGAATGTTTACATGAGTACATAATCAAATAAACTATATCATGGTAAAGTATCAGCATGCAGAAGCATATGTAAAAACATCAATATATCCATATTAGTTCTAGTCACATCCTTTTTTATCCATGATGTATGAGGCCAATGACAATGCCATCTATCAAATAAAAGATCCAGCATCAATCAAATCTAAATGCAGTCTTAGTATTACTGGATTTATCATCAAGTTATTTATCAATGCAATGAGACTAGTACCAGATTGTTTATGTGTCTTTACTTAAGTGATTGAAGAAACTGTCATTTATAATGCTTGTGTTTCCTTAAGGTTTTGCATATTCGGTTTTTTCAGACATGATAAAGGCCATTGATGATTAGATACAGCACAGATTCAACAGATTGGTCATGAAGATATGAAATGCACAATTCTATTATTACTGCACTGTTTATTTCATGCATCTTATTTGGTGATTGATTTCCTCTTTCTAATATTGGAATATCCTAAATATTAAAGCCAGTGAAATACATCACAGTATGATTTTCTAGTGCTGACTTGGATTTCTAAATATTAGTACTAAGTGAATTACTTCACCTGAAATCATTGTTGGGTTCCCTTCTTTCTATCAGCATCCCTATTGAGTTTTCTAACTGACTTCTTATTTGTTGATACCCTTTGATTAGATAGGATCTTAAGTGATCATGGCCCCATTATTTATGTCGCTGCCTGAGTTATGATGATCGAACTGTTTAATCTCTTTGTATCTCCCCTCTGTTTCTCACTCTCCCTCTTGCCTTCTTATACTCCTGTGTTTTAACAGGAAGGGATGTATCTTTTTGGAATTGAGGTGGTTGTCTGAAAGATCATGTCTTTTAGTTAAATTAATTATGGCTTACATACTAATTGCTGTCCTAAATATTAATCGCTACCTTGTTATTGCTCGTAAATCATCTATGATTATCTTTGTTATTATTCCCTTGTGCTTTAGGGAGAGGAACTCATGCATCTGTGAGGACAACAACTCTCCAAATCATCTTGCGAAGACAAAATTGTATAAGACATTTGATATTTACTTGGAGCACCGGTTAGCAGCTAGTATGAACATATTTGAAATATATTAATTAGGGAGGAGTCGGGCCAATTTCCGTCAGGGCTGACAAGGTGAAGTTTATGAAAGTCCAACACAGTGTCGAACTATATTGAATGGTGAGTTGATGTGAGGTGGAGAAGCGTCGAGGTGTAAGGAGGATGGAGGTCGTGGATACCAACAAGTGATTTAAGGAAAGATTTCAGATATAGCCGTCGCCAAAGAACATTGTGCCTTTGAGTGGCTCAGGATATGCAGCTAGGTATATTTATTTATTGCTAAGAGCTAAGTATGGGGTCGAGCTTATTAGTTTGGAGGGCTGCGACAGATAATGGAGGCGGCAGACATTTTTGTTTTATATATTATCTCAAGCTATCGATGAAGCCTATTGCCGTAAATAATGGTCATCCAATAAGATGAGATTTTCATTATAATTTATATCCATGACCTTTTTCCCATACCGGGTGAGGCACGAAATGATAAACCAAGGCAGGTTAAGGCACCCATCATAGAGACAACCAATAAGTATGATTGTGAACGAGATGCGTTTCTTGGTTTCTTCCCGATGCTTTAATTTTGGGCTCGCCTTATATTTCCGTTTGGAGTTTTTGACCTTCTGCCTGAGTCACGATTCTGTAATGGAGACGTCACTGGGCTTATTATCATCCGTGATGATTCTCTCGGGTTTAAATAATACTTATTTTTACTATTATGCATCTTGTGATATTTATATTTATCTTTAGTGTTACAATAGTTATAATATTTAATTATTCTGCTTTATACTATACTATGATTATTGACTAGAGCTCCACCAAAAGATATCTTGTTTATAATAATATTCAGTTAATATTTATTTAGAATATCAACTTTGCTAATTTGACAATTATAATATTATCATTATGATAATATAATTGTAATATAATTGATTGTTAGTTGGTCTTTATATTTTAGGAATTGTATAATTATATTTAATTTTGATACTATAATAATAATTATAATTATGATATTGTCTTTGACAATCGTAATTATAATGACATTGAATGTTTAATATTTTAAATATATATTTTGTTATTTTTCTGTTACAATTTCAGAGACACGACATTTTATCTAGTTTGGATAGTACACATAGGCATGTGGAAAATATAATTCAAAATGGACCAAGAGTTCAGAATGAGATTAATATTTCCCTTATTGATTCACAAATAATGAATAACACTATGGAGGAAATTAAAACAACCTACTTGCACATGATTCATGACAAAGATATGGCTACCAAGATTCAAGATGAGGCATTAAATTTATATAATGAAACCAAGAATAAGGTCGATGAGCTTACATCGAGGCTTAGTGTAACCGAGGATTCCTTGAAGAATTTTCAAATGTCTCTTGTAGAAGCAAACTACCAGATTTTGGTTGCTAAAGAAAACAAGGAAAGGGCAATTGTGATTCATGAGGAGTTTGATTAGTAGGAGGATTGGATTGAACCGATGATAATCTTCAGTTGATTGACAACCCACTTCTTGGGATAAGTGTTGATTTGACATCTGCCAATCCACTCTTCAAGTTGGATATTAGAGATCTTTCTGATTTCAGTGAGGAGATTGGAGTTGATCATAGGATTTGGGATCTACGGATTGGTGTAGTTGGTACACTACTCCACAAGGGTCACGTTGAGTTGCCTCACAACTCTTGGCATGGTAATGGTTGTATCAAAGTGGAGGAGCGGAAGATGGATAAGGCCCTTGATGGTGAGCTTGCAGAATTTATACAAGGAATCATTTGATTTATTGACAGGAAACATAAAGCAATAATATTTATAGGTAGATTGCAATTTTGTGTTTACAACAAAAGTTTGTACAGACCGCCTTGGTTGATATGGGATCCTAGAGTCAAATTGCTTGAGGGCAAGCAATCTTGGGCAGGAGGACTTGTAATGTCCCATTTTTTTATGGCATTGAGAGGGAATAATATTATTTAATTCTCAAAAGTTAAAAAAATAAAAAATGAGAATTAAATAATTATTATTTATAATTATTACCTAAGAGTTAATTAAAAGGTAATAATTAAATTAAAGTGACTATTTTCCCTCCTAATGTTAATTATTCAAATATTCAAAACGAGAGGCTACAAAAAGGCATTTGATCATGATTGGAGTTTATTTTCTTTTAATTTGGGCTGAGAGCTTTCGAGCTTGAGGATTCAAGGGTTTCAGTGGTGAAACGAACCCACCCTAGCCATTGGAATTAGTGCAATTTCGTGAGTCTCCTTTGGAGACAAAATGTCAAAGTTGATTTGTTTAGATGGATCGATTACATTTGTCTTACAATTTGGACAGTCACTGAATATCATTATTGTTGGTTGATATTCCTGGGCAATCATTCAGATATCTTTGCTGAGGGTATTTTAATTGCTACTATTGAAAATTTCTAGTTTGGATCGATTATATCCTATTGGGCTCTGTTGGGTGAATCATATTATCATTGGAAACTCAGACTTGTTTTGGCGTATGTTGGCGTAAGAACTAACACCTCTGGAGTGTGAGTTTGTACAGACAGCTATGCACACTACGTAATGAGTGCTCTTCAAATTAGGAGGGGAAGCTCCCTCGTTGTGCTGGAATGCATGAAATAGAAAACTAAACTAATATCCTATCTTTTTGTTCTCAGCTGGTAGAGGCACAAGGTTAAGAAAACCTAGAACGTTGCAGCTAAGTATTTTCTGGTTTCGCAGATCATGTAACTACAACTAAGCTAACTTCTTTAATATCTATCCAATCTCCTCAAGAAACAGAGCATGAGGAAATGGAGCAGGAATGTATTGTACGATAAACTTCAGGTGCGGGCTCACAACATGAAGGCAAGGTAGGCGCAACTATTTGCTAATCCGGGAAGAAGTTTATTAAAACAAACAAAAGGACGGTAAACCTGGTATAGCTTCACAACATGAAGGCAAGGTAGGCGCAACTATCTGCTTGGCTGAATGAGTCTACTATAACACACATCAAACGATAAGCTTTAAGTACAGTTTCGCAACATGAAGGCAAGGCGGGCGCAACTATTTGCTCTTCTGAATAGGCTTATGATAAACAAAACGAAAGGTAAGCAACTGGGACAGTAGATTGTATAGACGCAACACGCATGCAATAACGATCAAACCAGCAACCCCATTTAACTAAGGTCGAATAAACACCATGACAATAACATGAAGGCAAGGTAGGCGCAACAATTTATTATAACAGCAATTACTCTTTGAACAGATGCAATAATAGCAATACTACAGGCAAGGTAGGCGCAACATGTATGCTATCAAGCAAAAGTTAAATTACAAATGAGCTTGAAGCTCTTATTTATAGACTTCAAGGTGTAGGCAACCCTAAAATCACCTTGAGTCAACTAAAGTCTTGCAATGCATGCAAGATCTTATTCCTAAACCCTAATTGAATGAAACTATACAGTTAACTGGGAAACTATCATCAGTTAACTGAAACATCTAATCTAAATGGACAAGGTGCAACATGCACGTCCTTATTGAAAGCAAGTCAACTGGAATGCTATCATCAGTCAACTGAAAAATCTAATCTAATCTCCAAGTATATGTAGATGTTTACAAGAAAGACATGCATGCAATGTATAACAGCAAGTTAACTCGGAAAGAAGCCTCGAGTTAACTACTTCTGATGACTCATCGTTGTAAGCAACTGCATGGTCTAACTGAACATCTACTCCAAGTTTATCATCTCCTCCAGGAATTTATCAATAGTATAATCATCTGGCACTTTGACGCTGTCCATGATGATTAACTGCTTGTCCAACTCTTTGTCTCCATCTCAGATCTCCCTCTGACTATCTCTAACCTCTGTGTCACCTTTTTGAAACTAATAGTCAGCATTGTAAACTCCTCCATCTTGGACGCCTCTGGCCCTCCACATAGGTTATCACGAACTAACCCTTCGAACTCAGCTTGAACTGCCTCTAACTCGGCGTAGGTACCATCCTCATGCCGATAATGACATGGGATTTGAGTGATGTATTCGCTGATGAAACGAAGAGCTGCAACAACCTTTTCCTGAATCATGCTCATCTTAGCAGAAATCCTGTCATATGTCTCCACCCTGCAAAGATATAATTCTCTCCAAGTGAAGACCTTCTTCTGATCTCCATCTGCTTCAATGGCGTCATAGATTCCTGCAAGCTGTGATATCAAAATCAGGTCCTTCGGCTTACGCTCGGCTATGCAAATCTCGAGCTCTTGAATTCTCTGGCGAAGACTATGTGCGTCAACCCTCAACTGATATAGCTCTATGAGGAGGTGTCGACCAGCAATGATAAAGTCTTCAATCCAGGTATCCAGTAGCTTTCCTCGATTAACCAAGTGTTGAATCTTTTGCTGCTCTGCGGCGGTTTCTCGAAGTTGTGGAAGTAAAGGTGCTTGACCCTCGTTGCCATGAAGCAAACCCGAGATGTACCTGCGAAGTTGTCTGATTTCAGCCTTGAGAACTGCCTTATCCTCACCATCTTTCATGACACGCTCCTCTAGATTACTCGCGACGACTCTGAATAGATTCACGTCGGTGTGTCGAGTATTCTTACCCAGATTAGTTTTGACGAAGGTAAAATCACCAACATCAACTTCATCCAAGTATTTGTCTTTTGGAGGAGTAGCAACCTCTATGACGATCTCTGCCTCAAGATTCTTCTCAATATTTATCTGCTTTCTGGCCCTCTTATTCAACCTGTTCTGATAGGGCTCACCAAACTCAGATAAATCAAGATTATATGAAGGCATACGCCTCTCCCTCTCCAATGACTTCTCAAGCCAAGATGAATAAGGAATACTGTCCTCTCGAGGTGGAGTCGTTTCTACTGTATTAGCTGCTGGCAAATCCACTGGTATGCAGGTCTCATGTATCGAAATCTCAGGCTCCGAATCAATATCTATGGGAGATGAGTGCGCTGAAAAAGGTGAACCTGGAGATGACAAACCGGCCTCAGTCTGAATAACTGGCTCTGGAAGTACTGTCTCTGCAACTGGAAGTGTTGGGAAGTGTTGGCTCCTTCTCAACCTGTTTCCTTTTGGTGATGCTTTTTCCTTTTGAATTAATTCCCATCTTAACCCCTTCAGGCGGCCTCATAGTAACCTTGACTCGAGGTTTAGCTCTAGAAGTAGAAGGTAAAGAAGAAGCTACCACTGCTGGCGGCTCTGTAACTGGGATCACCCTTCGCTTCCGCTTGCTCTCAAGGAAGTACATGGTGGTTTTGATAACAGACCTGGATAAGTCTTTCACTGAAGTGTTCAATGGAACATACCAATCAGGTTGGCGAAGTGGCTGGCGAGCAACTTGGTCTCTAATGAATGAATGAAGTAGTATCTTGCCATCATCATCAGACAAACCTTCCACATCCTCTGATAAGAAATCAGCAATCTGTGGAACAGTAAGCCTACAATTATGACAACGGCGCACCTCAAATTCATCCTCACAATTGACCCAAAAGTCCTCAAGCGCTGCCGAATGTGAAACATTTCGCTCCAACCTTGCTGAATAATGACCCAACGGATCATAGGCACGCTTCTGAGGAAAACACCCAAGCTGAAGTTTCTCTAACTCGTGTGCCATTAACTTGCAATCAGCAGTTGTTTTGCATTTGTAGATACCTAACTCAAACGGAAAGGTGAAAGCTGGCTTATGTCGATTGCGAAGAAAAGTGTGAACCTCATGTGCCTGTCTCATGAACTCCATGAAAAGAACCTTATCCGATGGGTACCTCGGTAGCATCAGAGGCTCTCCTGTATATCCATATACACGAATATATGTGAAAGTAGGAAATTGGATAAACCAATCTGCCCAACTCTCCATTGCTGATTGTGCCTCTGTAGAAATCCTCACATGCATCTCGTTATCTAAATTTCTGACTGTTCTCATAAGAAAATGATCATTCACTGCTGTAAAGTCCTGTTCAGCTTTCGAAAACTCCAACTGAGGGTAGTATTCGTACACTCGCTGAACACCCAGAACTCCATCGGTCTTTAATAATTTAAAGTTGCCTTGAAATGCAACTAAGTAAACCAGAAAAGTTACCATATGGAATTCATGAATCTTTAGGAACTCTGTAATCTGCTGGTGAAGACACTCGCTGATAAACATGGCCCAGTCAAATGTTTTTTTTTTATCAATAACTCGTGAGATGAGGTAGAACATCCATGTTCGGAAAACACTTGCGTCTTCAGAACCTGCTAACCGGTTAAGGAAAGTTATCAAAATAAACGTGCAATCTTCCTTGGCATGTTGGTTTTCTGAATTTTCAACCACCGTTGAGCTACTTTCTTCTGTGATCTATCCTTGTCCTCCTCCCATATTCTGTCACAATCTGAAATGGATACAGCGAAATGATCTGAACGTGGAGGAATAGAAAAACATTTTTCTACATCCCTCGGCTTCAGGCTACAAATAATCCTTCCATCTGTCGATCTGATTTGTCTGGTAGACGAGTCATAATGCTTGACACAAGCAAGTACGAACTCAAGATCAAAGACTGAGATAGGAATGGACGCCGCTGCAAATATCCCTGAACGTTCAAGATTTTTGATTGTAGTACTGCTGATACCCTCCAATGAGTTCAGATTGACGATGGGAAAAACATGACTTAAGTCGGTATCGGTAGTTTTCAGAAAGTTATGAAGAAAGACCTGTTTGGCCTTATAATCTATGGGATTATACTGCATTTTGAAAAACTAGACTTTTGACTGTAAAGTCGGGTATGTTTGGACAACTTTGGAAAAACTGAAAAAGCTCGAGGATAGGCTAAAAATAGCAAGGGGAAGTGAATTTTTTCGAACAAATTCTAAGATATGGGTTTTGTGCAGAATCAAATTCTAATGCAACCCAGAATGTCAGAATTTCGAAAAAATGGGATTTAGGCTTGCATGCAAAAGGTTTTCGGTTGAGATTTGAACTGGCAGTTAGGGGCACTGGGGGCAATTTTTCCCGCGAAAATCTGGAACATGGGTTTTGTGTAGAAATGGATCCTAAAACAACCCAGATCAACAGATTTGCGAAAAAATGTGATTTAGGCCCACATGCAAAGAGAATTCTGGAAAAAAGCACAGTGCTTCTAGAAAAGAGGCAACGGGGCAATTTTCACAAAATAATCTAAGACATGGGTATTGTTGTTGATGCTGAAATATTCAAACCCAGATGATGCTTTTCTGAAAAATCTGTCGTTTTCTTTGACATGCGAAGAAAACCTAAGACGAGAATAGAAGAAAGTAAGACAGAAGAATAGAAGTTTTATTTTTTGTTTTCTCTCTTCTTCTGTAAAAATTCGCCTATGCTTGAAGTAGAATTGATAACACCTGCATGCAAAATAGAAACCAAGTCTGAAATAATCTTCCCTTGAACAATCTGAATCTGTAGCTACGAAGAATACTGAAATCTGACACCTGTAGCACCTGCAGATCAATTTTATGCTCAAGAAAGATGTTTCTTGTCAACTCTGATGAAGAATAATGGACGCCATTAGCAAAATATATAGCAAAATATCTTCTAAGGCATGTGAAATGCATGTCAAGCATTGGAAATGGCGCTTGAAGTACAACTAGTGCTTCAAAACTCACGCATGGCCTATATTTGGCTTCAAACTTAGTTAACTGAATGTAGAACAACCCCAAATTAGGGCGCCACCTTGAAAGACTCAGTTAACTAATGCATGCAAACAAGTTTTTGCCAGTTATGACTAAAAATAGGTAAAATAGAAGTCGACTTGCAAAGAGTTTAACTGAAGATCTAAATTTGGTAAATTGAAAACTCTCTTCATGCGCACTTCTACTTTTGAATTTCAAAAAAGTCAACCTTTGACTTTAGGCGTCCTTCCTTACTTAGACATTTTCTGAAAATTTAGAATCTAAAACCTCAAACGAAGCTCATGTTCGATCACTGATTCTGGTTGACTGTCACGTCGGATCAACTGGCTGACAATCTCGATGAAGAGCAGGACCAAATCTGACAAGAAGATTCCTTGAGGTGGCAATTCAAAATTCAACTATCTGAGGCTTCAAAAAGATGGGCGCCCCTAGCCTCCAGGGGCGCTTTTGACCTCAATGTTAGAATATTTTCAGGCATTTTCATCATTTTCAATGATAACTTGACCATATTTCACTTGACGTTTCCCGGTATTTGACAAAACTTCACAACACGCCGACTGGCTCACTGCGGAGCAGACTGAAATCTGAGCAAAGGCTCCTGATGAACACTTTGTATAAAAACATCATTAAAGCTTCCTAAATCATGGGCGCCCGTGGCCTCCAGGGGCGCTTTTCTCAACCACTGTCATCCATTACTGCAACTGGCAAAAATTACTCCACTTCCGGCTGCGAAATGCCAAGACATCTCCTGAACTGGCTGAGATAGGGAACGGAAAGCTGACGCTGACACGAACGAGATGAGCATCTGAAATCATCAAACGGATTTCATTTAAGGTCTTAAAACCTTGGGCGCCCCTGACCTCCAGGGGCGCTTTTGTCCTTCCTGAATAGTTTCTGATCAAGTCTGGAACCTCAAGTTTGACCACTGATGGCGGCAACTCAGCAACTCAGATTCACCTGCTAACAGATGCATCGCGGAGCTGGACCAAAAATAAAAGCAAACTTCCTGGGTGTCACTTGATCAAAAGACTTCATTTGGATCTTCAAAAAGATGGGCCAGGGGCGCTTTTTCTCTTCAAAGTCATCTACTTCGTATTTCCCTCGTTCTGTACTGAATTTACGTTTTCAAGTGTTTTACTCCTCCGTCGGACTGGCTGGCTAACTCATTGCGAAGCTATCAGGAAACTGAAGAAATCATCTTGGTAGAAAAACTCACAAAAAGTTGAATACAGCTTCCATAATGATGGGCGCCCCTAGCTAAAAGTGGCGCTTTTGACCTCCAGACTTAGAATATTTTCAATCCAGACTTAGCCAATTTCACAGTACTTTTACCTCGTTGAAAATCTCCTCCGTCAAAAAGCATAATTTTCAACATCTTTCATCGTAGAGTATTCTTCTTTGAGTTTCAGGCTTAGATATTAACACCTGGTACTGGCCAACTGCCATTAATGACCTCAGAGGTCCTAACTTTTCTCCTGAAAAAGTTATAACTACCCACCAGCCTTAAACTGACTTTTTAAACTGACTTCACCATTGTGATCGTGATGTGAAATAAGCCAATCAAAATTAATTTCAGCTAATTCTGACAAGTTCTTATTTTTTAGGGTTTCGAGCTAAAAATAGACTTCAGAAACCCTAATTTTCAAAATTTTCAAATTTTGCCAGTATCTTCCTGGCATCACACTGACTAAAAGCCCATACTTTATTTGCCCAAAAACTGAGTTTTGACCCCACTTTTACAAGTTTTAGACCATTTTAAGCAAAATGCCTTAATGAAGCAAAAATTTCGGTTTGGGTACAACAGCGTACATAATCACATCGAGTATTGGCACATTTGTTATATTGTTGGGATGTCTATAATTTCAAGAATCAAATTCGAAGGTTGAATATTTATATTGTCATTTACACCAACATCGTGACCAACAATAAATCGCTGAGGATGAATACTATCAGGTGCTTCATTGGGGATTAATGCACTAATGGTTGGTCAATTCATTGAGATAATTATATTGAAGACCTTCCAATTATCATAGTCCGGTGATTATTATTTTCCAATTACCATTAACCTAGAGTCATCGGGCATTTGTGGAGTGACTGTTGCGGAATATTATCGGGCCCTCCAGTCAATATCATTGCTATCGGTATTCTAGCTACATCGTGAGATTATTGGATTCATGATTGAAGGGAATGATGCTATTAGACATTGGTTTGAGGTGATCAATCACATTTTAAGTTGTCGTGACTTATTTGGAGACTATCGAGGGTTGGATTCTATCACCATTTCATACATGTGCGAAAGTCTATAATATGAGCCGACAATTCCAGTCAATTGACGCCATTCTTATTAATGTTATCGCGGATTTCAAACCAACACAACTTTGAAGGAGTTGAAGCGAGCATTGCTAGAGTTATCGAGCGATGATATGCTTAGCCGCTAACTCAGATTATTCTCCTGATGACTGCCCTAGCTAATGTGGTGTGGAATCGTGAGAACAAGACAAAGCAATTGTTGCCACCTTATGATATTGATATAATATTTCTACGCAAAGTAACATTACTAGCATGAGGTTAGAACTGAAACTGCAATAAGAGTCCGAGTGTTATATATTTGTGAATGTTATATTGTTTATCATAATGTTTAGACTAGAGTTGAATATCAATCTTTATATTAAATCGTGAATGCAATTGCTTAGAAATGGCCATTACTGCAATCCGTGTGAATAATAATTGGTCAAAAATATTCATTGTTGCAATATGTTGGGTGAAAATTATTTAATCCTCTTTTCAATAGATTACACAACCTTGATTTCAACCACAGCTGTGTGAGATGTAATCTCTCCTCTCAGAAAGGGGAGGCACCCTTCTTACTGCTTACAGAAGCTAAGTACAACTAATTGAATATTCACAAACATGTACACTACAATTACGAGATGGGGGTGTGTCACATTCATACTTCTCTTTTTTTTCAGAGAATATGTTTTACAATGCTTCACGATTGATAGTTCTGATTCGATACAACTTTAAACTAAAAACAAAGCAATAATTCCAATATTTCTATCTTGTCAAAGCAAAGCTTAGAGATACTAGGTATGATAATAATAAACAATAAAGTGAGAAAGATAAGCTCACAAAGGCACAAAGTCGTTCTGTAGCTTTTCACCGATGGATCCTTGAGAGATTAATGTTTGTCGTATTAGAAGCACAAAGTCTTCTTAGATATAACAATTCCACGAACATCATGAACAATTACAAGCACAAAGTCTTGTAGATCATTCAACAATAGTATTCAAACATAAACACAAATCCGAATAAAGAGTGTAACACAAAGTCTACACAGATTTATCAAAATCCCTTACATCTCACACACTAATCACCACCAATCTTAATAAAACCATAAGAGAATCGATTCCAACACAAAGTCTAGTATGCAACTTTCTTCTTTATTGATCAGATTCAAATTCACAAAGTTGAACACAAAGTTTCATAGATTTGTTTCAAAATGAGCAACACTTCGTTGCTAGAGTTAAAAGATCCTAGATTACAATAGGCTCCTCTCATATTTATAGATGGGAGAGGAGAGTAAATTTAGGAAAATCAAAAGAGTAAATCTAGGAGCAAATCTAGGAAAATCTGATCTAATTAACTAGTT
Organism: Sequoiadendron giganteum; assembly: GCA_007115665.2. NCBI lineage: Eukaryota > Viridiplantae > Streptophyta > Pinopsida > Cupressales > Cupressaceae > Sequoiadendron > Sequoiadendron giganteum. The sequence goes on along the minus strand of VCHN02000014.1, from coordinate 73,751,086 downwards.
GACTTTTCAAAAATGCCATCCATCTTTTTAGGAAAACATCTTTGTTTTTACATGTAATTACATTTTGCAAAATGACATGTAAAATGTCAAAACCTATCTACATAAAACATGAAAATGCTAAAACTGGGAAATCTAATCTAAGGAAAAATTTAACCTTTTCCAACATCTTTCTCCATGAAAACTTCATGATGACGTGCACTTCATCATTGTCTAGCATGGGAGTGTACGTTGGAGATGACGAGGATTCTTGAGATTGACTCCTCCGATGAGACTAAAAGCGTTTTGGTGCCTTTATCAAATCTAGAATAAGCTAGAAATCCATCATTTTGTTCATTGAAGCTATTGGGAAAGCTTCATCTTCAAATCCTTCTTGAACCATTGATCAACACTTCTTTGAAAAACTGAAACATGGGAAGAACTTTTTGGTTGTACTTCAAAGCCTTCTTGTAGGCAAGAACTTGATCAAAACTGCTCCAGAATCTGGGCACAAGAAATCAAAATGTATGCACGAGTAGACTTAATAATTTTGATGCAAAGGTAGGAAAAACTGAGGTTTTAGCATGGGGTATTGCATTTCATATGTAATTACTCAAATTTTCAAGACACTGCATAAAGGATGTAAATTTGAGCAATTTCATGGGTTTTGGAAGCTTGAATGCGATGATGGTGGAGAACAGAGTGGAAGCAAGCAAACTAGCAAATGGATGTGAACAATGGAGTGAGAAAAATTGAGCGAAACAAAGCTCATAATGCATTTTTAGATGATTTTTGAACGTTCAGTGAAATACTGTTTTTTGTGCAAGGGTGCTAAAAATCAACGCCCTTACAGCTTGAAAGTTTTGTCTTTTATGTAATAGCGCTAAAAATTAGCGCTCCAACACACTTTGAAGACTTGGAAAAAACTCATGTCCGAGCGCTAAAAATTAGTGCCCTTACATTTGGGAGGAAGTTCATCTTCATGTACCGGCGCTAAAAATCCCCGCTCTTACATCTTGGAATTTTTTCTTTTCTTACACAAGCGCTAAAAAACAATGCTTTGGCATGTTTTGGGAAGAAATTGCATTTTGTGTAAAAGCGCTAAAAAACAACGCTTCTACATATCATATGTCAAAGTGGTAAAAAATAGAGCTTGTGCATGAAATATGTAAAAGCAGTGAAAAAGAGAGCTTCTGTATGTGGCAGATGTAAGAGCAGTGAAAAACAGAGCTTTTGCATGTCACTTGTGGTTTGAGATGCAGAGGTGCTAAAAAACCCCAACATTACATGTGTAAGAGTGAAAAAATTCAGCGACATTACATGTGGGAAAATATGCAGTAGCGCTAAAAAACCCCGACATTACATGTGCCAAAAAATGACTAAGGCATGAAGTATGCAAGAGCGCTAAAAATCAGCGCTCCTACATGTAATATGTAAAAGCGCTGAAAATCTCTGACATTACATGTGCCCGAAAATGACTAAGGCATGAAATATGCAAGAGCGCTAACAATCAACGCTCCTACATGTAATATGTAAAAGCGCTAAAAATCCCCGACATTACATGTGCCAGAAATTGACTAAGGCATGAAATATGTAAGAGTGCTAAAAATCAGCACTCCGACATGTTTGACAATTTTTCTAACTCCCAAAGGTTGAGAGCTGACGAAGATGCTCATTTCGAAGCTCTTCGAAAGATGGACGAGAGGAGACCCTCAAACAAACTGTTTGAGATTTTGGATCGTGCATCGAGGTGAATTGAAATTCGCCTCGTTTTGCATGCTTGAACATCACAATACTACAAAACGAACAAGTTTCGTAGGGGGGTTATCTGTGAATTGAGTGTTGCTAGATTCCATGATAACAGTTGGCTCCAGCTGGGGATCTTCCTTCAACCGTTCTTTGAAACGAATGAAGGGAGAAGAACTCCATAATTCAAGTGCCTTTATCCATCCATTTGGCAACAGAGTCAAGCACAACTGACACAAAGCAAATCTACGAAAACAAGATGCAAACTTATGCAAATGCACTTATTGAAAAAGTAAAAGCCTACCTAATTAAAACTAGCCATCAATGAAACCGTTCACAGGTTCAACAAAATAGTTGCCTTTCTTCAACAGCTTGTAATGCCTTCCATGATCATTAGTAGCTACATGTAAATGAAGTTGAGGCACTTCTTCTTGAAAGAGATGAACAAGTTCAGCTACCTTTGAAAATATATCAGATATACTACTGCTCCAAAATGAATCATTGAATTCAGACTGCTCCTGCACATCTACAAATACATCTTTAGCTGCATTCTCAAGTTTATCTTCACACTCAGGTACAAGTGGAACCTCTATCTTCCCATTGGCCTCCAACCAAGAAAGATGTCTTATATGACATCCCCTCGATCAATCAAAGATTGAATGCTCCTTACTAGTTGCTACATGAACAACTGATTCATCAAGCATGGCAACCTCATGCTGATTGGAATGATCTCCTTCATGTGATTCTGATGAAGATATGACTGCACTGCATACTTCAATATGTTGTTTTCCATCTTCAGACTTGGGAAAATCTAAATTATTTATAATAAGGTCCTCATCATGCCTTTGGGAAGTTCTTTTATGCAAAAAGTGTTCAAGTGCATGACCTCGAAACACAAATGCATTTTTTTCAACTTGATTGAGACCTTCGTGCATGTCCATCTTTTTAGATCTCAAGACAAGATTGTCTTCATTCACTTGAACTTTAGAAAAATGACTTCCATCCTTCTGCTTTTCATCAATGGCTTTCTGAGACTGCATAAACCAGAATTGGGAGTCGCCAGCTATGTTTGCTTCCGTTTCCCGCAAGAGAATAGCGAGATCACTTGGATTGGAATTAGGATGCTTCGCTACTGCTTTTACTAATGGTGCCTCAAGAGCAAGCCTCTTCAAAGGTGAAGATAACTTGTGTTGATTCCCAACAGCAAAATTATGAGCAAAATTTGAAAATAACCCCCTTGGTATGTCCTTGCGAGGCACAAAAAACACACCTTGAGCTAGCTGCTTTTTGAGGACAAGTAGCTCATTTGCCAACCTTTGCACCATAGGATCCGTCCTTGTGATGGAAGAAAATAACTCCAAAGAAGGGCTTTCTTCAAATTCATTTGATTCAATTCTTATTTGCCCAACAAGAATGAGATCATCTTCAATTTCTGTCGCTAAGGTCTGCACAACTGCAAGAGTAGTTGGGGCTTCTCTTCTCAATAGGAAACCGACCTCAGGCACTTGAGCATTTACAAAGAAACATTTCAAATTCTGAGTTGTAGTTTGAGCAACAGTTGGAATTCTTCGTGTCAACTTGTTGAAGTGAGCAATGAACTCGCACATAGGCATGTGAGATTCCTTCTTCAACTGGGTGAGCTGAGCCAACAAAGCATGAGCGTCTTCAGGAGGTTTTAAACCTTTCTTCAAACTTGGCTATGAGAGTTGCCCAGTTTGTGATGGTACATGGCGCCAGATGATAAAACCAATCTGCAACGACACCTTGGAGAGTCTCCACAAACAACCTTACAGATACATCTTCGTGGTCAACACCATGAACTCCACAAGCGATGTAGAAAGCAACAACGTGCTCGTCAGGATGTTGTTGTCCATCACCAAGGAACTTGGGAAAGTTCTTCTATGAGCCTCCAGGAAGAGCATGTAGGGGTAGAGCTAGACTCAACGGACCAAAAGAATTTCCCCAGAGACCTTGAGCAGCCATTTACATGTCCTTGGTGAAAGCTTGAAAAACATATAAGAGAATAAATTATAATGAAAAAAGACAGGGGTATACTTCAAACAAAAGCGTGAGGCTTTTGAATGCGTATCGTGTCCCCAGCGGAGTCGCCAAAAACCTGTATTGGGCACGAAAGTCTTCATATTTCTTCTTTGTCTTCAGTACGAATGCCTCATCTGGACCAACAGTGTAATCCACAATGGTGTGAACTCTGGTGATTGATCTGCTTTGACGAGATAGAGATATTGGCATTACCACTTTGTTTTTAGTTTAAAGTTATTTTGAATCAGAACTATCAATTATGAAGCATTATAAAACATCTTCTCTGAAAAAAGAGAGAAGTATGAATGTAACACACCCCCATCTCGTAATTGTAGTGTACATGTTTGTGAATATTCAATTAGTTTTACTTAGCTTCTGTAAGCAGTAAGAAGGGTGGCTCCCCTTTCTGAGAGGAGAGATTACATTTCACACAGCTGTGGTTGAAATCAAGGTTGTGTAATCTATTGAAAAGAGGATTACATAATTTTCACCCAACACAATAGACTTACCACATGATAGTCAGTGATAAATGTTAAACCAATACCATTAATAGAAGAGTCTCAGTATATGCAATTTTTCATTTGAATGCATTCTAGAATAACACATCTCAACAAGTATGCAATATGTTTGACAAAATGCATACATCTGTCAAACTATAAAAATCGTAAAAATCCAACTGGTTTGGGAAAGGGTCATTACAAATAACAATTGGCAGATACACAAGCATAACATATAGAAAGATAAAATGTTATTCTGACCTTGTTTACAAGTAGCATATATTTATTGCACAGTTGTTGCAAGTAATAGTTTAATGCTACCCGATCTCCAATTATAATTGAATTATCTGCCACCTTTAAAGTTGCACTTGCATATAGAAAATGGCCCCTAAATTCATCCAAAATGGAGTCGTCAATTACACATCAAAATTCCTTATCCACATTATACTTCTTGGGTGATTGCAAGGATATACACGACGCATCATTCTTTCCTCCACCTACTTCTTTTAAACCCCTTCCTCTCCTCATACACCTAAATTCTTCATACACCTTGTATCATGCCAATGACACTTGTAGAATGGCGACGCTTAAGGTACTGACAAATATGCCATAATAATTCAATTCCTTCAACTCGTGTCTACAATATTCTAAAGGAAAAAGGGAACGACTTAGACACCTAGTAAGTACTCATTGAAACTTTTTATGATATGGTGTCCACAAAATGTAGTAACTTTCCCATGCTAGCATAAACTACATTCCTTCCTTTAAGTGTCACGATTTTGACAGAGCTGACCTGGCGGCTAATGGAAGAGAAGCGACACTTCCTACAAGGAAACTGATGTTGTCTAAAATAGCCCCTCCTTTTCCACATTACACAACCAATGAGGTATACCACAGCTATTAAAAAGATGGGGGCTTGAAAAAGAATTTGGAAATAATAACCACCGCCATTAATCAAACTATTCCCAGATGGTGCGAGAGTCTTAGTTGGTTGCATTTCTTTGGCCAAGGACGCTTATTGGTAACAAATTTGACTTAGGCGCTAAAGTATAAGATGCACCAATGATCAATTCCCATGGCTTAACCTGATGCGATAATGATTAATATTTCGAACTTGAAAATCTTCAAACTTGATACAGATCAAAACATCTGAAATTTGTCTTTTACAAAGACATCACAAATTTTGAACAAACGTTCAACTGCTCATTGAAGACCAATTGTGAACTCTGGAATGAATCCACCCAATAGATGGATTGGGTTTTCATCCAACCTGCCTACTCAAGGGTTTTCGTCCTCGAGTCGCCTGAAAGCTATGCTCTCAAAATTGTTCCGGATAATAATTTTCCCAAGATCCCAATGAATTCATTTTCATCACCTTTATTTAATATTTTCTCCATTCCTTTAATAAAGTCACTTTAATAAATAAATAAATAATTAATTAAATATAAATGTCAAAAATATTAGTTCAAGACAAATTAATATTTAATTAATTAAATTAAACTTTGAGGTGGCTACTCGAAAATTTTATGCTCAACATTATTGACAACCACCATGCATCCATGTGTGAGATGAAAAGCCTTGAACCAAATCTCAAAAATTCTCCCACTTGCTGCAAATTGATGGAATTATGTCAACTCAACAAATTAGGAGTATGATATACTGGATCACTGATTAAAAATGAAAGAACATCTGACTCAAAGTTGGAATCCATCAATGTCTCATTTGATAACGCTTAAATAATATATCTCCAATGCGAACTCAATGTTCTTGCCAAGCACATGATAAAAAAATCTTTACATACCTTGAGTCCTTCCAATATGATAAGAAGTGTCATCCTCAAGAAGCAAGGAATAATAATTCCATCCTAGAATGTCATGCTTTATGTGAGCCTTCAATTCCCCAATGTTATTCCATACTTGGTTGTTAAATTTGGAATATCAACAAGAACTGAATCTTACCAATCCACTCCTGTCATCATACAAAGAAGATTCAGAAGACATACAGTATAAAGCTTCCCTTGCAACCTCACTACGTCCAAACAAAACCTGAATTTTCATTGTTGTTGCTACCCTCAACGCACCATCCGCCAAAGCTCTCAACACTATCTTCCTCACATCTAACATAAATTCTAACTCCCTCATCTAAAAATCTTGATTGTATCTTTCAAGTGAATGCAACCACTGGATTCCCAAAAGATCGCTCTCACCAATCTCAATCACATAGAAATCATCAATGACTATATAGTCACTCGACTACATGCTCAACTAGGGAACCTTTCTACTACAACTCATTTCGAATCTATCAACCATCATGACACTAAATCTTGGAAAATTCTCAACCTGCAATCCTTTCCTCACCACAAGACCCTCATTAATGAAATTATGAGTCATCCTATCGTCCACTAAACAAGTAACCCGTTGTCCACTCAAGACTCATTTCACTCTAAAAGGCTAGTACTTAGGAACTCTTGATAGTGAAGCAATAGTTCCATGTGCCAAACCTCCTGCATCAACATCATCATGCTCTAGTGGTCACTCCTCATGTTCACTTTCCAAACTTGTGTCTACAACCTCCTCATCAATATCGGAGATGACCTTTGTGTAATGCACTTTTCCTTTCCCAAAGCACTTTTGACTGGATTCCCACGGTTCCTTGCAAGTGAAGCATAGCTTCTTCCTACGCAATTCATTCCTTGTTGCAAAATCCATCTTAGATAGCATAGGCTTAGGCTGATTGAGAGTTCTCCCATCTGGTTTGTGTTCTGGTTTATTATCCTCAAAACTATTCTTTTGGGGCTAAGGTGTAGGATGTGTAGTCTCAAGATCAAGCACCATCTAAATAGCATCCTGTAGAGTACTAGGCTTGAAATCCTTCACCAAACCTCTCAAATTACTATGCAAACCTTTAGTGAACAACATTACAACTCTTTTCTCTGACATGTCAAGAACCATAACAACCACCTCTTGAAACTCATTGATGTAATTGTCAACATCCCCGTGCTATCTAATCTTCACCAACTCCCGAAAGTACCCCTCAACATCCTTCCTGCCAAACCTAACAATCAATTTGCTGCTAAGCTCATCATAGGATTGAATTAGTGCATGATTTTGTATCACCAATCATATGTTGGCCTCTCCAAATGTAATGTTGAAAACTTAATTGTGTCTATCTCTGGCATAGGTTTAAGATTCAAGAATGTGTCCAACTTGTGTATCCAAGCACGTGTTGTGCTTTTCCCAGTTCCATCAAAGATAGGAAGAGTGAGTTTACTCAAGGCATGTTGATATTCCTTATGTGGGCCTTGGGGTCTTTGATCCTGTTGTGTTCTTCTCCTATCCTTATGTTGGTTCATGTATTGGTTCAATGTCATTTCCTGCGCTATTGCATGTGGGAGTGTATTGTACTCGTCATAAACCACCATTACCTCATCAACCAATGGTTGCTCTTCTTCCTGTGGGTTTTCTTCCTCCTCCTCGCTAGGTGTGAATGTAGGCTAGAAAGGCCTATGTGACCCACTTGTACTAGCACCTCGTGGAATATCATTACCTGCATTGCTACCTTCACCTATAGCATTTTGATTCACCCTAAGAGAATTCATGTCTTGATATTTATGACCAATAGTTGTGATTAGCTATTGTTGGGTTTGCATGAACTATTGCATCACCACCTAAACCCACCATTGTTCCACTTCTCTATGCAACTCTAAGTGGCTGCCTTGCCACTAATGCAACTGAGAATATATCCTCTTCCGGATAAGGTTCTGCAAATTGAATTTGTCTACGTTTTCGCTCTCTTTCAACGTAACGTTTGGCCCTGTCATCAGGGTACATAACCCCCCAAGCTGGCAAGATTTTGGCTCTGATACCACTATAAGGTCCCTTTGTTTAATTTGAACCACACTTTTTATTCCTTATTTTTAAACTCAATCAAATGACAATATATCAAACACTTTGTTTGCATGCTGGTACTACTGTAATTGTTTTCAGAATTATACTACAAAGTTTCCACCATTACAAATAACATATATTTGTCATAAAGGATTGAGGAATCTATTACAATATTTTTATAATGGAGAATTAAACTTTAATAGCAATTGGCAGATACACCAACATAACATATAGTAGGATAAAATATTGTTCTAACCTTGTTTACATGCAACATATATTTATTGCACAATGATTGCAAATAATGGTTTGATGCTACCTGATCTCCAATTATGAGTGGATTATCTGCCACCTCTAAAGTTGCACTTACATATAGCAAGCAACCTCTGAATGCATCCAAAATGGAGTCATGAACTCCACGTCAAAATTTCTTGTCCACATTATACTTTTTGGGTGACTACAAGGATATAGGACTATGCATCATTCTTTGCTCCTTCGCCTACTTCTTTCAAACCAGACCCTCTCCTCCTTATGCGCCTAAATTCTTCATAGACCTTGTATCATGGCAGTGACACCTACAAAATGGTGGCACTTAAGGTAACTGAGTTGATTTATTGGACCCATGATCCTTCTAGAGGCGGCACTTTGTTTCCATATTATTCTGCAACTCTTCAATGACAAATATGTCGTAATAATTCAATGCCTTCAATTCATGTCTACAACATATTAAAGGAAAAAGGCAATGGCTTAGACGCTTAGTAAGTATTCATTGAACCTCTTTATGATATGGCATCCTTCACAAACTGAGGTAACTTTCCCAAGCCAACATAAACTACATCCCTTCCTTTAAGTGTCACGATTTTGACAAAGCTGACCTAGCGGCTAATGGATGAGAAGTGACACTTCCTACAAGGAAACTAATGTTGTCTAAAAAATCGCCCCTCTTTGTCCACCTCACACAACCAATGAGGTATACCACAGCTATAAAAAGATAGTGGCTTGACAAAAAAATTGAAAATAATAACCATCGCCATTAATCAAACTATTCCTAGATGGTGTGAGAGTCTTAGTTGGTTGTGATTATTTGGCCAGCAATGCTTATTTGTAATAAATTTGACTTAGATGCTAAAGCAGTAGAGGCACCAACAATTGATTCCCACGACTCAACTTGATGTGATAATAATTAATATTTCCAACCTAAAAATCCTCAAACATGATATCGATCAAAACATTTGAAATTTGTCTTTTACAAAGACATCACAAATTTTGAACAAACGATCAGCTACTCATTGAAGACCAATTGTGAATTCTGGAATGAATTCACCCAATAGATGGATTGGGTTTTCGTCCAACCCTCTTACTCAAGCGCTTTTGTCCTCGAGTCTCCTAAAAGCTATACACTCAAAATTGTTCCCATAATAATTTTCACAAGATCCCAATGAATTCATTTTCACCACCATTATTTAATATTTTCTCCATTCCTTTAATAAAGCCGCTTTAATAAATAATTAATTATTTAAATATAAATGTCCAAAATATTATTTCAAGACAAATTAATATTTAATTAATTAAATTAAACTTTGAGGTGGCTACTCGAAAATCGGGGACATTATAGTGGGTTAGCATGTTGCAAGCCTATGACTTAGTTATTGAATAGATGAAGGGGAAGAATAATGTTGTGGCCAATGCTTTATCGCGAAGACCTCACCTGTGTTCTATGACGAACATCTTTGCAATTTCAAGAAACTCAAAACTTGCAGAATATACCAAAGATACATTCGCTAATGGTATAATTGAAGGAAAACTACAATGCGATGAGTACAAGGTGGTGGAGGAGCTCATTCTCTACAAAGATAGAATATGTCTTATCCTAGGATTGAAAGTAAAAGAAAATATTATGAGGGAGTACCATGACATTCCATTAGCAGGTCATCAAGGTTACTACAAAACATACAAGCAAGTACATGAAAGATTTCCATGGAAAGGTCTCAAAGGAGATATTTTGAAGCATATTAAGGAATGTATGGTTTGTCAAAGAAACAAGGTAGAATAGAGATTTTCAGTAGGATTGTTACAACCTTTTCAAATACCAAATAAAAAATGGGAGAGCGTTTCAATGGATTTTATTACAAGACTACTAAAGGTACAAGGGAAAGATTGAATATTTGTAGTGGATCGCCTAAGTATGCTCATTTTCATGCAATATCTTTTGAATATAGAGCACCACAGGTAGCCAATCTCTTCTTTAGGAAAATCTTCACACTACATGGGCTACCTAAGAACATTGTTGGTGATAGAGATAGTCGATTTCTTAGTTTATTTTGGCAAAAACTCTTCAAGTTGGCTGAATTTGAACTTACCCCAAGCACTAGTTACCACCCACAAACAGATGGGCAAACCAAAATTGTAAATAAGTGGCTTGAAGGATATTTGCAAAATTATGTCACAAGACAACAAATGGCTTGCGTCAAATGGCTACATCTCGGAGAATTTTGTTACAATACTACTCATCACATGTCAATAGGGATGAGTCCGTTCAAAGCACTATATGGGTATGAGGTAGTATCATTTAGAGATTTGATTCTTACCAAAAGCAAAGTTCTTGGAGCAAGAGACTTATTGCTACAAAGTATAGATATTTTAAATACACTCAAGTATAGCTTACATTACGCCCAAAATCAAAAAATGATGTATGCCAATCTTGGAAAATTTGAAAGAACATTTGAAATTGGAGACTTAGTCTTCCTAAGGTTCTAACCTTATAAACAACCCTCTATCAAGGTAAGTGAAGGTGAGAAACTCAAGCCAGGATTCTATGGGCCTTATAAGTGTATAAGCATGAATTTGCACCCCTAACGCAAATTACCTTTTACCCCCTTGCACTTTAGAAAACCTAAGGTGGAGGCTTAATTCCACTTAAGCCCGCTGCTCACATTCCACTTGGCACATGTTTTGTGTGTCGGTGGGGGCGTTTTTGTCGGGGACGCCCGCGTGGCGTGCAGTCGTCCGCGCGGCTTGCTTACGTCCCTGGCAAATTATTGCGGCTGGAGACTGTAGAGACGTTACACTTCCTATTGGAAGTTGAAGTGTAACTCCCCTCTACGGCTGGGCGACCCGAATATGGCCGCTTTTCATCCTTTCCTTCATATTCTTCATTCTTCCATCCATTGTTCGCTTCTGCAGAGTTTGGCAAGATTATTTGAGCATTCTCTCCACTTCATTCCATCCATCTTCAAGCTTTGTAGCAGCACTGCGCACTTCATAACAACAATCCACTACTCCATCACTCCGATAGTGCGAGCGCAGGACAAATGCCATTGCAGCAGAGGGTTGAGTTCCTCTCATTTTCTCCTCCACAAGCCTTGAGCGCTTTGGACGGAGGTGGTAAGCTCCTCTTATCTTCTCTATCGTATTTGGTTGAGTAAGCACATACTGTTTGTAGTGTCTTTTGTTTACGTAGCTTGTATTCCCTTCTTTATCTTTATTTCTATCGTGGCAAACTTGGTTGTCTGTGGAGGTGGAAACACCAAAGCATGGGTCTGATTGAGGCAGGCCCCTAGACAGCCCCAACATTTCCCCCCTTTGATTGTGTGCAGGTGGAGAGATCTTGAAGCAAGCTGACGAGAGGATTATTGAACGAAATCATCTTTGTCACCCTTGTGGTAATATATTTCCCTTATCACATTCGTATTTATGTTTCATTCTTCTTAATCTCATTCTGCTGTTCAAGAAACCTCTAAACTAGGCTAGCAGTCCTTTCTTGAGGATTCAACCTCGTCTCTCAAGTTTTCTGGCTGTACAGACGCCAGCGTGTCGCGCTATCATCCCAAAACCGCGCTTCTGTCCTCTGACAGAAAGCTACTTGAGACGTAGAGTTGACCTTAAAAAGCAACTCATCTAGTCTCCCTTCAACTCTTGGGATTGCAGAGTGGTCGAAGGACACCTAGTCCTCATTGTTCTCATCCCTCCTATCCTAATCTTCGTTGAAACTGAGGTAAGTTAGGGCAGCCTTTCCGCTCTTGTCCTTTCGTGACTTGGGGCCTCGCAGTGGTTGGTCCCCCTCTCTTACAATAAGATTATAAGAAGGATCAATGAAGTTGCTTATAAATTGGAGTTACAAGACAATAGTCGAATTCATAAAAAAATTCACGTATCTCACCTCAAGAAGATGCTAGGTCAACATGTTACACCATGCCCGCAGTTACCCCCACTTGATGATGAGGGGAAATTAACTTTAAAATTTGAGGCCATCCTTGACATGAGAGAAAAGAAATTAAGGAATAAGGTTATTCAAAAAGATTTGGTTAAATGGAAGAATTTGTCTATGGAGGATGACACTTGGGAAGGAGTAGACATTTTTTATCATCCCAATCATGCCCCCGCCAATGAATAAATCACAAGCAGATCGCAATTTTTATGAGGAAGAAATAAATGATATTATCGACTCTAATGAAGGGCCAATTAAAGTTAAATAAAATATCATTAAAACAACGCTTAATTAAAGAGGTGTGACTCTTGGCAAGAAAATGATTGATGAAAAGGTGTGACCCCTCCAACGGGAAGATATAAAAGAGGAATCAATTCAGCATATCAAGGGAAAAAGAAGAAATAGAAAAATAAATCTAAGACATCAATTCAAAATATATAGAGAATAGCAATAAATAGTATTCAAAAAATAATTTGTCGCAGCCATTGAGGATAAATCTATCAATTCATCAAGATGTACTTAGTCATCAATAATTGAGCAAATTCCTTGAGAAATCAGTTTTGAATTTGTCACATGAAGTAAGAAAAGAAAAAGTGAAATCCTTGTTTGACAGAGGTTAAGAACAAGGGTTTTTGTTTGTGTATCCTCTAAAACCTAAAGTAAGAAAAATAAAATCTTTGTGTCTTAATATAAGCAAAATATGTGTTACACCCCACCCTAAATTCCTAAAATTAATTTTCACTTTATGGTAATTAATGTGATGAAATTGTGAGATTATGAAACCTTGAAAGTTGCATATTATGATGGATTTGTGCAATGCTAAGTTATTGCATTTAAATGGAATGATGATCTAGTTACTTGATGCTATGAATGTGATGAAATGCTATGAGATGATTTTATTTCCTTAAAGAAAATGATTAATGAAAATGCAATGATATGATAATTGATGTAATGGCTTCTAGACTAACTACCTGTTTGTTTTCTTGAGTGGGATTGCAGGAGCAATCCGAACACCTCCAAGGAGAAAGAGGGGGGGTATCACCTGGGAGAAGGGAGTTTTGAATACTCTAACAATTCCATCTGAGTTTTGCATCGGTCAAGTTTTGTTTCTATAAACCTAAGAGTCTAAGGTTATCTCTAGCACAATAGGAGGTAAGTCAACCTAAGGCAATTGAGTCACTTTAATCCCTTTTGTTGGTGTGGCTATTTTGGGGTTTATTAACCTTCTTGTTTTTTATACATATATATATATATATATATATGAATATGCATATTCATTTACGTGTTCTACGTTATACTATTAACGTTATTATGTGATTTAAATTGTGAAGATGCCAAAAATAATGATACAACAATCAATGTCGTTACCCCATGCAAATAACATTCTTAATATTGAATGATTATTATCTTTATATTCTTAAAGATAAATTGTATTGGCTAATAAAGCCACATGTTAGTGTATTGCTCGACTCTTTTAAAGAGGAGCGTATACGTTTAGAGGCATCATATATATGTATATTGATGCTTACCAATAGGAATTCTAAAAGCTACGACGTAAGTTAGGGAAGGCGGCTAAAGATTTATTATATTTCAAATGCTACTAAAGCGGAAAAAAATTTGTAGGTATTCCTCCAAATGTTACTAAAGCGGAAAAAAATTTGCAGGTATTCTTCCAAATGTGACGCAATCCTAAGTATAGAGTAATCATGTCATGCCAAGTGATAACAAATTTTCTGACAACCGTTTCTTGCTTGTAGAATTTAGGAAGAGAGAAATAGAGTAGCGATGAAAAAAAATGGTTATATAACTTCTTCTTGGCAAAAGATACGGGGGAGGAGGATAGCAGGGGGTAGTAGATTTAACGAAGGGAGTTATGTGGTGCAGCAGGAGGGTGGAGGCATCACATCCCAATCTAGGATCTCAATTTTTTAATGAGTATTCCAAATCTGTAGTTTGCGGGGGGGCATGAGAGGTGATGCGAGTTAAGCACTCATGTCATAAACATCTACTTTAGTTATTCGAAACCATTGTTGGTCTCTATGTAGGTCGATACCTGCCAAGCCTAATTCGACGAATGTATCTATCATTGTCAAAAACCTCTGCTCTGCATTTGAAGAATCTTCATATTTGCTGAACATTTGATAGTTGGCATTGTAATAAAAAAATATCAAATCTGAAAGCAAGCGATGCTTCTTAACCAATTCAAAGCACTCTAAATCTTTTATGTCCCTCAAGCTATGAGGTGGCTTTTCTTGGGGGGAGTCTTGAGGAAAATTACGCATTCCTTCTCCTTTGAGGGATGGAAAATGTATGGGAAATCTTGTTACGTGGGGAAATGAATAAGAATCTAGTATCAAACATAGAATGAACAAGTCCCTTTGGGGGCTGATACAATGCCTCATCCCATAAGAGACTCATTAGATCACCAAACTCCTATCCAAAAAGCTCGGTGATGATGAAAGATTGGTCAATGATACAATAATAAGACCTTGGTAGAGAACCGATGAGTGTAGAAGACTCAGAAAAGCACGCAAGCTCATAGCAGTGTTGACTCAAAGGACCTCAACCTTGAATTTATCACAAAGATGCTAGTTAAACTTTGGGGCTTGGCTTGAAGCCACGAGCATTAAGGAGAAGGATCATGTTGTGAGGCGAGAAAGAGCTTCCATTATCATTCAATTCCATTCCATAGGCCTATCTGAAAGAAGGCAGTTACAAGAGTAAAGAAATTGTCTTACTTTGGCAGTGTACTGTAAGAGTTAGGATTTCATCCGTGCTCAAGGAAAGATAATATGAACAAGGCCAATGTTATGATTGTCGAGTTGGGGAGGCCTAGCTCAACTCTTGCTACTTCCATCTCTTCTTCAAGATTTAAGTCTTATTACTGGAGAGGCGACACAGGCTACCACAATCCATACAAGGCAAGTAATCTTTCTTCTTTTATAATGATATAGCCTTTTCTTTGTATACATGTATACATTATGATAATAATGGTTATGAAAACCAATATTGAGGCAGTCTTGCCTATAATCCATATCATGCATGAATCTTTGTGAGATTTATTTAAATGTCCACAACGAGAAAGTTTAATTCTTGATTGTTTTAGAGTGATTTTGATGCTTAAAAGGCAATTCGGGGTATGTTACCCTCCAACCCTTCTTGGCATAGTTATGTCTAGGGATGCAGCATGAAACCATCATTGCTTATTATGAGATTCTTTTCATTATTAAAAGGTAATATCAAACCATAGTTCCTTGGTTGGTATAGAACCAAGCTTGACTAATTGAGAAGTAAATAAGTGGAAGAAAGGACTGAAGCACACCCAAGTGCTAGATTTGCTATCAAGAATGCTTACTCGAGTAATTTAAAACTATTCTTGAGTTCTTTTAATAACTTCTTGTTGGGTGACTTTGTAATATTAATCGGGCCCTTGGAAAGGAAAATCCTCTTTCCTTCCTCGATATGTTCCTTATTGAAAACACCTAGGCGGGGTATTTGAAAAGGATGCCTATATCCTTTTATATAACCTTATGTACGTCTTGATGAGAAGGTAAAACCCCCTGAGAGTGGGTGAGAAGGTATTTGAAAAGGACGCCTATATCCTTTTATATAACCTTATGTATGGCTAAAGACACCTGAGAGTGGGTGAGAAGGTAAAACCCCCTTTAACCATGATGGGGCTAGAATTAGAGGTAGTAGCCTAGACCCTAGTTGTTGTAGATACGCAACGAAAGGATTCAACGCCCAAGTAATTTGACCAAACATGTTCAATGATAACTTGGTGAGTAAGCATTATGTTAAGCAAATTTATTGAAGACGGGATCAGTAGGTCTACACTTGTGATTACCTTCAGTTAACACGATTGCACCGAATTGCATAGAGGACTAAAACCTAAAGGAAGTTATGTTATTATCGGAGATCTAACCTTTACGATGTAGACTTGCCTATGTAATATTTGTACTACATTAATGACCGGGAAGGTCAAGAAGATATCATTTTGTGACAAGAATTGCTTAAAGTATTATCACGAGAGTTGTCACTCTCAAGGGTTTGGGTTAAGACTCGAGCAAGTGGTTGTAGCCAAGACCTAGGAAGTTACATGAAAGTAACTTAGGTGTTCAAGTCAGAAATAACCAACAACCTAGACGAATTATTCGCTATGTGAATCTCCACTTTCTAAGGAAAGATTCTATAATGAAGCTTAAACACTAAACATGCGAGACTATAACAAGAAGAAGAGATCTTCAACTTAAGACTAATATCTATTAGTAGTTATGTTTAAACATTTTGTCAGTAAATAAAGAATGTGAGTAAAGATGAGGAAATGAATTAATGAGCACGTTAGGTGCCATAGTGCAAGTTTGCCTAGACAATAAAAGGATAAAATCCTTGTTTCCTTTTGATAAATGAATTGTGATTTGAATTATTTTTCTTGAGATATAAAACTGTTTCATTGCAAGTGCCCCAAACCCTTCTAGGGTTTGGAATTGAGTCAAATACACCCAGTAGAGGGTACTATATTAAGAAAGGTTGCCTTGCTAGTCTTTGACAAGTTAAGTTGTTTGTATTAGCGAGGAAATGCCAAGTAAACCACTATGTAGGGAAATACCCCTTGCATTTTGTTTGTCCTGAACAAGTGGTAGTTGCCAAGACCTGATAGTTGCGCCAAGTAACCTGGGGGTTCAAGAAAGATCTAACATCTTATCAACTCAGTTGAGTTATGTCTAGTAAGACCATTTATGTCGATCTATAAGTTCCTTGTGAATGTTTATTGGGTGGAACAATTAGTTCCAATATACCCTAGGTCAGAAAAGGTATTCCAAGTCGAGTAGGGTGGGTGAACATATGACTTCTCTCTTAGAAGTGAATGTATTTATGATACAAATACTATGCCCATAGTGAGTGCAGTTGTCTATGCATGCACTTGTCGGTTCACTGTAACCCAGATACTTGGCTAGTCAGAGATGTCGTACATAGTTGGAGGGTATCCATAGTGCGACGGTATTAGTTAAGTAGGGCACAACACCAGAGCTCAGATGGCAGAACTAAGAGGGTTCTCGACTAATCCCTTCGTTGAAGGGCAAGGCCACTTCTAGTTAGGAAGATGTTCGAGGGACCGCTTAAGTCCATGGTTGGAGGTAAAGCACCCGAGTGATGCTCTCCCTCTTGCAGATGACATGCTAAGTCTTGGAAGACAAAAAGAATCCAGATGCAAGATCTCTAACCTTAATCCTGTAAGTCAATGTTTTATCTTAAATAGATGTAATCATTTCATTGAAATACATAAGTGATAGATGTTTGTTCTTTTCAGTTAGAAAAGATTGTGTAAATGCTTTGTTATATCTTTATGGTAATAGTTATGCAAGAGCATGTTCCATATTTAAAGAAAAAAAAATGTACCTCTTTTATCTATGTTTTAGTTATTTTCTATTTGGTGAATAATTCATGGTAACTTTTTGTAAGGAGTAGTTTGTTACAATATGCTAAGGGTCCCTTTGATCCTAAGTCTCCTCTAAAACAATTTGCAACAAAGTTACAAATCAAGCCTAAGACATCTAGAGCACTAGGTTGTCGAAGTGCCACTTTTGTAAGCTTGAATCTCAAGGCAGTATTCAAAAATTTAATGCCCACCTCCTTCATATCCGAGGCAAAGGTGTAGATGTAAGTGAGAAGTTGGCAAAAAGAATGAACTATAGGGCTAAGATAAGTAAGTTATGGGGTGATCTAGGTAGTGAAAGCAATGCAACTACATCTGCTTCTTTCTCAAAGGTCGAGACCTCATCAAAGACAAGGTTCTACTTCTACTACTTTGTAGAGGCCAATTGCACATATGCTAGTTTCTTTAGCTTCAAGGGCAACAAAGGCTAGTGGGAAAGACAAGATGACAAGTGATGATCCAAACCCACTAGCAAAATCATCAAATGTACAATTGAAGGATGAGGAAAATGATGCCATTTGCAAATTCTTCTTTGCCAATGGCATTGGCAAAGATAGCAAGGGTAGGACCGTCATATGTGCCACTATGTAATGTCCCTAATAGGAATTATGCTAATTTTAACCTAAATTACCAATTTCCCAAGTAGTCAATGGATTTAGAGAGTACCTTGGCTTGATTTAATCCCTCCAAACAAGTTAGAGATCAATTACAATAATAACTTAATAAGGAGAGTATTATGGTCAAACATTAGTAGATCCATAGTAAATTTGTTAATCCAGCTATTACTTTTCCTAGAGATACTCAACCATGGGTGATCATGGGAGAGAGTGACTCGATGGGGTGTCTTAGCCTCCCTAGGACCAAAGGCAATACCCTTCTACTAAAAGGTAGTACCCCTTCGGCCTCATGTGGCCCATTCCATTCATATGAGGTGGCCTGCTTAGTGAGGATTCTAATTTATCTGCTATCCCCTCATCTTGCCATCTTTCCTCATTTCCTCATGATTGATCTCCTTACATTGCTTATACCATGATAGGGTAGTGAGGTTTCAAAAGGTGCCTTGGTAGTCCAACTCTTCTAGGCCCAAAGGCTACCCTTCTACTAAAAGGTAATAACCCTCTGGCCTCATGTGGCCCATGCCATTCATATGAGGTAGCCTACCAAGAAGAGGGCTCCCTCACCATACCCCTTTGTACTCTCCTTCCTCCCATCATGATAGAGATATGTGCATAATAAATAATCAACTTCATATTTGCAAACAATCATATCAACAATACATGATAAATCAAGAAGGTAATATCATAAGTTACAAATAACAATATGCTATTATGCATAAACCATTAAACTCCCTTTTAAAGAATACATCATATTCCCATATAAGTATTCTAAAGTAAATATATTAATTTATTATTCTGAAATTCCATTTTACAATAAATATATTAACTTACTATGTTGGTAGTCAATTCTACAACCAATATATTAATCTGAAATTCACAAGATGATTATACCGACTATTATATGCCTGTTGGTCGATCTACACCTTCCTTTCTCCTTCTTAATTCCCAAATCAATCTGCTCTTAACACTCAGGAAATATCGTTCATGTAGATCGATAGACAAGAATCTATTATCCATACTTAATATTAAAGCATCATAATTGCTTATAAGGGTCAATAAATGCTGAAAGCATCATTATTGCATAATCGTATATATATATTATTCCTACTCTTTACCTTCCTTATTCCTAATCCGCTTCTTCTTTAAGGATCTTTGTTGTACATTTCTAAATTCTCAATCTGCTATGCTCAGAAATATATCTTCAGATTTTTCTATATTGTTCCCCATATATTCTCCTTTATTCTTATATCTTTATTTTTGCACTTAGCAATATATTACAGATTTGCTTATTTATTTTATTCTCCATTTTGTTGCTTCCAATTTGCTCCTACTCTCCTCTCACTATTGTAATGTCCCCATTTTTAGCCATACGCTCTTTTGTGGCTAATAGCCTATTTCCGGAAGCTCGTAGGCTAGTCAAAAATGGAAATTAGGGTTTCCTATTTTATAGGAGGTTTTGAAGGTTTCCATGTGAGGCTTTTTGATGCATGTCTGGTGGAGTTTTCTGGGTTTTTGAAGTGCTTCAGGATAAAGTAACATGCATGTTGAGAAAATGACATGCATTTCTAGTAGATACTTTGCATGCAAGAAAGGTTTCTGGGTTTTTCTAAGTTTTCAGAGAACCTCAGAATGGTGTAACATGCATCTCCATCTAACAACCTTTCCAAGCACTTACTATTTTTAGTAAATCATGAGGGTTGCCTAGTTTGTGCTCAAAATGAGTCTGGAACAACTTACTATTTTTAGCAGTATGCTATTTTTAGTAAGTTTTATTTTTGGCAGTGTCCCGATTGGCAGCAATTCAACGGTTCAAAATACTTTCTATTTCGGGCAAGGCAATTTGGAGCATATTTGGCTTTCAGCATTTTAAGGTTCATTTTGGTAAAATGATTTATTTAAGTCATTTAATGTTTCAAATTCATTTTGGGCCCCATGGCCTAGATTAATGACTTAATGTTGTTTTAAAAGGTGGGCATTTGAGTGGGACACCTCATTAAGAGGTATTTAATATTTCCAAAGTTAAATATTTATCTTTGAGCTTTGAATGCCTAGAATGGAGGAGAAATAAGTGTATTTTAAAATTAAAATATTTCAAATGAGGCTTGGGCATCCCTTTTGGAGGGAAAAGGTGGAAGATGAAAGGTCATCGAAGAATTCTATTTAAGAGAGTCTTCGCTCCAGCTTTTGATATCCATTTTGTACTACAACGAAGTGTTGCTGAAATGCTTTCAAGCCTTTAACTTCGAGAAAAGCATACCTCCTAGCAATTTTATCAGTTTCGTGTTTGAAAGATAACACCTAGCTGAGTGTGACTGCTTCTTCAATTCACAGTTGCAGATTGAGCTTCAAAGTTGAAGGTTTTGTTGTTATTTTCTGATTTTAGTGTTGCTAGTTCAAACCTAAGTTATCGGAATCGGCCCTTTACCCTACCGATTCCAGGTACGGGTACATCTGCAAACAGATACTTCCCAGAATCACTAAGGAATCGGACAGGATATCATATTTTCACGTCTGGAACACATCTGCGTTTTTCTTGCCGTTTTTACATGATGTGGCATTTTTGCAGAGTTTTCGAAGCATTTTTTATGGATTATTGCAACATTTTCGTGTGAAATAGAAGCTAAAAAACCCAAAATGAGTTTATTTCTCTTTTCATGGTCGCGTCTATTTCTCTCCATCATTTTTGGCTTAGTTTCTTCTGTGCGAAAACCTTAAGGCGATATTATTCCGATTGCAAGCCTTGTAACTTCGTTGGTCTTCCAGGTTGCAGGCGATTGCAGAGTTGAGGCGCAGTTGTGGGTATCAGCAGCGACATCTTCTCCCGCCATCTCCTGACTTCACGTATTTTTTCGACTGTTCTTTTTATTTTTTATTTTAAATCTTTTCTAAGTATGCTTTATACTAGTTTATAAATTTATTATTTTTATTATACATTTATAATTTATAAATTTTAATTTATAATAGGTCCTATTATATCACCTACGTATCCATTTTATAATATTATTATTAATTTATTTAATAACATAATATTATATAATATTAAATTTTAATTATAATATATATATATTATTATAATATAATTAGTATTATAAATTTATAATAGTTTAAAATTTAAAATTAGTATTTTAAAATAATAAATTTATAATATTATTATATAATTATTGTAAATTATAATTATATTAATTTTTTATGTACGGACGTATCCAAACGTACCCACCCCCCCAAAAAAATAATTGTCGTATCGACGTACCGTACTCGTACCTGTACCCATGTACCCGTACCCGATTTGGCAACTTAGGTTCAAACATAGCTGAAACAGATTTTCATTCATAGCTCCTTGTATGATTTTTATCTCATTTTGGGTATTGAAGATATCAATTTTACTACCTTGGGCGCCCCCTTTCTCCAAGTTTCAGATTTTTATATGAAGTATCCAATTTACTAGAGCTGGCCGCCCTTGACAGGAGGGTTCACTCATTTCCAGCTTGCATTGGAATGCGTGCATTTAAGTTTTGGAAACGTTTGAAGCTCTTTGTTGTCTTGAACTTGGCTGCCCTTCTCCTAGGCTGCATTTGCATTTGGTTTGGAGTCATTTGGATGAGTTTTGATGGAGTTATGAGCATTTTGGTGAATTCTCTTACTTGCTGGTCTGATTTGATGTGTTTACTATTTCTAATCAGACATGAAGTAATTATGATTTTCTGATATTTAGAGGCTAAAATCTGTTTGTAATCATTGTAAAAGAGTTAAGGTTAATGAACTTAATCATTGGTTGTATTTGGCCTCTATTCTGACATGTTTCGCAGTTGAAATTCATTCATCATACAGCTGGTTTAGTAGTACTAACAGCTGTTTCTGTCATGTCCCCGAGATCGTGACACTGCAGATACAAAGTATTGAGATATTGAATCAATACCAAAGTATAAATTACAATTTAAAATATCATCATAATTATAATTATCACCGATAACATTACAATTATGATGTTCAATATCAAAATATAAATATTAATAAATTAAATATTTATTAATATGACTATAAAAATATATCAATATCGACAAATAAGAAATGCAGTTTAAAATATCATTATAATTATAATTATCACCAATAACGTTGTAATTATAATAGTCAAATATGAAAAATAGAATTAGTATAAAACACAAATATTTATGATTATCAAAGATAATATCGTAATTATAATTATTATATTACATATATTAAAATATATAAGATTAAGATAAAAACAATAAAATCAATTTATATATAACCCTAAAATAAGAAGCATATAATATATAATAATGTTATAATTATGAATATCAAATACAACATTATAAATATTAATATAAATGCTAGCAATCTAAATATTATTATGATTATGATCTATAATAAATAAATATAACACATATATATAAAATCTGATATTATTATTAGAATATAGTAATAACTAACATAAAACAAATAGACCATATATTAATCGTACAAAAAGAACATAATAAAGGCAGCAATCAGCTTGAGGGGGGGATTTAATTAAAGCAGCGATAAAAAGTATTTAGAGAGGAGTTAAGATTGTTAAAGGCAACAATGGGAGTCATAAGGATATTAATGAGTTAAGCAATTCCCTTATGAAGGGTGACGAGTTCTCAACGGTCATCTCATTTAAAGAGATGCCACCTTTTAGGAGGGCTTAAGGATATAAGAGATGAATGAAATAAGGATGGGAAAGGGAGGAGAAGCAGATTTGGGAATATAAGTATAGAAGGAGAGGAAATGAATAGGAACAGATTTAAAGAGAGACGTACGAGCATGTATGAATGAAATATAAATAGGAAGAGGAAAGAGGCAGATCTAAGGAAGAAAATGAAATATATCTAATGTAAAAAGCAGCAACTTATGAAAACAACATTTCTGGTTAGAAATAAAGAAGTTCTACCAAATGGTAGAAATAGGGATATCTACAAAAATTGTCCGGCAATAAGGAGATAAGTATTTTATGAATTTAAATAATAAGTTAGATAAATGTTTGTACATTTGAATAATGATGTTTGCAGCAATTATTGAGCCTAATAAGTAATTGTGATTATTTGATAGGAATATGAATGTTTTTATCCTATGATCGATTAGGAAAAGAGAAAAAAAGAATATAGTTTGAACACTAAACCATCATAAAAGGATATCTTCAAAAAATCAGGGCAAGAATTATGGTTACTCCATAAGGGGACATTACAGTGGTATCAGAGCATCTTTCCTACCATCCTGTGTGTGCTTGAGCTACCTACTTGCCTACTTGCTTGAGCTAGTTGCTTGCCTCCTTGTGTTAGTTGCCTAATTACTTGAGATGGTTGCTTGTGTGCTTGAGCTACAGGAGTTACCTCCTCTAGACGATGAAGAACATCTTATCTGAGAGCCAGAATTTATCCTAGACACCGGAGAAAGGAAATTGAGGAACAGGATCATTATCGAATCTCTAATCAAGTGGAAGGGACTTCCTAAAGAAGATGCTACACGGTACAAAGAAGAAACTATTAAGGCATTTAAAAAACAAATTCAGGAAGGGAAAAACATAATGGCCCTTGACAAGAACAAGAAATGAACTTTGGATGTAAGATCTTAAGGATGGATACACCAAAATATAGGGTATCCATAAGGCCTGAGAAGTGAAAAGCTCGCTTCCAGGATTATAGGGTTGGATACACTTGAGAATCAAGTATCCAGAAGGCCTGGAAGAGATGTTACAATCTTTTTCACGATTCTAAGGCTGGGTACACTTAAGAGTAAGGTATCCAGAAGGCTTGGGAAGAGATGTTACAATCTTTTCTCAAGATTGTAAGGCTGGGTACATTTAAGAATAAGGTATCCAGAAGGCCTGGAAGAGACGTTGCAGTCTTTTCCAAGATTATAAGGCTGAATACACTTAAGAATAAGGTATCCAAAAGGCTTGGAAGAGGAGTTGCAATCTTTTCTAGGATTATAAGGCTAGATACACTTAAATAAGGTATCCAAAAGGCCTGGGAAGAGATGTTACAATCTTTTCCTAGGATTTTAAGGCTGGATAAACTCAATAATGAGGTATCCAGAAGGCCTGGAAAGGGATTACGTGTAACAAGATGTTACAATCTTTTTCCAGGATGAAGACAACTGTACCGGCCAAGAACATCAAGAGATTAAGGAAGAGAAGAGTTATAAGGTTGCTTGAGGACAAGCAAAATCAAGCAAGGGAGACTTGTGATGTCCCCATCACAAAGATAAGTATATATTTAATATATTTATATTTTAATAGATTTACACATTCAAATAGAGTAATCATTATAGAACATTCTCATTTAAATTATATATATATAAACGTGACTAACCTGTGTGTCGTTAGTGACAGATTAGAAGAGATCTTAGAAGAAACAAAGATGTTTTTGCTTGAGGACAAGTAAATTTGGGAGGGGAGGACTGTCATGTCCCCAAGATCGTGACACTGCAGATACAAAGTATTGAGATATTGAATCAATACCAAAGTATAAATTACAATTTAAAATATCATCATAATTATAATTATCACTGATAACATTATAATTATGATGGTCGATATCAAAATATAAATATTAAAAATTTAAATTTTTATTAATAAGACTAAAAATATATCAATATCGACAAATAAGAAATGCAATTTAAAATATCATTATAATTATGATTATCACCGATAACATTGTAATTATAATAGTCAAATATGAAATATAGAATTAGTATAAAACACAAATATTTATGATTATCAAAGATAATATCATAATTATAATTATTATATTACAAATATTAAAATATATAAGATTAAGATAAAAACAATAAAATCAATTTATATAGAACCCTAAAATAAAAAGCATATAATATATAATAATATTATAATTATGACTATCAAATACAACATTATAAATATTAATATAAATGCTAGCAATCTAAATATTATTATGATTATGATCTATAATAAATAAATATAACACATATATATAAAATTTGATATTATTATTAGAATATAATAATAACTTAGAACTAACATAAAACAAATAGACCATATATTAATCGTACAAAAAGAACATAATAAAGGCAGCAATCAACTTTAGGGGGGGATTTAATTAAAGTAGCGATAAAAATTATTTAGAGAGGAGTTAAGATTGTTAAAGGCAACGATGGGAGTCATAAGCATAATTATGAGTTAAGCAATTCCCTTATGAAGGGTGACGAGTTCTCAAGGGTCATCTCCTTTTAAAGAGATGCCACCTTTTAAGAGGGCTTAAGGATATAAGAGATGAATGAAATAAGGATGGAAAAGGGAGGAGAAGCAGATTTGGGAATATAAGTATAGAAGGAGAGAAAGTGAGTAGGAGCAGATTTAAAGAGAGAAGTAGGCGCATGTATGAATGAAATATAAATAGGAAGAGGAAGGAGGTAGATCTAAGGAAGAAAATGAAATATATCTAATGAAAAAAGCAGCAACTTATGAAAATAACATTGCTGGTTGGAAATAAGGAGGTTCTATAGAATGGTAGAAATAGGGATATCTGCAGAAATTGTCTGACAATAAGGAGATAAGTATTTTATGAATTTAAATAGTAAGTTAGATAAATGTTTGTACATTTGAATAATGATGCTTGGAGCAATTATTCAGCCTTATAAGTAATTGTGATTATTTGATAGGAATATGAATAGATTTAGGAATGTTTTTATCCTATGATCGATCAGGAAAAGAGAAAAAAAGAATATAGTTTGAACATTAAACCATCATAAAAGGATATCTTCAAAAAATCAGCACAAGAATTATGGTTACTCCATAAGTAGACATTACAGTTTCTTATTTGTTGCATTCTCTATTTTGTAATACTCCCGTTGAAGAAGTGATTGAGTCATATTTTACTTTCAGCACATGATATTTAATTTCCACCCACTGAATAAGTGGAAGTGTGGAATCCATGGTCAGCTTGCCGCCTTTATATTTGTAATAATTTCGCTCCCGTTGAATAAGTGGTTGAGCTCTCATGGTTGGTTTACCGCCTAAGCTTTCATTTCCAGCATTTACTTTCCTTCATGGTCGGCTAGCCACCTTTAGCATTGTAATATCTTTTCCAGTTGCTAACGATCCCCGACACCATATGCTATCACCTCGCCCACATTGGAATCTTGGTGAACATTCTTGGTGAAGTATTACTTTCCAAGTGGGTTATCTTAGGAGTTAATGCTAATTCAATGGTGTTTGAGTTGATGTTGTTTTGACAAATTTCAAAAAAATTAAGGGGGAATATTACAACTATCCTTATTCACTGCCCCATATATCATATTTAAATCTTCTTATGTTCTTCTCTTATTCGCTGCCTTCCCTCTAATATTTATTGCTTCCTTTATTAGATCTGCTTGTATATTCCTTATTTTATTTATTTCCTCTTTTCCTTCCTTGAATGCCCCCATATTTTCCATGATGTTCCCTATTTATGCCTTCCAAGAAATGTGATCCATTTTAAAAGACACAATGTTTCATACATATGCACCTCTTTCAAAAGAGGTGACTTTTGCCAAAGGATCGACATTTCCTAACATGTTAATAAAACATCAAACAAGTGTCGATATTATGTTTATCGCTAATAACACCAACCGCTGCTTTTAAAAGATAGCACCATTAGTGATCATGATGGAATTGCATTAGATCTTGGTTGTATTAACATAATCGTAGGATTCTTAGTGTTGCATCCTATCGTTGCTCTATAATCATTTAATGGAATGGCTATGTTTTGTTTGTAATCTCTATAAGCAATATTATTATATGATTGTTGTTGTTTATGTATATTATATGTTAATATATTTATTAGTTATGTATAACATATTATTTTTATATTAAATGTTTAAAATATATTTATTATTATTTTAATAATACTAAATTGTTAATAGTTGTATTTATGTTTTAATATGTATTGTATTTATGTATTTGCATTTCAATGCTTAGTAATTTTAATGTTCCATTTTGGGGACATGACACACTAGGGGAGAAAAACTTGAGGAACACAATCTTCAACAAGAACTATTCCAAGATAAATAAATTAATGGAGAAAATGTAGGAATCCTAGGTCACATGTCGATGCAACATAGTCATAGATGGGTGGACGGACATTAGACGTCATCCACTCATCAATATCATAGTTACATGTATAAAGGGCCTTATTTTCTTAAGACTTTTGATTGTTCAGGGCATCGCAAGGATGTGATTTTCATTTTCAGATCCTAAAAGATGCTATAGAGGAGGTTGGGCCACAAAATGTGGCCCAAGTAGTGACAGATGTGGCCCATGTGCGCAAAGTTGCAAGGAAGTTAATAAGGCAACTTACAAACATATTTGGTGGACTCCTTGTGTGCATGCCTTGAATAATGAACTCAAGGACATGGGAAAATTTGATTGGATCAAAATAGTTGTTAATGATGCTTGAGATGTGTAGATGTTTATCTGCAACCACCACACTTCACATGCACTCTTCAAGACCTTACCTAAGAAGGAATTCTCGAAACTTATTAAGACTAAATGTGCATTATATTTCCTTCTCTTGGAGAGGATGCTTGAGTTGCAAAAGATGTTGCAACTATGGTTATGATAAAATAATGGAATCAATGGTCTAAGTCCAAAACAAGGGAAAGAGAGTGAAGGATGTGGTGAAGAGTGATTTTTTTGGGGGTGATGCAAATATATTGTCTCCACCATTACTCCAATCTTCAAGGCTACCATGCAAGAGGACCCCATATTGCAATTCTACAACAAACATATTCAACCAATCATTCAACAAGATGAGACAAGCTCAACACTCTCTTGTACATGGCTACCTATGCATTGAACATGAAGAGGTATGTGAAAAGGCCTAGTAGAATTAAACCCATACAAAATGGTGAGATGAAGCTTGTGCCTACATATAGTGCCTCGTGTCTCATTGACTGCAGGACACTTCCGTACAAAGGCAATCCAACATTATGATGGGATGTAGAGCTAGAGGAGCCAAAACATTCTGATGATGAAGCTACACAAACAAGGTTAGTTGATATTGGTTTGGAGGAGCTTGAACATGTGGAGTCCAACAATTCTAGCAAAGAGTTTGGGGATGATTAAAGGCCTTGCTTCACTCCATTTTGCCATTTTGAGCATTTGTCATTGTAATCATCATTATAAAATTTTGAATTCAAAATTTTCATTGTTAATGTTCACTTCAAAATTCAAATGTTTAATGCAATCAAAGCAATGTGTTTCACAACTTTAAAGTTTACTGTTTAGTAGTTTTGCTAGTTTGCCAAAGTTTCATTTGTAATTCTTATACTTATAATCTTTTTATAACTATTTTTTCAAGTACTATATGTATTTGTGCTGCCATCCCTCTCCCATCCCTGAACTTAGGCTCTTGGTCCCCCATCCCTGAAACTTGTCCCCCCATCAAGAAGCTCTATGGGACTATTGTTCTTTGTCACTGTGCAAACTTTAATTATTCCCTAATATTTTTCATCCAATGGGCCTTTATCTTGTGTACCCACATAGCTCACAAATGGGGCATTTCATTCTTTTGAATCTCTTGGATACCACAAATTGTGTGCAGTACTTCCATCAAGAGTAAAATACTTCTTAATTTCTCCTTTCTGACTGAGAAATATGAAAATGAAGTTCAGCCAAGGGCCAAATTCTTTTTTAAAATAGGGAATCCCCGATTGCAGCTAATTACAAAATATTTTAGCTCGGCATTATCCAAAATGTGGCAAAAATGCCCCAAAAGGATCTAACTATATGCACAATTCTATAAACAAATGTAAATGTCATAAACTTAGGAAAACATGTAAAAATCAAAATATAATAAAACTGAAATTATAATATTTTCTAGGCAATAGAAAGTACAGGTCAATGTGCTAATCAGGGAAACAATGGTCCAATGTTTGGAAAAAGCATATAATATGATGTCCAACTTAATGTTTGACAGAAACTAAGTCTCCAATGGTGACTCTAGTGGTGCTCAAGTGGGAATAGCGTTAGAAATTCTATGTTTCATAATTTTGTTCCAATAACTAGTGGTGATACCCCATCCTTAATTTAAGTTACACTTTTCTTTTCCTTACCAAAAGGGAGGTCTTTTAAAATGAAGAAATGCAGCCTAATATCTTAAAACTAGAGGGACATATATCCAAACAGGAGAGACACCCGAAGGCATCAGGAAATATCTATGCACTTTTAAAGGCATCCCTGCTCCATCTCCCATACCAGAGATGCATCGCCTTTGCTCGGAGGTAGAGCAGGGCCTAAGACACATCTCCCAATTTGAAATCTCTTGAACCTGTTTGCAAAAGTAGTAGTAAATACTCACATTGTGTAGTGTACCGACACTCTGCTTATCTGTTTGCCACTGAGTTTTGTAGATCTGATTTTGTTTTGGTTTAATTTCTCTTTTTGTGCTTTGAGTTGTTTGCCAATAATGCTAGAAAGGGACTAAAAAGCATATACATAAAAGAAACTCAAATAAACTAAGGTACTGAAACAACTTGAGTACATTGCTCAATTTAGAGGCCAAATATAATTTCTTCATTACAAAATAAGATGCTTACAACATATAGTTTTCATTAGATTTGAAACTAACAATATCTTATATGGTATTTTAACTTACAGCCAAACATCACTATGAATAGTGACTCGCTACAGTACCCGTGCCCAAAGAAATGCACACAACTTTCAAACAATGAACTTCTCCCACCAAAAACCAGTATGGGATGTCTTCTAAGATAAGGGCGCCCCCTTTAGGAAAGATAGCAGCCTCTAAGAAAAGGCGTCTTTTTTCATTTTGCTGGTTGAAACCCTCAATAAAACGCAGCTGGTTGTAGCTTACAAAAAACAGCTCCAAAACTTCTCAAAAGTGAACAGCTCTTGCGTAAATGCCAATGGAGTCTATGGCTGTCAAGAACACTCAAAAACCAGCTCCAAATAACCTGCAAATAGCAACACAGGTCTCCAACTGAAGCAGCAATAACTGATCAACAATTTTAAGGTGGTGTTTCACACTCTCAAGCAGCTCAAGAACAAAGAACAGAGCCCCACCAGGCTCACCCACTGCAAGAAATCAGGAAACCCTAGCTTCCTTCCTCCTCCAAAGCAACACTCCCAAGTTTCATCAAGCAAAATCATTCACTCCTGAAGAGGGTCGAAATTTTCCTTCTATTTATAAGTTTTTGCATTAAAAAACACTATTCATAAAAATGAGCACTATTCACTTAAGCTATTTCTTTTTTTCACTTTATGAATGAATAGTAACTGAAAAATATAAAGTGACCCCTTCCTTTTAAAGACACATGGTCCCTAAGCTAAGGATGGTGAAATAGAAGATGAGTATCATAAATTTAAGCACAAGTATCCTGCCAAACGCAACAATTCACCTTGTCACCGTACTCCGAAGACCCATACTGCAAACTGACGACCAAGTGCCCGTCCAAGAAACCCTCTATCCAAAACTATTAGCCTACGAGGGTCAGGGAAATAAGCTAATCCCCCAACTCTGATGCTCATGAAAAAGGGGACATTACACATTGTAAGCATAAGTGAATCAATTTGGCCTATACAAGATCTACAAACAACATGGATGGCAGCTCAGCCTGTGCTTGACTTACTATAACCATAAGAAATTCAGCTTACAATAGACAACTTAAAAAGTAATAAAATAAACTACATCTAAGACGGAAGCTTCCAAAAATTAAGTAGAGAAATCTCCTCTCAGTTAGAATTCAAAGTTTACATACAATTTCAAAGAGGAGCAATAGCTTGTAAATCGTTACAAAAATAAATAGAATATAAATTTCCTCTGCCTACAACATAAAAAACCCTAATATTTCCACTCAAGCTAGATTTCCAAATAACAAAATAGGAAATAAGTTTGAATGGAGAATTCAGACAAGGATAGGAAGCATGTGCTGTAGACATTCAAGTACAATATCAGAAGGATAATAAAACAGCAGAGTAATCATTTTAAACCAGGTAGATACTTGGGGCCATTATGTATTTTCCAAAAACACAGCCACTAAACATATGATGAGAACTATAGTTGTCATCATAAAACGAATCAATCCCGTGGGACCCTTCAATTATTTCTTTTGTACCACAATAGCAATTGATTTTCTCTGTAACATTATCCGCAATAAAAATTAAATCTTAGGCTGAGCTGTAGAACTCCAAACATGTTTCCATACTCTATTATTAAAGACACCATTTTCCCATTCTGCCACCATTTGGCACGAAGAATGCATTCCTCTAATTAAGTTCTTTCTAAAAATATTTGAATAGGAGGAATACACTAAGGATCATTCCTCTGACCCATAAAATTAAGATTTAATGGACAATAACATGCAGAAGCCGAAAAACATACTGCATGTGTTAAAAAACAATTGATAATATGCACATTTTCTTCAATGCCTCTCACCTGATTAGAGTTTCAAAGATTGCATGACTACATTTTCTGTAGGGTTATTTTATTGTGTTCTCAGAAACAAAGCTTTGTGATTCACCCATAAAAAGCCTAACCTCATCTCCAACTGATTTCAGTACACATTGATATCAAAACTTATTGATATGGATGTGTTCTTGAAATGAATGAAAATATATTAAGAACGAACTACAAATACAATAAAATAACTAATGATGCTGTTATTTACTTCTATTCCTTTTACATGATTCCAGTTCTAATAAATCAAGAATGCAAATATTTACAAAAAATGTCCAAAAACTGTATTACTTACTCACCAAAAATTGGTAGACTAAAAAAGGCATTATTTCAGAATAAATTGTCTTGATGCAAGGAAAGAAAGTTCAAAGTATGGTCAGAAAGTAAGAAAATGTAACAGAGTACCTGGAATGAGCTTTTTCCATCTGCAGGGCTGTCATATGACATCATATGTAGCATTAGTGAGTCAAAATGTGGTATTGTAGCCTTTTCAGCAGGAACCATTAACCCACAAATGCCAAGAAGTGTCATTGCACAAATAGATCTAAGTACACTTGACTTTCCACCACCATTTGGTCCAGTAAGAAGAAACAGTGATTGCATTTGAATTGTGTTTGGTACAGCCGCTCCCTGTACCATGTTGAACCAATAAGGCACCAAACCTACTACTTCTAATTGATTTCTCACTTCTCCAGATTTTTCCTGTATTTTGAAATGCTGCAATCCATGAGGCTTTTGAATGAAATAAAACTCCAATAAATAATATCTTCATGAATCGTAATCGACAGATTGTTTAACATTGACTCAAAATATTATTTTTCTAGTGCATTTAGTTACAATAAGTAATCAGAGAATATTAATCAAAAGACTAAGTTTGAGTACATAATTTTACCATCCACCTAATAAGTAATTCACCAAGCCTAAATGTAGGGAGCATCTATCAAAAATAAGCACATGAGAGAAAGTTGAAACCTCACAAGCCAGGTTGTACCACTGTTACAGTACTTAGTACAAAAGAATCCAATTAACAGATGAAAATCGCATCTCCCTGTTAATAAAGCATTGCATGTTATAACAGATTACATTTACAAGTTAACTTACTGATGAATTTGGATTCTGATTAATCTCTTTAAGCATTGGAAAGACCCAATCGCGCCTCCTCCCCTCACTGCATGAACACCATGATATTTAAAATTGTATGCAATCATTGTGAAAGAAAATTATTAGAATGATAAATACTGCTTTAGAAAAATTTCAAACATAAATGCACTGGAAAAATTGTTTGAGAGCACAACATCAATGTCTAATTTGAATATAACACATACAAGACAGTTAATTTACTCCATGGCCAGAACTACCTAATGCATATATCTCATTAGGACAATCCCAGCACTATACATTAATACAGAAAAATCATTACAGTATTGTAAAACTAAATAGGATCTAGTTGAAAACAACACTATATCCTGTTTAGCATACATACACGGTCGAAATTGGTCTGAAATTTCAATAACTGTTCAAAATGACGAACATGGGAGCTTGAAAGCATAAGCACAATCATAGAAGCAAATATCTTTCTCCAAAATATATCAGCAAGCCCAAAGAGAGAGAGTTTCAATTTTTCAAGATAATACTATGAAAATCTAAGTTATCAGGTACTCCAATTCTAGGTCTAAAACCTGTATCGAGCCGTCCTAAGAGTGGGAGCAGTAATGGGTGCAGCCAGGGAGTATCTTGGCCGCCTTGAGTTCCCTGTTGGTACTCTGTTTGCATATCCACAGGGGACCCAAGGTAGTCAGGACACTCCCAAGCACTCCCGCAAGCATTGTTCAACACTTCCACAACTATATTAATGGGATTTTTTAGTATCTTAAAATAGCTTCCACATATCAGTTATCTTTCAATTTCACTGAATAGTTTGTAGAATCCATCACAACCACTATGACCCTTTATCTGCCTTAACCATAATGATATCATGATTTTGATTTCGTTTATTCAATCCAATATGTTTGTCTTTCATAAAGTTATTTTAGGCAGCTTAACATGTTTGAGAAGTACAGCTCCCTGTCGTCTAATTTATTCTGCATCAATCTCCAGTAAATTATAATATTGCCTTCTCAAACTCTTGGAAAGATTAAAATATATACAGGATATGCCAAATTTATGATCATAAAAAGTATAATTCAAAGACAACTTCATTTCTATGAGGGTAATTATGTGTTTGGTAACACCATTAGTTACTACTAATATCCCTACAGCTTTGAACCAGTGATGAATAGAAGAATCTCAGAACAACTAAATACATGCAGAGACAATTCCAAAGGGCCGTTGAATTGAGGTTATAAATCATTCAAACTGATGAGATATTCTATGCAAATAATTGTTTAAATTGGCATATCAGAAAACATTGATCTGCAAGTTTAATTTTACATAAGCATATTGTCAGATCCTTACAGCATAAAAGATAAGGGTGCCTTAAAGTTTTTCACTTATTTTACTAACATTTTTTAAGACATTCTGCATATGTACTTGAAGAAAGCTACTGTGGCATGCTATTCTACCATTAGACCTTCTTTAGTATATACCAAATTAAGCACATTGCATAGTAATAGGAAAAGAATAGCCCATCTGGTGAGTAAGATGAATTCCTAACCTCACATGTGCAAATAATGTCTTTGTAATAACTGATAGCACAGATAAGAACACGATAGTATTTGTCTTTAGTTGCAGCTCTTCTGCAAGTCCCCTCAAAATTTCCATAACTTTCAAATTTGCTTGTACAACTGCCTCACTGTAGCTGCAAAACACAATATCTTCTAAGAGATAATATGTGGCAAATTTCCTTCCCAATTTTCACCTCTAATACATAAAATTGATTTTACACAAATACTTTTGAAGGAATATTCTTGTAAAACTTTGATTCTTGCCATTATATAGGGAATGTTATTTAAAGATCCTAAATTTGTTACACATTGAACTCCCAGCCATTCTTACACAACATTACACACTAATTAGCTCAAACAATGTTCTAGTCCAGGATCAGGAAGAAATCAACTCAGTAATCATCATTAGATATTCGCAGTTGAGAAAAGAAATTTCTGCAGAAACATGAATGTAAGATAAATGTTTCAATTCAAAAGTTGCCAGCCTATTCATCAAATGGATTGTACCTAGTTAACGCTTCTTCTACTTTTGGAGTAGTATACCATTCACTGCCAACTTTCTTCCCTTTTGCATCTTTAGCAGGTATTAAGTCTTGTATTTGTTCCTCACCAGGAGTGTTGGCCCACACAGCAGGAGCAAAACATTTTCCTTTAAACCAGATAGACTCGTGGTCCTTGGAATAGGATATTTCCCCCTTGGCCCCGCTTCCTAGAGGACTAATAACAGCTTTCACTCTTAAGACAATTGGAAGAAAATCTTCTTCTACCTGCAAAAAAAACAGCAAATCATCTACATTTGGAAGCAGTACAAAAGCCTAACTAAATACAAAACATTGTCCTCCAGGGAAAAAAGTTACTGTGCTTCAGATGGGAACAAAAAGTATGATTAAAGATCTAGTCCTACTATTTATAAACATGGCTTTTGATGAGTCTGATATGCTGTACACACTTGGCAGCTGCCAGCTACTAGTAGAAAAACATTAAATGCGAAAACTGGCATTAAATGATGCTATGCATGCCTTGATAACAACTTTATAATTCTTCTGCCCAAAAATGATTCAAATTACAAACTAAAAGCTGCATTGTTATTAATAATTGATATTGTGCAACTAATTCAACAGAATATGTAATTTAACCCATCAGGAAATATATTTGCATTTCACAAAGAGAATTAAACTAGAATAAATCATAAAAAATCACACATAACTTACAGCCAAGCACAACGCTTCAGCAGCTCTCTCAACTTCCATAAAAACATCTTCTGCATGTACACGTTTTACACGGCCTTTCCATGAAGATTCCATTTCTATAAAAAAATTGTCAGGGATGACAGGAGAACTGTAGATTTCTTGATCAGACTCTCCTTCAAGAACAATTACTTTTCCAATTGCATCTGCAATCTCTCTACATTCTGTTACCTGCAATTAATATATGACAGAGCATAATCCACTTACCAACAAATTTACTAAACCCCTGTGCTATCATGTTACATATCTCATAACGTATACACAGTATTGAAATATATTACACGATTTTTTAGGGCCTCATAATGCTTTTTATTTGTCAAAAATGAAGACAAAACAAAATCGAAAATAACCTAGCATTACTAAATCAATTCTAAACAATGGCGGTGCTGTAGTAAATTCTACCCACAGTGGACTGATGGGACATCATTTCATGAACTAAGTTATTAATGTAGCTACTTCATGCAAGGGGCATAGCAGACAAAGACTACTGAATTGAAGATCATTGCAGAATACATCTAGTAGAAAATAGAAACAAGGGCACAACGGACAAAGATCCAATAAATAGAGCCACTAAACACCAACTTCAAAAGCACAAAGAATTCTTGTTCTGAAATTCACAAGATGATTTACTACAGATCCAATCCTCTGATCTCCACTAAGGAAACACTCAAAAATAACAGCACCATTCAGTTTGCTAATTCAGCCAAAAAAAAAAGGGGTTGGGTTCATTTTGGGTTTGTCCAAACAAAACAAATATAAAATCATAAATATATATATATATTTGCAACCTAAAACTAGGAATTAAGTTTAGAATACCACATAGCATCATATAATAAACAAAAAAACATAGTCAAATCGCTGGCCTGCACCCACCAACTCTAGAAACGAAACGTACCCAAATCGAAAACGGAGTCGAGCTTGTGCGTACGAACAAGAATCAGATTTTTTGTTGCGGGGACATTTCAAAGATCAGACGAGCGATTCCGGTCATTTCGAGGCCTGACGTGTCGTACCCAGGTCAAATCTGAACCATTTCCGGCGACGTTTGTCTTAGTTTTAGGATCAGAAAATACAACGCATGAGACAAAGAACACAATAGTTTACCCTGGGAAAACCCTCCTACTCGAGGGAGAAAAAAACCCAACAAAAAATATATCTCATATATGTAAAAGTGCAGAATACTATTTTACAACTAGACCCTTCTCAAGGGCGAATTGATACAATGAATTAATAGCATCTATCCTTTGATGCAAAGATAAATATGTTTCTTCTTGAAGTCGATCTGCTGCTACAAAGTGGTCTGCTGCTGCTTCTTGAAAGAATGTGAATATAAGAATGACTGATGATAAAATGGATGATCATCTCCTTCTATATATACAATGCAAGGAGACTGTTCACAAGCAAGGTGACTCTTCACTTGGGTTGGCCTCCTTTTAAGAAATAGTATAATTTGTGATTAAGGCCGACTTGCCTTATTGATTATTTATTATTTAAATTTTTACTTAGGAGAAAATATCTCCCCAAGCTACAAACACTAACACTCCCTCTTAGCTAGGGAGCTATTTTCCAGATATCCTCGTCATGGAGTCTCTCAACATGACGCCCACAATAGCTACACCCATTTGTGGAAAGTTGTTCATCACGAAGTCTCTCAACATGATATCGTCATGGAGTCACTCAACATGATGTCCACCATGGCTACTCCCATGTGTGGAAAGAAACACATGTACATGTGTCCATCAGGAGTCTCTCAACGTGATGTCGTCATGGAGTCTCTCAACATGACGTCCACCATGGCTACTCCCATGTGTGGAAAAACACAAGTACAAAGGGTTCATCACGAAGTCTCTCAACGTGATGTCGTCATGGATCTCTCAACATGACGTCTCATCTCAATCTCAGAGATGAAGGGCTCGCACAACATATTTCTTCGTCTCAGAGAAATATACACTACCAGGGCTTTCACCTCATACTTCTCCGCCTCAGAGAAATATACACTCCAAGGGCTTTCACCTCATACTTCTCCGTCTCAAAAAAATATACACTACAAGGGCTTTCACCTCATACTTCTCTGTCTCAAAGAAATATACACTACAAGGGCTTTCACCTCATACTTCTCTATCACAGATAAATATACACTATAAGGGCTTTCACCTTGTTGTACCCCAAAATTAAAAATTTTGCTACACTTAGGCATTTTGAAGAAATGAGTCAAGATACTGTTAAATCTGTCAAAAAGGTCAAAATTGGGATTTGCATGTCTTGCATGGAGGTCAAAACCTTGAAATTTTCAAAATCTGACAATCTGGGTCGGCTCAGAGCGACCAAATCAACAATACCCAAATTTCAATTTTTCATCCCTAAATTTTAGGAAAATTTCTATTTTTAGCAGTTTTCTAAAAATAGAAACTTTTTCTGGGTTTCTTACGAAATGGATACTTGTAAAATTTTCTAAAAATAGAAAGTTTGGCTTTTAGGGTTAAGACTGATTTTGATTGGCTTAAAATACTTGTTCATTAGGCTGGTGCGGTCAGAATCACAAAAAGATCAGTTTTACCCTACTAGGTCTATTCTGCTTTTTCAGAAGCTTTTTCGAAGATCCAAGGTTATCAATGGAGGTCAGTCAACTGCCAGGTGTCAGAATCAGATGTTCAAGCATCAAGCAGAAGCTGTCAACAATGAATGTGTAGGAAAAACAGAGAAAGGAGAAAAGAATTTGAAAGGGTCAAAAAATGCAAAAAATTGTTTCACTCTGGTGAATCCAAGCGCCTCCGGTCAAGAAGGGCGCCCATACTCCTATGCCTTAGAAAAATTTTGTATCCGGCAATCGAGGCCAAGGCAAGCACGTCAAACAAGGCAAAATTTGAAAATGATAAAAAATGGCTAAGTCTGCCAGCCATGGGCGCCCATGAAGAGAATAGGCGCCTAGTTTTTCAAGGTATCATATGATAAAATCAGAAATGTAGCTCCCAGGAAATGTTGGTCAGATCTATCTCAGCTTCGCAAAGAGCTCGACAACGCAATCATATGATCACTCAGTTTCCGGCAAAGTCAAATTAAACAAGGGCCATGATGAGAGGTGTTTAGAAATCTAAAGGTAAAAATGATGAAAATATTCTAACACTGGTGAACATGGGCGCCCCTGGAGAAGAAGGGTGCCTAGGGTTTAGAGCCACCAGAAATCAGTTTCCGGAGATCAAGTATCCAGAAGACCCCTTCCAAAATCATCCTAGCTATCCACTGGACCTGTCAGCCAGTCAGTCTGATCAGCACAACGCCCGGAATCATGAATTCATCTGAAGGTCAAAAGACAAGCATAAGTTTGAAGATCAGTAAAAATGGCTAACTCTGGAGAAAATGGGCGCCCCTGGTAGAGAGAGGCACCTGACAATTTGAAGGGTTAAATGAGGTTTTTGACAGATGATGTCTCCAGAACAGTGTTGTCAGATTCGATCAGGCTCCGTGATGCAACGGTCAACTTGTTCACCGGATCAATCTGGAAGTTGGGAGACAGAGTCAAAGTAGGGTTGAAAATGGAGAAAAATTGGCCAAGTCTGGGGAGAAAGATGGCTTACCTCAGAAAAGGCGCCCAACTTCCAATGCCTTAGTCAAATTTTTTAAGATTTCAAAAATTGAAGATGAAAACAAAAGTCAAGTTCATTACACAAACTTGAATTGGGGTTTTGAAGAATTAGGGCAACAAAAAGTTGTTTTCTCAAGACAGCTTATTTAAAGCACTTTTGTGTTTTATTTTTCATTATTTTCTTGCAGGTGGTCTTCAAGGAGAAACAGAGCAGCGACTTCAAACCCTTATTTTCAAAGATTCAAGAGTTTAACTTGCTGGTTTTTCAATAAATTTTCAGATCAGCGCTCAAGAAGGCTTGCTTTTTCATATTTTTTCATCCAAAACACCAAGTCTTTGAAGAAGGAGGTCATTACTTTCAATTTTCAGCAAGCTGGTTCATACTGGTTCTATCTTCTAAATAATGTTTGAAGAATTTTCTCAAGGTTGCAGCAGCTGCTTTTTATTTTGCATGTCAAGGAAAACTTCAAATTTACAACTTCCAATCTTCTGGGTCTATCTCAAATATTCTTCTGGACAAAACCCATATCATAGCTTTTTCGGAGAAACTTAAAGTGGATGCTTTTTCAGTAAAACTTCAAGGTTTTCAAAATCTAATCAACCAGGTTCATCCAGAATGTGCTCATGAATAATACCCAAATGCCAATTTTTTTTGCTTTTTCGGAGAAAATTAGGGTTTGCTGCTTTTCCAGTCTTCACTCCAAATTTTCAAAAACGGACAATCTGGGTTTGCTTGTAACGGAATTCTAAACAAAACCCATATCTCAAAAAAATTTCCGAAAAATTCATCTGTTTGATGAGGAAAATCAGCAAGTTATTTTTAGGGTTTGTGCTGAGCATGTCCGAGCATAGGCGAGTTTATAGTCAATCTTCAAATTTTTCAGCATGGACTACTCTCCCATCGAATTCAGAGCCAAACAAGTGTTGTATCATAATTATCTGAACGGATGATGTTGGGGAAGTGCTTATCAGTACCATCATGGAAATAAAATGTCATCATCTCAATTGAAGAACGTGCAAAGGGAGTGGTATGAGCGAAAGGACAAGTGTCAGAATGCATAAAATTGCAGAGCCGCCAAGTCATCAATCAGTAAGTCGTCTTTTGAGGCAACGATGTTTTTCAAGAACATAACTCATAAAGGAGATGAAGATGTCAAAGATTCTCTAAGTTTGATCGCAACAGAGGAGAAGATCTTAGAAAAGCGGAATACAGCTAAAGATAGTATCAACGCTCCTGATAAAGAGGCAATTTCCCGCTTTTTGGCAGATGTGTGAGAGATTTAAAGCGGCAATCTTCTAGAAGCTTTCTCCAAGCTTTCTTTCCATTCTTATCTCATGCTTTCTTTCTATTCTTATCCATTCTTTGAAGAAGAAGGAAATCGAGATGTAATGAGTTGGCATTTCCTATTTTACATGCTTTCTTAGGTTTTAGATGTTTTATCTTGTTTTAGGTTTAGAAATAAAGCTTGCATGTTGGCAGGTGTTAGTTGTAAAAGCAAGGAGATTTTAGGGTTTCCTACTCCTCTACTTAGTTATAAATAAGAGCAGTGTTTGCTCATTTTTCTTTAACCGTACTTGTGATAACAAAATCGTTGAGCTTATGCCTTCATGTTTGTTATCAATTTAGTGTCAGTTCACTTTGTGTAAAGAGCAAGTTTGCATGCCTCCTTAGTTGCAAATACTTGTTTAGTGCATGTGTTGTGTTGATTATAATCAAGTTGATCGCATGTTGCAAGCATGTTGCTACAACTTGCTGTCCCAAAATTGTAATCCTTTGTTCCAGAAGCTTGAGTGAATAAAATCCTGAGCGTGCTTTGTCTGCCTCGATATAAATATCTCAAATTTTCGTCTATTTGTTTTGTGTTAGAAGTGAGTAAATAAAATCTTGTAGCTTGTTTTGCTGCTCCTAAAATAAAAATCTCATATTTCCGTAATACTTTTATGATCTCTTTTTCAGCTTGCCTTAAAATGTATGTTGAAGAATAGTTTGTTTAAGTATTTTTGTCAGAAATCAAACTCGTCCATTTCTAAACTCTCTTGCTCAGCGTTTACTTGAGAGGGTAGAAACGTTGTAAGCGTAGGTTAAGTTGTAGCTGTCTAGTTTCATTAAAGGGAAAACCTCAACCGCAACATCTAGTGTTCTATAACCTTGTGTTCTCGCAACTGAACCAAAAAGATAGGCGTAATTAAATTTAGATTACTTTCTTTATGCAACTCAACAAAAGAGGGAGCTTCCCCTCCTAATTCGAAGACCAGTTTACTGCACATAGTTGTCTATTTCCAGAATGCATTCTAGAGGTGCGATTTGAAACGCCAACACACCTCATACTTCTCCATCACAGAGCAATATACATTACAACAGATCTTCATGATGATGTGACTCCCTTTGAAGCTCTAAGTACTCACATCAACCTTCTGACCTCCTCGTCTAGGATTGCCTTTGTTGGTTTGTCAGACTCCCCCTAAATGTTATTTCCTCCTCTTCAAAGAACCTGATCGCAATGACAATCTGTATAGGTTCTTCCTCTTCGAGAGATGTCTCCAGTGAAGTTATGTGCCACCAACTCAGTCCCATGGCTGCAAGTTATGTCTCCATTCTTTACCCTGCGTGACTTCCTCGCAAGATGCATCAAACTCTTCCTCCCTTGAGTGCAATCTCTTATCATCCTTATGCTCCTTGGTCCGTCCTGAAAGCATTTTAGAGAGATTACTAGTAGTTCATTGAACTAAACTATCCCAAAGAGAAATGTCAATGCTAGAAGCATACATGACTCACTATTCCAATGTTATTGCATGAATTAATAACTACATAAAATTCATGAACATTATTCAAGCATGAAATACTTATCTCTATATATTGATTTTGATAAATACTAATCACAGCACTCCATATAATTCACTGCTCTTGCACTCAGATCAGTCCACAACCTTCCTTCTACAGGTTCACGGCTTGATCATAGGCTCATGTCTCAGTATTAGTAGTGACTCAATAATACATCAACACTGGGATTTGTAGTGGTGGCTCGGTAAATTTGAATATGGTTTTTGACCATTCAAATTTATCGATGCATTCCTTTTCCAATTGTGTCCCACTTGAGCGGCTGACTTACACACGGCTCCTCCACTTTATGTTGGCTGACTTACACACCTGTATGTTGCAGGACAAGGATTACAACAGCTTCCTTTAATAGTAGTGAATCCCTTCCAAACTTGTCTCAGTCCAGCGACTGCTTTGAAACAAATACAAGACTCTAGCGAATCTTTCAATATAGCTCCTGATTTCCCTAAATTACTGCCACTACTACTTGTATATTACGCCTACCACTTGCTTGACACAGCCGTCTTTATTTCCTTTGTCTTTAATGTCTCTCTGAGGCTATCGGATTGACAATCTTCATGACTGCGGTTCTTCTTCAAGACACGTCTCCATTAATAGATGGAACGATGAAGACATATGTTTCTCTTTAATCTTGGCGGTAGTATTAATGAAAGCCAAGCTAATAAAAATCATTATTAGCTATTAGATATTAAGAGCCTACGAAATTAGAGAATATTGACCCCACCATATCAAACACATCCCTTCAAACCTCTAGGTTTCAAAGATTCTAACAGCAAAATAATGAATGTGACGATTTCTTTATTCGCTACCATTCAAATCAGCTGCTCCCCATGGATAGATGGCTCTAATCTATTTGATGTGGCTGTCTCAAGAAAGACACGTTTCAATATCCTCTATTTCGAAATTGTCATGAATTCCATTAAATCACCATCAACAGGCTTAAGACATTCACCGCCTATTGGATATTAACGCCACTGAATAGTTTCCTCAAAACCTTAAATAAGTGGTCACCAAACTCTTCAAATCATTTGACCAAGAGAGCTAAAGATCATTCCTGTCATTTAATCCCAACTCCTCATTCAATAGCTGAAACCGCTTCAAAGAATATAGTTTAAGTTTTTCCCGACTTGGAATATTTGTGTCTCTTATAGCAGCAAACCAGGAGCAATATACGGCTTCAGATCGTTACTTTAATGATTTCGAGAACACAACGCTACCTTTCACATATAAAACTTGCAGTGATGGAATCATCGATTCCCAGGAATAATTCCCACAAACTCTTTTTTTTTTTTTTAATATATCAGTCTTGTGAAATTTCGTCTCTTCCCGACAATCTGCTCCGCCCAAATTGTGGAGACTCATTTCTTCACCTTCTAATCCTATACTCTGCCCAGCGAATAACTGATGCCTTAGTAATCACAGTGAATGACAAGCTTCTTTAGAATGCTTAAACAGATCTAACCGGATGTTTCCCTGAACCTGCTCCGGTACCATGTTAGTTTTAGGATAAAAAAATGTAA
The DNA here is from genome assembly GCA_007115665.2 of Sequoiadendron giganteum. Lineage (NCBI taxonomy): Eukaryota > Viridiplantae > Streptophyta > Pinopsida > Cupressales > Cupressaceae > Sequoiadendron > Sequoiadendron giganteum. The sequence goes on along the minus strand of VCHN02000014.1, from coordinate 73,707,358 downwards.
GCAATCAGAAAATACAACACATGAGACAAAGAACACAACAATTTACCTTGGGAAAACCCTCCCACTCGAGGGAGAAAAAAACCCAGCAAAAAATCTCATATATATAAAAGTGCAGAATACTGCTTTACAACCAAACCCTTCTCAAGGGCGAATTGATACAATGAATTAATAGTATCTATCCTTTGATGCAAAGATAAATATGTTTCTTCTTGAAGTTGATCTGCTGATACAAGATGGTATGTTGCTCCTTCTTGAAAGAATGTGAATATAAGAATGACTTGATGATAAAATGGATGATCATCTCCTTCTATATATACAATGCAAGGAGACTCTTCACAAGCAAGGTGACTCTTCACTTGGGTCGGCCTCCTTTTAAGAAATAGTATAATTTATGATTAAGGTCGACTTGCCTTATTGATTATTTATTATTTAAATTTTTACTTAGGAGAAAATATCTCCCTAAGCTACAAACACTAACAGTTTGACTTGGAAAAGGCAAAATAAAACCAAAAAACTAAAAAGTAACTCCAAACCAGTCCACATCATTTTCTTCATTTTCTATAAGCCACGAGTGTGAAGGGCACGATACTGGAAGGAAGGGATGAAAGGAAGCGCACAAAAGTTTGATAAAAATAAAGAGGACGCGATGACAATCGACCCTCTGTGACCAGCCAACCAGCCAACCTCTGCACAGGCGCGAGAAGAGGTAAGGCCTATAAGGGCACAAATATTTTATTATTTAAATATTTTATTTTATTGATTAAAAATAAAAAATTTAAATATTACATTTATGATTTATAATATAAATTATATATTATTGTATATATATTATAAAAAATTAAATATAATTAACAAATGATAATCGTAATCCATTAAATTGTTTAATATTTTACTAATTTCTAAAATATATTAATATATTTCATTGCTTAATGTTTTATTAATTTCTAAAATAATAATATAAATACATTAATAATTTAATTATTATGATTTAGATTTAAATTAATTTTATGTTTCATTGTTTTATAATTTTATTAACTTTATGTAACATACAATAAATTTTAATATTTTATAATTAATTTAATGTTTTATAATTTTACTAATCTCTTAAATAGTAAATTATTAATTATAATACATTAATTATTATAATGCTATTAAATAAAAAAATTAGTTTAGATGTTAAATTATTAATTAGTTATTTAAATTTTAAATTTATAAGCTTGATTTGTTTTTCACATTACAAACCTGTGGCTGCCATGGCAGCTAATTCTAGTTTCGTCAGCAAACCCTCATTCACTATTGACCCGGCTTCACCACTATGGAGGCATGTAGAAATGGTAGAGAAAATTCCACGTGGGGGTACATGTTTGGATATGCCCCGGGTGTGATAAGCGGTACACTACTTCCTACAATCGAGTGAAAGCACATTTGTGTGCAATTCTTGGAAAGCATGTCTAGGAAAAAATAAGATACCTATACCACCTCCTAAAATAGTAGAATATATTAAGGAGCAAGAGGAAGTAGATGCAAGGGTTGAAAATAAAACGAGACATCCATTGAGTACAAAAAGGGGCTCACGGAAACCACCTACATCTTCATCTCACACATATATGTTTGTTTCTAATAAAACTTCTAAGGCCTTCATGTTGTGAAGTTGTACTAAGGCCCTCATGTTGTGAAGTTGTACTCAGTTTATCATAAATATGTTTGTTTAGAATCCAGAAACATCTAATAACAAGCAGTCTCAAAGTTAAAACCACAGTTCCATATGAAATTCTTTTAGTTGAAGCTGGGACTTTTCCATTGGAAGCATCGGCGTTAACTCGGTTGATAAGCTATTTAAAGAAGGTTGAAAACATGGATGACCACCGTTGGCCTAAAATGGTAATGAAGGAGACGCGTGATCGTAGAAAAAAAACTTGGATGAGGCAAAACAACAAGTGGATGAACAAGTGGGACATCAATTTGCAAGAGTGTCCTAGCACCAATAGTGAAATAAAAAGCTATGTGAATGAAAAATTTAGAACTGCCATGTGGACAAATCAGATTGGGCGTAAAAAAGCTTACTACATCAAAGAGTTTAACCCGGAAAAGGATCATGGTGAAAAAACTTATCTAGGTGCAGCTATTAAAGGAAAAGCACGGTTGTTAGTTGCGCAATTGAGGACGGGATCACATCACCTTAGGTGTGAGACTGGTAGGTGGAAGATACCCAAAGAAACTTGGGAAGAAAGAACTTGTATTTTCTGCAATAAGCGGACTGTGGAAATGGAACGACACTTCATCATGGAATGCACCGCTTACGAGGATATCCGTACTCAGCACGAAAATAGTTTGAAAATTGATAATATGCACCAGCTCTTTGGGGAAGACAAGATCAATCAGACGGCTAGCCTTCTAGTCAAAATTAATAGTAGGAGACTCGACTTGGAAAAGAGCATGAAGACAGATTAGGCCTGGTTTTGTCTTGGTCCCTTACACTATTTAGTCTCGTGGACGTCATTAAAATCTTTCATTCATTCAATGAACTTCTTCCCAGCCAAGCAAATAGTTGAGCCACCTTGCCTTCACGTTGTAAATTTGCACCTGAAGTTTATCGCATAACCACATTCCTGCTCCTTTTCCTCATGCTTTGTTTTCTAGAGTAGATTGGATAGTTTAAAGCTTTTAGTTTTTAGTTGTAATTAAGAATTGCGAAACTAGAGAAAATCCTTAGCGGCAACGTCCTTGGTTTTCTTAACCTTGTGCCTCTTCCAACTGAGTCAAAAAGATAGGATTTAGATCATTTACTTTTAGAGCGCATATCAACAAAAGAGGGAGCTTCCCCTCCTAATTTGAAGAGCAGTCATTACACACTATGCATAGTTGTCCATACCAACTCGCACTCCAGAGGTGCTAATTGTTACGCCAACAGTTTTTTGGCGCCCACCGTGGGGCACGAGGCAAGAAAACTTCAAGAAAGCTTCACGCTTTATGTCACAGGAATGACCATTGCATCCTATTGCTCCAGTTACACAATCAGGACTCACTCTGGCCATCATACAGCCGAATTTTGTGCTAATTCAAGGCGAGCAGTCAAACATCATCAGTAGCCTGCAGAGTTTTGTCTTTGACAATCATACATCTACTACTTGATGGAGAAACGCAGCTACTACTCTGGACAAAGAAGAAGAAAGAGCGGATCTTGCAGCCAGTCGACCAATTTTGCCACCACCTGTGTGGGAATAAAGCATCCTGGCTTACCAAGTATACATGAGAAGGAGAAATAATACTCCCATTTCAGAAGATCCAATCTTTGAGGAGGTTCTTGAGCATTTCCTAGAAGAACCTGAAGAAGAATCTCCAGCCCCGGCTGAAGCAAGAGGTGACAACATTGGACCGTTGGCCTTAGCAGGACATCATGAGCTACCTAAGGGATCGCGAAAGCATTTTCCTCGATTCCATGGCGATGGATCTAAACATCTTGATGAACAATTTTCAGCATTCACGACGGCTTGTTTCGTTTTGCATGTTCCATACGAAGACATAGTTGTTTGTCTCTTTGTTGAGACCCTAGAGAACAACACTTCAGACTAGTTCCATAATCTTGAACCAAGCATTATCACAAGTTGGGCGGTCATGAGCGAGAAATTCTTGGCAAGATTCAAGCATGCTGAGGATAGCCACCACTTATTTGCACAACTCTCAAACTCAAAGATGGAGCCTACAAAACCGATGAGGGAGTTCGTAGCAAGGTTTAACTGCCTTGTCACAAGTATTTCCAATACACTCAATCCGTCCGATGAGATTTTGATGAGCAGCTTCATCAACGCACTACCGTCAGAAATAGCCTTTTTCTTGAAGATGAACGAAGCAGTAGATCTACAACTTACACAAGAAGAAGCTATCAAAATTGAAGATAACATGATTACGATGGGGAAGATGAAGAATGATTCAATCAGACCGCTAGTTCAAGCGTTTGTTGATCCGTTGCTACAGAAGGTAGCCAACGAGGTGACAATTCTCAAGAGACAGTTACCTGTACAAGGGCAGCAAGCAATGCCTACACAACCGCCATATCAACCTCAACAGCCATACCCGCCGAAGAGGAATAACTTCCAGCCATTCAACAATTACAAATCAAGGTTCCCGCAAGGACAACCAAGACAGCCTATTGATACTGAGAATCCTACAACTTATTGCTCTTTCCATGATACAGTTGAGCACACCAAAGCCACATGTCCGAAAAATCAAAGAATGAATCAGATCATGGGATTTGCTGATGCTGCTCCAAGTACAAGCTTCGTACCTTCACCAACTACAAATGTTGTCTCACCACAGACGAACGACTTTGATGGCAACTCCGCAACGGGATACTTCAACAGAGAACCCGTTAATGAACAAGAAGAAAAAGACTACCACCAATACTCTCTTGCGGTCAATCATGAGAACATCTCATCACCCGTGTTTACACGTACACAACACTTCAAAGCACGGAAAGAAGAAGAGGAAAAGCGGAAGCCCGATGAAAAGGGAAAAGAAGTGGCTTCCACTTCCAATCCCAAGTCTTCACAAGTAAACACCGTGCCATTTGCTCAGGATCCAACCTCAACAAACTTCGACATTGTGTCTTCCATGATGAAGACGAAGGTACAAATCTCACAACTAGAGTATCTTCAAGATCATCCAGAGCAGTTGGATCGAATCCTCAAGGTGGTAAAGAAGAAGGCTACAATTCAGCCTACATTACTTGAATCCTCCGTACCAACAGAAGACAAGCCAAATCCGTTCTATATATCTTTGTATATAGGATGTTTTAAACTCAGCAATTGCATCATAGATAGCGGAGCTTCGAACAACATTATACCTTTACAGATCATGAACGCATTGGGACTTTCGTGCACCGAAACCAAAGAAAAGTGTTACTCACTTGAGCCAAAGCCGGTGCCGTTGGTTGGTCAACTGAAGGATGCGCAAGTAAGGTTAGCATCTTGTCTTGAAAATAAAATCATGATGACTATCTTGATTGCTAACATTCCTACTAGTTATGGGATGTTGCTCAATAGGAGTTTCTACAAGGATCTCAGAGGAGAAATTCAGTTGGATTGGTCGTTCGCAACAATTCCATTGAAGAAGGGCACTTTCAAGCTAGAGCCTGAGGTGAAATCAAAGTTCATGGTGGTAAAGTCCCAATTTCCACATGCACAAGTGTTATATCAAGACACGGGTCCAGGGACATATGCTATGATATCTAATGTTACTGAAGACTGTCAAAATTTTGCACTTTCCACAACTACATCATATGAAGAATCAAAAGTGTGGACAATGCAGTTCGACGGCAATTGCTCAACATCAGGTTCAGGAGCAGGAGTAGTGATCATCTCTCCTGAAGGTTGTCTATATCCATTTGCATATAGGTTGCAATTTGAATGCACCAATAACACTACTGAATACGAGGCGCTTTTATTGGGTCTCGAGAACATGAAGGACATGAGGATCAAATTGCTTAGAGTTGAAGGAGATGCGGAGCTCATTGTTAAACAGACCAAAGATCAGTTTCATGTTAGAAAGAATCGCCTTCAATCCTACAGACAAAGGGTGTGGAATGCTATCGACTGGTTTGATGCATTCAACATCAAATACATTCCAAGAACAGACAATAGCAGAGTTGATGCCCTTGCAATGTCAACCGCTCTTTTCATGCCACATTCTAACTTTCGTCAAAATTCTTTTGCTATTGAGCTGATCTATAGGCCAGCTGTACCAAATAATGTAAACAACTGGCAAGTCTTTGATGATGACGATGACATCAAAGAGTTTCTTGTTATGGGAGACAATAACAAAGAATTGTTCTTTGAAGGAAGTTCTACTCCTTTCAAAGAGTCAATTGCAGAAGACTTTGAAGCTACGAACTCTGGGATCATTCAGTTGAAAGGAAATGAAATTCCTAAGGATTTCGTTTCTTTAGAGGACATTTTTGACCGGCATGACCGATACATCCAAGATCAGAAGATGTCAGGTGTTAATACTTCCGCAGAGCATTACCAAGTGAACATCGGCACTGAAGACAAGCCTTGGCTTGTTAATCTAGGCAAGTGTTGTACTACAAAAGAAGTTGAGAAGTTTACCGCCTTATTCAAACAATACAAGGATGTATTTACCTAGTCTTATGAAGACTTGAAGGTCTTCACACCCATAGAATTGTCACATACAATTCCTCTGAAGTCTGATGTCAAGCCTTTCAGGCAAAAGAAGAGACATTATAATCCGCAGATTCAAGATACTATCCATGCGGAAATTCAAAAGATGGTGGACTCGAAGATAATTTTTCCAATTCATCACTCCACCTGGGTGTCAAACATTGTTCCTATTCGCAAAAAGAACGATGAAATCAAAATTTGCGTGGATTTCAAGAACATGAATCTATCATCCTTGAAGGACAATTACCCCTTACCAATCATGGAGCATACCTTACAGATAGTCACCGGACCGGAGATGCTATCACTTCTTGATGGTTTTTCCGGTTACAATTAGATTGCAATGGCACAGAAGGAACAGATCAAAACAGCTTTCACCACACCGTGGGGAACGTTTGCTTATGACAGGATGCCTTTCGGCCTTATCAACGCCGGTGCTACTTTTCAGAGGACCATGGATTTGGTGTTTGGGGATCTCAAGAACAAAATAATAGTTGTCTATCTTGATGACTTGACCGTTTTTTCAGATAAACAAGGCGATCATTTTTCGCACCTCGCGAAAGTTTTCGAAAGATGCAGGTATCACAAGATCTCATTGAATCCCAAGAAGACTATCTTTGCGGTGACGGAAGGCAAGCTACTTGGCCATATCGTTTCCAAGGAGGAAACTAAATTTGACCCAAATCAGGTGAATTCAATTAAGAACCTGTCTCTTCCAACCAACAAAACACAAGTACACTCCTTTTTCAATAAAGTTAACTTTATCCGAAGGTTTGTACCAAATTTTTCGGAGTTGACGATGGAGATCTCAACTATGATGAAAAAGACGTCCACTTTCATATGGACAGAAGAAGCCAAGCAGGCCTTTACCAAAATCAAGGAAGCAATTGCTAAAGCACCAACGTTGGTTCATCCTGACTTTCAAAAGGATTTCATCCTCTATTGTTACACGTCGGAACACACGTTGTCTGCTATATTGACTCAGAAGCTCAATGAAGAAGGAGAATCTCCAATCACTTTCATGAGTACCAATTTTAAAGATAGTGAATCGCGCTATTCTCAAATTGAGAAGAATGCATATGTTGTCGTCAAAGTTGTTAAAGCTTCCAAATTCTATATCTTGAATTCTCATACTACGGTGTTTGTCACCGATCCAGCAGTGAAAAGTGTAATAACTCAACATGAGATGGGCATGAAAAGAGAAAACTGGATTGCAAAAGTTCAAGAGTACGATCTGGAGATCAAGCCGACCAAGCTCATCCGTAGGCAAGGTCTTTGTCAATATTTGGCGGAAGATGGAGATCAAAAGTATCAAAGCAATCGTGGAATTGAAAATGAGCCTGAAGAGGACCTTCTTTCGGTCCTATTAATTGAATTTGTGGAAGAATGGTACACAACCTTGTGGTATTATTCAACTTATGGAGAATGTCCACGTCACATGGACAAACAGCAGAAGAGAACTTTGAAGCTAAAAGCACAAAACTTTGTGCTTGTTAATAATGTTCTCTACAAGCGTGGCCTTGATGGAACTTTCCTTTTATGCGTCGGCAAAGACCAGCAATAGAGATTGTTGGATGCTTTTCACAATCAAGCATGCAATGGTCACTTCTCATCAAGAGTCACTGCATTCAAGATCCTGCGAGCACAGTTCTATTGGCCTACCATGTTTCACGACACATACGAATGGGTGTATAGGTGTCAGTCATGTTAGCAGTTTGCTGGTAAACTCAAATTGGCGGCTACTCCACTCAGGCCAGTTATCATTGATGCTCCATTTCATAAATGGGGTATTGATTTCATAGGTCCCATCAACCCGCATTCCAGTAAGGGGCATGTTTATGTCCTTACGGCGACTGATTATTTTACGAAATGGGTTGAAGCGGTTCCTACCAAGCGAGCTACCTCAGAAGTTGTTTATGACTTTTTTAAGGAGAACATCATTTCGCGCTTCGGGGTGCCTCGCAAAATTGTGGCTGATAATGCAACAAGTTTCTCGTTAGAGGAACTACTTAATTTTTGTTTTGATCACAACATCACGCTGTCACATTTATCATATTATTACCCTCAAGGTAATGGACAGGCCGAATCTTCAAACAAGAACATAGTCACAATCATGCGTAAGCTAGTTGACTCAAATCAGAAAGCTTGGCATAGAAAGATATATGATGCTCTTTGCGCGGATAGAATCACTCCCAAAAGAGCCATCGACACTTCGCCTTTTACACTTTTGTATGGTACAGAAGCAATGTTACCCATTACACTAGAGTTGTCCGCCTTACAGCTGGCATCCACGGTGGAGGATGGAGAGTTCAAAGATCCAATTGAGAAGAGGATTTTGTACCTAATGAAGCTAGAAGAGGACATGGTGGAGGTCGTCGACAAAATCACTTAGCATCAAGAGTGAGTAAAAAAGATTTTTGATAAGAAGGCTCGTCAGAGGGACTTCGAGATCGGAGATCAAGTCCTGTTGTGGGACAAAAGACACGAACCTAAAGGAATGCATAGCAATTTTGATTCCTTGTGGTTAGGGCCCTTCCAGATCCATGAATCAAGAGAAGAGAACACATACATTCTCTCGCATCCAGATGGAAGGCTTCTCCCGCTGCCATACAACGGGCAATATCTTAAGCACTTCAACCCTCCGGGGGAGGAGTAATTTTTGTGAATAATTTGTTTATGCTTTATCGTTATGTAATAATGTGTTTCCCCATTTTGTGATGTTATGTCGTGTTTTAGGTGATTTAGGTAGTCTTGTTTTAGGTGATTTTTAGGTAAAGTCCAAGTATTAGGTGATTAGGGAAGAAAGTCCTGACTCCAATGCCCAACTGTTAAGTCACTGGTCTACAAAACTCAGAGATTCCCGGATTCCCCTATGCCGTAGGTATCCGACATGGTCACCAGACGGAGCCTAACGTTGTACCCAAACCAAATTGTTTGCTTCATTAAGGCATTTTGCTTAGAATGGTCTAAACTTTGTTAAAATGATGTCAAAACATAGTTTTTGGGCAAATCAAGTATGGAGTTTGAGTTAGAGTGATGTTAGGAAGATACTGGCAAAATTTGAAAAAAAATGAAAATTAGGGTTTTTGTACCCTTATTTTTAGGTCAAAACACCCTAAAAATTGGAACTTGTCAAAATTGACTGAAAATTGTTTTGATTGGCTTATTTTGCTTAACGATCACAATGGTGAAGTCAAATTCAGTTAAAACTCAGTTTAAGCCTAGTTAGTTTTCATTTTCTCAAATGTAAAGTTAGGATCTTTGAGGTCAACAATGGCAGATGGCCAAGTGCCAGGTGTCGAAATCTAAGCTTGAAACGCTTCAGTGAATTTTCTATGGCAAGATATGTCTGAAATGATGCTTCCTCTCGGAGGGGATTTCCGTCAAGGTGAAAATGCTAGAAAAATGGCTAACTCTGGAGCAAAAACGCACCTGTGAGGCAAGGACGGCCTTGATTTTGGAGGCCTAGATCAACTGTTTGAGACTTGTCACTTCCAAGATGACTTCTCTGGAATCCTATCAGCTTCGTGATGAGCCAACCAGCTAGTCTGTCAGATGTGTCTAGCACCTGAAAATGGAGATTGAACGTGAAACGAGTGAGATGAAAAAATGACTTAACACTGGAGTGAAAAGCGCGCCTCTTAGCTAGGGGCGCCCATCTTTTTGAAGCACCAAATGAAGTTTTTTTATCAAATGACACTTGGGATGGTTGTCTCAGACTTGATATGGCTTCGCAACGCATCTATCAACCGGTGAATCAGAGTTGCTGAGCTGTCAGTATCAAGAGTCAAACATAGGGTTTTAGTCATTGTCAGAATTGTCCAGAAATGGTAAAAGCGCCCCCGGAGGCCAGGGGCACCCAAGGTTTTGGAGCCTTTAACTCGGTTGTTTTGGTCATCTCGAATACTCATCTTGTCCGTGTTGGTTCCAACTTTCCGTTGCATACCTCAATCGGGCCAGAGGACTTGTCAACAGCCTGTAGTCGAAGGTTTAGTGGTTTTTAGCCAGTTTGGAAAATGGCTAAGTCTGGGAGGAAATGCGCCCCTGGTGGCCAAGGGCGCCCATGTTTTTAACGATGTTTTTATGTGATGTGCCCTCTTGGAGCTCTTGTTCAAGATCCAGCCAGCTCCGCAGTGAGCCTGTCAACTTGTTCTGAAGTTTTTCTGAGCACCAAGAAATATGAAGTGAAGTTAGATAAGAATCACTTTGAAAATGATGAAAAATTCATTGAAAATTTTCTAAGTTTGAGGTCAAAAGCGCCCCTGAAGGCTAAGCGCACCCTGCATTTTGAGGCCTCAAATGGATGAATTTGGGTTTTCCACCTCAGAGAGACTTTTGTCAGATTTGATCCTGCTCTTCAACGAAATTGTCAACCAATCAATCTGACATGTAAGTCAATCAAAATCAGTGATCAAACATGAGCTCTAGTGAGATTTTCAAATCCAAATTTTTGAGAAATTGGCTAAGTCTTAAAAGAGGTGCCTAAAGTCAAAGGTTGACTTTTTGAACTCAAGAGAAGTGGCACCCTTTAAAGGTGGAGTTAGTTAACTGAAAATAGCTCTTCAGTTAACTCTTATCAAAGTCGACTTCTTTTGGGTCTATTTTAAGCTTGTAACTGGGTGATCTATTTTTGCATGCGCTTGTTAACTGAAGTATTTGAGGTGGCACCCTAATTAGGGCATATTCTTCATTCAGTTAACTATTTTGTTGACCAATTACAGGCCATGAGCATATTTTGAAGGTACAATCAGAGCCAAGCACAATTTCGAAGACTTTACATGCATTTGGGATGCCTTGATGATAAATTCTTATTTATTGAGATTTTGGCGTCCATTATTTTTCATTGTGAGAGTGATTAAACACGCATTTCTTGAGCATAAAATAATTTGAAGGTGCTACAGGTGTCAGAATTCAGTGTTCTTCGTAGCTACAGATTCAAAATGTTTAGAGGAAAGATATTTCAGACTTTGTTTTCCGTTTGCATGCAGGTTTCATTGAATCTATTTCAAGCATAGGCGAATTTATACAGAAGCAAAGACAAAAAAACAAACAAAAAACTTATATCTTCTATTCTCGTCTTACGTATTCTTCGCATGTCAAAGAAAATGGCAAAATTTTCAAAAACGGAGCATTTGGGTTTGTGTATTTCAGCATCAACGACAATACCCATGTCTTAGAATATTTTGTGAAAATTGCCCCACTACCTCTATTCTAAAGCACTATGCTTTTTTTCCGGAATTCTCTTTGCATGTGGGCCTAAAACATATTTTTTCCAAAATCCATCAATTTGGGTTGTCTTAGAATTTAGTTCTGCACAAAACTCATGTTTCAGATTTTCTCGGAAAAAATTGCCCCCAGTGCCCCTAAGCCCCTTCAAATCTCGATTGAAAACCTTTTGCATGTGGACCTAAATCTCACTTTTTCGAAATATTGTCAATCTGCGTCATCTTAGAATTTGATTATGCACAAAACCCATATCTCAAAAAAAATCCGAAAAAATTCACCTCAACTTGCTATTTTTAGCCTATCTAAGAGTTTTTTTAGCCTTTTCTGAAAGTTGTCCAAACATACCCAACTTTACAGTCAATAATCTAGTTTTTCATAATGTAGTTCAACCCCATAGATTACAAGGCCAAACAGGTTTTTGTTCATGATTTTCTGAAAACTACCGATACAGACTTGGGTCGTGTCTATCTTGTCGTCAATTTGAACACATTGGAAGGTATTAGCAGCAGCACAATCAGAAACCTTGAGCGTTCCGCATTGCTTGCAGCGACATTCGTTCCCATCACGGTCTTCGATCTCGAGTTTGTAATCGCTTGCATTAAGCATTATGACTCGTCTACCAGACAAATCAGGTCAGACGATGGGAGGGTCGTTTGTAGCCTCAAATCAAGGGACGTGGAGAGGTGTTTTTCTATCCCTCCACACTCAGACAATTTTGTTGCATCCATTCCAGATTGCGAGAAGATTTGGGAGGAGGATAAGGGCAGATCACAAAAGAAAGTTGCTCAACAATGGTTGAAGATTCAGAAAACTAACATGCCTAAGAAGGTTGGATGTGGTGAGTTCAAGGACGAGATTGTCGTCTTAATAACTTTGCTTAACTAGGAATCTGGTCAGGAAGAAGCACATATTTTCCGACCATGGATGTTCTACCTCATCTCTCGGGTTATCGACAAGAAAGAAACTTTTGACTGGACAATGTTTATCAATGAGTGTCTTCACCAACAGATTACAAAGTTCCCTAAGATGCACAAATTTCATATAGTGACTTTTTTGGTTTACTTGGTTGCATTTCAAGGCAACTTTAGACCATTAAAGACCAATGGAGTTCTCGATGTTCAGCGAGTTCATGAATTCTACTCTCAATTGGAGTTTTCGAAAGCTGAAAAAGACTTTTAAGGCGGTGAATGGCCATTTTCTTATGAAGACAGTCAGGGATCTAGATAATGAGATGCATGTAAGAATTTCTCTAGAGGTGAAATCAGGAATGGAGAGTTGGACGGATTGGTTCATTAAATTCCCTACTTTCACATATATTTGAGTGTACGGTTACACCGGAGAGCCTCTAATGTTACCAAGGTACCCATCAGACAGAGTCCTTTTCATGGAGTTCATGAGACAAGCACAGGAGTTTCACACTTTCCTTCGCAATCGGCATAAATCAGCTTTCACCTATTCATTCGGATTGGGTATTTACAAATGTAAGACAATTGTTGATTGCATGTTAATGACGAACAAGCTTGAGAAACTCCGACTTCGGTGATTTCCTCAGAGGCATAGTTATCACCCTTTGGGTTATTATTCAGCACGGTTAGAGCGAAGCAATTCACATGGGACAACGCTTGAGGACTCCTGGGTCAATTGCAAGGATGAGTTCGAGGTGCCTCGACGTCATTATTGTAGGCTTACTCTTCCACAGATTGTTGATTTCCTGTCTGAAGATGTGGAGGGTTTGTCCAATGATGATGGAGAGGTGCTTCTCAAATTGTTCATTAAAGACCAAGTGCCTCGCCAATCGCTTTGCAAACCTAATTGGCACGTCAAAGAGAATACTTCGATCAAGGACTTGTCTAAATCAATTATTAAGACAAGCATGTACTTCTTGGAGAGCAAGCAAAAGTGAAGTCCTGCCACAGAGCCGCTAGCAGAGAGTTCTTCACCACCTTCTACTTCTAGGGTTAACCCTCGAGTTAAAACTATCTTGAAGCTACCTGAAGGAGTCAAAGTTGGTGGAAATTCGAAGAGGAAAACCATCACAAAGTGGAAACAGGTTGAGAAAGCAATTGAAGTCCCAGTGGAACCAGTGGTACAGTCTGAGGCCGATTCATCTCCAGGTCCACCGTTTTCTCCACGATCATCTCCTATCAACATTGATTCAGAGCCTGAGTCTCCAATTCATGAGACTTTCATGTCAATTGATCCGTCAGTGGTTGACACATCAAGAGCAACTTCTCCTCGAGAAGGTGGCATTGATCATTGACTTGGCTCGAGAGGTCATTGGGAAGAGAAAGACGTAGGCCTTCTTATCAGCTTGACTTGACTGAGTTTGGTGATCCTTATCGGGATAGGTCAAGCAAGAGAGTCAAGAAACATGTGAACATTGAGAAGACTCCTGAAGTGGGGATCATCATTCAAGTTGCTAGACCTCCAAAAGACAAGAACCTAGATGAAGTTGATGTTGGTGACTTTACCTTCGTCAAAGCGAATCTAGGCAAGAGTACGCCACATGGACGTGAGCCTGTTCAAAGTCATCACGAGTAATCTAGAGGAGCGTGTCATGAAGGACGGAGAAGATAAGGCAGCCCTCAAGGCTGAGATCAAACAACTTCGACAGTATATCTCGGGTCTACTTCATGGAAGCGCAAGACAAGCACCTTTACTCCTGCAACTTCAAGAGACAGCCATAAATCAGCATAGACTTGGCGGTTTGGTCAATCGAGGAAAGCTTTTGGACACCTGGATTGAGGACTCCATTGTTGTCGGTGTCCGACACCTTCTCACAGAGTTCTATCAGTTGAGAGTTGACGCACATAGTCTTCGTCAGAGGATTCAGGAGCTTGAGATTTTCATAGCAAAGCATAGGCCAAAGGACTTGATTCTCATCTCTCAGCTAGAAGTTGCTTATGATGCCATTAAAGCAGAAGAAGATAAAAAGAAGGTTTTCACTTGGAGAGAATTGCATCTTTGCAAAGTGGAAACGTATGACAGAATCTCTACTAAGATGGCCACGCTTCAAGAGAAGGTTGTTTCAGCTCTCCGACTTATCAGCGAGTTCATCACTTAGATCTCATGTCATTATCAACGTGAGGATGGTACATGCGTAGAGTTAGAGGCAATTCAAGTTGAGTTCGAAGAGCTGGTTCGTCATAACCTAGGTGGAGATCCTGAGGTGTCCAAGTTGGAGGAGTTCTCAATAATGACTGATAGTTTCAAGAAGGCAACTATAGAGGTCAGAGACAGTCAGAGGATGATCCAAGATGGAGACAAGGAGTTGGACAGGCAGTTCATCATCGTGGACAGCGTCAGAGTGCCAGATGATGATACAATTGATAGATTCCTAGACGAGATGATAAACAGAGAGAGCTCATAATAGACGCCCAATTGGATCCTGCAGTTGTTTGCGAGGATGAGTCAGAAGCAACAGTTAACTCAACATTATTTCTTGAGTTTACATTGTTGATATCAGGCACGCCTATCTCATTCTTGGAGATATCTTCGCAGGAGGATGGACTTTTAGTTAGGATTAGTTAACTGATGGTAGTTATCAGTTAACTTTCTTTCAATAAGGACGTGCATGTTGCACATGTCCAATTAGTCTTTTTTGTATCGGTTAACTGATGGTAGCTTTCCAGTTAACTTTATAGTTTCATTTGATTTAGACTTAGAGAATAAAAATCTCGCATGGTTGCAAGACTGTAGCTGACTCAAGGTGATTTTAGGGTTCCCTACACCTTTCATGTCTATACATAAGAGCATTGAGCTCATTTGTAAATAACTTTTGCACGCAATAGCAATATATGTTGAGCCTACCTTGCCTATAATATTGTTATTTTGTATCTGTTCATGAGTGTTTACTATATTAATGAATAGTTGTGCCACCTTGCCTTCATGTTATTACTATGGTGTTTGTTCAAATCTTAGTTAAATGGGGTTGCTAGTTTGATCGTTTATTGTATGCGTGTTTCGCCAATGCAATTTGTTGTCCTAGTTGCTTACCATATGTTAAGTTAATAATAAGCCTATTCAAATGAGAAAATTGTTGAGCCACCTTGCCCTCATGTTGCAAATTTGTACCTAAAACTTATCGTTTGATTTGTGTCAATAAACCTATTCAGCCAAGCAAATAGTTGAGCCACCTTGACCTCATGTTGTGAAGTTGTAATCAGTTTATCGTATATATGTTTGTTTCTAATAAACTTCTTCCCAGCCAAGCAAATAGTTGAACCACCTTGCCTTCACGTTGTAAATTTGCACCTGAAGTTTATCGTATAATCACACTCCTGCTCCTTTTCCTCATGCTCTGTTTTCTTGAGGAGATTGGATAGTTTAAAGCTTTTAGTTTTTAGTTGTAGTTAAGAACTGTGAAACCAGAGAAAATCCTTAGCTGCAATGTCCTTTGTTTTCTTAACCTTGTGCCTCTTCCAACTGAGTCAAAAAGATAGGATTTAGATCATTTACTTTTAGAACGCATGTCAGGAAAAGAGGGAGCTTCCCCTCCTAGTTTGAAGAGCAGTCATTATGCACTGTGCATAGCTGTCCGTACCAACTCGCACTCCAGAGGTGCTAATTGTTACGCCAACAGCATCCTTATACAGTGCATTAATGAAGTGGGTCCTCAAAATGTTGTCCAAGTTCTAACGAACAATGAGAAGAATTGTAGAGTTGCTAGTATGTTAGTTAAGAAACAACTCTCACATATATTTTGGACACCTTGTGCCATACATTCCCTCAACCTCATGTTATAGATGTTGGGTACAAAAACAAATTGGATCAAACAAGTCTATGTTGAAGCAGATCCAAATGTTCATAACAAATCACCACATGTCGCAAGCTATTTTTACATCATTCTCGCGACTAGAGCTACTAAAGGTAACTCAAACTTCAAACAATGCAATTTTTGGATGTTATATTTTACTTTAATAATTTATTTAATTTATATATTATACACATTGATTGTAATTATTTAATTTTTATTTTCAAATAGGTGGTTGAGACTAGATTTGCATCCAACACAATCATCTTGAGACGACTTGTGAAGGTGCGAGAGGCGCTTTCTGCTATGGTCATTAGCCAATCATGGTCTATATGGAGGCAATCAAGCACTAAGAGGGCAACAAATTAAAAACAAAACATTTTTAGATGACACTTGGTGGGAACAGGTGGAATATCTTCTTGGTTTCACCGAGCCCATATGAGTATGATACGCTTTACTGAAATGGATAAGCCATGCTTGGGGGAGGTTTATGATGGCATTGACTATATGCTTGAGAAGATGAAATCCATCATAAATGCAATAGAGCAAGATCTTGAAGAAACCTTCATCAAAGAGGTGCAGTCAATTTGTGTTCAGCGGTGGAACAAAATGACCACCCCACTCCATCTTCATGCCTTCACTTTGACTCCCAAATATTACAGTGAAGACATCCTTGCTATACCAGATAGAGTGCCACCATACTATGATACATGTAATGTCCCCATTTTTTAGCCCTACGCTTTCTAGTGACTGTTAGCCTTTTTCCGAAGGCTCGTAGGCTAGTCGAAGACAAAATTAGGGTTTCATATTCTCTAGGAGGTTTTCTTCTGAGTTTTCAGGGGTTGCATGCAAGAGTTTGGTAGAGTGTTTTCTAGGTATTGGTGTTTCAATTCGCACCTCTGGTATGCGAATTAGAAACAAACAGCTATGCACAGATTAACTACTCTTTGAATTAGGAGGGGAAGCTCCCTCTTTGTTGATGTTGCTTAAAGAAAGTAAACTAAAACTAATTGTCAATCTTTTTGTTCAGCTAAGAGCACAAGGTTATAAAACTCTAGCGTCGTAGTTGAGATTTTCTCTTTTGAATTTCAACTACAACTAAGCCTACTCTAATGACGTTTCTAACTACTCAAGTAACTCGGAGCTTGAGAATTAGAAATGAACAAGGAATGCTTCTTTGACACCAATACTTAAACAAACTTTCTTCCAACGCACATCTACTGTATTTTCAATGCAAGTTGAAATAAAGATTATATAAGTAGAACACATAAAATGGAAATCTAAGACAATAGATCAAAGTAGCAAAGTAGGCATAAGATTTTATTTTCTCAAATTTCAAGTAACAAAGATTACACTTCTGGGACAACAGGATTGTAGCAATAATAGGCTTACAGCTTAGCGATCAACCAGAATACATTGACACAAGACACATGAACTGAACAATAACTTGCAGCTAATAGATAGGCATGCAAGCTTGCTCTTACACAAAGTGAACTAACACTGAACAACAACTTGCAGGCAAAATTGGCTCAGCAATTTTCTATCACAATAACCATCAAAGAAAAACGAGCAAGGCTGCCCTTATTTATACACAAGCAGAAGATTAGGGAGGTCTAAAATGTCCTTGCTTTTACAACAAGACTTGCCAACATGCAAGCTTTATTTCTATAACTATCTAACAACCTGTCGAAAGCAAAAAACAGGGAAAGTGCCAACTATTACAACTTGATTATTTTCTCTCACAAAGAATAAATAAGCATGAGACAAGAATAGCAAGAAAACTCAGAAAAAGCATCGAGTTAACTACTGCTTTAAATCTATCTTTGGAGATCTTTGTTGTCTTGAGAAGATAACTCATCCACTAGTATTTTGGGAAACTAAATCCACCAAAAAGCTAAAAACTGCCTCTTTGTTAGGAGTGTTGATACTAAGTAAGGCAATATTCCGCTTTTCTAGGATTTCCTCGCCTTCTGCAATGACATCTTCAGTTGCTTTTATCAAATCTTGTTAATTTCGGCAACTCTACAACTGAAATGATGAACTTTTATATATCATCTTGTTTCAACATATATTTTTTTACCCTATGTGTGATTATCTTCTGGTATTCCTCTATTTCTTCTACAGCTTTTATACTTCTGACACCTCTCTTGATTTTTCAATGGAAGAGTATTGTACAACTCTTTTCAACACTTGTCCTTTTGCTCATACCAAACCTTTTCACGTTCTTCGTCTGAGATGATAATGTTTTTTGTCCATGGTGGTATTGAAAATCACTTCTCAACATCGTCCGGCGTGAGGCTGCAAACAACCCGCACATTTGTTGTTTGGTTCTAAATTCCATGGGAGAATACTGTATGCTGAAAAACTCGACTTTTGACTGTAAACTTGGCTATATTCAAACACTTTTGCACAAATTGCTGAAAATTGAAGGCTGATTTCTCCTGAAAAAGCAAAATCACATTTTGGATGAATCTAGTCGATTAGATTTTCAAAATACTGACGATTTCTTGGACATGCGTGAAAAAAGCAAGTTCTTGAAAGTTCAAAAATTCTTCGAAGTTGTAGAGAATTAAAAACCAAGCTGACCCAGATTGTTGAAATTGGAAAATATTGACCCCCTTCTTCTAAAAAATGATAGCCTGGAGAAATAAAGCATGAAAAAGTGAGCCCCTTAGTGTGTTGATCCAGGAAATATGATGAACTCTAAAAAAGCACCACGTTTTAGCCTCTGAATCTTGAAATGAATAAAAATTTATGTTTCCTCCTCTCTTGCTCTTGGATGCCACCTACAAAAATCTGTGAATAATGAATGCAAAAGCATCTTAAATAAGTTTTGAGGATAAATACAACGCTTTATTCACTACTTTAAAAATTTTGAAGCCATCCTGAGTAGGTTTGTTGAATGTGGACACTTTTCAAAAAGTTTCATCATGAAAACTCGAAAATTTGACTAAGGCATTGATCCTTGGGCGCTCTTCTTGGCTAAGGGGCGCTTTTCCTCTCTAGATGTAGCCAATTTTCTGACAATTTCAACTTTTGATTAAAAATATGCCCTCAACTTGATATTCATTCCGCTTCCAAATTGATCCTGTGAACTAGCCAACTGAACCATCGCGTAGCTTGGTTGAATCTAACGGGATTGTCCTGGAGGCTGCTTATGATAGAACTTATTCTAGACCTCCAAAATCATGGGCGCCCCTGGCTAGCTGGGGCACCCATGGCTCCCAGTGTTAGCCATTTTTCTATTGTTCTTCGACTTTACACTGCTTTCTGATTCTTCGGATGAACTTGCAATTCTGAGAGCTAGACTGACCCCATGAACTGACTGTCAGATTCGTTAGATAGCTTGACGATTTTGAGGAAGGAATTTTGGAAGCTACATCTCCTGAAAAGTTGATTTGGGGCCTCAAAAGCTTGGGCGCCCTCGGCTATCTAGGGCACCCATGCTTGCCAAAGTTAGATTATTTTCAATGTTTTCAACTTTGCTCTTTGACTTTTTCCATTTTGCACAATTTTACCCCTCCAATCAGTCTATGATATCTCATGATTGACAAATCTAATGTGATTGCTAACAATTCCGTTGAAGAGCTTGAACAACACTGGAGGAAACACGTTGGAGGTAACAAACCCTAATTTGCACTTTTAGGCCCTCAAAAGCTTGGGCGCCTCTGGCTACATGGGGTACCCAGCATCTACAAACTTAACCATTTTCACTTGATTTTCAACCTTCAAACTTGATCTTCCATGCTCTGTCCATTGCTTGATCTAAATTTTGCAGCAATTGACGAGTCTGATGATCTGGCTGGGGGATCAATTGGAAAGCTTACAAAATTCTGTAGACAATGAGCATATTTGCAAACCCTAATATCTGCATTTGGTGGCTCAAAACCCTAGGCACCCCTGGCTACCTAGAGCGCTTTTATTTCTCAAACTTAGAATATTTTTGGTGTTTTTCACAATTTCAATTTTCTCTTTGCCAAGACTTCTTCATCCGATCCGTGATTCCAGCTAACTGATTGATCCGATGGACCTGCTGATAGATTCACTGCGAAGCCGAGAGGATTCTGAGCAACACTACCTGGGAAGCATAAACCCTAATATCATCATTTGAGGCCCTAAAAAGATGGGTGCCCCTAGCTAGCAAGGGTGCCTTTACTCTCCAGTTTTTTTTTATTTTGCAATTTTCAACTTTCCTTTGTTCTTCATTCCTCGAGCATCTTTTGCTATTTCTTGATTTGTGTAATGCTTGAGACTTCAAATCTGACACCTAGCAGTTTGAGCAACCTCCATTGATGACCTTGGAGCTCCTAATTGGCTTCTAAAAAAGCAAAATAGACCCACAAGGGCAAAACTGATCTTTTGACGATTTTGACCAAACTAGCCTAATGAGGAAGTATTTTAAGCCAATCAAAATCAGCTTGAACCCCTGGAGTCTAACTTTCTATTTTTAGAAATTTTGCTAGTATCCATTTGAGAAGAAACCAAGAAAAAGCCTATTTTTAGAAACTTTCTATTTTTAGAAAATTTCCTAAAATTTAGGGCCAAAAAATTGAGCTCTGGGTTTTGTGGACTAGGTCGCTTTGAGAAAACCCAGATCCTCAGATTTTGAAAATTTTGAGTTTTTCACCCTCATGCATGACATGCAAAATCCATTTTTTGACCTTTTTCAACAATTTTTTACTACACTTTTACCAACTCTTTCAAAATGCCTAAGTGTAGCAAAAATTTTAATTTCGGGTACAACACTAGGTCTTTCTAGGTTTTCAAAGGGCTTTAGAGGGGTGTGAAATGCACTTCAATTAGAGGATGTTTTTGGACTTACTATTTCTAATAAGCTACGACAGTTGTCCGATATGTGCTCAAACAGAGTTTGGAGTCACTGTTTTTAGCAATATGCTATTTTTAGTAAGTGTTATTTTTGGCAGTGCAATCTGGCAGTAGCTCAGCACATAATTTCTAATTCTGGCAGTGAGGCAATTTTGTTTTGGCAACGGCTTCTCTAGCATTCTTGGAGCTCAAAAAGGAAAGTTTTATAACTTAAGTCGTATTATATTTCAATATTGTTTTTGGACCCCATGTCTAGGTGTTATGAGTTGAAGCTGTGTTTAAAAGGTGGACCTTTTTGGACACCTAAATTGGAGATTGAAATGTTTTAAGTTATATTTTATCCTAAGGCAAAGTGGACGCCACAATTATCAAGCAATGAGTTTAATATGTATTATTTTATTCCTCTTATTTGGGTGTCCCTTTATGAAGGGAAAAGAAGTTTGAATTCTTGCGGTTGGAAATCTATAAATCCAATGCTTTGCCTCTTCATTTGGTATCCATTATCTTTTCATAACGAAGTGCTACTGAATTTTATAGACTCTTGCTTCGAGGTTGAGATGCCTCCTACTTTCTTCATCAGTTCCAAGTTTGAAAGACAACTCCTAGCTAATCAGTGATTGTTTCTTCACTCAGAGGTTGCAGATTGAGCTTCAATGGTGATGGCTACATTGGTGATTTCAATTTGGTGTGGCTTTGATGTTTTGTAAGAATATTTTGGTATGCTCTTTGTTGTTTGGGGTTTTGGAGTGTTATTTTCATGCTACTACTGACCTACATTCATGCTCGTACCGTTGCGGAGACTTGACGGATTTTTATGGGTGTTGGATTGTTTGGATCATTGCTTTTGGGCGCCCCCTTGCCTAGAATCTCAGTTTTTAGGAGAACCTAATCTTTGTTGTTGATTTCCCTCCTAAAGGTGCCCTATTACTTGTTTTGGGTGCATTGGGATGCATGCAAAAATAATCAGAGTTGCTTGGTGGACTATAGCTACCTGTACTTGGACGCCTAGGCCTTAGGTGCCATTTGCATTCAGTTTGAGGTCATTCAGAGGAGTATTGAGAAAGTTATGAGTGTTGGATGGAGTTCCAAGCTTTCTGATCAGAAAATTAGAATGCTGCCATTTTATATCAAACCTGGTATTTTCAATATTTTGTCTTTATTTCTTAATGCTTATCTTTGTAGTTGGCATGGAGATAATTATCTAGCTATTGGGCCTTCATATTGCTAAATTTATCTCATGATACATTGTATAAGACTCAATATTGTAACATTGTTTTCAGTAGTACTGATCAGCTCTTTCATTTTTGTACTTGTGCTTTCATTCCCACTAAAAAGTGGAAGAGGTTGACTTTGCCGCCTCGTTGCTTTCTGATTTTGTTACCCACTGAAAAGTGGAAAAGGCTAGCTTGCCGCCTAAGCATTTATATTTTCTATATTGGTCGGCTTGCTGCCAATATCATTTGTACTTCCATCATTTTACTTTATTGTGTTGTTGTTTAATGAACAGATATACAGAAATGAAAGCAATCAGAAAATGCAACACATGAGACAATGAACACAATCAGATACCCTGGGAAAACCCTCCTCCTAAGGGAGAAAAACCCAGCAAATAATTCTCTTATATATTGTAGGAACAAGAGAAGAAATCTGCTTTACAATACAGGCCCAGCAATGGCCAAATATGATACAATAACAATCGCACCTTTCCTAGATGCAAAAGATACAAATGAATATGTTCTTCCTTGAAATCGGACTGCTGCTACAAGATGATGCTTTGCTGCTTAAGCGCGAACTGTTGTAGGAATGATCGATGATCTTTCATTGTGAATGAACAAGAATGACCTTGTATATATACTAAATGAGATGAGTCCTCAAGTAGGTCGGCCACCAAAGAGAAATCAATAAAACAACAATATTGGTCGGCCCAAGTAAGTAAATAATAATGATCTCAATGAGCATAAATTAAATAGCCGATGAGGCTATCATTTAATTTATGTCTATTCTCGAATTGGGTAAGCTGGAAGAAGCAGCCCAAAGCTGCTAATAACATCAACATATTGCTAACAAATCCCCTTATATTGTACTCTCTCACCTTGCCCACTTCGGGATCTGGGTGATCATAATGTGAAAGGTTGTTTTTAGCTTGTCATCTTTCTTGGGCTAACATTAATGGGTGAAGTGTTATATGTGTTGGCATTTCAAATCGCACCTCTAGAATTCGTTTTGGAAACGGACAGCTATGTGCAATAAACTGCTCTTCAAATTAGGAGGGGAAGCTCCCTCTTTTACTGAGTTTGCATAAAGTAAGTAAACTAAAACTAATTTTGCCTATCTTTTTTATTCAGCTATGAGAACACAAGGTTATAGAACTCTAGATGTTTCAACCAAGGTTTTCCCTTTAATAAAAATTAACAACTACAACTAACTTACGTTGTTGACGTTTCTAGCCTCTCAAGTAAACGCAGAGCAAAAGAGTTAAAAATGGACAAGATTGATTTTCTGACAAAGATACTTAAATAAACTTTTCTCAACATACATCTACTGAATTTCGATGCAAGCTGAAAAGGAGATCATAAAAGCATTACACAATAAACGGAAATATGAGACTTTATATCGAAGCAACAAAGCACGCTCAAGACTTTATTTCCTCACACTTCTGGCACAACATAATAAACGGAAATCAGAGATTTTTATATCGGGGCAGCAAAAGCACACTCGAGACTTTATTTTCTCAAACTTCTGACACAAGGTTACAATTCGGGGACAGCAAGTTGTGGCAAAATACACGCAACATGCGATCAAACCAGATCATTACTTGACACAAAACACATGCACTAAACAAGAACTTGCAGATAAAAGAGGCATGCAAACTTGCCCTTAACACTAAGTGAACTGAAACTAATCGATAACAAACATGAAGGCATAGGTTCAACAATTCTGTTATCACAAGCACGATTCCGAACAACACTAAATAACAAAGAGAAGGCACTAAGAGGCACTTGTGTCTTGTTATCACTAGCATGGTAAAATAAAAATGGGCAAGGCTGCCCTTATTTATACACAAGCAGAGGAGTAGGGAACCCTACAATCTCCTTGCTTTTACAACTAATACTCACCAACTCGCAAGCTTTATTTCTAAACCTAAAGAAGATAAGCATCTAACAACCTATGAAAACCTAAAAACAAGGAAAGTGCCAACTATTACACTTTGATTTCCTCCTTCTTCAAAAAATGGATAAGAATTGAGACAAGAATAGAAAGAAAGCGAGAGACAAGAATGGAAAGAAAGCTTCGAGAAAGCTTCTAGAAGATTGCTCCTTTAAATCTCTATCACATCCACCAAAAAGCGGGAAACTGCTTCTCTATCAGGAGCGTTGATACTATCTATAACCATATTCCGCTTTTCTAGGATCTTCTCCTCTTTTGCGATCAAACTTAGAAAATCTTTGACATCTTCATCTTTTTTATGAATTCTATTCTTGAAAATCATCGCTACCCCAAAAGATGACTCACTAATTGATAACTTGGCGGCTCTGCAACTTTATGTTTCTGACACTTCTCTTGATTCTCCCATGGAAGAGTATTGCACAACTTTTTCCAACACTTCTCGCTTTCCTCAAAGCCTTCTCAACATAGCCTGAGGCTATAAACAACCCAAAAAGCACGCAGGTTGAACACTGGCTTGATGTGGTGCAAGTCAGTCTCAGCTGTCCCGATGAAATCATGATACAGTGTTGATTTCGTCTTATACTCTGTAGGAGTGTACTCAATTCTGCAAAACTCAAAGATTGCCTGTAAACACGCCTATGTTCTGACAAGTTTTGCACAACTTTCTACTTTTAGCCTGCTGATTTTTCTTCATCAAACAAATGAATTTTTGGAAAAAAATTTGAGATATGGGTTTTGTTTAGAATTTCATTACAAGAAGACCCAGATCGTCCGTTTTTTAAAATTTTGAATGAAGACTGAAAAAGCAGCAAACCTTAATTTTCTCCAAAAAAAGCAGAAAAAGTCAACATCTGGGTATTGTTCTGTGACCGTGGGTGTGAAACATGATTGGTTATATGTACATAGGCAGAGTGTATATGTGTACACATGTATCTCTCATATACATGTATCTATATGTATAGACACGGTGATACTGACGTATGATCGGCAAACCGATGTGTCGTATGTATGTGTCGACATGGTATACATACACATACATGTACATGATAGTATAATTGGCTATACACATTTATACATATACACGCTACCTATTACCTGTGAATATAATAATATTATATTGTCTTGAAATTTACATATATACATATATGCACATATACATGGATAGGTATATTGAAAGTATGTTGACTGGCTCACAATACACGTATTTAATCAAATATTATGTAAATGTGTATATATTTATATATGTAAATATATATATATATATATTATTATAGTTTTACCAAAATAAATATATATGTATATACAGGTATATTTAAATATATACATACATATATATATATATGTTTTGTAGTAAAATAAAACTATAACAATATATATATTAATATAATACAATAAATATAAAAATGTATATATTTGAAATAAAGAAGAAATTTATTTGGAAAAATAAAGACTTAACTTTATTAAGTCATTTGGAGAAATCGATTATTGCATCATGGGAAATAAACTATGGAAATCGGTTGCAATGTTTGAAATATTTTATGCACCTTAAAATGCAACGTATTTTTGGGGAAAGTACGCCAACTTCATAAAATAGAAATAGAAGTATTTCCTTGAAACATTATAACCGACATTTGAAATAAGCGAATTTTTGAGGGAACCTTCCCGTGAAATGGTATGAGCTTCCATCGCAAGAAGAAATGGAAGAAAAATTCAAACGTTGGTTAAAAGGAAAACACCAACCAAATGGAAATTCGTTGTTGCAAGCTGAACCTTGACATTTTCGCAGCAAGCATGAATCATCCTCTGTTGTGCGCCAAAAATGGACGATTTTCCTGTATGTGGCAATTTCAAGTTTAAGTTGAACAAGTCTTAAATCTGCTGGCTCAAATGAGGTCGATTCACACTCATTTTTGGTGACTTAGGTCATGGAAACCCGCCATGTAGCTTATTGACCAATTCTAGGCACTTTGGTGTCCATTCGCATGCCTTCCTTTGAGGAATCCATTTCACTACAGGCTTATAAAAGGACGCCCAGCCTTTTACTGAAACACACTTGAACACTTGAATATTCGGAGTTTAGTAATTTTTGAGCTCTCATTTTCATCACATTCTGTAGATGCATTTTTTGTATTATTGATTCTAGAAAATACAACAAGTTCATACCAGCAATACCAGACACTGTGTTTTTATTATTTTGAGTTTAGAGTGGAGAACTTAGGGATTTCTAGCTGAGTAGGAATTGAGTAGAGAAATCACCTTTGAGATAAGGATTAGAGGAATTCATTTAGAGTGAACTATCATCACGAAGAAGCCATTTTTCAGTTAGATTCTGGAAACGTCTAGAAGAGCAATTCTAGAAGGAAAAGCTTTGGAAAATAGGCAAGCGGAAAATCTTCTTTATTCTCTGTTTTTGATTAATCAAAGTAAAAGAGTTCTTTGTGTTTTTCATTGTTCATAGATTGGAGGATAATCATAAGTTGTTTGACTGTTAGAAAGAAATATCATGTTTTTTGTTTATTTGTTGTGTTTGCAAAGGCTGAAAGATGTACCTTGAATGCAACGTAGTTGTAAGGGAAAGGAAATTGTTTATTTACCTTGCTTAAAAAGGGAATTTTAAGTAGAGAGAAATATTGTGAAAGAAGGAATAGGAATGAATTGAAATGCATTTTTTGTATGATTGTTGCTCTTTCTGTATGATCTCCATATATGGAGAATAAGGGTAAACTAGTTACTAAATTCTAGGAACGAAATAAGGACAGTAGTCAAGTATATTCAAGCAACTTAGAGTTTTAAGTTAACTGAGATAAGCTAAGGAACTCCTAGGATAAAGATTTCCATTATAGGATAGATTGTGTGAATTACTTGCTATGCTGGTTCTTTTCTAGCAAATAGAATGTCGTAGGTTGGTCTAGGGTGATTGATAATCCAGTGAAGGACTTGAACCTATATTTGTTGTCTTAGATGAGATTGATGTAGGACAGTTTGGGATGATTGACAATCTAGTGAAGGACTAAGCCTACACATAGTGTAAGATAGCCTTAAGTCAAATCGGCCCTGAGTAGTGTATATGATAGATGACCTTCACTCGAAGTACTGAATGAGAATACTTTGGCCAAAGTAGTGAAATGTACGAGATCCACTTAGACTGTGTGATGGTTGAGACTACACTGTTAGTTCATCGTGATCCTTGTACTAGTATGAGATTGTGAAATAGCAAGGTTCTAGTTGAGAATAGGACACAACACTATGCTCAGTTGGGTTGTCGCAGCTGGATACTCTACCAATCTCTTTGTTCAAAGGGAGGGCCATCTATCGAATGATAGATGTGCGGGGGACCGCATTAATAGTCTGTGGTTGGCGGAAAAGCGTTCGAGTGATGTTTCTCCACCACAGCAGACGACAGATACACCAAGATTTGAAAGGAAGGGAACCTGGACCGTCTTACTACTATTTGTGCAAAAGCTTACGAGCTACGTATGTAATTGTTTTACTTATGTACTCTGATTTATATTTGCAATGAAAATGGAATGCATGTGGAAATATATTGTAACTTGCATGTATTTATCAATGAAGAAAGGAGGAATTTTATTGTAACGTCTTTGTTACTTGTCACTTTTATATGTTTGAAGTGAAATGTTGAAAAAAAATTATTACCCAAGTGTGGGGTCGTTACATCTCTTCATTCAAAATTTTGAATTTCTCAAAAAATTTACTAAGGCAAGTGAAGTTGGGTGCCCTTCTTGGCTGGAGGCGCCCATTTTACCCAGGCTTAACCATTTTTATAGCAATTTCAACTTTTACTCGATTTTAACCTCTATTTGATCCTGTCTCCCAACTTCGAGATTGATCAGATGGACGAGTTGAATGTTTCATTACGGAGCCTGATCGAATTTGACAACATTGTTCTGGAGACATCTTCTGATAAAAACTTCATTTGACCCTTCAAAAAGTCAAGTGCCTCTCTACTTCAGGGGCGCCCACTTTCTCCAGTGTTAGCAGTTTTTATGATCTTCAAATTTATGCTCGTCATCTGACCTTCAGATGAATTAATGATATCCGACGTTGTACTTGACAGATTGACTGGCTGACAAGCTCGTGGGATAGCTGAGAAGATTCTGGAAGGGCTCTCTTGGATACTTCGTCTTTGAAAATTGACATCTAGAGGCCCTAAACCCTAGGTGCCCTTCTCCTTCAACGGCGCCCATCTCCTCCAGAGATAGTTTTTATTCTGAGTTTTTCACTGTTGCTTTTGACTTTTGTCGTTTCATTCACTTTTCCTTCTATGTTCAGCCTGCGACATCTAATGACTGCCTACTCTGACGGACATGTTGATGATTGTGTTGGACAGCTTGATCAAGTCTGACGAAGTCACGTTGGAGGTGCCTCCTGCAAATTTCATCATTTGACCTCTTAAAAACTTGGGCGCCCTTCTTGTCCAGAGGCGCCCAGATTCACCAGTGTTAGAATATTTTTCATTATTTTCAAGGTTTGCATTTTGCCTTTCAATTGAAACTCCTTCGTTCGATCTTGAATTTCGGATGACTGAATGATCAGATGATTGCGTTGTCGGGCTCACTGCGGAGCTGAGAAGATCCTGAACAACACTACCTGGGAGGGTGAACTTTTGATTCCATCATCTGATCCTCTGAAAAATTGGGCGCCCTTCTTCTCCAGGGGCACCCATGGCTGGCAGTGTTAGAAACGTTTTTGAAATTTTCAAAATTCTTCCTCATTTGACATGCTTCCCTTGAGCTCGGCTGTCGAAACAGAAAAATTTCTAAGGCATGAAGGTTTAGGCGCCCAAATTGAGCAAGGGCGCCTGGATTCACCAGCCTTAGTCAAAATTTTGCATTTTTCAACATTTTTTAACTTCCTCTCTCTGTTCCTTGTTCTTCATGCACGTTCGTCGTTGACAGCTTCTATTTGATGCTTGAATGTCTGATTCTGGCACCTTGCAGCTAATTGACCTCCATTCATGACCTCGGTCCTCCAAAAAAAGCTTCTAAAAATGTAGAATAGACCCACTAGGGTAAAACTGATCCTTTTGTGATTCTGACTGCACCAACTTGATGAGGAAGTATTTTAAGCCAATCAAAATTAGTCTCAACCCTAGAGGCCAAACTATCTATTTTTAGAAATTTTCTATTTTTAGAAAATTTTGTGAGTATCCATTTCTTGAGAAACCCAAAAAAAGTTTTTATTTTTAGAAAATTGCTAAAAATAGAAATTTTCCTAAAATTTTGGGACAAAAAACTGAAATCTGGATTTTGTTGGTTTGATCGTTCTAAGCCGACCCAGATTGTCAGATTTTGAAAAATTGACATCTGGGTTTTGTAGATTTGGTCGTTTTGAACCGACCCAAATTGTCAGATTTTGAAAATTTCAAGTTTTTGGCCCCCATGCAAGACATGCAAAACCCCAAATTTGACCTTTTTGACAGATTTTGACAAGATTTTAACTCATTTCTTCAAAATGTCTAAGTGTAGCAAAAATTTTAATTTGGGGTACAACAGTGCGCTAAAAATTCGAGGAAAAACTAAGGGGGATATTTCAATGTAAAAGTCAACGAAGGGTTTAGGAAAGATCTTGCTAAACTCTGCATTGATCCTGATATGGAAGATGCAATTACAACTGAATTTTCTGATTTTGTTGCCTCATGTCGTCAAAGTGCTTCTATTCTCCGTGAAAAATATTGGAAGGATGCTCACTCTTGGTGGGGTACCTTAATGGCCACAAGATGCCACACCTTCAAGTTCTTGCAATAAAAGTTTTATCTCTAATAAGTTTTGAATTTTTACCAATCTAAAGGAAAGTTTGGTTTTAACTTTTAAGTTTTATCACTTCAAATTAAAATGTGTTATTTTCAAATTTGAAGTTTGATTTACAAAATTTTTAATTTAACAACTCTAATGAGAGCTCCCTTTGCTTCAATAGGTTGCTAGTTCTTCTTCAGCTGAGCGGAATTTGAGTATCTACTCCTTCATCCAATCAGTGAAGTGCAATCAATTGGCATCAAGCAAAGCAGATAAGCTATATTTTGTTCATTTCAACTTGCACCTTCTTACTCACAAAGATGATGAGTACAAGGAAGGGGCAGCAAAGTTGTGGGATGTAGAACCAGAGCGAGTTGACCTAGATATTTCTTTTGTTGCAGTTGCACAATCTTCAATTTTCGAGGAGTCAAGTAGTCAACATAATTTTAGACTTGCAAGTGCCAGTGCGGTTCCATCATCTAATGTTAATGTTGATGATGATCTTGGTCTTGATGATGACCCATATGATGTAGATTAGTGAATTGGTTACTATTTGTATTATTTAAATGTTAAACAAGAATTATCTATCATGACATTCAAGTTTGATCCTTTTGATATTGAAAATTGAATTCAAATTAGTATATTATGTTTCAAAAATTGAAATTTGCCATGGTTTTGTTTAGCATATGCATTGGTATATGACATTATAAACTTAATTTTATGTTTAGGTTGCATATATATATATATATATTTCTTCAAAATATTTCCCAACAATATGCACCAATTTCCTAGATTATTCAACTCAATTCAATGAACTTTGGATCACCTCATTACAGAACTTGTTTCCCCACAAGACAAACCACCCAAACAAATTGTTTCTTCCCCCTCATACATTTCCCACCTAAAGAAGTTCAACCGTCGAGTAGGGAAGATTAACTAAATCAACACAAAATCCTAATAATATTTTGCCACGTGTCAACATTTAGAAAGCCCTCAAAATGCTTGAAAAGTCTTTGTTGGAGCTTTACACTCATCAAGAATAGGAACAAGTCCTAATGTCAAAGGTTCTCATCTCATCAAGAACTGTTTCGTTTTTCGGTAGTTCCTTCTTCATTAGGAACTATTTGATTTCCCGAAATGTTGTAGTGTCCATCCCTATTTTCTTCCTATCAAGGTATCCAACCCTACTAGGAATTGTTATTCTTTCAAAATTCTTTTAAGTTTTCATTTCAATGTGTTGAGGATTCGTACCCCGATAGGAACCACTCCACATGTTGAAGGTTCTAATCCTTCTTGGAATCATTAGATTCTTTAGAAATGCCGAGGTGACTCTTACCCAACATTGTTGGAGGTTTCTACCCCATTAGGAACTACTCAATTACTTGAATTCTAGATCATCTTTTAAACCTTGGAGAATATGAACTATCGGAGGGGAAAAGAGAAGCAAGAACTTATCGAAGGATTTTGATGTTCTAAGAACTACTCAAAGTTCCAATTCATTGTTAAAAGATTTTGTTGGACTGTAATCAAGGGTTCCCACCCCATTGGGAACTGAGAAACAATGCTTTATCAAAGGTTTCCAAGCCATTAGGAACTCCATGAAAATTCTAAGTGTTTGAACTACATCGAAGCTATTAGTGGGAACAAGAACCATCAAGGTTTCCTGAGGTTCTCAAAACCAGCCAAACCTCTAACCCACACACATATTAAAGCTTTTGAGGAGAATTGGAACCATTGGGGGTTTTGATAGGAACATGAACTTGTTAATGGTTCTTGGGCTTCTCAGAACTGCCCAAACCTCCAACTCAATTCCTAAGAAGGCCACAATCTTCGATTTTGCATAACTTAGTGAAGTTTTTCCCTATTTTCACCAAATTAAAACTGCAAAGACCCATTAAGCTCCTCTACGAGAAGATGTCCTCAATTTGGCAAAAAAATCTTCCAAAAGAAAAAGACTCCTGCATCAACTTGGTTGCATAAAGCTTCATCATTGATTTCTATATACAAGTCTAGTTCCAAGTATGAGTTGGAGGTATGCTCTTTTCCTTCTTGCAGGTTATTACTTTCTTGCCCATGGGAGTATGAATAAGTCTTGAATGATGAACAATCAAGCATATTCGAACCTTAATATCCTTTGTCCCTTTTAGTTTAAGTTTACGATCGGGATCCATCATGCTTATATTTTCAATTGATAGAACCATTGCCACATTGAAAGCAAGCTAAAGTTGGTAAACCATTCAAGGAACTTATGGGTGTGTTATCATTATATTACATATGCATGTTTGGCTCATGGGAAATCCAAACATAGGAACACACATATTGCTGTTATATTTTGGTACATGCATATTGATGTTATTTTTAGCTCAATAAGAGGTCTTACAAGCAACTAATGAACAATACGATGAGCGACAAGAATTTGGGATCAATCACATACTATGTATGGTTGTTGAATGCTGTAAATGTAATAATCAAATCTTTATCAAATAGGATCCTAAGAAATCTAAGAAAAACACTAAGGTCTGAAATTCTGTGTGAGAAATTCTAAGTCAAAACAATTTCCAGATTTCTTCTCTTTATGCCGAATGTACTGATTGCAGAACATTAATAAATTTCGATGTTTTGCATATCGATGAAGGAGCTGTTATAAGTATGAGGAGACCCACCTCTAAGAGACGCGTCTCATGAGAGGACGTGTCTCCACAAGTGGAGAAACGTCTACTCATGGGACGTGTCCCTTTGGGCGCGCGGGCTTCTCTCATAGCCGTTTTAACACTCGATTAAATATCTTAACACATATGTGTGGTGAGTATATTTATAAATGAGTTCCGATTTATTATTTCGAATTTATGCAAGATAATAAATTCGTTTTTACTTATTTTCTTGAAATTTGTTAGAGACTAATATCGATCTTATATAATTTATGATAATGCTATATAGCAATCATCTTTTTATATTCTGATCGAAGCTATAATCATTAACATTCCCTCTTAGCTCGGGAAGATATTTCAAATCAAATAAGTAGAGATATCACCTTTACACGTGATATCAAAGATATGATATGTTTTCTCAATATTGTCAGGTCACATGACATTCTTCATAACACGTCTTTATTATGGTATGTTCACTGACATCAAGTCACATGATGTCTACCATAATTCATGGCATATCCACCATGATTATCTCTTAAGGATCACAATGATCTTCAGATGATATCAAGTCCCATGATATCCATCAAGGTGTCCAAGAGATACTATCATGACATGTCCACAGATATCAAGTCACATGATATCTATCATGATAGTTTATCATTGTAGAGTCGTCACTTTACAATGTCAAATACAAGTGTTCATTATTAGAAAGATCGTCAACTTTCAATAATGTACACAGGGGGAGTAGGCCTATAAGGTCATGGAGTCACACACATGAAAAAAGCGTTTACACATTAAACATCTTTATATATTAGTACAATTTATAAACAATTTGTATTTCAAACATAAATAACAAATTACATTTCAACCATACCAAGTTTCTTCCTGAAGTGCTCTACCTTCATTCGGGAGAGAGGCTTGGTGAGAATGTTTGCAGTTTGATCATTTGTACTAATATACTCCAACTGGATCACTTTCCTTTCCACCATATCTCTTACATAATGATAGGGGATCTCAATGTGCTTAGATCTATCATGAAAGACAAGATTTACAGAGAGTTTGATGCAACTCTGATTATCACAATGAATAATTGTAGGATTCAAGGGCTCACCAAAGAGTCCCACAAGCAATTTAAGAAGCCAAACTGCTTCTCTTGCTCCCATTGAGGCTGCAATGTATCCAGCTTCTATTGAGCTCTGTGCAACTAAAGATTGTTTTCTGCAAATCCAGGAGATCATAGCCGATCCTAAACTAAAGCAACATCCTGATGTGCTTTTCCGATCGGTTACACTTCCAGCCCAATCTGAATCAGAGTACCCATGTAGATCTAGTTGATCATTCTTGTAAAGAAGACCATATCCAATAGTGCCTTGAAGATATCTCAAAATATGTTTCACAGCCATTAAGTGAATTTCCTTTGGCTCACACATGAACTAGCTGAGAACATTCACTGCATAGCAAATATCAGGTCCGGTGTTAACCAGATACATCAAGGATCCAATCATCTGTCTGTAAAGGGTTGGATCTGCACACTTGGATTTTGTTGCTGCTTCTTTCAATTTGTGAAGGTTGGTTTCCATAGCTGTAGACATCGGTCTACAGTCCAACATTCCAAATCTCTTCAGAATATCAATAGTATACTTCCCTTGGTTTAGTATAATGCCCTCTGATTTCTGTCATACTTCTAAACCTAGGAAGTAGTGTAGAATGCCCAAGTCTCTCATGTCAAATTTAGAAATTAGATCCTGCTTCCCTTGAGCAATGAGGTGATCTTCTCCTATTATCAGCAGGTCATCAACATATAAAATAATTATTAGCATATCACCTTTGATTACCTTGAAGTAGAGATTGGACTCAGCATCATTCTTTGAAAATCCTAATCCCAAGAGATAGTTGTCAATTCTTTCATACCAGACCCTGGGAGCTTGTTTAAGTCCATAGAGGGCTTTCTTCAGTCTGCATACATGTGAGTCAGGTTTATGTATCACAAAGCCTTCAGGCTGTTCCAAATAGACTTCCTCTTCAATGGTTCCATTCAAGAAGGCAGTTTTCACATCCATTTGATGGATCTTCCAACCTTTAGCTACTGCAATGGCTAACACTGCTCTCACTGATGTGTAATGGGCAACAAGTGCAAATGTTTCTTCATAATCAATGCCTTCCTTTTGAGAAAAACCTCTAGCCACAAAACGTGCTTTATGTTTTTCTATACTACCATCAACAGCATGCTTAATTTTGAAGAGCCATTTGGAAGAGACAATAGATTTCTCTTTCGGTCTAGGTACTATGTCCCATACATCATTCTTTAGAATAGACTGATATTCTTCTGTCATTGCATCCTTCCATGCTTGGTGTCAGAAAGCTTCTGTAACACTGACAGGTTCTGAGTTTATGATGTTGTTCATTAGAGCAACATAGCTAGAGAACGTTTGGGTCTTTTGCTCTCCCTAAACGTTCCTTTGGGTGCTGCATGATCCTCGGCTTCTTTGATCATCTTTCTTGCCCAAAGTGGTCTCTTCTTGTCGTTGTCAGTTGTATTCTCATCTGAAGTAGAAGGAAGTTATGTGGCATTTCCTCAGGGTGCTCCCTCTAAATCTCAGGAGCAGGTTCCATTTCAGGTACTCTAGGGGAATAGGTTTTTGTCTCACTAGAACTTCTTGCCCTCTTGAATGCAATGTCTTCTTCAAAGATGACATCTCTGCTCAATTCAATTTGTTTCTGCCCGGGTATGAACATCCTATAGGCTTTGGAGGTTTCACTATAACCCAATAATACTCCCTTCTTTCCAAAAGGTTCTAGTTTGAATCTCTTCTCTTTGGGCACATGAATATAGACAGGACAGCCAAAAATCCTAAAATGACTAATGTCAGGTTTTATGCCGGTAAAGGCTTTTTCAGGAGTTTTTTTATCAAGATGAGAATGTGGACATCTGTTCTGAATATAGACAGCAGTCCTAGAGGCTTCTTTCCAGAAAGAAGTTTCAATGTTTTGGTCCAGCACCATTGCCTTAGCAGCTTCTACAATGGTTCTATTTTTCCTTTCAGCAACCCCACTCTGTTGAGGGTTGCGGGCAACTGTGAACTCCCTCTTAATTCCAACACTCATGCAGAATTCTTTAAAAATTTCAGAGGTGTATTCTTTCCCATTGTCTATCCTTAAGGCTTTTATTTTCTTTCCGGAGAAGTTTTTAGAGAAGGCTTTAAACTCTTTGAGCCTTTTGAGGATTTCTATTGACTCTTTACACTTAAGGAAATAGATCCAGGTTTTCCTAGAGAAGTCATCTACAAATATGACATAGTATAGAAATCCTGCTTTAGAGGGTACAATCATGGGTCCACATAAGTCTGAGTGAACCAGTTCTAACACATTTAGGGTTTTGCTCAAACTATTGGGAAAGGACCCCTGTGTATTCTTTCCTAAGGCACAACCTTTGCAAGTTCCTTCGTGAGATGGTTTTAACTTAGGTAAGCCTGTTACAAGTTTTTCTACAGAAGGTAGGGCATGGAAATGAAGGTGTCCTAATCTTCTATGCCAAATCTCATTTGAATCAAAGGTGTCAAGGGTAAGGGCTTGTTTAACTTCAGTGCATAGTTTG
Organism: Sequoiadendron giganteum; assembly: GCA_007115665.2. NCBI lineage: Eukaryota > Viridiplantae > Streptophyta > Pinopsida > Cupressales > Cupressaceae > Sequoiadendron > Sequoiadendron giganteum. The sequence continues at coordinate 73,671,215 of VCHN02000014.1, read as the reverse complement.
TAGAGGTACCCTTGTCTTACACCTATGGTTTGGGCTTTCTTGATTGTTGAGTTCGTAGGCCATGCTAAAACTTTCCCATCCATAAAGGTAACTCTATATCCATTGTCTTCAAGGGCAGAGATGGATATTAGATTCCTCTTAATTCCAGGTACAAATAAGACTCAAGTAAGTTGAAGAGAGAGACCAGATTTTAGTTTGATGGAGCAAGTTCCAACCCCTTTTACAGGGTGCGCAGAATCATCCCCAATGGTTACTACTTCATCAGACCTTTCAGTCATAGTGTCTAGGTGTTCTCTGAATCCTGTGATGTGTCTAGAAGAACCACTATCAATTACCTGGTTGTGGGTGTTGTTAGATGTTTGGCTAGATAAGGCTGAATAGAACACAAAGTTCTCAAATTCATGATCTGAATTTGTCTTTCCTACGTTGGCAAAAGATGCTTGTTGCTTTGATTTGTCAGGGCACTTCATTTCATAGTGACCATATTGATCACATCTAAACCATTGCACTTGAAAGATGTCTTTCTTCTTAGAAGATCCCTTTCCATTGGGATTTCTCTTTCTTTTAAAAGATCCTCTCTTGTAGGAGTTTTTCTTGTTCCTTTTATTAGACGTTGTGTTGAGTACATGAATGTCTTCATCCATGTTCTTCTGTTTATTTTCCTTAGAGAGTCTTGTTTCCTCTTGAAGGCAGTCAATTCTTAGCCTATCAAACTTGGGGAGTTTAGATCTCGCACTTATTCCTTGAACAAATGACTCCCATGAGTTGGTTAGCCCTCCTAGTGCAATTAGGGTTAACTCTTTGCTATCAATCTGATATCCAATTGTGGATAATTGATCCCTTAGTTCACTAATCCTCATGAAGTATGCATTAATTGACTCTCCTTTGTTTATTTGAGCATTGTTGACTTGCCTCTTTAATGCAAGAGTCCTACTCGTGTTGTTGATCTCATAGGTACTCTCAAGAGATTTGAACATATGATATGCAGTTTCATGTTTTGCTAAGATAGGCACTATATGATCCCTAACTGCATCTACTAGGATTTTCATGGCTCTTTCATTGTTTTCAATCCATTGAGTTTTCTCAGGTCCAGCCTCTGGTTCCCTTTTATTTTTTCTCACAAGTGAGTCTAGTTTATTCTCTTTAAGGATCATCATGATTCTAAATTTCCATGATGTAAAGTTGTCTGCTCCTGCAAGACGATCTTCAAATCTGATCACACTTGACATTATGAAGAATGTGATGTGAATTCGATTTTAGAAAATACGAATTTTCTAGAGCAATCTGATATTTAGATTTGATTTGGATTCACACAACGTGGCTCTAATACCATGTAAATGTAATCAAATCTTTATCAAATAGGATCCTAAGAAATCTAAGAAAAACACTAAGGTCTGAAATTTTGTGTGAGAAATTCTAAGTCAAAACAATTTCCAGATTTCTTCTCTTTATGCCGAATGTACTGATTGCAGAACATTAATAAATTTCGATGTTTTACATATCGATGAAGGAACTGTTATAAGTATAAGGAGACCCGCATCTAAGAGACGCGTCTCATGAGAGGTGGAGACACATCCGCTCATGGGACGTGTCCCTTTGGGCGCACGGGCTTCTCTCATAGCCGTTTTAACACTTGATTAAATATCTTAACAAATATGTGTGGTGCGTATATTTATTCATGAGTTCCGATTTATTATTTCGAATTTATGCAAGCTAATAAATTCATTTTTACTTATTTTCTTGAAATCTGTTAGAGACTAATATCGATCTTATATAATTTATGATAATGCTATATAGCAATCATCTTTTTATATTCCGACCAAAGCTATAATCATTAACAAATGCTTTTGTATTGTTCTATCATCATGCACTAATTGTCCTATTAAGGATACCTCTAGGAACCCCCTCCTCAGTCAAGCCAAGCTCAATGTGAAAAAGACAATACCCACTCTAAGCAATTGACATTTAGTCATCCATGATCTATTGATGAGCCTAGATCCTATCCTCTTAAAGACTAGTCCCTGACCTTGAAAATACATCAATACTTTAGGATTGTGGAACAATGACATCGGAACCCAACACCCTAAATGCTCTTTACTGTTATATATAAATAATTGCTTTGAGCACAAACTTTTAATGAATGTTGAACTTGGGCTTATGCTGCAAAGATCATCATTCAATTAAAGTTATTGTAGTACCATGATTGTATTGAATCAAGTCTTGTATTGACGAAATTTATCTATCTAAATTGTAATTTTGAATGCATTTTAACTATTTACTACTTAGATTCATGTGATGATCAAATTGTTTAATAATATCTTGTTAATGTGGATCTACTAGTCTCTTCTTTAGCCAATTAGTAAGCATTTATTTTGATTCATTTCGTTTAGTTACAAATCTCATATTAAAACTTGGTTTGTGAGATAATTACCTTCAATTCCTATGCTCACCTCCAAGATCCAAAAGATAGGTCATGTTTACTTTCAATCATTTTCTTTCATGCAAACCCTAGATGATAAACTTGTATAGTGTGAATAACTATAAGCGTGTTCATAGCTTTCAATTTTAGGAGTGGTGTTAGATCTTAAAAAGCTTCCCCTACTAATTTGAGGAGAGGATTTTCTCGTGTGTTGTTCTATTTATAACACTAAAAGTCTAGCATTATATTGTATCTAATAAAAGGGTGCCATTGTCAACCTCCAATATGTTCTCATGTTGTTCCACTATCTTGATGAGATAGTTCAACTTCACACAATTGTTTAGAACCTTAGTTCTTCATTTTGTTATAGCGCACTATGCATGATTCTAGATAGGACATCTTCTATATGTGTTGTGGAATCCTTTCTCCATTGTTCTTTCATTTGTTAGAGCACAATGCATGATTCTAGATAGGACAGCTTCTATGTGCATTGTTGTCTCCTTTCTCCATTTTTTCTTTAGGTTTTCCAAGACACCATTTTTAGTAGTCTATGTAAGAGTGGTTCTAGAGAGAGAAAAGGAATACAATAAAAGAGATATCAACCTCGTTGCAAACAAAAAAAATTATATAAAAAAAGTCTAGGGTTGCTTGTTCTTCATCAAATTCTAGGAATCAAAAAAAAGAAAATCTAAGGATGGCATATTTGACACAGTGAACATTTAATGCATGATAGAAGAATCATCTGGATGTGTATTCTGAAAATGCCCATTTGCTAGAATATTATGTTCATCATTGCAGTCAGATTGAGTTACTTAATCATAACCCCTCTCTCTTAGCAAGGTTGTGTTTTGGGAATGCACCTAAAAGATATGATAAGGTTTTTTCTATATAATTTTTGTGGAAGAAATACTTAAGACCACTTCTCATGAAGATTATTCCTAAACACATATACAAATGTTTTAACAATTTCAAGAGGATATCTCTGTGTATTTCAAAGCCAAAATTAACTATGTTTTTCCAGATTTTATTAGAAGAGTTCTAGTGCTAAGCTAAAAGCAACTTTCTTACTTGTTGATGCAATATAAAATACATTTATTCCAAGGCCAAATATTTTGCTTCCTAGTTTATCATCAAAAGCTAACCTATGCCAACATAATTGACAAAGTAGTAACTTGTGCAATCATTTATTCATTGTGGAAATTTTTACTATTTAACTCAACATGCACAAGCTATCCCAAAATATCTATTGAACCCTGCATGAATGTCATACTGTTCTTGTGATGATATTGCTAGATCTGAAGCTAGATACTATATAAAAGGAAACACTATTATATTTTCTTCTATATTGGTATAGAGTCTACAAATATAACTCCCACGAGCAACAAGGTTACAAGTCATTATAAAATATTACTCCTAGGGATTAGAATATGATAAAACACTACAAAGTCAAAGACCCTCTAATATTCATAAATAGCATGTTTATTTAAAAACAAAACAAGAAAGTAAATGGAATAATCGATGCATCTAACCATACATGCAAATTGCTTGACTTAGTATTTAATATTGTTCCCTAGTAAACCTTAGTTCTCCCATAATCTCTACAAGGATACAACGGTTTTCTCCATCTTCCTTTTTTCCTCTTAATTGGTAAGAGGTAATAGATGTGGCATAAACTACCCAGAAAATGTGCCTCAGAAATAGAAATGAAACAAAGTATGCATAAACAATAAGTATTGCTAAGAAATGAAAAAAAGAGTTCAAAGATATTACCAATGTTTCAATATCAATCTTCAGCCCTGTTTCCATCCACGTTGGATCTATCAGCTTGTCAGTAATGATCCTAAGCTCAGGTTTTTCATGCATGTACAATATCTCCATTGCCATGTTTCGGATTCTACAAAACTCGATGTGGTTTGCCTCCTTAGCTCCAATCAACTTCACAATCTACAAGAACGTCACCAACATTCATTCTTGCCACTTGTAAATGAAACAAAAGTCATGTATTATTTAAGATATCAAAGGTGACCAGAAAATTCTAGCATTCCAAGCACCAAAACAAAAAGAATTAACTTAAAGAAATAATAATCCATTTACTAAGATGTATGATCGTAACAACAAATGCAAACAAAATGTAGAGAAGCATATTGCATCCAAAGTGTCATGCTTAGTTGTGTTAAATTAATTTCATAGACACACCATCAAACATATGTGCTATTTAGGTCATATTTTATAAGTCTCCTTATTTTGATCAAACTCTTATCCAAAAGTGATAAGCAAAAAATAATATACATGATGCTCAGAATATTTTCCCTACTAATCATGGTACGATGCCTTGCCATCTAAGAAAGGATTCTTGTCTATAAATGGCAAAGCTATAGAACACTTTACTTGAAAGAACATATTGTTCTAATTAAGCTTTTCACTTGAAAATATAAATCCCACCTACAAAAATGTAGTCGGTAAACAGCTCCATGTTAAAACCATAATCTAATTTGTAAAATAATTTTAGATCAAGTGCATAGTTATTTAGTATTTACCTAATAATTGTGCACTAGTTTATTTGAACTCTGAGTTCCTTTTCTGGTGTTTTCATTAGCTAATCCCTAAGGATGTACATTCAACTGAATTAGGCCTCAGAGATTTATGCATGAAAGCTAATGGTGGGTTATGGAAAAAACCTCCAAGGTTAAAGTATAATACTAGGCCATTGGCTTCACAAAGCTTCTCAAGTTGGAGAAGTGGTTATGGAAAAAACTTCCTTTGTGTACACACGGTTTCAGAATATTCCCAATTGTAGGTTCCTTCTAAGTTATGACCAAGATAGATGCAAATCTGGTATGTGAGACAACCTTGTCCAAGTCCACAACAGGATTTATTTCTCTTCCACCTTATGTAGTTTAAATTTTGCATCCTTCAGCTTTGACTTTATCACCAAAATAGGAAGTGAAACAAACTTCTTGAAACTTTATGTTGCATTGTACTCATAAATCTCATCAAAAATACACCTTTGGAGAAGTTTCCAAAAGGCACAATTTTTTTAATTTTGGAGAACAAATCAGAACTGGTTTCTGATCTACAAGGCACCAAAATGACTGGGTAATATTAGTCCTAAGGGTTTGATTAAGAAAAACATTTTAACATTAAGGAACAGTACTTAAGGAAATTTAGCCACCACAAGTTGCTTTTCTGAAATTGTTGAAAATAACTGCAATTTATGGTACCTTGATTTTGACAAAATATATGTTTTACATCAAGCATCCGACTGAAGCTGTTTAATGCTGAGTACATTTGACAGTGTTTTTGATAAACTTATTATTCTTTAGATGTGAAATGAGGACATGAGAAAGAAATAGCTGTATGGTAAGATTTTAAAAATGCTTTCTTTCATTGGCATGCAGGTTTCTTTCTGTTGCGTAATGATAATTTATTAGGCTATTATTTCATTCTTTAAATCTAAAGTTAAATATATCATACCACAAATGAAGAGGGACATCCAACATAAAAGAGCCATGACTACATTCATACACAATATTTTCAATACGTCCAAATGGAGATGTGATTCCTCTTCAACCCAACCAATCACTAAAGATAAAACAGGTCAAATGATCTGCAAATTTATCTTGTAAAATCCCTATTAATTTGAAACACACTTTTTATTCCTTATTTCTAAACTCAGTCAAATGGCATTATGTCAAACACTTTGTTGGCATGCTGGTACTATGGTAATTGCTTTCAGATTCATAGTACAGAGTTTCCACCATTACAGGTAACATATATTTGTCATAAATGATTGAGGAATCTATTACACTATTTTTTATAATGGAAAGTTAAACTTTAATAACAATTGATAGATACACCAGCACAACATAGAGCAGAATAAAATATTATTCTGACCTTATTTACACATAGCATATATTTATTGCACAGTGATTTAAAATTATCGATCTGCTACTACCCAATCACCATTTAATCGTGATGACTGGATTATCCACCACCTTTAAGCTGCACTTGCATATAACAAGTGACCCCCGACTGCACCCAAAGTGGAGTCTTCAGTTCTGTGTCAAAATCTTTATCCACCTCATGCTTCCTAGGTGACGACAAGGATATAGGACGGCACTCATTATTTCCTTCTTCGTGGATTCTTTGAAGCCCGCCTATCCTCCTTATACGCCAAAATCCTTAATATGCCTTGTAGCATAGCAATGACACCTGCAGAGTGGTGGCACGTAAGGTAACTGAGTTGATTTATAGGACCTGCGACTCTTCAGTGACAAGTATTTCATAAGGCCTCAATGCCTTTCAGTAGAACAGAATGGTGCTCGATTCAATTGGGATTGGTCCTCGCATATAAAGAATTAATATTCCTTAAATAATTTTGCTTCCCCTTTTTGTCTTCTCTCTGCATGATTCAGAAGTATATGCTTCCCTCCTCCACGCAGATCCGAAATATTGAAAAATCTCATGAAGTGGCTATCATCACAATTATTTATAATACCCTGAGCTCTTAATGTCTATGTAACTAGGAATGACACGATGCTTCAACGAAGAGATAATATTGTTTGTCTAATTCACGTAACCTCTGAAACTCATGCACTACCATATGTGAGTGGTTGTGATGAAACTTTACATACCTCTGACCATAGTCATTAGTTCCCGTCACCTTTGCATAATACCCTCAATTGATGAAATGGCCAATCATTCCTTCCTATCTCCTTGCTGCTATCATGACTTCCTATCTCCTTATTACTATCATGACGTCCATAAATAACTTCCAAATCTGAATCAACCAAATCCCTGGAATTTGTCTTTTAACTCTGAAATCACTCCATCATCTTTCTCTGTACATACCTCTGCAAATTTCTAATAAATTCCTCAAACCCTGAATATCCTGAAATTTGTCTTCATAGAAGACTTCAGAAATTTCCCAAATCGTTCAATCGGTCATTTCAGCATAATTGTGAATCCTGAATGAATCCACCCATCGATGGAATTAAGTTTTCGTTCAATCCACCTTAAAACCCAAGGATTTTCGTCCTCAAGCTCCTAAAAGCCAAGCTTTCCAAATTTCCGATAATAATTTTCCCAAAAAAATGCGAATGAATTACTTTTCACCACCTTTATACTCCACCACCTTTTAATATTTTATTATTAAATATTTTGCTCCACTAAAGTAACTTTATTTAATATTTTCTCCATTCTTTTAATAAAGTCACTTTAATAAATAACTAATTAATTAAATATAAATGTCCAAAATATTATTTCAGGAAAAATTGATATTTAATTAATTAAATTAGATTTTGTGGTGGCTACTCAAAAATTGAGGATATTACATATCTCTACACGCACCATGATACACCAAACTTGTCGTAGTTTTCATGCTCCAATTTGCCCAAGACCACTGAAAATGTGAAATGTGGAATTCCTTATTCGAGATTTAAGACAACCCACAACTAGAAGATGTGAAAAGCCCATCTAGAGCCAGGAATAAACCTTGATACTAGACCCGAGCTTTAGCTAGTCTATTTGAGGCTAAACTCACATTGTAGCTAAAATATTTCACAAGTTGACTGATTATATTACAAATAACACCTATGATTGCAAGGCCTGGGTTTTAGGTTTAGTTGCCATGTCAAAGTTTAGCTTGAAGCAAGGTGATCAGGACTCTTTGGGCTGGATTTAAACCTAGGGAGGGGTATGTCTACAAGACTATAACAAATCCTACAAAAATCATCCAAACACAAATATAGCATACCAATAATAATTGCAGGTGGTCTTCATTGTAGACTAGGCAACTACTACCATAACAATATTGAATAGGCATTTAAATGACACTTACATAGTTGCCTGCACATCAAAATTTACAATTTGACTTGTCAAGTGTCATGATTGACATATGTGGAGGCTGCTATAATCAATAAACATGGATCATGGCATTCAACATGTCAAAAATAAAATGCTAATGATCTAAAGTATGTATACCCAACACCATAAAGTACATCAAAATAATAGAGCAACAAGCATGTACATACCATGCATAAGGTTCACTAATAGTCAAGCATATAATCATATTCCTAGTCTTTAAGATATCTTGTACTGCAGGCAAGGTGCTATTGCAAATGTAAACTAGTCTTGAGGCCACAATAACATTTACATAAAAAAATAGCATTAATAAAATTGCAATTACTGAGGTCAAGATCTTTGGACTTATCAAACTTAATAGATGAAACCCAGCCTTTTATACTGATTAAAGTTGTGCAATACCTTTGAGCAATAATAATCCCATCAAAGATACAGTCAACCATGACTAAGCCTGTACACGATGAAATAATTGCTCTTGAATGAGTTGCAACTACTAGAAATCTTATTGGCAATATAACAAAGTGAAATAGGCCATTAAGTGTCTGACACATTTGGATCCATTCTTCAAGATAAGAACCAAACTGATAAAAATAAGATGCCTAAGAATCTGCCAAAAGAGGAAGAGAATTTCTCAACAGCTATTAAAAGGTCGTTATCATATCTCAAATCTTTGAAAGAAAAAGAAAACCATGAAGGCCAATAGCATTATCTAGCAAGTGCACCTAAATTCAGCTTAAGTTACAAGCTCTGATGAGAGTGACAATATGAAGGAGAATGACCAAAATGGGAATACTTTCCAGCAATGATTCTGGGACTGCAATCTAATTCACGTTAGTTCACATATCAGATCATGGAAAACTAAACAAACTTTGCTTTAGACAGTAGGAAAGTCGTCAACTGCTGTCCATTTTTTATGAGTGAATCTGTATAATTCAGTTTATATTGCCAATCTCAGAATAACTAAATAGAACGCTTATCACTAAGCACTAATCCAATAATTCTAAATAAGCAGCAGCCTACCATCCAAGTGAAAAATGTGAATATTTCAGAACATAAATATTGATTAGTAAGAGCAACGTTAAAATTGTAACCCAAATCTAAACATATGCACAAACCTTTGGAGCTGGCACACATACAAAAGCTGGAATTGCACAGGTTACATTGCACATTAATCTGCATGCAGCTGCCATGGTAAATGCTATCAAGTTAGCAAATGTAAAGAGAAACGTTTCCGTCCAAAAGTTTGTAATATGCACATTAATTCATTATTCTTGTATAATGCCATAGTTATTATAAATTGCTTCCACTGAAAATACCAACCAGCTAAGTAATTTAGCATTGCAAAAGAAAAGAACCTATAAGGTGACATCCACTGTCTGTTAATAAAAAAGATATGTTCCGTGGTGTTTATAGGACAGGGACTGCAGGAAACACAGGAATGCATTTCTGGCATGGCAGAGGACAGGAGGCCTTTTTTTTGGGGTGGAAGGGTTGGGGGGGAGGGGGGCAGGAGAGAGAGGTGAATAGAAAAAAAAAATTAAATATGGCTCTGTCCATGCTGTTAAGTTTCAAAAATGACCTCAAATTGCCACTAGTTTTTTATTGTTGCTCCAATTCTTTATAACAAACTTCTGGACCTGTCTTTGAATGCTGTATTTCTATATCTTCATTGGAATGCACCACATTACAGGCACAGATTCACCTATGTTTGGGCAAAAATAGAATACAACACTTCAAAGAACTGCAATATAGACAAAATCAAATCCTCTTATATTAACTCAGTACACATATTTCCCTGATTCTGCCTTATTTCAGATCTTGATCTTTTTGGGGAATCAAACCAGATTGTGATCTCCAATAATCAGGCTGTGACAAGAATCCAAATTTCAAAGCTTTACAGGTGTTTAGAAAAAGAAATTCTCAATAACATACAGATTTTAAAATAAAATAGAAACAAAAACAAACAAAATCAGAAACTTTCTACTTTCTGAGAACAAGAAAAAGAGATTGTGTTCTATGACCTTGTGTGTTCCCCACCCCTTCTATTTTTTTCTGTAGGGGTCAAGTGGTGTTAAAATGCTGCTAGGAGGGGGTTTAGAATGGTGGGGACACCAGCAGATGCATGGGCATCCCTGGGATGGCAGTGGACATCCATAACTACAATCACGGGGACAACCATACCATCCCCCCATGTCTCCCAGCTGTTTCCAAAACATGATGGAAACAGGGATGCCCAGAAAATACTCAGGCACACATCCCTATATATCATAGTAAAAAAGCTAAACACTCTGGCCATTTTAATGAGAGTGAGTACAACAAAAACAGTAAGTTTACAGAAGCAAAAATTAGGAAAATTCTCATTTTTCATAAGACTCTCATCACTCATGTTTAATCTCCATGGCCTTTTCCCATTCAAATTTTCTTTTTGCCTCAAATTATTGTGGCTCATGAACTCCCTGAATTCTGACCATATGAGAAAAATTGATTGTGTTCTTTCTATTGCCTCCTGATGATCATCCATTGATAATTTCACTAACTCGAACATCTCCAATGGTGTCGTGCCACCACTTTGGTCTATTCTTAGGATCCTCTTCATCTAAATCACTGTCGTCAACATGACTTGGGCTAGCTGTACCTAAATGTTGATCCAAGTCATCATCAATGGAATTTGGATCTATTACTGACCTAGGAGACTTTACATGCTCTAAATTCGCCCTTTCAAGTGGAGCCACCGGCAGTTGAACACCTCAATCCTTAGCTTCAATGGGTTGTTCTCCAATAATATTGAACTCTGAAGAAGTTTGGAAATGCCCAACTTCTTCATCAATCACAACATCTCTATTGAATTTCATGTGATCAATGTTAACATCAATCAATCTTTTCATTTGCAATCCAAGCATATGCAATTGAACCAAAGACCTTAAGATGAACTTATGCATATGCAATTGAAGCAAATGAACAGCTCTATGAGGCCAAACAATTCAGAGAGCAGGAGAACAACGAAAGGGCCAAGGAAATCAAACAGGGAATGGAGGAGCTTGATTGCATTCATGAGGAGTTTGAACTTGCACATTGTCCCAAAAAATCTGAAAATAGGAGTTTGGATCAACAGGAGGATTAGTCTGATTTTGGAGTTGAGGATAATCTTTAGTTTGTTGGTAACCCTTTGTTTGAGGTGACTTATGATAATCCACTCTTTGAGTTGGATGATGGAACTCTTTCTGATTTTAGTGATGAGATTGGATTCGATCACAAGATTTCGGATCCAGGTCCAGTTCTTAGCTATGAGGTGTTATCTCAAGATTGGAGTTGTGGCAAAATCTCAGTGTTAGTACTGCTGTCCACTTTCCAATCAGACTATACATGACTTCAGTCCTTGGCCCACAGATGAGTTGGATGGCTTCTTCAGACCAACAGTTGAGTACTTTATGGTAGAGGCTGGTTGGTAAAGGTGATTTGACCATAGGAGATGACTCTCCAGCTAATTCCATACTCATCTTGCCTATGTTTTTAGTGAGATTTCAGATTGATTACCGCTGCCCTTACATTTCCACGTTGGTTGTGGTGACATCTTTTTATCAGCAGATTGATTTTGAGCTTTGGAAGGCTTTAGGGCAGCTGGTTGTTAGACTTTTTCCGAACAATTCATTTATTTATTGCTTCCACTCTGGTGAGTGACAGTCACTACAGATACTTCATGGAGATGATATGCATATCTTCAAATGAAGTCTTATTGATTGCAGTAGGTTGGGTGTGTTGGTGTGTTTGAAACCGGTCTTTACCACTTGCAGGTTAAGTGTCGATGATATGATTTATGTTGGTGACAACAGAGAAATTCCCTAGTTGGAAAATTTTAGAGATTTGACTATGATTGGTCTACTTCAATTTTGGGATGTCATGAGGGAATATTCGAGTTTTATTCTTTATGGCTGAGCAGATTTTCTTTTGATGCCCAAGATCAAGTTTTGCAGTTGGATTGTTGTTTTGGACTTCACTGAGATGCCTTAGCAAGATATGCTTCATGGTATAGGTTACAACCCTTTCAAGGATCTCAGATTGGGTTTTTATGATGATTACATTTTTGCTAGGTTGCCGAATCAAGCACGGGTATGGGTACGTGGGTACTGTACGCCGGTACGACAAAAACATTTGGGGGGTTGGGTACTGGTACGTCCATACAAATATATATATATATATATATCAAAATTAAGTTTAGAATGTCATATACCAATACATATGACAAATTTTAATTTTTGAAACATAATATACTAATTAGAAATTAGAAATTTCAAATTTAAAAATTATTAAGAAAAGTTTGATTAAATTAATTAATTAAATTATAAACTTATTATCTAAAGACTAAAATTCTAAATTCTAAATCTAAATATTAAATTATAATTTTTTAAAATTATATAATTATAATATTAATAGATGAATATTATATTTTAAAAAAATTATATTAATATATATTACTAATTATTTAATTATATAATACTTAATAGTGCAAAACTGTAAAATAATTAATTTTGTATATTAATAGTTATTATAAAACCAAAAATATCAAATATGTAAAATTATATTTATTAATTTAAATTATGATAAATTTATATTATATATATTATACATTACCATTTTCATAAATAAAAAATTATATTTAGTGTTTCCAAAGTTAAACTTTAAAAAATTTGAACTTAAACTTAAAAATAAATAAATAAAATACAGTGCTTTAAACGTTTTTTTTTTAAATCGAAAAAAAAAAAGACGGAAATGAAAAACCTTGACCTAAGTTTACAGCCCACATGATTTTCTTCTCCTCGCCTTCTCAACCCGTGCGATTTTCCTCTCAATCCACGCATTTTCTATATGCTCACAAACAGAAAATGAAATGGCGTGTTTTTTGCAGTCGGGAAAACAAGACGCAAAGTAAAATGCTAGAGAAAATAAGAAATAAAACGGCCACAAAAAATGAAGCAACATGCCAAACAATACACGCGAAAATCAAAAAAAATAGTTAAACGCGTGTTGAAACGGGTAAAAAAATGCGACGGAATCACCACATTACTGGCTGAAACACCCAAATACATTTTTGCCAAGTCCGAATCGAATCCACAACCCAAATAGTGATTCTGGGACGATTCCTAGGCGATTCGATTCGGATTCCGTTTCCGAATCGTTTCGTTTCCAGAAACGTTGCCTTTAGGGGAGCGATTCGGTAACTTAGCATTTTTGGGTTCCCAGGAAGGAAAGTATAGTGTGGACACAATGGGTTGTCAATTATGATCAAAGTGGCACAGCATCAGCATGGTGGATCATTTTTTACATTAATTTGGAACCCTATAATCACAGTAGTATGCAATCCAACAATTGTTGGGAACGAGAAAGCCATTGTTAGCTTTCTGGAGTTTGCTCCTATGGTGCCTTAGTTTGGTTCTTTCGAAGAGCAATTCTCTAAGAATTTGATTGAGTTTATGCAATATATTGTTGCTCTTCTTATGAGAGGTTTGCAAGAGGTCTCTTGTATTGGTACCTTGCAAGATAGTGCCTTGAGAAGATGGTGCTATAGATCTCCTAGGTTGTCTTGAGATCTTGGGATCTTTTTTGGTTTCAATTTGAATCAATTTGATGATTGTGGGGTTGTTTTGGCTTTGCTCGAGGACAAGCAATCTTTGGGGAGGGCAGACTGCAATGTCCCCATTGTTTGGGTTCTCTTGCATTGTAGTTGGCACTGACCTTCTAGATTTGTGTCAACCAGTTCAGAGGAGTATTTCAATGTCGCCAGTGTGTTCAAATGGTTTATTGGAGATGTCTGACACTTTCTGGACGGATTTCAGACAATTTGTCCATACTTACTATTTATAGTAAGTGTCAGCTTTGATCACCGACTTGGTGGTTGGCAGAGTTTCTATTTTTGATTAGTCGGTGATTTCTTAACTTAATGATTTCTCGACAACATGTAAAAACCCACACCCGACTAGACATTTTTACAATTTATGACAATGCCAGCATGTTGTCATTCGATATCATCTAATTGTGCTCATACGTGATTTTCAAGTCATTCGATATCATCTAATTGTGCTCATACGTGATTTTCAAACTTCAGGTGAAAATATAGATTATTGCAATATCTGAATTAACATCATTACAACTATATTCTGGAAACTTCACTCAAAAAAGGAAATACAACCACTGCTTTACAAATGGATTGCATATAGATCATGAAGAATTATCCAATTCATATATTTATTGCAGCAGTATGTTAATAACAGCGAAATATTAGACACAATCATGATCAAGGCATAGATAAATTACAATGAACATTCTAACCTTTACAAAAGCATCAATCTTTAGAAGATATAATGGCGTCGTTCGTATAATAAAATCCTCGCTCGCAATATAACCCCTACGTTGGGCTGACTCTTTTTCAACGGTGTGACAAATAGATTAATAATAAAATCGACGCTTGACAATGGGAGAACTCGTCCAAATGAAGAATGTGACTGATAGTGCAAGTGGCGAATAGATTACTATATAGCCTCCCACCAATACAGAACCGTGAAGTCCATGCTAGACCTCGACTCACCAATATAATGTCGAGGATAAATATATAATAAAGCTGATAGTTTAAATATAGCCCGAGCACCCCAACCTTAGGCATTCATCGCAATATTACCCACACTTGGATTAGTCGACTTCATGATATCATTGTCCATCGCCTTCATATGAAATGTATCGAACCTCCAAATATGTGTGATATAATATCGCTCCTCTACAAATATCGATAGGAATAATATGCGGCAATAATTTGAAGACTCCAAAATTGAATATCGGCTATTCAACTTATATCCTCCATGTTTCTTCTTCAAACCATATATGCATCGAGTCTTCCACAATACCAAAAGCCTTTCATAAAATGAGAAGTCGACCAGGACAAAATATAAATTATGATGAATATACCTGAGTCATAAATTGATCTAGACAGCATATAGAATATTTCTCATTCAGTAAGATGAATCAACCAGCAACAATAATATTCAATTTTTGATCGCCCATATTGGAAGAGTGAATATAATCAATCAGTCTGAATAAATTGGTCTCCTGCAATTTCATCTCCAAAGGAGACTCACGAAATTGCACAAACTCCAATGGCTAGGGTGGATTCATTTCGCCACTAAAACCCTTGAATCCTCAAGCCCAAAAGCTCTCAAAGAAATAAATGAAAATAAACTCCAATGATGATTAATTTGTTCCCGAATCACCTTTTTGTAGCCTCCCGTGAATAATTGTTCACAAATATTTAAATATGTGAATATTTACTTTAGGAGGGAAAATAGTGTCTTTATATTATTTAAGTCCCACTTAAGTCACCTTATAAAAATATTAATTAATTAATATTATTTGTAATATTTGCTTTTGTAAGAATAATATTAATTAATCAAACATTAATTCCCTAAATTTATTTTGACTTACGAGAACTAAATAAGTCATTAATCATCCGGCCTATCAACTGGAATGGGACATTACAATCCTCCCTTCCCGGAATTGCTTGCCCACAAGCAATTGCAACACTATATCCTGCAAAATACCGTCAAGTGACAAGCATCTCCATCCAATCCAGTACTCCTCAACCTGTCGTTGCATCTCTCAAAGAGAATATGAAGAATGTTATGTGAAGTGAGCTCTGGTGACCAGCTATAAAGCACATCTAGCCCAACACACGCGAATTTAATTTGGCACCATTCCCCAAATTCCAAAATTTTGCTCCCCTTCCATGAATTTTGCCCAACTAGCTGTAGGAACAAGGATGCATAACCCTCAACCACCATGCTAAGTATATCAACAAGTGATGTTTGATATGATCTCGAAAGCACTACCACTTGTACCAAGTCTTCCACTGCTCCACTTTGATACAATCATTACTATGCCAAGAGTTGTGAGACAACTCATCGTGATCCTTGTTAGTATACCAATTACACCAATCCCTGGATTCCCAATCATCACACCATCTCACCCACTATAAATGAAGACATAGATATCTCTCATAGTGTCACCATCATCAACTACCCATCCCACTCTGAATGATTTCCTATGGCTGTGAAAAACGCCCATCACGGGTGCATAGAAAAACATACCAACCCTTACTAGGCTGCTGATATAAATCAGAACAGCACCAAGCAAACTGAAAATCATACCTAAGATAGTGCAAACGATACCTCCAATGTCATATGATGATAGGAGCTCATCATCATATCAACTTCCAATGTTGAGGTAGTAATCCCAACCTTTCCAATCCACCCAATCAGCTGTTGTCTTCAAGGCATACCCTGAAAACTCCCCGACCAGCAAGGTAGGACAACCATCTATCAACCATATATGAGATAGAAACCAATGGGTTAGGGTTGGAACACTTCTACCCTCATGCTCATCTCTATACCATGGACCATAGTCCATCTGAAACTCAAACATATGCCACTCAAAATCAAGTACCTCTGCGACAATATTTTCATACCTTGGATAATGGACCATCTGAGATCCCTCACCTCCAAGTACATAACCATTACCCTCAAATGTCTTAACAACATGTGTCAACAGCTCTAAATTGTGGTGGTCTCATACTCCAACAATGAATCTCCAACACAAGCAGACACCTCGAACCCCTCAAGGATGGCTGAATGCCCAATCAGATCTGAATCACAAATGTCTCCATCAACACATGCATGCATATCACTGTTGGCTGGTCCACAAGATGTGTGCTCAACTATCTCATCCATAATCATAACTTGAGCCTTCAATGGGCTCTCCAAGATAGGTGACTCATGATTCCTATGATGCAAACTATGTATACAAGTAGAAATTTACAAGTCACAGCACTTCTCATGTTCATGCAAATTGTCATGTCTACAAATGCTCTCCATTCTTTTTGTTGAGACAACTTTAGGAGCACCATTAGACATTCCCCTGAAAACAACTTTCCTGCCATCTACCTTAAACTTGAACTCCACAATTTGGAAGTTCTGTGAATACTTCCCAAGTGAGTGTAACCACTAGATGCCCAAAATAGCCTTGGTGTCCCTTAAGTCCACCACATAAAAATCATTAGTAACTGTATAGTTACCTATCGTGATCCTCATCTAAGGAATCTTTTGCTCACAAAAGATCGGATATCCACCTACAACCATGACATTAAACCCCTTGTGCTCCACAATTTGCAAACCCTTCCTGATAACCAAAGCAAAGTCTATAAAGTTGTGGTAGCCCCACTATCAATCATAACTATGACCCTTTGTCCCTATAACACTCCACACACTCTGAAAGAGATGAATTTTGGTGTAACAGACATAGTAGCAAGAGTACCACCCTTCACTCCCTTAGGTGGTGTCTCATTGGCATCCAACTACTCATTTGACTCACTATGTTCGCTGCTGATTATGATCAGATTTCTACTCTTCCTCATGGTCGGAAACTATCTCTATATAATGCACCTTCCCCTTACCAAGACACCTGTATCCTAGTTCCTAAGGCTCCCTACAATTCAAGCACAATTTCTTTCTTTGCAACTCCTGTCTAATCTCGTCATCCACTCTATTTTTCTTGGGCCCCTCCTTTTGAACTGGCTTATCACTTTTGTCCTTCTAAGAGGTAGAACCCTTTGAATGAAATTTGTTCTTCAAGTTGGCGGAATCCATGTACCTAGCTTTCTTCATTGCCTCCTGTAGCAAGCTAGGATTGAGAGCTTTGACCCAACCCCTTAAAGGGTCCACCAAACCGTCCATGAACAAAACCAGCAATCTCCTTTCTGAAATATCAGTGACTAAAACAGCAAGTCTCTAGAAATCAGTGTTATCCACTAACCCCCACTACTTCAATTGGGCTAACTCCTTGAAATGAAGTTCAGGATCCTTGACATCAAACCTCCGGATTAACCTTTCGGTAAACTCAGCATAAGAGGTGATCTAATCATGGCCCATTGTGACCATTCCATGATGCCACCATTCGTGGGCAATTCCATCTAGATGTATGGCAACGTATTTTATTGCTTCATCTTCAGGCATAGGATTCAACTGGAAATATGTATCTAACTTTATGTACCCACGCACATGTTGATACCTTCCCTGATCCATCAAAATAAGGCAAACTCAATTTACCAACCTTCCTCCTAAGGTCATTGTGATGCTCTTTGTTAGCCTTGTTGGGCATATGTCTCATCCTAAGGTCTATGTAATCACGAAGGGAGATATCATCTTGGAAACCCAGTCCCACATCAACCCAATCTTCTCTGAGTTGTTCCTACAACTCAATCAATGTAAGCTCATTGCCTTCTTGAGGCTCTACTCTAGGTGGAAAAACAGGCATTAAGGGATTGGAACTAGCAAATGCAACACACTAATTTGGTATCTTGTTATTAACCGAATATCACCTTGGCCATTATTACCTCCATTATGACCATTTCAATTATTCCCATTGTTATTGTTATTGTTACTGAGCATGGTTTGTGTCATCAACTCCATCAACTGAGTCATGCGAAAATTTGTTGCCCTTTGCTAAGCCAATAAAACATTATCTTCCCCTCTATTCTTCCCCTCTTTCACCCATCTCTGCCTCAATGTGTGCACCACCTCGTGTAGAGGAGTCAATACCACTACCTAAAGGAGATGTCTGGTGTATTCCCAAAACACCAAATGTAGTTTCCTCTTTCGGAACCTGCATTGGCTACCACTATTTCTTAATTTCTCTATTATAATACTGTTTCTCCCTGTCACTAATGAAATCTACAAGCCGGAAAGAAAGCTAGCTTGATACCACTGTAAAAAACCACACCCAGCTAGAGAGATTTTTGCGATTTATTAGAATGCCAACATGTCATTTGATATCATCTAATTGTGCTCATACGTGATTCTCAAACTTCAAGTGAAAATATATATTATAGCAATAATTGAATTAGCATCATTACAACTATATTCTGGAAATTTCACTTAGAAAAAGAAATACAACCATTGCTTTATAGATGTACTACATATAAATCATGAAGAATTATCAAGTTGATATATTTATTGCAGCAGTATGTAAATAACAAGGACATTCTAATCAAACGCAATCAAGATCAAGGCATAGATAAATTACAATGAACATTCTAACCTTTACAAAAGCATCGGTCCTTAGAAGATATAATGGTGTCGTTCGTATAATAAGATCCCCATTGGCAATATAAACCCCATGCTGGTCCGATTCTTCTTCAACGGTGTGACGAATAGATCAATAATGAAATTGGTGCTCGACAATGGGAGAACTCGTCCAAATGATGAATGCGACCAATAGCACAGGTGGTGGATAGATAAACATATAGCCTCCCACCAACTCAAAACTGTGAAGTCCACAATAGACATTGACTCGCCAATATAATGTGGCGGATAAATATATAATAAAGCCAACAGTTTAAATACAACCCAAGCACCCCAACGTTAGGTGTCCATCGCAATACTACCCAAACATGAATTAGTCAGCTTCATGATATCATCATCCATCGCCTTCTTCATATGAAATGTATCGAACCTCTAAATATATGCGATATAATATCGCTCCTCTACAAATACCGATAGGAATAATATGCGGCAATAATTTGAAGACTCCAAAATTGAATATCGTCTATTCAACTTATATCCTCCGCGTTTCTTCTTCAAACCATATATGCATCAAGTCTTCCACAATACCAAAAGTTGCCATAAAATGATAAGTCGACCAAGGTAGAATATAAATTACG
This sequence comes from Sequoiadendron giganteum, assembly GCA_007115665.2. Lineage (NCBI taxonomy): Eukaryota > Viridiplantae > Streptophyta > Pinopsida > Cupressales > Cupressaceae > Sequoiadendron > Sequoiadendron giganteum. The sequence goes on along the minus strand of VCHN02000014.1, from coordinate 73,651,179 downwards.
ATGAATATACCTGAGTCATAAATTGATCTGGCCAGCATATAGAATATTTCCCATTCGGTAGGATGAGTCAACCAGCAACAAAAAATATTCAATCTTTGATCGCCCATACTATAGAAGAGTGAATATAATCGATCTCCTACAATTTCGTCTCCAAAGGAGACTCACGAAATTGCACAAACTCCAATGGCTAGGGTGGATTCGTTTCACCACCGAAACCCTTGAATCCTCAAGCCCGAAAGCTCTCGGAGAAATAAATGAAAATAAACTCCAATGAAGATTAATTCATTCTCAAATCACTTTTTTGTAGCTTCCCGTGTGTTGTACCCAAACCAAATTTTTTGCTTCATTAAGGCATTTTGCTTAAAATAGTCTAAACCTTGTAAAAATCAGGTCAAAACTCAGTGTTTGGGCAAATCAAGTATGGGCTTTTGGTCAGTGTGATGTTAGGAAGATACTGGAAAAATTTGAAATTTTTGAAAATTAGGGTTTCTGAACCCTGTTTTTAGGTCAAAAAACCCTAAAAAGAGAAACTTGTCAGAACTGGCTGAAAATAATTTTGATTAGCTTATTTCACATCACGATCACAGTGGTGAAGTCGGTTTTACGGTGTAAGCCTAGTGGGTAGTTTTCACTTTTTCAAGTCAAAAGTCAGGACCTTCGAGGTTGTCAATGGCAGTTGGCCAATACCAGGTGTCAAAATCTAAGCCTGAAACTCAAAGCAGAACACTCTGCGATGAAAGATGCTTCTCGACGGAGGGGATTTTCAAATGGCAAAAAAGAGCCAAAAATATTCTGAATCTGGAAAGATTTTCACTATGTAACGTGGGAGACACTTGCGCAATCAACGTGCAAATCAACTTTACAATGTCCGTACATGTGAAAATAGTGAAATATAGTCATACATCCAAATCAACGGTTGTAGTGCTTCTACATGGACAACTCAGCAGCAGGCACGGTGATCGCAAAGCGCAAAACAGAGGAAAATCATCAAGTAGAAAGCAGATTTGCACCCTTGTAGCCCAAGGGCGCCCTTCCTTTTGAAGGCTCAGATCTTGTTGCATGTGCTTGCAAATAGGTTCCATTTCTTCAGAATTAGCCGAGTTTTCTGACGAGCTATCAAGCGAAGATGTTTGAAGTGTAGAACTTCGACAATCGAGGTCAAAAGCTAAGGGTACGATGAGGAGGCATGTCACAGAGGTTGTCAAGTTTATGGTTTTTGCGGCCCTATAGCTCAAGGGTGCCCTTTAATTTGGCCCCCCAGATGAATGAATTTGCCGATGTTGTCTTTCTGAGATCTTTTCTAATCTAGTTGAGCTTCGCAACGCATAAATTTGTGAGGTGATCCAATATTTTGAATGATCATGACAAAGGTTCTACCGAACACGTAAATCAGAGGGTGGAGAAATGTTGGAATACACACCCGCACCTCTGTAGGTCAAGGGCGCCCAGCCTTTAGGCCTGCCAGATGGGGTTTTTGGCATTCATAGTCTTCACGAGTCTTGTGCGTAATTACTCCAGCTATCCAACGAGTCTAGCCCAGCCTCCAAGATTTGGCAAACGCTCGTACGTGTGAGGACAGTGTAGAATGTTGAAAAGTGAAAGCACCAGAAAAATGGCTAAGTATGGAAAATACACATCTCCTTGAAAAAGGCACCCTTCTTGTTGAGGTCTTAGAAGCAATTTTCTTGATTCGTCATCTCCAACAACATCTCTTGTAAGTTGATCTAGCTACGCAAAGAAACAGACGGTGTGTGAATCAGAGCACTCCAGCTCCCGATGTTAAGGGTCAAAGTATGGTGTCTAGATGAAAGTTGCACTTTTAACAAAATGATGTTTGCACCTTCACAGGCTAGGGGCACCCTTGTATTTGGGGTTCCTAATCCAACATTCAGGCCTTGCACATGCAATCATCAGGTGCGTAATTCTTCCAGCTATGCAATGGATCCAACATCCAGTTTACAGGAGTCATTGTTCACTGACAACAGCAGATTGAAGCATGAGATGACAAATAAGAAAAATGGCTTAGTATGGAATTTCTTACAAAATCACATATCTCCTTGGAAAAGGCACCCTTCTTTTTGAGGCACCAGATTCAGTTTTCTGAGGTCACAGCTTCCAATAGGCATTTCATTAGTTTTGATCTGGCTACGCAATGAATCATTCAGCACAGTTTCATTATCACCCGAGCACCCGGAAATCAATGTTCAACAGAGGCTTCTGTGACGTTTTCAATGAGCTACAAAGTAGGAAGTTAGCAAAAAATCTCAACTTTTGCAAATGGATGCCTAGTGTTGGCATTTCAAATCGCACCTCTGGAATGCGTTTGGAAATGGACAGCTATGTGTAGTAAACTGCTCTTTGAATTAGGAGGGGAAGCTCCCTCTTTTGCTGAATTGCATAAAGTAAGTAAACTAAAACTAATTTTTGCCTATCTTTTTGATTCAGCTGCGAGAACACAAGGTTATAGAACACTAGATGTTGCCGCTGAGGTTTTCCCTTTAATGAAACTCGACAACTACAACTTAACTTACACTAAAACGTTTCTATCCTATCGAGTAAACGCAGAGCAAGAGAGTCTAAAAATGGACGAGGTTGATTTTCTGACAAAGATACTTGAATAAGCTTTCCTCAACATACATCTACTAAATTTCAATGCAAGCTGAAAAAGAGATCATAAAAGTATTACGGAAGTATGAGACTTTATTTCAAGAGCAGCAAAGCAAGCTTCAAGATTTTATTTCCTCACACCTCTGGCACAAAACAATAAACGAAAATCCGAGATATTTATATCGAGGGCAGCAAAGCAAGCTTCAAGATTTTATTTACTCAAACTTCTGGAACAAAGATTACAATTTCGGGACAGCAAGTTGTAGCAAAATACTTGCAACATGCGATCAACCTCATTATAATTGGCACATAACACATGAACTAAACAAGGATTTGCGGCTAAGGAGGCATGCAAACTTGCTCTTTACACAAAGTGAACTAACACTAAACGATAACAAACATGAAGGCATAAGCTCAGCGATTATGTTATCACAAGCACGGTTTTGAACAACATTGAATAACAAAAAGAAGGCACTAAAGGCACTTATGTCTCGTTATCACTAGCATGGCTCCACTAAAATGAGCAAACACTGCTCTTATTTATAACTAAGCAGAGGAGTAGGGAACCCTAAAATCTCCTTGCTTTTACCACTAAGACTTGCCAACATGCAAGCTTTATTTCTAAACCTAAAGAAGATAAACATCTAAAACCTAAGAAAGCATGTAAAATAGGAAATGCCAACTCATTACATTTGTTTTCCTTCTTCTTCAAAGAATGGATAAGAATTGAGACAAGAATAGAAAAAAAGCGTGAGATAAAAATGGAAAGAAAGCTTGGAGAAAGCTTCTAGAAGATTGTTGCTTTAAATCTCTATCACATCTGCCAAAAAACAGGAAACCGCCTCTCCATCAGGAGTGTTGATACTATCTATAGCCATATTCCGCTTTTTTAAGATCTTCTCCTCTTTTGCAATCAAACTTAGAGAATCTTTGACATCATCAGCTTCTTTATGAGTTATGTTCTTGAAAAACACCGTTGCCTCAAAAGATGACTCACTAATTGATAACTTGGCGGGTTTGCAACTTTATGCTTCTGACACTTCTCTTGATTCTCCCACAAAAGAGTATTGCACAAATTTTTTCGACACTTGTCCTTTTCTTCAAAGCACCTCCCAACATTGCCCGAAGCTGCAAACAACCCAGAATGACCAAGATGTTCGACTGCAACATAGCCTACGTCCTTCAAAGCGCACAGATTGAACACTGACTTGATGTGGTGTAAGTCAATCTCAGCTGTCTCGATGAAATCATAATATAATGCCGATATGGTCTTGAACTCAATGGGAATGTACTTCATACAGCAAAAGGCGAAGATTGACTGTAAACTCGCCTAGGTTCTGACAAGTTTTGCACAACTTTCTATTTATAGCTTGCTGATTTTCTTCATCAAATAGATGAAATTTTTGGAATTTTTTTTGAGATATGGGTTTTATTTAGAATTTCGTTACAAGCAAACCTAGATAGTCCGTTTTTGAAAATTTGGTGTGAAGACTGAAAAAGAAGCAAACCCTAATTTTCTCCGAAAAAAGCTGGCATCTGGGTATTGTTCATGAGCACATTCTGGATGAACCCAGTTGATTAGATTTTGAAAACCTCGAAGTTTCACTGAAAAAGCAGTCACTTGAAGTTTCACTGAAAAAGCTGTGATATGGGTTTTATCCAGAAGAATATTTGAGATAGACCCAGAAGATTAGAAATTGTAAAATTTGAAGTTTTCTCTGACTTTCTATTTTTAGAAATTTTCTATTTTTAGAAAATTTTACAAGTATCCATTTCTTGAGAAACTAAGAAAAAGTTTCTATTTTTAGAAAACTGCTAAAAATAGAAATTTTCCTAAAATTTAGGAATGAAAAACTGAAATCTAGGTATTGTAGGCTTGATCGTTCTGTACTAACCCAAATTGTCGAATTTTGAAAATTTCAAGTTTTTGACTCCCATGCAAGACATGCAAACCCCAATTTTGACCTTTTTGACAAATTTAACATTATTTTGACTCATTTCTTCAAAATGCCTAAGTGTAGTGAAAATTTTAATTTGGGATACAACACCTAGAAAGTCAAACGTTGACTTTTTGGAATCAAGAAAATAGTCTAAGGCGACCCAGAAAGAGAGACTTCAGTTAACTCGTTAAAATAATATTAATTTTCAGTTTTCGCATGTCAACTGTGCAAAGCGCGAATTTCTTCAATATTTTAATATTGGCGCCTATTTTGAGACTCATTGAGTTTTGCATGCTGTGTTGAACTGAATATTTTAATATTTTAATATCTTTGAGACATCAACTCAGTTTTTGTTGCACAAGGTGGGGTCCAATCAGATGGATTCTTTTAAAATCAAGGTTTCTACTTGCAGTTGGTGCCATAAACCTTAAATTCTTTGTTACTTGCATGTTACACCCCGAAATTGTATAGTTACTATTTTAGTAATGCTTAGAGCATTCTGATTGTAAGGAAGGATTTGAATGAATAAAATGTGTTGAACCTCATTATCAATTTGAGAATCATTTTACATGTTATGATTGGCTCATTTTGTGTTCTTGATTGATGTTATTCTTGGATAAAGCAATGCATAAAAGAGAGTAATTGGTCTTGTTGTTATAATTGATTTATATATACTGCAAATGTTATGAGCAAGTAACTGTCGTGGTTTTGTGCCAATTGATGCAGGAATAGGAACTATTCCTCCAGGCGGAGGGGAGACATCACTCGGGAGAGGGGCTTGGTCGGATAACCGGTAAAGTTGATCAATTGAACATACACACACTTCACTAAGGGTTTTGGGAACTGAATCAGATTGAGTTATCTTGATAAGTCATCCTTAGGCTTAGGAGTTTTGGATTACTTCTTTATGCTTTATGAGTGGTGTTACTTGCTGACTGACTTACTGTTCTATGAGCCTTGAATGTGAAATGTGAACTAATAAGTGTGGTATAGACGGGATGTATATGCGTATACATGTACCACTCATATGTACGTAACATGTATGACATGTCGATACAGATGTATGATGGGCAATTATTATGCCATACACATGTGTCGACATGGCATACATACGGATACATATACATGGTTGGCACACCTATAAACATATGTACACTATCTATAATATTGTTATAACGTTATATTGATGCCTTAAATTTACAGTTAAACGTATATATACATGTTTGTACAAACAGGTGTATTAAGGGTATGCTGACTGGCCCATAATACACGTATTTGGATGATTAAATACAAATATGTATAGATATATTTAAATGTAAATATATGAATGTGTTTATATATATATTTAATATTATATTTAATATAAATAGTATTATAGTTTTACCTGGAATAAATATATAGATATATCTATAGTTATATTTAAATATTACAAACATTTAAATATAGATATATATATATATATATATGGTAAATAAAACTATAATAAGATATATTTAATATAATGCAAAATATAAATATAACATCTTATTTATATTTTAAATAAATATTGCCTTGGAAAATAATTAAATTTGACTTGTATAGTCATTTGGCAAATAATATGTATTTACCATGAGAAAGAAAATAAATTCGACTTCTATAGTCTTTTGGGAAAATTCGTTTGAATATGCCATGAGGATTTAAAATGTTTAAACATTGGAAATCTTTTATAAGGTTTAACAAGTACATTTTATAAACCTTGGGTTTTGCTTAAAATCGTGAACCATGGAAAATACGCAAACTGTAAATGTTTTAGAATGAATGTTCGGAATCATGAAAAAACGGAAAACCTGCGGCTTCTGAACCCACACCAGGAGACCAAGTCGCAACCTGCTGTCACTCCATTCTGGAAATGTGTTAGTAGGGCGGAATGAAAGCCAGATGGGTGCGTTTCTCCATTGACGTTTTCTTACCAGTGATAAAATCCACCATTTTTGGGCGCCTTTGATGAATACACCTGTAAGTGTCTGTCATTCGCGTTTTACCATGTGTGTGGAAAAATTCTTCTTGAATAAGGTCGAATCATCTCTCTTTTTGCTGAGTATCTTGCTAGATTACTGCCACTGCGTAAGTTGATATTTTCAATCAGAAAGGTGTTGAATTCTCATGCCAAAAATGTAGCAGGCATGAGAATTCGAAACCTATATATAGGAGTTTCTCTCATTGCCATTTACACAAATTTCTTATCTGCTTTTGCTTAAATCCGAACTCCTTTTTGGAGAGCCATATTTTGACATTGTTGTAGTCACATTCGTTTGATAGCCAATTTACATATTCCATCGCCATTTCTGAGAGACTGGTTTTTATATGCTGCAAGCATAAATACAAAAACCTCTATAGAAACCAGAATTAAGAAGAGTGATACTGGAAATCTGAAAGAGAAGGAAGAGAAGAAGCTGCAGACTGAATTCAATTGCAGCAAGGAAACAGGCATGGGAATTGTCTTTGATTACTTCTATTATTTTAATTGATCTGCTTGCTTAAATTTTGCATTGCTTTGCTTTGTGATATGAAGTAGGGTAGGAAAGTATTAGAAGAAATTTTGTTGAAATAGAATAGCTTGTTATTAAAGAAATACTTAATTTCATAGGGAAAGCTTGTTTATAAAAGAATAGCATGATTTCTTGGGAATAGCTTGTTTATAGCCTGTTATAAAAGCATAGCTTGATTTCTTGGGAATAGCTTGTTTATAAAAGGGAAACTTGTTTATAAGGGAAAAAGCATGTTTATAGCCTGTTATGAAAGAATAGCTAGTCCATGTTATAAAGGGAATGTTTGAATTGAATTTACTTGAATACTGCTTGAATTCCTTATATAAAGGAAAAGAGGAACTAGTTATTAATACTAGGTCGAGGATGGAACCAGTACCAAGGTAGTCTAAAGCTTTAAAGTTAGTAGGTTAACTAGGAAAAGCTATGTACTCCATGGATAAAGAATTCCATGTTAGGAGTTACTTGAGGGACCCTTGTTGACTGCATTCCAATTCTTGATTAAGTAGATGATGTAGGAAGTCTAGGGTGATTGACTACCCATGGAAAGGACTTAGCCTACGCATAGGATAAGACAGCCTTAAGTCAAACTGAACCTGATTTAGTGCAAGTGATAGATGACCGTCAGTTTAAATACTGCCGAAACACTTTGGCCAAAGCAGTGTAGTACACCTACGTCCACATAGACTGTGAGACGATTACACTGTCAGTTCACCATAGTCCAAAATACATACTAGATTGAGATTGTGAGGACACAAGGATTTAGTTATGTAGGATTTCACACTATGCTCAATTGGTCACACATAACTGGTTACCCAACCAATCTCTTCGTAGAAGGGAGGGTCTTCTACTTAACAGTAAACGTGCGGGAGACCGCATTATAAGTCCGTGGTTGGCGGAAAAGCACCTGAGTGATGTTTCTCCTCCACAGTAGACTTCTGATGAACCAAGGTTTGAAAGGGAAGAACCTGGACCGTCTTATTCCTATTTGCTCAAAAGCTTCCGAGCTATGATTGAAACTTGTAAGATTCTTACTTTGTTATTTATTTGAAAGAAAAGTAATTATCAAATGCGTACTCTGTTATTCACTTGGAAAAGAAAATAATGATGTATTGTGTCAATTATTTCTTTATGATAAAATGTTGTATTAGAATGAAAAGAAAAGTTTATTTACTGTCATTATGAATGTCTTTCCTTGTATCTTATTTGTGAAAGTAGAAAAAAAAATTTACCCAATTTGGGGGTTGTTACATTGCATTTAGGCGTTCATTTCTCTCATAGCAGGTTCAGTGCAAATGAGTTTTCTCTTGTGCGAGCATCATTTGAAGGCGTCGCGAGGATTATTTTTCAGAATTCCTTGCAGATACAGATCCAGAATAATCAGCAACCTTCAGACAAACATAAGCGAATTTCTACAGAAGCAGAGAAAACAAACAAACAAAATCTTTTATCTTGTCTTAAATTCTTCTATTCTCGTCTTAGGTATTCTTCTCATGTCCAAGAATTCGGCAACTTTTGACAGGTTTAATCATCTGGGTTGGTTGTGCACGCCTTTCTCTACAAAACCCATGTGTTAGAATTTTTCAGAAAAAGTTTCCTTGAAGCTTCAATTCTCAAAGTTTTGCTTTTCTCAGCTGAAATTCCTTTGCATGGTACAGTAAAAGTCAATAATTGTCAGAGACGCAACATTTGGGTTCGTGTATTTTAGCATCAACAATACCCATGTCTTAAATTATTTCGTGAAAATTGCCCCGTTGCCTCTATTCTAGAGCACTGTGTTTTTTTCCGGAATTCTATTTGCATGTGGGCCTAAAACACATTTTTTTCCAAAATCTATCAATCTAGGTAGTCGTAGAATTCAGTTCTACACAAAACCCATGTTCCAGATTTTCTCAAAAAAATTTCCCCTCACAGCCCCTCAGATCTCGACTGAAAACCTTTTGCATGCGGGCCTAAATCTCACTTTTTCACAATTTTGTTGATCTATGTCATCTTAGAATTCGATTCTACACACAACCCACATCTCAAAAAAATATTGTGAAAATTCGCTCTCCGAGAGGCTATTTTTAGCCTCATCAGGTAACATTTCAGCTTCTAGAGAAAGTTGTCAGAACATAGTCGAGTTTATAATCAATGGGCGAGTTTTTCATAATGCAGTTCACGCAGACTAAATTCAAGACCAAGTCAATCTTAATTAATGATTTTATCAGAAAAGCTGACACCGATTTGTATCAAGCGCATCTAGAAGGTTGGCAGGCGTAGTCACTCAAGTCCACATGGTTTCTTGCCTCGTATAGTTGATTGTCTTCCAAGGCCAGTTTAGAGGGTTGATACCGTTGGGTTTCTGCATGTGCAACAACTTCACACGCATTTCTCACAACCAAAGGGGTCGCAGTCAAACTTTGTGGTTTCGTCATGCAACACTCTTCCATAGAGAAAAGCGTGAAAGATGTGAGAAGCATCAAGCTGCAGAAGAAATAGTGGCCATCACTTCAGTTACAGAGCCGCCAAAGTTACCAATCAATGAAGTGCCAGTTTAAGTGTGCAGAGATTACTAGGTTTGCTCGAGTTGCTGACAAGTAGTGAATTGACAATAGAGACATGTGATGACTGTTAGATGGTGATGCAATCAACAACCTCGTGGAGGGGTTAATTGCCCAAGATCAGGGCTAGTGAACTCCAGATCAGGGCGTCCCACCTTTCCAAGATAGACATCAAACACAGGGGTTAAACTTAGCGTTTCTTTTCTGAGTTAACTTGCTGTCACATTTATTCGCATGTCTATTTTGGAGTTTCCTATGTATAGTTGGAGTTCTCATTTAGGGTTTTCGTTAATTGATGGTAGTTTTCCAGTTAACTTGCTTTCAATAAGGACGTGCATGCTTGGACATTGTCCATTTAGATTAGATGTTTCGGCTAACTGATGGTAGTTTTCCAGTTAACTGTATAGTTTTATTTATTAGGGTTTAGCAGTAAAATCTTGCATGCATTGCAAGACTGTAGTTGACTCAAGGTGATTTTAGGGTTGCCTACACCTTTGATGTCTATAAATAAGATCTTTCAGCTCATTTGTAAATAACTTTTGCACAAGAGAGTAATATATGTTGTCCCGCCTTGCCTGTAATATTGCCGATTTTGTATCTGTTCACGAGTATTTATTATGATGATGAATTGTTATGCCACTCAGGTTTCATGCAGTTATTATGGTGGATGCTTATCTTAGTTAAATGGGGTTGCTAGTTTGATCATTATTGTATGCGTGTTTCGTCTATGCAATACACTGTCCTAGTTGCTTACCTTATGTTTTGTTTCTAATAAGCCTATTCAAATGAGCAAATTGATGTGCCACCTTGCCCTCATGTTATGAGCTTGTACTTAAAGCTTATCGTATATTTGTGTGTGTTAATAAACCTATTCAGCCAAGCAAATAGTTGTGCCACCTTGCCTTCATGTTGTGAAGTTGTACTCAGTTTATCATATGTTTGTTTGTTTTAATAAACTTCTTCCTAGCCAAAAAAATAGTTGTGCCACCTTGCCTTCACGTTGTGAATCTGTACCTGAAGTTTATCATATAATCACATTCTTGCTCCGTTTCCTCATGCTCTGTTTTCTTGAGGAGATTGGATAGTTTAAAGCCTTTAGTTTAGTTGTAGTTAAAGACCTGCGAAACCAAAGAAAATCCTTAGTTGCAACGTCCTTGGTTTTCTTAACCTTGTGCCTCTTCCAGCTAAGTCAAAAAGATAGGACTTAGAATAGTTTACTTTTAGAATGCATATCAGCAAAAGAGGGAGCTTCCCCTCCTAATTTGAAGAGCACTCATTACGTAGTGTGCATAGTTGTTCGTACTAACTTATACTCTAGAGATGTTAGTTATTACGCCAACACCGTGAATAACCGTTCACAAATATTTAAATATTTGAATATTTAGTTTAGGAGGGAAAATAGTGACTTTATATTATTTAAGTCCCACTTAAGTCACCTTATAAAATACTAATTAATAAATATTATTCGTAGTATTTGCTTTTGGAAGAATAATATTGATTAATCAAACATGAATTCCCTTAATTTATTTAATGACTAACAGGAATTAAATAAGTCATTAAATCATCCAACCTATAAACTAGAAGGGGACATTACAACATCAGGCGTTTTGAGTTATTATTTTGAAAAATGTTAAAATATAAAGTTAAATTTAATATTTAACTAACATTATTTAATTTAATAAAGTTACTTTTATAAAGTGGCTTTATTGGCAACTTAGGGAGACATAAGGTGAATTTAAAAATTAATTAAAATGTTGCACAGCCCTAATTAGGGCGTTGAGCTTGGAGATTATAAAAAAGGCTTTGGAAGCTCATTTGTGAACGAAAAAGTTTACAAATATTAAAGAAGACTAGCTACGGTAGTAAAAGATCTACTATGGCTGGTACTTGTTGGAAATATTTTACAGGTACTTCACAGTGCATTCAGATTTCGAGAGTTTGTGATGCTTGGGATTACCAGGTTTGAACTTTCAAGTTTGTGTTGAATTTTGGGTTCAACTACTTGCTTCCTTGCTACATGCTTAGTATTTTCAAATGAGTTGTTCAAATCCATAATTGCCGGAAATCGACCCATCTTATATAAAGTTCTAAAAGCATCTCCAAGCGATTTTTTAAGCTGGTCGAGGGCTGGAGATTTGGAGCTGTAAGTTTTTGTGACACAAAGTTAATGCTACAGGACAAAAATCAGGTCAGAATTTGACGCAAGACTAAAAAGACAAACATTGAAGTATTAGACAAAAAACTGGACTCTTTAAGGTGACGTGGGCTTTGTTGCAGTTCACAGCTTGGAGGTGAATTTTCGAAATTGTGTGGCATTGTTTTGGACTTTTCTAAGTCATCAAAATTAAAAGAATTGAGACATTGTTTGTTGCTCGTCTTTTAGTGGAGTATGAGAGCCTTGGGACTCTAGGAGAAGATAACACAAACTGCAGAAAGACAAATCTGGGATAAGGCAAAAAGAAAAAGATCTTTAATCACTTAAAATATTACCTTCATGGGACCATAACAAGCTGACGCAGCCTTTTAGAGAGTCTCCTACATGCTTTAGGACTCTTAAATAGCAACGACCTGCCTTTAGTGCCACCTACCATCTTGGGAAAAGACAAAGGAGTAATGTGGCCTTTCAAGACTATCTACAGCCATTGCTACCCAACAAAGGAGTCAAATAAGGTCAAAAACAACCAAAAGGATGTGCCGTACATGTGTTTAGGGAGTTGCTGGTGATGTTACAGGTCAGAAAAATTAGTATTTAATTTAAATCACCTTTGCTGGTATGTCTGATATAATTTTTGGTCTGGTTTAAATAAGTATATCAGTTGATGTAACAAACAACCTTGGGTTGGCATGGAAGTTTATTATACAAATTTCATTGTATTTGTATATTATATACTCAGCCAACATAAGAGGTCAGAATCTGATTTATTGCAAATATATTGTGAATTGGAATTAAACGATCTATATTATGGACTGAATATTCTAGGCAAAGTTTGTTAAAAAATTGGTTTGTTGAATATTATCACTGTGACTTCCTCTCATACTTGTTATGCATTGATTATGTATAACAAAAACTCGTGTATATTCATGTATGAGTATCAAAGGCTTCATGAATGCTTGCAAGCTCCAAAATATTGCAAACTAAGACTACAGAAGAAACATCACATTTCCTTAATGCAAGCAAACTGTTTGACAATATGCCTGAATACTAAACCAATGAAAAAGTGAAAGAAAAAGTGCAAAAATTCATAGCAAACAGGCAGCATACTAAAGGTAGTACAGTTCTGCCTCTCAACTACTCCATTCTGTTGTCGAGTGTAGGGTGTTGTATTGTCTTTTTATGACACATTTACTACAAAAGTTATTGAATTCTTTTGAACAAAATTCTCCTCCATTATCAAATATAAGAGTGTTTATGTCACAACCTTACTCTTTTTCTATTAATGCTTTGAACTTTGGAATTCATTAAACACATCTAATTTTAACTTTAGAAAATACACTCACATTCTCCTACTAAAATCGTCAACAAACAAAACAAAATACCTAGCACCAGTGACAGATGCAATGTTCATTGGTCCACAAATATTTGCGTGAAACAATTGTAGGACTCTCTTGGCTCTCCAAGATTGTCTGTCATCAAATGGATTTTTGCATTGCTTCCCTACCTGGCAAGTTCTACAAACACCCTTATTTGTTGTTGGATGTCAAGAAGTTCATCTACCATATTCTCTTGGGCCAATTAAGAGAGATAGGATAAATTGAAGTGCCCATACCATTGACACAAAAGTGCATTGATGTCAGATGCACTCTTGGCTACTAATGCTACTCCTTGACCTATCCAATTTGAACCAATCTATACAATCCATGATCTTCTATACCAAAAGAAATAGTCTTCTTGGTCTTTGTTTATTATACAACATTTGCATTCACTGAAAATGACATCTAGATTAGGACTATGTTGTGTAATCTAACTTACTATAAGTAGATTATGCTCCATTCCCAATACATTACACATTGAAAAAAAGGTAATTTTTTCCCTCTGTCAACAACTATGTACTCACCACTACCAAAGATCATTGAATTATCTGATGCTCCTACATCTGTGTACCGTTCAAATGACTTGAACTATCTGATAGTCTTTTGGCCACGAATGCAAATAAGGATGACTCCTTCAAACACTCTACGATATGGACCTTTTGTTGAGTAATTACCTAGTTGGATTTTTCTCCAACCTACCTTTTTTCTGTAATGCTCCTTCATATGACCAATCTTACCACAATGACATGTGATGCTCTTCAAATTCTTCAATCCATCCTCATTGTTGCCTTGTCCTTTCTTCTCAAACAATTTTCCTCTATCCTTGTCTTTGGCTGCAAATGCCTATTCCACAACCTTCATCTCTCTACTACTACCAAATTGTTTCTTCAATTTGTCCTACTATAAGAGCTTATTGCACAACTTTTCAAACTTCAAGTCAACATTTGTAGAGGTGATATTCAAAGTCTCAATAAAATGCTCATAAGCAAGCGGTAAGCATTTCAATTTGATCACCACCATGTCCTCTTCAATCTTCCCACCAATGATTGACAATTGATCTTTGATGTCCTTTATTGTGAATAAATGCTCTTGCAAGGACGCTTCTCATCCATCATGATTAAAAATACCATATTCTTCAAGAAGATGGCTCTACCCTTGTCTAAAGTCCCATGCAACTCTTGTATATGCTTCCAAATTTCATCTAAAGTCATCAATGTCTAGACTTCAAGGAGCATTTCATCTGTAACAAACAATTTAATAAACAAGACTGCTTCTCCATCACATTCATCATATTTTCCTTAGTCTTTACTCATAGGCATTGATCGAGTATCTTTAACAAGGACAACTTTTTTGAGTCATCTATATTTGAAAATTATCAACATATGGTACTCCCATGTGTTGTAATTTTTACCAAAAAACCTTTGGTTACCTTCCAACATGATGTTGTATAAAGAGGCCATTTATAATGTTCTTCCCTCCCATAGCTTAAATCATGAAGTACACCCAAAAACTAAATGCCTTCATGTTGCAATAAAATTCCTTGCTAACTGCAAATTCTTTCCACAAATTTTACCCTAGTTGCTGGAACAAAACTTTGCAAATGAAAATGCCAAACCTTGTGCCCTAGTCGCGACTTAAAAACAGTTAAAAACTACTCAAAAAATATTGTGAAGGAGGGCACAAGCCCTAGTTGCAAACCATAGAAATCCAACTTAAAACACCTTTGATTTTAATGAAAGAAATGGTCGCACCTGTTAGATTTAGGATCAGAAATGAAAGCAATCAGAAAATGCAACACATAAGACAATGAACACAACAAGATACCCTGGGAAAACCCTCCTACTTGAGGGAGAAAAACCCAGCAAATATATCTCTTATATATTGAAGGAATAAGAGCAGAAATCTGCTTACAACTCAGGCCCAACACAATGCCGAATTTGATGAATGAACTTGATGATCAAATGAATGATCATCACCTTGTATTTATACAAAACTAGGTGACTCTTCATTTGGGTTGGCCTCTTTTAAGAAACAAGGTGACTCTTCATAAAATTATTATATATAGCAAGTCCGACTTGCCTTAGTATTATTTATGCATCATTTTTAAATTTGAGAGAAAGATATCTCCCACTGCTATAACATCAACAGCACCTTTTAACAAAACATAACCTTTTTATTAAAAAAAAGGCCAAAAATTAACTTTTTAATACAAAAATTGCAGCAATTTTATTATTGAAGACCCTAATTTCTATTGAGAAACCAATTGTGACTTTTAAACCCTTTCTTGCCACAATTTCTGTCAAAATAAAGTGCAATTTTTAGCATAAACTTGTCACAATTTTGATAAAATATTGATTGTGATTCATTGTTGAATTATTGCACATTTCAATAAAAATATGCCATAATTTTCTTGGAAAAAAATTCAACATTGAATGTGAAAAAACAACCTATGAATTTTAGTTACCAATAATTTCATGATTTTTCAACCCTTAATAGTAAATACAATTATGTATGAATCTGATGTACAACGCCATTTGGCTCTTTCCTATGCTACTAGTGATCCCTCAATCTATCTCCATCGGCAGCAAACCCCTCAATCTTCAATGCTTTCACCGATTCCCAAAGCTCTAGTTGAGCTCTAACATGACATTAAGAAAAATTGAGCACAAAAGGATTAACAGCGCTTAGTATATATCTCCTTTGTCGTACACTTCACTCTCGGCCATAATTCATCTTAAAAATTATGCATAGTCGAGAACAAACAAAATACATCCCTATTGTAGTACTATCTCAGCTCAACGATCATTTGGGTGCAGCATTCTCAACTTTCAATGTGCAATCAAATGGGATCCCTTGGTTGATTGGTCTCAAGCATTATTCATATATTGGCATACATTCATTCAACACTCCAAAAGCTCTATTTTTTTGGCATTATTAGCATTTTTTTTGCCTCTTTAAAAATCATAAAAATGTTGTGCGCCATTGAAGGTCTGTGTGGTTTTGAAAATGATGTGTGCTACCCCCAAACCCTCGAGAGCAATGTTGCCCCTCAAACCGTCGGGGGCATTGCTCCCAAACCCCCACCACACTCATTCAATTTTCTAAGTTCTCTCCAAGATTGAGTCTGCAAACAATGCTTTTGAGTTTGCCTACGAGTCTTCGTCAACAATATTGTCATCAAATTAGAAAATCGTCCCAAATGTTACTTGTTTCTTACTTGTTTTGCTTGTCATCTAGAAGACAACTTTTTCTTTCGGGGGGAATGATGTAGTTAGTGTACAATTCCTATTGTAATGTTTCAATAATATAGTTTACCTGACTATTTATTAATTGTTTATTGGCTTCAAATAGTTATAAGCATCGATTGGTCGATGATTATGTTCCTCTTCACAACCATCAAGTCCTTTAAATAGATTTTGTATCCTCAACGAAAGCAATATGATCTAATTAGATCGAGTCTAATCTTTGGCTAAACACATCTGGTCCACTTCTATAATAATTCATGTGCGAATAAAGATATACTTTTATTCATCTATTTAGTATGCATTATTAATTATGTTCACTATTTCAAGCATTCATTTTATCATATAGGAGAGTAAACACTCTTGGCTCTCTCGACACCTTCATATGGTTTGGAAATTAAATCACTTCTTCAATCTTCTCTAGGTTCTTCACACTAGAGATTTTAGACAATTTGATCAGCTACCCTTTGAGTCAAAACTTGCCCATTTTGCCTAGTGTATTCTCTATCAAGGCTTCCTATTGGTACTAAGTTCACTCAGCTTGGTGTTGTCAATTCTCACTATCCAATCCATGGATAGTCAAAGACCCCCAAGCACATCTTCTAGTTTTATCACGGAGCCCATGTTGCTTGGAATTGGGTTTGTGGTTTCTTTAGGCCTTTTATACCTAAGAGTTTTTCATATCATACAATTCTTTTGGGAGACCATCCTAGAGTTCTTGCTAAGTTCAACAAGATTTGGAATGTTTTCAACGTAGAAATTCTTTTTAGCATTTAGAAAGAAAAAAATTCAACAATATTTTCCAATTGTTCCATTGATATTCACCTCTCTTTTTATACTAAGGCTATTATTTGTTCCAAAGTTCTTTGTAGATTTACATGCAAACAAATAAAGTTGCACTTGAAGTAGCTCATTTACAGGTACTTTTGGATCATTGGGTTAATGCCTCACATACAATTGCAAGAGTTTCACCAACCCCATCTTCCAACAAGGGTCACTCCCCTCCTAATGGCCATTGGTATGTACATAGCCAAACCACCCACAGTAATATTAAAATAATAGTTATTATTTATTTCATGCTCAATAATGTTGTAATTTATTGTAATTTTAGTGATAAGATCGTATCTAATCTTCTCTTTACTTTCTTTTTAGAAACTTGCTTTATTTGTAAATCCTTGTAAATTTTTTATTGAGCATTTTCGCTCATTGTTAATATGTCAATAATTTACCAATTACTTGCGTAATATGGTATCAGAGTAGGTTTTATTTTTCAAAATTAGGAAAAAAAATTCAATAAACTTTTTGAAAGGAAATTTTAATGTTTTTTTGAAAAAAAAAATCGAAGGCATCGAATTTTTTCTTCAGGGTCTAGATTGAAGGTCGTTTTTCTCTATGGGTCATCGGTCTTGGCGGCATTCTTCAGAAATCATGAACATTTGTTTTTGATTTCACTTTCGTTTCTTGTCTTTTGCTTACGACGTTTTTGAAGTATTGGCGAACTGTGTGCTACCTTTATTTTAACCTGCGACGGCCTTTCATCATTCTACAAGTACGCGACGGTTGTTTCTGCCTGCGGTTTCAAGAAACCCGTGCGTCTCTGGGTGTTTCTGGGCGTGATTATCTCGCGCAATTAAGAACATGTTTTCAGAATAAAGGACCTCCACTTCAACCTACATTTTTTTCAAACCTTCTACTGCAAATATTTGGGCGCGATAGACCTCCTTTTCTAGGCATGATATTTTGGCATCTCTGCAAATAAAATCCGTGCGTTTTTTATTGGTTTTCTAGCATGTCTTTGTAAAGACAACAATAACCCGTGTTTTCATCTTTCCTAGTGGTTACATTTTGGCACAATTCTTGAGCTCACATTCTTCTATTCTCTATGACCTCTGCCTCCACATTTTCTTTTCAGTCGACTAGGGTTTCTTACAACATCCTCTGATTTTTTGGTCGGATTAAAATTCTACTTGCAAATTCTTTATGGGTTTTTTGCAAATATTTTTTGGGTCTCTTTCAAAAAAATTTGGGTCTTCCGAAAATTTTACCTCGAAATTTGTGCCAATTGTACTTTGTACTTTTTGAAGTATGTACTTGAATTTGCCTTTGTTTTTGCATTGGAATTTGTGCCTCGAGTTTCGTGCATTCAACCTCTTCCCAGTATCTCATTTTTTGTGCCTTGAAAAGCGTGAAGATGGCTTCTTTGACCAACATTATGTTGGAAGGCAGTCAGTGTTTCAACGACATAAATTATAATACCTAGAAGCAGCGAATGATGACCATCTTTGAATATCGTTGCCTTCATAAGATGATTCTAGGCAACACTACTCGCCCCACAAAGACAGATAAAACCCAGGAAAAGTTTGACGAGCAGAATTGTGAAGTGGTGATGCTCATTAAACTTTCAATTACAGGTGATCAGCTGCCTCAAATTCCGATTGGTAAATCAGCGAAGGAGATTTGGGATCATCTTAAGGGTCTTCATGAGACTTCCGACAAGATCCGTGTGTTCTTCCTGAAGAACAAACTATTTTCTATCATGATGGATGAGAAGACAACTTTGCAGGCACACCCGAACAAGATCCAAGAGATCCGAGATCAATTGGAGGCTATTGGTCGAAAAATGGAGGAAGACATGGTCGTGATCACTCTAAAAATTCTACCTAAGTCTTATGAACATTTCATCGAGACTCTCAACATTACGTCTGCTAATGTTGATCTGAAGTTTCTAGAGCTTTGTACTATCCTCTTGCAGCAGGATCGCTAGAAACAATAGTTTGGTAGTAGTGCCTCATCGTCATCTACAAAACAAGCTTTTGCAGCTAAATCTTAGCCTAAGAACAAAGGGAAAGGTCAACCTTCGCAACAGAAAGGCTCATGACAACCTCAGGACAACTCTAAGAAAAAGAACATTCAGTGTAATTATTGCCACAAATTTGGTCACATGAAGAAGGATTGTCGTTAGCGTTTGGATTCTGAACAAAAGAAGCAGGGGGGGTCTCAGCAGAACGCACATGTTGCCAAGAACAAAGAGTAGAAGGAATCTACCTTTTACGCTTTTATGGCTGAAAGGCCTACAGATCATGTAAAGTCCTCTACCCGGTACATAGATTCGGGTGCTTCGCGACAATTCACACATCGGCATGATTGTTTCACAGACTTCTCTCCTTTCACTGACTCAATTATTTCTGGAGGAGGTGAAGAGTACACAGTTGTCCGTCAAGGCACTATTCAGATTCAGTCTGGTGGGAGGAATCTCATATTCCTCAATGTCTACTATGTTCCTAGCATTGAACTTAACCTTCTCTTAGTCAGTCAGATTATGCAGCATTCTTCTCAGCTGGATGTGGTATTCAGTACTCACAGATGTTCCATTGTTGATCGGGAGACTCGCACCACTATGGTTGTTGGTATTGAGGATCATGATCTTTACAGAATTGTGGATACAAATGATTCTGCGAAGTTAGCCATGGCAACCAGAAACTCTGCTATTACCAGTCTTTGGCATCAACAGTATGGGCACTTAGATGTGCACAATCTCTCTCAGTTAGCTCGGGAGGGACTTGTAGCTGGTTTACATGACATTCAGACTCAGCATCATGGCATTTGTGGAGCTTGTCAGGCTGGGAAGCAGCACAGGACACTGTTCACGGATGGTGACTCATGGCGAGCCTCTAAGGTACTGCAGTTGATTCACGCTGATGTATGTGGACCAATGACTACACCTTTTGTTACTGGTTGCAGGTATTTCTTGCTTTTTGTTGATGATTTGAATCGTAAAATGTGGGTGTACTTTCTTAGACAGAAATCAAATGTGTTTACTGTATTTCAGAAGTTTAAGGCCTTGGTAGAAAAAGAGTTTGGTTGTTGTATAATCACTCTTAGGTCAGATAACGAAAGGGGAACTTTGTTCTACTACTTTCTCCAACTTTTGTGATACACATGGAGTCAAACGCCAATTAACCACACCCTACACTCCTCAGCAAAATGGTGTTGTAGAGTGGTGCAATCGTACCATTGTTGAGATGGCCCGCTCCATATTACAACAAAGGAGTCTACCTAATAAATTTTGGGCAAAAGCAGTCTTCACTGCAGTCTATCTTCTTAATCGGTCTCCTACACATGTTGTTAAAGGGAAGACTTGTGAGAAAGCTTGGACTGGTAGAAAACCTGGGATCAGTCATTTGAAAATCTTTGGCTTTTTAGCATATGTATGGATTCCAGATGCCAAGCGCATAAAGTTGGATTCCAAGAGTCAAAAGCTTATGTTCACAGGGTACAGTGACAACCATAAGGCTTACCAGCTGATTGATGTAGACACTGATCATCTTGTCTTCAGTCGGCATGTTGTCTTTGATGAAGAACAAGGGCCCTTTCACATTTCCTCGTTTGTGCAGCATTCTGAGGATCAGCCTTTGAAGGCTTATGATTTGGGTGTTCGTCTTCCGTTAGGTCTACCTGATGGGAGGGATGATGAAGATTCTATCTTTGATGATGCTCAACCTAATTTTCCTCCTGGTGATATTGATCTTCCACTTGATGAACCTATTCCAAATCTACAACCAGTTCCAGCTCCTCATATTACATCCGATGTTGGCACTTCTCCTCTCCGACCTAAATGGTGGGCTAAGGCTATTGGTGATCTTCATGATGATGAGCTAATTGAGTGTAAAACGTCCAGAAACAAGAGCAAACAGCAGCATACAGTTAATTTTTCTCTCATGGCCAACATTCACAGTGTTTTTGAGCCTCAGACATATTCCAAGGCTAAAGGAATTCCTGAGTGGGAAAAGGCTATGGAGGCTGAATACCAGAGTCTTCAGAAGAATCACACTTGGGTCCTTTCTGATCTTCCTCCAAGGAAAAAGCCCATTAGCTACAAATGGGTGTATACAGTGAAATACAAAGCTGACAGAGCCCTTGACAAGTACAAAGCTCGTCTAGTTGCTAGGCAATTCTCACAAAAAGAAGGCATTGACTACAAGGAGACCTTTGCTCCTACAGCCAAGATGAGTACCATTAGGCTCGTCCTTGCCTTAGCAGACCAGTTTGGTTGGAAAGTCCATCAGATGGATGTTAAGCAAGGAAACCCGAGGACGCGTCCCCCCCCCCCCAAAATGCCCCGTACCCGTTCCCGGGACGTCCCAGGTACCGAGGGACGCCAGGGGACCGTCCCTCTTTTTCCAAAAAACACAGGAAACGTACCGGGGACGAGGGGACGGCATTGACTGGAAGAGGGACGGCCAAGGGATGGTTGAGCCAACCGTCCCCTGCGCTTTAGTCACTTGTAACTTTAAAAAAAATTCACAAATTTTAAAAAAATCGGCCCAGCCTATGTGGCATGTGTGGGCCCCATGCATTTTGACTCTCTTATGAAAGAAAAAGGGCCTCTCTAACCTCATTATGTGCATTTTGTTTGTTTGAGCAGTCAAGGGTTTGAGAGCAAAAGAAGTTGCAACCATTGAAGGAGAAGGAGCAACAGCTTGAAGGAGGAGAGGAGGTTGAAATAGTGTTAAAGGGAGTGCAAATCCACTAAAGAGGTATGCATTTTCTTTCCCTATTTTTTTTTTTCATTTTTATGCAAAATGTGAAGCATACATTGTCTGATTTTTATTTTTATTTTGCATTTTCAGTTGAAACTTGCATTCTAAAAACAAAAAACATGAGCAACAGTGAGAATGGAAGTGATAGTGAAGTTGAAATGCAAATTAGAAGGCAAAGTGGTGGGGGTGGTAGTAGAACTAGAGAGCAAAGAAGTGAAAGAACCCCAATCCAATGCCCTCCTTCATCAACCAATACCAAAACCATGGAAGACTATGCAAGACACCCATTAAACCCAAAAAAAACATTTCTTCAATATATTACACCCATGGGTGAAAGACAAAAAAATTCAGGGGGGAGTAGGGTTTGGTTTTGCCATGTTTGTGAAAAAGACTTTAGGGGCAGCTACACAAGAGTTAGGTCTCATTTTTTGGCTGAGGTGGGCCATGGAGTTAGTGTGTGTCCTTCATCGACAGATGACCTATTTTTAGAGTGCCAAAAAATTCAAATAGAGTGTGATGGTGGGGTTCAAGGTGGGTCTCCTTCCTT
This sequence comes from Sequoiadendron giganteum, assembly GCA_007115665.2. NCBI lineage: Eukaryota > Viridiplantae > Streptophyta > Pinopsida > Cupressales > Cupressaceae > Sequoiadendron > Sequoiadendron giganteum. The sequence goes on along the minus strand of VCHN02000014.1, from coordinate 73,628,704 downwards.
CCCAAGTGCACAACCATCCATGCCTTCTCCTAGTCCTTCCAAGGTTGGTAGTAGTGGAGTTCTCTTAAGAGCAAAGAGGAAGGTGAGTGGCAGTGGTAGTGAAAAGGCAACCTCAGTTGAGTCCCTGTTTAATAACCAAGCACGAGATAGTACTGAATCCACCATTGCCAAATTCTTTTTTGCACATGCCATTCCATTTCATGTGGCTTGTTCCTCTTATTTCAAACAAATGGTGAGAGAAATAGCCACAGTTGGTCCATCATTCATACCCCCTAGAGATCATAAGCTATGCACCACCCTCCTAGACAAAGAGTACTCCAAAGTTAATGTGTTGATGGAGGAGATGAGGCAAACGTGGATGAGGACGGGGTGCTCTATAGTGATGGATGGGTGGACTGATTGTAGACGTCGGCCACTCATCAATGTCATAGTCACATGCCCTACTGGTTCTTATTTTCTTAGAGCCATAGATTGTTCGAGGAAATGTAAGGATGCAAAATTCCAATTTTCCATTTTGAGAGATGCTATAGAGGTTGGGGCTGCAAATGTGGTGCAAGTGATCACCGATTTTGCATGTGTGTGCAAATCAGTTGGGTTGATGGTGGAGGGTAAGTACAGGCACATATTTTCGACCCCATGTTGTGTTCATGCATTGAACAATGCATTGAAAGACATAGGGAAGTTGGATTGGGTGAATAAAATAGTGGCAGAAGCTAGAGATATTCAAATGTTTATTTGCAATCACCACACCTCACTTGCTCTCTTCAGAACATTTTCAAAGAAGGAATTTCTCAAACCTGTTGAGACAAGGTATGCCACTCACTTCATTTTGTTTCACTTTCAATTTGTATTCATAATCTGATTTTGTTTTAAATTTTTATTTTTTAATGAATCATTGAATCAATGAATGAACATTGAATGTAGATATGCCACATACTTCATCTTGTTAGAGAGGATGGTAGAGGTGCATGAGCCTCTACAAGCAATGATTGTCAATGCAGAGTGGGCTAGATGGCCTAATGCAAGTTCTACTGAAGGAAAGAATGTCAAACACATGATCCTCGATGATGATTGGTGGGCCAATGTGAGGTAAGACATTAGATGGCTGATTTTCGTATTAAATTTCTGATTTTAATATTCTAATTTTATTGTCCAATGTTCCAACTTTTGAAGTTTCTAACATGTCAATTAACTTGTCAACTAATTATTTTGAACTTTTTGTTTGCATTTTGCAAATATATTTGCTCCTTCATCTCCCCTATTGTAGATGTCACCAGATATGCTGATACAGACTCTCCTAGTCTTGGAGAGATTTATGAGACATTTGACAGTATGCTTGGGAAGATCAAGCAAGTTATTTCGGCAAAGGACCCCACTTTGGATTTATATGAGCAACACATTGGGCCCATTGTGACGCAAAGGTGGAATATAATGAACACCCCCCTTCACATGGTTGCCTTTGCTCTAAATCCAAAATGGTATGCACCAAGGCCTGGTAGGGTGCCTCCATGTGATGATAGTGAGGTTTTAGATGGGTTCACACAGGCCATTGAAAAACATATTTTGCGTTTTGCTATTTTTAACCAGAAATATTTTTAACCCTATGCTATTTTTAGCTTTCCACTATTCTTATTGTTCTCTATTTATAGCCTAGAGCCAAATATTATTAGAACATCTAACTTTAGGCCTCGTGTCATGCGAGAGATGTGACTTGTAAGTGATGGTTTGTGATAATTTCAATCAACAACTTAACTGAAAGTTGCATGATTTTAGATTTAGAATTAATAGATAGGATATTTTGTAATAAAACACGCACGACATCAAGAATTAATTCCTGTAATAGAAAGTATAGCTAACTTTTTATTTATTTTCATGCAATAGCTTTGTAAACATTATTAATAAGTGCCATCTGCAATTAGTTTCTTAATGGTAATTTTCATGCTTACTTGTTACTGAAATTTCTAGTCATTGAGTATTCATTATTATTAATTAAAAATTCAGTGTTCATTCAATAAAATTTACTGTGCCTATCTTGTTTTGAAATTACTATTGAAATATTTTGTTATGTGTTGAGGGAGAGTAAATTGCTTTTAGTGAGCTTGCAAGAATTTTATTGCAGGTTTCCTTGAACTTGAAGATTGTGGCTTTGTACTAATCTCTTAATTTTAGTTACTTAAGTGTTTATATTCTTGTATTTTAACCGATTCAATCTTTATATGAACTTGCATTGTTTAGTCTTTGCTTTAGCTTAACAATGCAAGCATCTAGTCGTAGGATTTATTGTAGGATTTATTTTCATTCAAAAAACATATGTCTTTTGCTTTGAGTTGAAAAGTGTCTCAACCTTTTTCACTAGATGTCCAAAACAAGACTTTTAATTTTATTCTGCATGAATGTGAACCACAAAAGAAAGCACTGTAAAGATTGTAAATAAACAAGAAAGCACAATAAAGATTGTAAATAAACAAGTAAACATTGTTCAAATTATGTTAGTTTTTGTTTACAATGAGTTTCCTCTTCTAATTCCAAGAGCGGTTGTACCACACATCTGTTCCATTTTGTGTTTCGCTAAAAGCTGCCAATTAAAATGCTAACATAAACATCTCTCAAAAATAGATCTCAAGGATCAATTATCTGTTGTCAACAAACCACTAGATGAGAATGATATGGTGGCTTTAGTAATCAATAGCCTGCCAAACATTTGTGGAGTTTCTAAACTTGTTGGCCACAACTCAAACTGGGACTTTTGATAAGATTAATACATATTTGTTGTAGAAAACATAGACAAACACAATTATGAAAGCCTACATCGAGTTCAAAAAGTGCACTTCCTGCAAAGTTTAAGAGCTAAACATCTTCTAGTACTTCACAATCAAAGAAAAAGTTAAAGCCTTCTTGGTGTGACAAATTTGGACATGTTAAGAAAGAATGCAAGAAACGATAGTATGACTTATCACACAAGCCACTTGGTCAGGCTAATGTGGTTGTTGAGGAAGATTGTGTTTACTATGAAGACTTTACATTAATTGCATCTTCTAAAAACAGTATTGAAAGTAGTTGTTGATTCTTTGATTCAAGAGCATCCACGCACTTCACATGTCGAAAGGATTATTATGTAGGGTTTACTACTAATTCTGATCACTCAAATTCTATTTGGTTTGGTGATGGTGTTTCACATATGGTTTAAGGGATAGATGATAAATAAATTGCAGTAAACAATGCTGTCAAAATTTAAGTCCATAACATTAAGTATGACCCTAGTTTAAACAAAAACTTACTATCTATTAGTCATATTACAAAAAACCCTAACATTCAAGTTCAATTTAGTGGGCATGTGGGCATTGTTTCTATTGTGAAACAAGGCAGGATGATTGCTCTAAGAATTAAGCAAGGTCACTTGTACAAACTTGTTGATCATGCCAAAAGGTGCATTGGTGGTTCAGCTTGTTGGCGTTTCAATTAGCACCTCTGGAGTGCTTATTGGAAACGGACAGCTATTGCAAGTGTGTTAGTACATGCTCTTCGGATTATAGAGAGGAAGATCTCTCTTTGCTGATTTTATACTGTAAAAAAGGGGTGTACTAAGATTTCCTATCTTTTTTACTCAGCGGCAGGACACAAGGGTGCATAAACCAATGCGCCGTAGCTAAGCTTTTTCTCTGGTTTCCGCAGATCTTAACTACGACTAACTAAGCTTCTAAACTATCCTACCTCCTCAAGATAAACAGAGCATGAGGGCGTAGGAGCGAAATGGTATGGTTGGATCACTTGAATCCTCCGTCTCAATGGAATATGGCCGAGGCTCTGAACCTTCGGATATATACCAAGATAGGGCTCGATACAAGCAAACACTCGTTACGGTAAACTGGATCTGAGACTTGCCAAGGAGGAGGAACCCCTATCCGAGGTATAGGCTTGGAAGCAGCTCACTGGAAACAACAAGGAACGATGGCCTTTCTAACAGGATTCCCGAGGAGGTGACGACACCTGTCCAAAGTCTAGGCTGCAAGAAAGATCATTAAACAACATCAAACGATAATGATTGATGACAAAATATCCAAGGAGGCGACGACACCTGTCCAAGGAGGAGATTGAAACAATGCACTATTTAAAAACAAGACTTTGAATAACTCAAATAATTAGATCAATCAAGCTTGCACCATCTGATTTATTTCTTTAAGATTCTTCAAAGAATTACAAAGGTCGGGACAGCAAAGGCACGAAATCATGCACAATTGCGATCAACCAACGAACTCTCATCCAAGAGTGAATAGATATAAACAAGCGAACTCTGGCAACAGTGGCGCAGCAATTTTGCTAGCAAATAAAGGTTAAACAAATAAAGAACCTAAGGCTCTTATTTATAGGAACTCAAAGGAGTAGGCAACCCTAAAATCTCCTTGAGTTAACAAACAGTTCTTGCCAATCAGCAAGATATTATTCTATGTCTAAAAGTAGGTGAGCAAACAGTTAACTGGAAATCTACTTCAGTTAACTGAAACTAAACAAAAGTCAAACTGGAAGTCTACCTCAGTTGACTGACACCTAACTAAAAGTGAACTTATGTTACAAATGTGTCTCCAAATAGACATCCACCTTTTGAGGAAATCTGAGATCCACAAATCGTGGGAGTCAAATAGACATCCTAGATTAGTGGGATCTGACATGCATGATCTGTGGAGATCTGGAGTCAACTTGGAAAGGGGCATCAAGTTGACTTCAGTCATCATTAATGCTATTTGGAGGGTAGGACGTCCTCCCTTGGTGCTTTACACCTCTTCACCACTGGTCAACAAAGTCTCTATCCAGTCATTGACCTCTTCGGCCTCCGGGCAATTAATGCTCTTCAAGATGACTATGTGGCGTCTAAGCATTTCTTCACCCGTCGTAAGCTGCTGATGATAGGTTATGCATTGGGCAGCTGCTTCATCTAACTGGACAGACATGGCTGCAATTTTGGCTAATTTGCAGCCATTGGGATCTTCAAGGAATGAAGATCGGATGACATCCTGGAATCGTGTCTGCACGGTTTCAAGTTCCACATATTCTCCTCCTTCCCGCTGATATTCTAACTCCGGGAAGGATATTACCAACGTTCTTGCGAAGTTGATAATATTGGCGACGAAGCGTCTATAGTCAATCAGCTCCACAGAGTTGGCATCATAGGCTCTCACCTTGTATGCCACCTGTTCTTTCCACTCAAAGAGATGGTGTTTATTTTCTGTGGTCGTAACTGATTCATATGCTTGTTGCAAATCAGCAACTGTCACCTCCTCTCTCGGCCTCTCTTGAGCTGCCTTTACATCTGACTTCTGGATTTCTGATCGAAGTCCATGTGCTCTGTCTCTCAGCTGATATGCTTCTGTCAACACACACCGCCCTTTGACAACAAACTCATCCACTTGACGTCTCAAGTGTTTACCGTATGTAATCAACTGATGATGGTTTCTTTCAGCTGGGAGATCCAACAGTCCTTGAGGCAAAGCCGAGGAGTTTGGAGTGTCATGTATCAAACTAGAAATGTACAACTTTAGCTGACGGATTTCAGCCTTCAAGGCTGCTTTGTCTTGTCCATCTTTTGTCATCCTTTCTTTGACACTCGCCGAGGCAATTCCAAGAAGGTCTGCCTCCACCTGTCGAGTGGTCTTTCCAAGGTTCACCTTTGAAAGCGTGAAATCCTCAACCCTCACATTATGTATATCTTTGTCTTCAGGTGGGGCAGCAGTCTCTATGATAACCTCGTTCTCTGCATTCTTTTCTACATGCGTCTGCTTCTTCAACTTCTTTACCGGCATGTCTTGTGGGACATGATGGAATTCAGAGAAGTCAAGCTGATAAGAAGGCCTCTCCCTCTTCCTCCCAAGCGAGCTTTCCAGCCAGATAGAATCTCGGCTAGCATCGCTGGGAGGAGGAACATAGGTCCCCTGAATGCTAGAAGAACGAGACTGTGCCGTGGCAATGTCTCGTGGTGGCGAGTCCAAATCAATAGGACTTTGTGACCTCTGTGATGGTGGTGAAGCTGGTGGCTCTGTTTCTATCACTGGCACCGCTTCTGCTGCAACTTCTTCTACAATGGTTTCCATCTCTACAGCGATTATTTCAATCACTGGTTCTTGTGTAGTTGCAGCGGTCTCAACTGTCTCAGGCAAATTGGTGGCTGTCTCCACCTGTACCTCTTGCCGGCTTGTGCTGGCAATTCCTTTTCTCCCCCATGTGCTTCCTGACATCCGCATTCCTTCTGGAGGAAAGCTCATCTTCTTCTGTCTGGGTTTCCTCCTAGACGTGGAAGGTAGTGTAGACTGAACCGCTGGCGGCTCTGATCGGGGAAGTACTACCTTCCTTGTCCTTTTACTGTCCAGGTAGAGTTGACTGTGTCGAACTACTCTACCCGTTCTTTCCTCAATAGACGTACTCTCTTTCGCGTACCAGTCTACCTTGCCGAGTGGTTGTGAATCCACTAGACCCGTGAAGAAGGAAGAAAGAATAACTTCTCCTTCGTCTTCAGATAAGCCCTCGATGTCTTCTGACATGAATTCTGCAATCTGTGAGAGCTTGAATCTGCTATGGTTCCTTCTTCTCACTTCGAACTCATCTTCGCAGTTGACCCAAAAATCTTCCATGAAAGGTTCATGTGATGATCTTTGCTCAAGGTGAGCTGCGAAGATGCCTCTGGGGTCATAGGATGGCCTCCTGTCGATGAGGTACTTGAGATTAAATCTCACTATTTCTTGGCTTATCAACCTTGCATCGGCTGCAGTTCTGCATCTGTAGAGTCCCATCTGAAGAGGAAAGTTCACTGCAGCCTTTTTCTTTACGCGAAGGTAAGAGTGAACCTCGGCCAATTGCCTCAGGAATTCCATGAACACTACCCTATCTGAGGGGTAACGTGGCATCATGGCGGGGTGGCCATTATAGCCATACACGCGTATGTAGGTGAAAGTGGGGAATTGTATGAACCAATCCGCCCAGTCCACCATTGCTGCCTTAGCTGCTGGTGAAATACGCACGTGCATCTCATGGTCTAGCTCGTGCACGGTGTGCATAGTAAAAAGGTCATTTATTCTTTTGAAATGTCTTTCCGCTAGAGTGAACTCCAAGCGAGGAAAGTATTCTTGTACCTTTTGCACACCCAGGGTTCCCACAGTGTTTAATGTTCTGAAATCGCCTTGGAAGGCTATCAGGTAGACCAGGTATGAACACATGTGGAAACGGTGCTCTTCTAGAAATCCGGTGAATTGTTGGTGGAGTGTGTCACTGATCAGGGAGGCCCAGTCGTAACGTTCTTTTCTGCTGATTATCTTGCCAATAATGTAGAACATCCACGGCTGGAAGGATTTTCCCTCCTCTTGTCCAGTGACTCTGCTGAGTAGGGTGATTAGCACTCCGTACTCGTCTTTGAATTCTCCTCTACCAACCAATCTGGGCAAGCTGTTTCTCTTTGTTTTCAGCCAATGTTCAGCCATTATAAGCGAACACTTGTCCTTCGAAGCCTCGAATGCCTTTTCGCATTCTGTCACTGATATGACCTTCTTGGTAGGGCATGGTGGAATTGCAAAACAAGTCTCTATGTCTACCGGCTTCAAGCTGCAAATCACCCTCCCGTCAACTGACAGGATCTCTCTTGTAGTCGGGTTGTAATGCTTAGTGCAAGCAATTACAAGCTCGATGCTTTGTAAGGTGATTGGAATAGATGCTGCTTGAAACAAACCGGATTCTTCGATGTTCTGCAATGTGATTTGATTCATGCCCTCCAAGTCTTCAGAACTGACCTCTGGATTTTTCTGCCATAAGTCTGTATCAGTCGTTTTCAGGTAATCATGGTATAAGACTGTTTTGGTCTTGTATTGTACCTGAGAGTACTGCATTCTGAAAACCTTGAATATTGACTGGGCACTTGACCCTGTTCTGACACTTTTCTGGAACTGCTAAAAATAGCCTCGCCGGGGGTAGTTTTTACGAAAAAATCTGAGACATGGGTTTTGTTAAGAATGATTTTCTAAACAGACCCAGATCGTCAGAAATTCGAAAAAACGAGTTTTTCTTTGACATGCAAGAGCCCTTCGGTGGCAGAGGCAGCAAGGGCACCAGAAAGTGATTTTTCTCGAAAAAATCTAACACATGGGTTTTGTTCGTGCTTCAGAGCCAAACAAACCCAGTTTGTCCGTTTTTCAATATTATGACTTTTTCCGGAAACCCTAAAAAATAGGGGCAGCAGGGCTACTTTTTCTGAAAAAATCTACCATGTGGGTTTTGTTGAAAAAGCTGTGCTGATCATACCCAGTTGGTCAGATCTGTGAAAATCTGTCGTTTCCTGTGACATGCAAAAGAAATATAGACAGAAGTAGAGGAAATAGACAGAAGATGGATTGGAAGTTATAAACTGCCACTTTGCAATAATCTGTCTCTGGAAGCAATCTTGGGAGAAGAATGCTTTTACTGCCAATGATCTTCAAAAATATTGAAGATCCGTTCAAAACCCCTGCCAGATCTTGAAAACTTGTTCTTGGGAGCTACTTGATGTTTTATCCTTCAACCTGCAAAAAGAATAATGAGGAAAGGGACGCCTAGCATGAATATAAGGCAATTAGGGTTAAGATCCACAAAGTATGGAAGATAACTCATCATTCAGTCCTGATTTGGAGTTCCAAAAGATGATTTCCACTGATTGTGGAGTGTTTTTCTCTTTTTTGGCTCCAAATTTGCTAACTCAAGTCAACATTTCTGTTTGACTTTCCTTTAGGCGTCCAACCTTGAGTTTGATCTTTTTTGCCTATTTTGCAAGCTGAAGTGCTCCTGTTTGATCTTCGATTCAGGTTGCTCAGTTGATCTCGAGCAGTATCTGACAGTTCTGTTGTTGAGGCAGGATCAATGTGATTAGATATGCCTGGGAGAGGTTAGCTCAGAAAACTGAGTTTAGGTCTCCAGAAAGAAGGGCGCCTTTTCTTGAAAGGGGCGCTTTTGACAATGCCTTAGTCAATTTTCACTGACTCGTTCTTCGTTTTGACCTTTTCAGACCCTTTTTGCTTTGATCTGACGTTCCCGATGTTTGATGAATCAGATGATTCTGCCTGACGATGCGTCGGGTAGCTGGTTCAGTCTTGTTCACGATGCCTGACTTTGCAGTGGAAGCTGGCAAGTTTTGGGCTTCCAAACTAAAGGGCGCCCTTGGCCAGCAGGGGCGCTTTTAGCTTTTGCTTGGTTTCGTCTTGTTTGTGGACTACCAATCTTTGACCTTCTCCATCAGTCGATTGATTTGTCGGAAGTTCTTGCTGATAGTCTCGCTGACGAGATAGGTCATAGCTGAGAAGGTCATCCTGGGAGGTAGTGAAGATTCCGGCTGAATCTGGACACCTTTAGGAAAGGGCGCCTTTCCTTGAGAGGGGCGCTTTTAGCCATGCCTTAGCCATTTTCTGGCTTATCTTTCCAGTTTTTCAAATTTGGCTTTTTCTGCTTGATCTCGTCTCGTGATCGTCTGGTGTGTCTTGTGGACTTGCTGTTAGATTGATCACGTAGCCGGGAGGAAGCTGGAAAGATATCATGTATAAAGCTACAGCTCTTGGATTCATCTGATGTCTGCAACTGAGGGGCGCCCCTGGCCAGCAGGGGCGCTTTTACCTTGAAGCTTTCAGATTTGGCACTTCTGTCGTCAATGGATCCTCCATACTTCGCTGACGGTTGGTCAATGATCCTGAATCAGATGATCTTGCTGATTGTTTCGTTGTCGAGCTAGTATGAAAGTGAAGAGGATGACTGTTTTGACACTGCCAGATGATTTGATTTGCCCTCTGAGGTTCAAGGGCGCCTTTCTTCAAGAGGGGCGCTTTTAACCACTGTAGACTATGTTTTGCCTTGGTAGACAAAACGTGCACCTTCCAGACTTAGCCAAATTTTGGCCTTTTCCGTTTTGAGAATCTCCTTCGTTGAACGTCATCATTTTCATCCTTTTCCGCCATGGTTTCTTCGTTGAAGCTTTTGAGGTTTAGCTTTCAGCACCTGGTACTGGCCAATCTGCCATTAATGGCTGCGGAGCTCCTAACTTTGTTCCTGAAAAATAGAAATAGACCCACCAGAGTAAAACATATTTTTGATAATTCTGACTTGATCAGTGTGATCGTGAAGGCAATTAATCCTATCAGAATTATTTTCAATCATTTCCGGGAAGGTCCTATTTTTTAGGGTTTCCATAAAAATAGGGGTGTAAAACCCTAATTTTCGTTTTTTCAAAATTTTAACCATAGGTTCCTTGACAGAAACCCACAAGGATTTCATATTTGGTTTGACCTAAAACATACTTTAGATGGCATTTTTACGTTGTTTAGCTCAATTTAAGCAGAATGCCAAAAATTTCATTTTGGGTATAACACAGCTGTATCCAATTTGGTTCCTGATCAAGATATTAGTAATGTTCTAGAATCTAGTGTTGTGGACGTTGATAATGTTGAAAGATGAACCTTCCATTTCATCAGGCATTCCAATGCATCAACCTTTGGTTAGTTCTTTTCCACTTGTATATCAACTACACAGAACTAAAGTTGTATCCACTCTTGCTAAACTTCCACCCATGTAGAGTTTGTCTCAAACTCTAGTCGGAATTTCACCATTGCAGCATTTGCCCGAAGCATATCTAAGACCTAAGAGGTATTATTCCAGATGAACAGCCTCAAAGGAAAGAGAAACCAATTGTTAGATCAGCTACTAAACATGTTTGTTTTGCGCATTTTCAAGTGCCAGCTGCCATGGAAGTTGCTCATATAGATATTTCTTTTTGTTTCTGCACATATCGAGTGTAGTATGCAAATTTAATGACTAAACCTCTTGGTCCATTTTTCTTTCTCACATTTTAAAACAAGCTCGGTGTTGTTTCCAGTTTAGTCATTAATTGGGAGGGTTGGGGAAGGGGGTTATTAGAATACAAGAATGATATTGTTATTTTTATAATTAACAGTATCTTTATTTTTAATATGTAACTGTCATTTGTTGTCACTGCCTTATATTTTTAGTGTGTAACTATTTTCAGTTTTAGACTATTTTCAATAATATAACGTTTTGCACTCTTTGAATAAGCACACGGTTTCCCTCGATCTCATTTCTGTAGTTTTACCAACACTCTCTAGATGCATTTTCATTGTTTTGGTGTTCTATTAATTTTTCAACTCCTTGAGTTATTCTTTACAATACTACTTTACATATAACCTTTATATTCAGGTTCTTTTGACTTACTTTGGTCATCCATGGGCATCAATATAATTTCTTTCTTTCATTCTCATTTATGTCATGAAAATCAAGTTCAAGAAAATAATATATAGCTAGGTTATAGTTAAATAATGGGCTCATTGACTATTATAAGGTTTTGTCTCTTATACTGCTCAAAGTTATGACATAGAGATCAACATAATACACATCATAACAAGATAAAAAGAGAAAAACTTACTGATTGTACCAATAAATTTTCTTCTGCCCCTTGTTTTCACAGCAAAAAGGCAGTGGCAGGTATGAAAGAATTTGTTTGAAAATAGCCAATTTGTAAGCAAAAATAGGACAAAATAGGCATAAGAATTAGAACTTCAACCATAATGCATGAGCTGGTCACAAATCACAGTATACATATTTTTCTTTAAGTTCATGGTTTCTCTCATACTGAAATTTATAACCCTTAGGATTTGATGCTACATTGGATAGGAACATACTGCTCTCTAAGACTTCTGCATTATCTACTTGAGCATATATAGCTCAAGAGTCAAGGATTGTGGTCTATATTGCTAATAACATTAAATTTTACAAGACAATTCAAATGTTGCTCCAAAGTTCACAAGGTTGAAGGATAGAATGAAATAAAGCAATCTTACCTTGAATTGACAATGCAATGTGATGAGGAGGAGGATTAAGAAGCAGTTTTTTAAGATACCTAAACACCAAACAAGACATGTTTGTCATACTTCACTGCTAACATAAATACCTTCTCTATAATCACAAGCTTCATATCATCAGAGAATAGATCATCTTTTAACATTCATTCCATGAATAACAAGTCATTAAATTTACATGGATATAGTCCATGACAAGCATGCAAACTTGTTTTTCTTGAAAAGCAACATTGTCTATAATAAATTTGCAGGCTTACAAATCATAAGCACATAAAAGAAAGGCATATTAGAGTGAAAAAAAATGGATACACTCATGGAACATTATTCCAAGTCTCAATTAAGCATCAAATATATAGACAAGAAGAACGAAAATAAATTGTTAAATATTATTTTATTAATATAAAAGAAATACTACAACAAATACCTTTAAGGTTGTTGTAGCAAGGCCCTAGGGGTAAGTACAAAGTGTATACATAGATCAGCAGTTACATAGAGATATAGAACACAAAAATATATAGAAGTCATAGTTAACTGACAGTACATATCAATTTCTACCAAAATTGATCATCTTATGGAATGTAGAAGAAGAGTGGAGAATCAGCATATCTTCTAGGAGGAGGTAGGGCCTTGCATTCATTAGCATTTTCTAGTTGAATACAACTTGTGATTTGTAGCTCTTGGCTCCAATTCTTGTTGATTCCAAGTCTATTTGGTAGCTTCACTCCCATTTTGTGTGTAGCAATGATAGTACCATTCCTTGTGTCTACAAGCAACTTGAGTGGGGAGAATCGCATTACATAGATTGGGATCCATGCTGCTTGTTTTGCCAGATCACATCAGCAGGTTGTCTTCTGGCCTTTTCATAGGCTAGCAGTTGCTCAATTGCCTCAGTCCTACTATATTGACTTAGACATGAAGTTCTAAGCAGGTCGAGGCATTCTCCTCAACTCTTGTGATAATCTTGGAGGATGTTTTGAGGAGTCCAGAGAATTGTGATAACAATCAAAGACCTTCAAACCCCCATAGCCTCAGCAATCAATCTTGACCTTGTTCAAGGCTAGCAAATCCATGAGCCCAACCAAAAACTCACTAATGAACTACTTCCCAAATCCTAGTACAATTTGGAGGGAATGACATCCCAAGAGTTGATCATGAAGATCTACAGAAAGAAACCATGAGGAAGATCATCATTCCCAAATAAGCACAAAACATCTTGATTCCCTAAATATTTATTCCGCAACAAAGAGCTCCAAAAATTATTTGCATCCACCAAAAAGAAACACACTAGCTTAGCCCCCAAAGCTTGGTTTTGAAGGCCCAAATCCTTCACCTTAACACCACCTTGAGATTTCATACAACAAACCTTCTCTCAACTCAAAATGGGAAATTTTCTCTTCTCTCCAATCCCTTGCGACAAAAAAAATCCTACAATCAAAAGAGCATAGACAGACAACTTGGAGATAAGCAAGATTTAAGGAGAAAAGTGAGGATTTTCTAAAGAGTTGATCATGAAGTTCCAAATAGAGGAAAAACAAAGAAGATCATCATTCCCAATGAAGCACAAAGCACCTTGATTCCTTAAATACTTGAGATACAACAAAGAACTCTAGAAATGATTTGCATCCACCAAAAAGTAACACACTAGATTATTCAAAAGGCTTAGTTTTGAAGCCCCAAATCGTTCACCCTAGCACCAACATGAGATTTCATGCAAGAGACCTCCCAACTGAAGATAGGGAGTTTCATCTCCTCCTTAGTACCATATGACAAAAAATTCCTACAAAGAGTCAAGAGAGCATAGCCAAAGGCAACTTTGTAATGTCCTGAACTATAATTTTTCTGATGTTTTTACTTTCACAATGAATAAGCATGCAACCTTAAGAATTTCTTATCACCAAGAATCCAATATGAGCAAGGTGAGAGCATACAATGAAGGGGGTTAGACTGATATTATTATAAAATGCTTGTTGGTAGCAAGCTGCACAGTTCAATATACCAAACTTTTACAAATTATGGAAGCAAGGATATGCACAATCTGGCAGCAAGCCTTCCAAATGAATTACAAACTAAAATTAAAAAAGAATGAAATGGCTATGGTGGCAACCCTTCAAGAATAATCACAAATACTAAATATGGCACAAATTATCCTATGAAATTATAATGCTGGAAATTAAAAATATTCTTCTAATATCGTGGCAGCATAGCCTTCTAGACTTACAATATTGAAATCAACTTCAAATTTTACATTATTTCTAGGAGTCTGCACAAAAATTTACAATGAAAATATTATTCTAATGAACTCTATTCCTGAATGTTTTCTGCAAAAATATAAAGTCAAAATCTGAAATATAAAACCATATTCAAAATTTATGCAACATACCCTAAATGGTATAGATGCCTTAGGAGTACAGCAAGTTAATCTTGTATTAGTTTAGCAACAACCAAATTGTGATCTCCTTAGATATAAAAAGCTTCCAATAACAAATATTAAATACTCCTTAAAAATTATGGTAGCCCTCTTGAAGTGTATGACCAGCAATATTCATTTCAAAAACCATATATATCACCTCATACTTTGAATTGTAGCCTCCTTACAATGATATGGCAGCCCACAACAAATATAATTCATTCAATAAAATCGGTACCTTCTAATAATTATAATCAGCAATAAGAGTTATGGCTGGAATAAGAAATAGTATGGCCAGCCAAGGAAATGGCCACTATTAATCTTAAAAGATTTATCGTTAAAACTCTGAAATAAATAGATATTCTGAAATCATCTTCATTAGATTCTGAAAAAATTTAAAAACTAAAAATCTAGAATCTCCATATACACACAAATTTTGGAGAATCACAACAATTTGTAATGTATTCCTATAAATCACACATATCCAAAATAACTGCATCTGGAAAACTTTCTTCCAAAAGACATCGCATTGGGTCACTTTATTTTAGATTAGGAATGAAAAAAAGCATTTTTTCTTTAAAAAATGCTTTAGATGTCAAATTTTGTTGTCATGCCTACAAGTTTTGTGTTAGGAACAACTAGGAATGGTCCAAATTTGGCCAAGGTCTAGCTTCAGCACCGCAAGTTCCTTGTGGGTCCATCTCGAACCTAGGGTGCCTAAGACAAACCCTAGGCAAACCTATAGGTCATCAAAAACTATACCTAGATCTAAACCATATTTATCCAATTCATCAATTGTTTCTAACAAACCTAGTTTCTTAGCTTCTAGCTTCTTGAAACAAAGATTACCATCCTCCTCTTCTCCAGCCATAGCTCTCTTAGCTTCCATCCGCTCCTTTGTTCCAATCTCAAGTTCATAAAGAGTCAATTACCCACTTCCACTTAACCTTGTAGATGGCATAACACTCTCAAAACCCCAATCTAATCACACAAACAAGCTGCTCTAATACCACATGATCCATAAACACTAGGTTTATAAATCTACCGATCACTACTCACAAATTATATCCTAACTCTCAAAAATGGAACTCTCATCAAACACTATTTATTACTTGCAAACACAAGAATACTATAATAATACATCTTCAAGAACCTCACAAGATCATGGAAACATCATAATGGAGCATACACGTACTGCGAGAATGCATGACACCAAGATTGGATAGAGAAAACCTTTAAATGGGTGAAAAAATCCAAGAAGAGTATGCTTCAACGCACTCTATCATTATCTCATGTATCATTTCACAAAGATTACATCACAAACATGGCTCACTAGAGTTGTTCAACAAGTTTCAAGCCCTTTCACCCGTGCTCTACACCAACAACTATAAAACCATTTATGCATCCACTTGATCTTTAAAATATGACCAATAGGAGAGTTACAAAATGAAGAGTCACCAAACTCAAACATGAAATTTATAAAACTATATGCATTCTTTTATCCCTCATTGTCGCCAAAGGTAAGAGAGGAACGCTCAAAATGTCTTTTCAATTGCTCAAACCCTTATTGTTTTGCTCTTTGTCCTCACAAAGTGTGTTTTCTACTTTCCACAATGTGTGTGCAACTGTGCAACACTTGATGACATATTCACCACGATGAACTTGCCATTCTTATCTTTTCAATTAGATTAAGCATTTGCAACTTGAATTGGAAGACAAGGAGATGTTATAGAGAGTTCCTAATATTCTCAAATCCACTCTACAAGGTGTCATTCTACTATTGAAACATTTTGACAATGAAAACAGATCTCCAAGTTACTTGAATACTCTTAATAACCCCATAGCAACATCTCTAAGACCTTCAAGATCCAAACAACTAGTCCAACTTTAGCATCACCGGTTATCAAATTTCTTATTTTTAGACCAAATTATTTATATCTCGTGCTATTTTTTAGAATATACTTATATTGTAACAAATCTATTTATGAATCAGTTATTTTTAGATGGTCTAGAAGGTCTATTTTTAATTAATAGTTATCCTTATTAGAAATCAATTTGCACATCTCTTAATTTAGGATTTGGAATTTGTAGACAAAATTGTATAATAAGCTTGCTTTGTACACAAGAAAACTATTCATGACATAGAAGTTCTAGATAGCTTATTTTATTATTTCTTATGCAAATCTTTGTAAAAATATATTAATAAGTGCTTTTTGCAATTAAAATTTTCATGAATAGAATTTGGTATACCTATTTTGCTACTCAAATTGTTGTTCAAGAGTCTTAAGAAAGATTTTGTGTACACTTGCTAAGTAAATAGAACTACTTTGTTGAATTTGTAGGTTTTTGTAATGTCCCCTTCTCAGGCTTAATCAGTTTGAAGACCGTTAGCCTATTTGTTGAGTTCCTGTGGGCTAACTAATAAGGCAAGGGGACTCCGAAGATTTTGGAGGCACGGTTTCAGAGTTACAAGGCTTCTTTTGTTGGCAATGAGCTTTGTGGGCAATACTAATCTGGATGACACTCTCCGAAGTGTTTTAAACTTTTATGACTTTTGTGGTGTTCTCCAAACTTCTTGGAGAGCACGCCTATTTATAGTAAGTCACTAAATTGGCTTCTACTATTCACATGTTGCCTTAGTATCATATCGGCATGGCCAAATTTAGATTTTGATGTGTTTCAAAACTTTCCGCAACCTAGGTGAGTTATTAAGTTATTTAATTAAAATTTCACTAATGTTGTTTGATGTTGAGAAATAATTAAAGGACAACTTAGTGCAATAGCTTGTTGGAAAGGTGATTAAATGTTTGCACATAATGAATTATTTAATTTTAAGCAAAAAGTGGTTTTTCGAAAAAAATCAATGAAAAGGCAAAAAAACGTTTTTTTTAGAGAAAAGCAAAAAAGTTTTTTTTTTAAAAAGCTATGAAAAAGTAAAAACACTTTTTGAATATGCTAAAGAATGATAATGTTATGCTGCCAAAATGGTTTTCGTTCTCTTCAATCTTTGAGGATGAAATCTCTCATAGATTTTTAGTTTCGGAATTGCAAGATATTCCCTAGCTAGACTACGGTGTGATTCCAGCCGAAGGTTCAGTTCGGGTGTTCCTGTATGGACTATTTTGATGTATTTTAGCTTTACATTTTGGTGTGATTCCATTTCACATTGCAGAAGTGTTGAGTATTGAGTTTGGAGTGCTTTTTAAGGGGCCATACCATCGTTGCTACCTGCTGCAACTGTAGTTTCAGACCTATAGATGTCTGATATACCTTTCTAGAATAGTGATACACTTTTTTCGTAAGTTTTTGTGTGATTGGCACTATTGTTTGGGTGATAATGTAGTTGGTGATCATTTTGGCACATTGGAGGTAGCTGAGTGAAGTTGAGTCACCTATCTTGCTGTCTAGACTGCTGCAGCGTAGTTTCAGACTTG
The DNA here is from genome assembly GCA_007115665.2 of Sequoiadendron giganteum. NCBI lineage: Eukaryota > Viridiplantae > Streptophyta > Pinopsida > Cupressales > Cupressaceae > Sequoiadendron > Sequoiadendron giganteum. Next base: position 73,610,999 of record VCHN02000014.1, on the reverse strand, counting down.
TACAAAACTTTCATTCGCCATATTCTAGGGTATATTTGTTATTACAATGCTAGGTGGTTAGTTTCTTGAGTTGAAGGTTCATTTGAAGTGTTTTAATCAGCTTCATATCAGATTAATAGTTGTAACAGCAGACATATATTTCATTTGGAATGAATTGTAAGAGCTAACATTGTAACACTGGGTGGTAGTACCACCAATGATCTTGCTCTTGTTACTTGTTGTTACTTACCCCACTGAATAAGTGGCTCATTGGTTCTCAATCACCGCTGAAAAGCAAAAGAGTTGATCTTGCTTATTGTATTCACTAAACACTGAAAAGTGGGAGAGTTATTGGGAGAGTTATTCTTTCTTGCTACATTCTCTCACCACTGAAAAGTGGCAAAGTTGGCTTTACATTTTCAGTATTGTATGAGCTTTCCCACTAGAAAGTGGAAGTGTTAAGCTAACCCCCACTGGATAAGTGGATTAATTTCAGTTGTTTCATTTCAAGTATAATTGTAATCCTGACACCATATACTCTTACATTGCACAATCCAAGATCCGGGTAATCAAAAAGTGGAAGGGAAGTTGTTATGCATTCAATTACTTTGAGGCTAAAGTATTTAGAAAAAAAAAAAATGATGGCGGTTATTACGGTTTTGTATTGCGAGTTTCTTTAAAGTAAATTATTGTGGCTTTTTGCAATTCCTTTAATCCTCTTATTGAATTGTGTGTCTAATCAGTCAAAATAATTCAATCCTTGTGTTCTACTCACGTTCTTCAATCTCTACTCTTGGCCAGAAAGAGTGAGCATTTAATACCTACTCTAACTGGTTTCCTTTATGTAAAAAGACAATCTCTCATCTTGAACATAAATGTTAAGCCTTGTACCCTTGTCTAAGAACTAAATGATAGGTGGTTACTTGGTTTCTTTTAACAAAGTATGTCCAAAACCCTAAGAGTTAAATTTTCTATTTTGTTTTGGTCGTATCCTTAAAATCTTGGGCTTTTCATTTATTTTTTGTTTTAGAAATATTTCCATTCCAATTTGAAGAGAGGTTTATTCTCATATGTTGCTCCATTCTATATTGCACTCAAAGGTGCAAAAGAAAACATTGAAATTTTTTGGTGATTCTACTAGGGAAACATAGTTCTAGCCATCTTGTTCCAAATAAATGATGACTAGTTGTAGTGTAGTCTACACTAAATCAAAAATGGAAAGCAAGTCTTGTTGATCTTATTTTTTACTAGGATATCAATATAATAATATAATAAAACATTTGTTTATACCTAAATGTAATAAATTGAGTGGTTGATTGTAGGTCACTAATAAAGTTGTTGAACTTCTATTCCTAATGTGGTTGCAAATGGTTGTTTCTTGGATCTCTATAATGTAGCATTTTCTCAATAAGGAATATGCCAATTCTCTCAATCTTGTTTCTTTAATTTTTACCAACATTATATTAGTGCCAAATCATGTTGAGGAAGCCAAGTTAGTCAAATACAATAGTGATCATACAAAATTTGAAGGCGATCAAGAAGAGAGGAGGTTAAAAGGCATGAAGTAAAGCAATGTTAAATATGTGGGAAAATCAAGGAGAGGACTCATGAAGAAGAATTGCAACATATTTTTCTGTATAGGCAACATATGAATAAAATTTGTGGGCTTTGTTTTTGTACTATAACTTGTGAATATGCATGCTTCACCATTTACATCCAATTTTTGTCTTTTCTCATTTTCTCTATCAACATATGTTAAATGACAAAATACTTTTGAGTGTGCCACTATAAGCTTTCTTCAATAATATGCTTGTAATAACTTGCACAATAGGAGATATAATATGAAATATGTTTCAAATACTTGATAATAATTGAGAATAACAAGCCACTTCGAGAGGGAAAACCTCCAAATATCTCCAATCAAAACTCAATTCATACTCCGATGATCAAATAAAACTCACTACCTCCTATATGTACCCTACTTATGCCTAGGTTATCATCCAAACCAGCCTAGATAACCCTATATAAGCCTCAGGCCAACCAAAATAACTAAATAAAAATATAATAATTATAATGGCTTAAATAAGGGCTGAGGTAGCCACAAGCCGACTACTCATAACCCTATGTATACTTTAATATTAAGGGTGTAGCATGCCCCCCTTCTTCAAAGAAGCATTGCCATCAATTCTAATCAAGTGTGGATTGTTTTGAATGAACTCTTCATCCTCCCATGTGGCATCTTCAACTAGTAAATTCTTCCATTGGATGAGATACTCAGTGAGTGTTCTAGTCCTTAGCTTCTTTGTGCATGTCTAGTGAATGAACTTTGGTTCCAATTAGATTCTCCCTTCTTCATCAAGCTCTGGTAATATTGTCTGAGTAAGGATACTATGCCCAATTACCTTCTTCAAATAGGGAACATGAAAAACTAGATGTATCTTTGTTGTTGGTGGTAAATCAAGCTTGTAGGCAACACTACCTATCTTTTGCATGATTTGGTATGGACCATAATATTTCGAGCACAATTTCTTCTTTGTTTGTTGCTTCAATGACATTTGCTTCAAGTTTGAAACTTCTTTCACTATGGTGTTGGTCCGCCTATTACTTCATTCAATTTTGCGCCATGGCTAGATTCTCCTTGAGTCCTAAAAATACTTGTTGGTGATGAAGCATGTGGTCCTCCACAACCTGAACTCTTAGTGACACCTTCAATGATGATGTGATGGAAGGAGGTTGATATCAATATAGTGCCATAAATAGAGACATTTTTGATGAATTATAAAAAGGAGGTATTTTGCTAGTGGAAGCCAATCTATCCAATGAGATTTTTTATTTTTAGTCAAGCAATGTAAATATCCTTCCAAACTTATTAATAACCTTAGCTATACCATGTATTTTTTGTATATTCTCCAAAAAAGCTTTTGCCATCGTAATTGTTGTATAAGGATGTGATAATGCAATGAAATGTCCATATTTAGTGAAGCAATCCTCTACTACCATGATGACATTCTTACCATTAGATCTTGGAAGCTCTTTGATGGAGTCAATGGAGACATGTTCCCAATGTTGGATAGAAATAACTAAGGATTGCAAGAGACCAAGCGTCTTAATTGTCCCTAATTTATTTTTTTGACAAACCAAACATTCAACAACAAAAATTTGAACATCACCTTTTAGCCATTACCAAAATAAGTCTTGCTTGACTCAATGATATCTCTTCAAAAATCCTAAATGACCACCAATTGGAGACTCATGAAGCTTTATGAGAATCTTTTGTTTGAGAGTGGAATTCTTGCGAGAACACAATTGATCTTCATACCACAAAGCAATTCCCTCCCAACAAAATTTATCTAAACTATTGGGATCACTATGTAACTATTGAATGAGATTACTTGTAGCAACAACATTTTGCCACTTTGCTTTGGCTTCTGCTACCCATTATGCTTGTAAAATTAAAATGGCACACAATCAAGCTTCATCCTTCTCATCCTTCCTAGATAGTGCATCTACCACAACATTTTCCTTCCCTTTCTAATATACAATCTCAAAGTCATGACCCAACCTGTTAGTGACGCATTTTTGCTGCTCTTCAAAAGATAATCTTTGTTCCAAACAATATTTTAGGCTATCATGATTTTTCTTAACCTTGAAATGTCTACCCATTAGATAAGGCCTCCATTGTTTTACTACATGAAGAATATCTAGCATTTCCTTCCCATAAATAGGTTTGAGTTGATTCTTACCCATTAATTGATGACTCTCAAAAGCAATGGGTCAACCCTCCTACATGAGAATTGTTCCTATACCATTTCTTCAAGCATCACATTCCATAATAAAAACCTTTGTGAAGTCTCAAGTGGCTAGAATTGGAGTACAACATAGAGCCTCCTTCAATCTCTCAACTGCTACATGAGCGAACTCACTCCAATGAAAAGAATCCTTCATCAATAAAATTGTGATGGGTGTTGCTTTAAGGCCATAATTCTTCACAAATCTTATATAGTATCTAGTCAATCCCAAGAAACCCCTTAGTTTCTTAATGGTTTTGGGCACAAACCATTCCATGTTAACCTTAATTTTGTTAGGATCCACCTTTACTCCATATGAAACTGTGTCCCAAGTACTCCACCTCTTTAGGACCAAAAGCACACTTGTATGGCTTAGCATAGAGTTGATGATCTTTGAGAACTTGTAATGCTTGATCTACATGCTACAAATGTTCCTCTCATGTTTTTCTATAAATCAATATATCATCAAAGAACACTAATACAAATTTCCTCAAAAATTTCTTAGATGGAGTTCATCAAACTTTGAACTGTAGATGGTGCGATGCATTGGTAAGACCAAATGGCATCACCAAAAACTCATAATGACCCTCATGAGCCCTAAATGTTGTCTTAGAAATATCTTCTTCCTTAATCCAAATTTCATGATAAACTAATCTAAAATCTAGCTTTCTGAAAAACATAGCTCCATTCAATTCATTTAGCAAATCATCAATGATTGGAATAGGAAACTTATCTTTGATGGCGTACATGTTGAGCACTATATAGTTTGGGTATGTGTGCCAAGTTTCATTCTTCTTACGCACCATCACCAAGGGCAAAGAGTAAGCAATTTGGCTATGCCTAATAATTGTTGCCTCTAGCATCTCCTAAACAATCTTTTCAGTCACACTTTTTCGTATACATGGGTACTTATATAAGGCCTAATGTTGGGTGGATGGCTCCCTGGCACTATTTGTATGGCATGATCATGATCCCTCTTAGGAGGAAGTTCTTTGGGCATATCTCCGAAAACCACTACATGATGATCTATAATTTCTTGTAAATTTGGATGGGTAGGAGCATTTGATTGAGAGGCTTCTCATGAACATAATTGGGCCACAAACCCATCAGCTCCTTTCTTAAGAAACTTTTGCATTTGATGAGAGCTTACCATCTGTGGAGACTTTGCACGCAACCCTCTTAGCTACACTATCTCTCCTTCTGATTGAAATGTCATGAATAGCTCCAGAAGTTCATCTCAATTGTTTTCAAAGAAGTAAGCTATTGTACTCTCAAAACAATATTTGTTGCACCCATGGAGATAGCAAATATTAGGCTATCAAGATGATAATCTCTCATGGATAATTTAATTTTGTGGCATTTACTAGAACAACTAACAGTACCACCATATACAATCAAGACCTAAAACTCTAGAGTTGGATATATAAAATAGTTTAGATGAGTAGCCAACATTTTGCTGATGAAATTGGTTTTGGGAAATGGTGTGGACGATTATTATTTTCTTCTCAACATTAATTTGAGAGTTCCTCAAATTTGTCTCAAGATAGATGCCTGGGGAAACCATTTTCGACAATGAAACCATTTGCCCTAGATGGTCTTGGAAGAATCACTCAAATTTTTTAGTGGGTTTACAATGAACGTTACATTTGATAATTTGGAAGTATTCAGATTGTTGCAATATATTCATTATTGTTGATTAAAGATAGGTCAAATTATTGCTTGGTCGATTAACTATAGATTTCAATTTTGAAGTCCATATTGCTACCATTGATCGATATATATATATATATTTCCAGTTTGTTTATATGCTCATGGATGTTGAACATTATCATATTTCCATGCTTATCGATGATCATATTCCTCTATGCTTGGTGATGTTAATATATTTTAATCCGAGTAATTGATTTTACAATCGATATTTTGATTGTGTGCCCATTTTATGGTTATCGACTTAGCATTGTTAACGTGATTATTGGGCAACCCTTTATCTATCAACTCAAGGCGTTACATATGGAGCACTGACTATATTCTGGCGCTAACTCGGTTTTCATTAAGCCCTCGATACTTATTATTCAATGAAGTGGGTGTTTGGAGATTTTTCTTTATCGAAGGCTACATGGAAATTTATATAGCCACCGCTATTTGTTTATTTCATGTGATTAATATCCACCACCGCCTCTATTAAGGAGTAAATATTTACACATCCTATCATGCCTAGTGCCAACATGGAAAGACTAGAGTCAAAGATTGTCAGGTTGTGTCAAAACTCTTACAAATAACTAGTCCTTATTTGATGTGCCTCTCACTAAGAGATTATCGGCATATATCATGTTGGAAACTCATCGACCATCTAGAATCGACAACACTCCTTACTAGCCAACATACATATGGTACTTCAGTAACATTGACTTTCTGAAATCAATAAAATATTTCATATTTCATTTTCTAAAGATTGTGGTTGTATGTATTGGGATAAATAATATTATTTATCGGATTAAATATTAATTGTTCATTATGCTTCATACTTTGCAATAGTATCTTGATTGGAAAAACTCAGTTAATTGGTATTGGAAATAGTTGAATGGCAAATGATTAGAATCCTTGAAAGGTTTAGTGTATGACAGTATTTCTCCAATACAATCTGAAAATAACCCATAATAGCAAGCAAGTAAACCGTTTGACAAAATACTTGCATTTGTCAAACTGTATAAATCGTAAAAATCCAACCCGTTTTGGCAAGGGTCATTACAATGGTATCAAAGCTAGTGTTCCTACCAAGTTGTAGGTTTCATGAGTGACAAGGAGAAACGGTATGATAACAGAGAATTTAAGAAACAGTGGTAGCTTACACAAGTTTCGAAAGGGGAAACCATTTCAAATATATTGGGCATACATCAGAGATCTTCTTCAAATAGTAGCATAGGTTCACATAGAGAAATAGAGATGGATGATAGCGGGGAAGACCAGAGAGCAAAAAATCTCCTTAATGCTTTGTTGGTTGAGCAAAGGACAACAAATCAACGCATGACTCAGTTAATGGGGTTTATGACACGAACCGTGCTCAATAATGATGGGAATAACCGAAATGGCCAAAATAGAGGTAATGATGGCCAAGGCGTGTATACAATTAATAACAGAATGGCAAACCGACATGTTGCATTTGCTAGTTCTCGGCCCTTAATGCCTGTCTTCCCACCTAGGGTAGAGCTTCAAGAAGGCAATGAGCCTACACTAATTGAATTGTAGGAGCAACTCAGACAAGACAAGGTTGATGCAGGACCAAGTTTTCAACATGATATATCCCTTTGTGATTACATAGATATGAGAACTAGACATATGCCCAACAAGGGTAACCGAGAGCATCACAATGATCTCAAGCCGAAGGTTGGTAAATTGAGTTTGCCTTATTTTGATGGATCGAGGAAAACATCAACATGTGCTTGGGTTCAGAAAGTTGATACCTATTTCCAGTTGAATCCAATGCCTGAACATGTAGCAATCAAATATGTTGCCCTACTTCTCAATGGAATTACTCACGAATGGTGGCATCATGCTATGATCACTATGGGCCATGATCAGATTCCATCATATGCTGATTTTATAGAAAGGGTTATCGAAAGGTTTGATCAAAAGGATCCCAAACTCAATTTGAAGCAGTGGGGTACAATTGATAACTACATTGTTGAGTTTCAGCGGTTATCAATTTTGGTTACAAATATTTTGGAAAGGAGATTGATCGTGCTTTTCATGGATGGATTTCTGACCCATTAAGAGGGCAGATTAAGGTGCTTAACTGACTCACATTGCAAGATGCAATCAAAAGGGCGAGAGATATGTAGTTTCCCACTTCGAAAACTAAAAGTCACTCAAAAGGAGTTCCATCTAAGGACAAAAAGCAAGAAGACAAATCGGATATGAAAACTTCCAATCCGCCTAAGGCTACACCTTCGAAGTTGGATTTTGACTCGAGGAGAGAGTTACGCAAGCAGAAGTTGTGTTTTAGTTGCATGAACCATGGGAACCCAATCACAGGTGCATTGGGAAAGGTAAAGCATACTACATTGAGGTCACTTCTGACACAAATGATAGGGTAGTGGAAACTAGCTCGAGAAGTGAGCATGAGGAGGCAAAAGGTACCATTGAATGCCTAACAGGGGATTCTATGTATCGTCCTTTCCGAGTGAAAGGAGTATTGTTGAGACAAAAGGTAACTTGTTTCGTGGACAATGCGGCAACTCATAGCATCATTAATGAGGCTCTTGTGGTGAAGCAAGGAATACAATCTAAGCACTTTCCAAAATTCAAGATCATGATGGCCAACAAATTCAAAACAGGTTGCAATAAGATGGTTCAGCAGTTGAGCGTCCAGTTGGATGAGTACATACTCACAGATGATTTTTATGTGATGGAGATCAATGACACAAATATTATAATGGGAACTTCGTGGTTGCACTCAATTGGTAAATTCGGTCAGGATTTCCAAACAAGGCAGTTGGAGTTCACTATTGGCAAGAGGAAGATAGTGTTGAAGGCACGGAACAAGGATCCTCTGAATGAAGTAAAAGCGAAGGGGCCGAAAACATTGTTTGTGGGAATTAAAGTGGCGCAGCGGAAGATGGATAAGGCTCTTGATGGTGAGTTTGCAGAATTTATACAGAGGATCATTCGATTTATTGATAGGAAACATAAAGCAATAATAGGCAAGTTGAAGTTTTGTGTTTACCACAAACGTTTGTACAGACCACCTTGGTTGATATTGTTGGAAATTTTGTCATTGATGTCAAGTAAAATGATGAGATCAATATAATTGTATATTGCAACAAATACGCAAACAATTACCTTACAATTAAATGCAGATTGCTAATACAAATTGTTTTGAGCAGTTTTCTGAACAGAGTTGTACAGATTTAAAGAATATTATAAGGTGTGATCATGAGACAAAATATAATTAAAAATATTTGCAGCACATAAGACAAAATCATAGAGGACAAAATAAGTAAAAGTCAAAAAGGTGTGATTATTCTAAATGGAATGATGCAAATAAAAAGTAAAGCGCTTCATTAATGAAAAGGTGTGGTTCCTTTTAAGAGGCTTGAAGGCACGATCTGATGATGGAGGCAGCGATTATTTTTTTAAGAAATATTAATGTTTGTAAACAGCAACAAGTTAAAAGATAAAGGCAGCGATTCTTTTTGAAAAGGCATGAGTTAGTAAAAGATGTCTCTTTTCATAAGAGTTGCATCCATTAAATTGAGTCATTCCTATTCAAGAAGATACAAGTAAATTTGAAGAAAAGATATATGAGTGTGGGTGGGAATGATGATGTGAATAGAGAAGCAGAAATATACATCATTTGAGTGATTGTGCAAGAGAAAATTGAATATCTTTCAGATCAAGCACAGATTTAAGGAGGAGATCTACAGCTGTCTTAAGCAGATTTTATAAAAGTGTTTTCACCATATTTGTGAGGAAGTCAAAAAGTTTAATATTGAAGAGAAGTTATTGCAGATATAGAAGAAGAATTTTATCAGATCTAAGAAAACAGTTATAACAGACTTGGTCTAAGATTGAAAGAGATATATTTGAGCAGTATTGTCCATCATCCGTTGAAGAAGCAACATTGAAGGTGGAACTTTGTTTATGAAGTCATTATCTTTTGCTAAGTTGGTGCTTGGCAAGTGGGGGTTGGTGCCTCCAGTAGGTTGGTGCCTACAAATTGAGGGAATTGGTGCTTCCTATAGGTTGATGCCCACAAAACAAATTAGAGGTTGATGCCGTGGTTTTCTCCCTTTAGGGTTTCCACATAAAATCTTAGTGTCAACTTGTTCTTATCGTTATATTCTTGCATAGTTGCTATTGTGATTGATAAAGTTATAAATTGGTAAAAGTTGTGTTATATTGATTCACCCTCCGCCCCCCCGCCCCCCTCTCAGTATAACTGTGTGCTCATCAGATATGGGATCTTGGAGTTGGATTGCTTGAGGGCAAGCAATCTTGGACGAGAGGACTTGTAATGTCCACTTTTTGATGATGAGAGAATAATATTATTTAATTGTCAAAATTTACAAATATCGAGAATTAAAAAATAATTATTTATTATTATTATCTTAAGTTGATTAAAAGGTAATAATTAAAGTGACTTTAGGAAATTATTAATTAAAGTCATTTAACAAATGACTACACAAAACCGTCAAAGAATATTATAAATGGAGCTTTGGTTTTGGGAAATGGTGTGGACGATTATTATATTCTTCTCAACATTAATTTAAGAGTTTCTCAAATTTGTCTCGGGATAGATGCGTAGGGAAACCATTTTCGACAATGAAACCATCTGCCCTAGATGGCCTTGGAAGAATCACTCAAATTCTTCAATGGGTTTACAATGAAGGTTACATTTGATATTTTGGAAGTACTCAGATTGTTGCAGTATATTCATTACTGTTGATTAAAGATAGATGATATTATTGCTTGGGTGATTAACTACAAATTTTGATTATGAAGTCCATATTGCTACCATTGATCAATATATATATTCCCAGTTTGGTTATATGCTCGTGGATGTTGAACATTATCATATTTCCATGCTGATCAATGATCGTATTCCTCAATGCTTGGTGATGTTAATATATTTGAGTCTGAGTAATTGGTTTTACAATCGATATTTTGATTGTCCGCCTATTTTATGGTTATCGACTGAGCATTATTAACGTGATTATTGGGCGACCCTTAATCTATCAACTCAAGGCATTAAATATGGAGCACCGACTATATTCTAGCACTAACTCAATTTTCATTAAGCCGTCAATATTTATTATCCAGTGAAGCAGGTGTTTGGAAATTTTTCTTTATTGAAGGATGCATAGAGATTTATATAGCTATCGCTATTCATTTATTTCATGCGATTAATATCTACCACTGCCTATATTAAGGAGTAAATATTTACACATCCTATCGTGCCTGGTGCCAACGTGGAAAGATTGGAGTCAAAGATTGTTAGGTTGTGTTAGAACTCTTACAAATAACTGGTCCTTATTTACTACGCCTCTTACTAAGAGATTATCAGCATATATCAGGTTGGAAACTCATCGACCATCTAGAATTGATGGCACTCATTACTGGCCAGCATACATACGGTACTTCTGTAACAATGACTTTTTGAAATCAATAAAATATTTCATATTCCGTTTTCTAAAGATTGTGGTTGTATGTATTGGGAGAAATAATATTATTTTTCGGATTAAATATTAAATGTTCATTGTGCTTCATACTTTGCAATAGTATCTTGATTGGCAAAACTTAGCTAATTGGTATTGGAAATAGTTGAATGGCAGATGGTCAAAATTCTTGAAAGGTTCAATGTATGAAAATATTTCTCCAATACAATCTGAAAATAACCCATAATAGCAAGAAAACTATGACAAAATGCTTGCATCTGTCAAACTGTATAAATTGTAAAAATCCAACCCATTTTGGCAAGGGTCATTACACACCCTCTAATATTGGTTCCTCCTCTTCTTCCTCATTCCGACCTTCAATATAAAACAATTTATTTTTGTAGTATTTATGTCCTCGACTATATTTGCTATCACAATTGAAACATAACCCTTTTGCTCGCTTCTCAATTTGTTGTGGTGTTAATCTAGTGGGTTGAGGAAGAGAAGGTGTTGAGTATCCTTTCTCTCTAATGCCATCAGCCCCTTACTTTCTAAGAATCAAATACTTCTCTACCCTACATGCTAAGATAAAAGACTCAGATATAGAGCTAGGACTAAACATGCATACCTCATGTTGAATGTGATCCTTGAGACCATGTAATGTCCCCATTTTTAGCCAAACGCTCTTTTGTGACTGATAGCCTATTTCTGAAAGCCCGTAGGCTTGTCAGAGGTAAAATTAGGGTTTCCTATCTCATTGGGGTTCTAAAAGTGTTTTTGAAGGTTAGCATGTTAGAGTTTCTGATGCATGTTTGGTGGAGTTTTTTGGGTTTTCAGAGAGCTTCGCAATGGTATGACATGCAAAGGCATTGGGCAACTTTTAAGAATTTACTATTTTTAGTAAGTTCTATTTCTAGCAGTGCCATCTTGAGCAATAGCACCAGCAGTCAACTCAGTTTCCATTTTGGGCAATGTAATTTGCAGTATAATTGTCTTTTAGCATTTTAAGGATCATTTTGGTGAAAAGATTTATTCTAAGTCATTAATGTTTTATTTCCGTATTGGCCCCCTTGGCCCCCCTTGGCCTAGTATTAATGACTTGATGTTGTTTTTAAATGTGGTCATGAAGGGTGGACGCCACATTATGAGGAGATTAAATATTTTAATGTTTATAATGTCTCCTCAAGACTTGGACGCCTAGAAAAGGTGAATTAAAAGTTTTAAAAATTAAAATATTTCAAAAGTAAAATAGGGCGTCCCTTTTGGACGGAAAAGTTGGAAGTTGAAGAGTCATTTTAAGTTCTTTAAAAGCAAGCCTTTGCTCTCTCATTTTTCATCTTTGGAAAATTATATCGAAATGTTGTTGATTTGATTTCAGAACCCGGCTAAGGAGGAGCTTAGTTTTTCTACAGCTTTTGAAGTGATTTTAATTTGCATATGGGTATTTGCTCAATCATTTCCTATGCTATAGGTGATCATCTTGTGCATTTGCAGATTTTATTTTGGAGTCTCTAATTTCTTAGAGAGGTCACCCTCTCCTAGGGCCGTACCATCTCTTTGTGCTGGTTATGGTGTCTTGTGCCATCCAATAATCAATGTTTTTGCATTATTGTACTCTTGGGTGAAGGGCGCCATGTCCTAGATGGTTTATTTGTGTTTTGATAATGTTTAAGTTTGTTGGTCTGCATGTTGGTTGCTGGTTTTACATATATCAAGCTCAACTTTTCCATGTTATGCACTATTTCTCGGGTGTTTATGCTTCTAGTGCTATGTGCATTCGATTTGGAGGAGATAGGAGCTTTTTGGGTGGAAAGTTGAACAAATTAATGGAGATTACTTGTTGGTCTGAACATTTAGTTTACTGGTTCTGTAAATCAGACCTCGTTATTCCCTTCTCTTGCTATGTTTCCTTGGAATTTCTACTCATATTTGTAATTGAGAATGTAGTATAAGCATTGCAGGAGTTTGGAGCAGATTTGCTATTGTAGATTCATTGTAATAAACATTTTGTACTTGTAGATACTTAGTATTGTAAAGCTGAAACAGTCGTACTGTTTAGTCATTTGTATTTCTGCAATTACTTTGTGATATAATTCAAAAATTGTAACCCCTGAATGGTTTACCGCCAATGTGGAGAAAGAACAAACTAATCTCTCATTTGTCACCCACTAAAAAGTGGCAAATTCCCACCATTGAGTGGATGCCTGCCGCAGCGGATGAATTAGTTTTTAATTGTAATGTTTTTCCCCCCACTAATTAAGTGGTAGCGTGGAAATCTCTCATGGCTGGTTCACCGCCTCTTTGCATTCAATTGTATTTAACTTTCAATTATAATTTAGTTTCCTCCGCCATATGTTAGCACCTCACCCACATCGAGTCTTGTGTGCACATTCTTGGCATAGAGTGCATTTCATTTGATTATTCTTTGGAAGCTAACGCTAATCAATTGGCATAGTGCTGGTTTGTGTTGTGACAATTCCAAGAAAAAATTAAGGGCCATATTTCAGACCATCCAAAAATAAATCATTCAAGTTCTCCTCTGTGATTGTATTCGCTCTTAAAGATGACTTTTGGAATTGCTTAATATAATCTTTGACTAATCTTGTTTGTTAAAATTTAGTAGCTAGCTAGCTGAAGTTGTTTGTCACACTTGTTATATTGTGATTGTAGCTCCTCTTTAAAAACCAACCATGAGACAATAAGACCCTTTTTCTATCGATGAGTACATAGCAATTGATACCAAATGAATTGCTCCAATTCTAGATATAGGGAAGCCTTTGTGACCTTTTGTCCACTTGGTGTTTGATGTACAGCAACACAAATCTCTACTTGGTTTATCCATGTTGTGGATCCTTGCCATCAAACTTGCACATATCCACCTTTGGTATCAAGTTCCTAGATCCCATAAGAGTATTAGAATTTGGATCAAGATTAGTTGACCTAGATGATTCACCTTGGTTGCTTGAGACATCCTTTCTCGATCCATTTATCTAAGCATTTAACATGCTCCATATGTTCAATATATCTCCTCTTACGCGATGTATATCGCCTTGCAATCAATCCATATCCCCCCTCATCTTAGTCTTAACTAATAAAATGTCTTCCTTAACCTTGATGAATTCCTCATTCTAAGTAATATCCTCAATTATTACCTCATCCTTATCAGGATGATTTTCCAAGTGTGACAACATTCTTTTTGCCTCTTGTTGCAAGCCCCGTCACTATGCTCGACAAGGACGCGTCCCCTATGCTTTTTGCCCGTTTATCATACCGGGTACGAAACGGGGACGCGAGGACGGCCAAGAAACGTACCCTAGCCATCCCTTTTTGCCCTCAAAGTACCAAGACTGGTTCGAGTACTTTTTGCCACAGTATTTTTTAAAAAAACTAAAGGTTTTTTAATAAAATAAAAGGTATGGGCAGACCCACAAGGGACTCCCCATGACACTTAACCTAATCTAAGTGTCATATAAGCTTCCAAATGAGAAAAAGTAACTCATTTTTACTTTTCCATTATGAAGTGAAGGAAAGCAAAAGAGGAGCAGCTGAGTGAAGGAGAGAACAGAAGGTTGGAGAGGAGCTTAGGGCATCATTTCCAGCATATTAGAGGTATGTTATTCATCTTTTTTTTGTATTTGCTATTTGTTTTTAATTTTTGCAAGATTTTTTTAAGTTTTTCAACACATAGGAAAGGCATTGTGGGTTTTTTTTTTTGAACTTGCAGCTCTTTGAAATCAGAAATTTCATAAAAATTTAAAAAACAATCATGAGTAGCAGAGTGATGTGAAAGTGATGATCATGATATTGAAATTCAAATGCAAGGAAGAAGTAGAACTCAAACTCAAACTCAAAGAACAAGAAATAGACCTAGAAATAGTGCAATGCAAACATTGGGGGGTGTTCAAAGAGTGGGAGTAGAGCAGGGTCAACAAGTTCAAACCCATTTGAATGTCCATCTGAAACCCTCAAAAAAAGGGCAAAAGGCCCATTTAACCCCAAAAAGCCTCTACTACAATTTGCAACAAGAGTTGATAAAGATAAGAAAAAAAATTTGGGGGGTAGTAGACTATGGGAGTGCCATTTGTGTCACAAACAATATAGGGG
This sequence comes from Sequoiadendron giganteum, assembly GCA_007115665.2. NCBI lineage: Eukaryota > Viridiplantae > Streptophyta > Pinopsida > Cupressales > Cupressaceae > Sequoiadendron > Sequoiadendron giganteum. Next base: position 73,595,974 of record VCHN02000014.1, on the reverse strand, counting down.
CAGCTATATGAGAGTTTATTGCCATCTTTTGTGGATTGGTGGTCAAGGGGTGAAAGGGTGTAGAAAAATAACCCAACAAGAAAAAATTGAGGCAACTAGATTGCATATAAGGGGGAGGCATTAAAGAAAGGGATTTCAATTGAGAGTTTGCAGCCTAGTATGGGAATGCCTACACCATCAGTGGATGCTGCTTCAGCTTCTCAATCTCATGTGGGGGAGGATTCTACTAGAGGAAAGAAAAGAAGTATGCATGTTGCTTATATGTTTAATGTTACAGTAAAAGATGGGGCTGATTCCTCTATTGCGAAGTTTTTTTATGCTAATGCCATACCATTTCATGTCTCACGTTCACCATATTTTAAAAAAATGTGCAAAGGTATTATAGCTATTGGTCCCTCATATGTTCCACCTGGAGAAACTAAGTTGCGCACCACTCTACTTGATAAAAAGTACTCCAAGGTGAGTATTTTGATGGAGGATATGAGACAAACATGGTTGACAGATGGCTGCTCCATAGTCGTGGATGGGTGGACGGATATCAAACATCGGCCACTCATCAATCTTATTGTCATTAGTACAACAGGCTCTTATTTTCTTAGAGCTATAGATTGTTCAGGCAAAAGGAAGGATGCAACCTTCCAATTTCAGATTTTGAGAGATGCTATAGAGGAGGTTGGAGCCTCTAATGTTGTGTAGGTACTGATCACAAATTCACATTTTGATTTTCTTTCTTTCTTATTTTTGATTTGGAATGTGAGACATCATCTATAAATTTAAAAAATTATTAAATTACTAAATTGATATCTATACTAATCTCATATCAACTTGATGATATGCCATTGCCAAGTAGTGACCGATTCAGCCCGTGTGTGTAAATTAGCTGGAATGATGGTGGAGAGTGCTTATAAGCACATTTTTTGGACCCTTTGTTGTGTGCATGCGTTGAACAATACCTTGAAGGACATTGGGAAGATAGATTGGGTGAAAGCAGTGGTTGCAGAGGCTAGAGAAGTGCAAATGTTCATTTGCAACCATCAGACTTCACTTGCTTTGTTCAGAACATTTTCGAGGAAAGAATTCCTCAAGCCCGTGGAGACTAGATATGCCAGCTACTTGATTTTATTGGAGAGGATGCTTGAGGTCCAAGAGGCTCTACAAATAATGGTGGTCAATGTAGAGTGGGGTAGATGGCATGAGTCAAGCACACCGGAGGGAAAAAGGGTGAAACAAAAAATCCTTGATAATGACTGGTGGTCCACAATGAGGTAAGAAAATTGGCATTGCTGATTTTATTATTTATTTGAATTATCTCTTAATTTTATTATTGCTGATTTTCATTTTATTATTTAATATTTATAGGCTAGCTAATTTTAATTTTTGTAACTTGTTTGCACTTGCAGATATGTATGCTCCTTCATCCAACCTATTGTGCAAGTGATTAGATATGTTGATACTGACTCTCCTAGCCTTGGAGAGATTTATGAGACCTTTGATAGTATGCTTGGACAGGTCAAGCAAGCAATTTATAGCAAGGACCCTGCTTTGGCATTTTATGAGGAGTATCTTAGGCCCATTGTGACGCAACGGTGGGACGTTATGAACACCCCACTTCATATGGCAACCTATGCTCTCAATCCAAAATGGTATTTACCAAGACCTAGGAGAGTGGCTCCATCTCATGATGAAGAGGTGAAAGAAGGCTTCATGAGGGACCTTACAAAAATGTATACTTCAGAGGAATCTACTATACTTCGCACACAGTGGCTTGCATTTGCCAATCTTCGTGTTCCAACCTTCGGCAAACCAAAGGCGAAAATGGATAGAGCTACATTGGCTCAAATAGACCCTATTGGATGGTGGACGTGGCATGGGAAGGATGCACCAGAGTTGAGATTACTTGTCATTCGTCTTCTTTCACAAGTTGCCAGTTCCTCTATTGCAGAGAGGAATTGGTCCACATATAGCTTCATCCAATCAGTCAAGAGGAACTGCCTTACCTCTAGACGATCGAAGAAGTTGGTGGCAGTACACAATGCTTTGTGGCTACAAGATCGCCAGTCTAGTGAGTATTGTCAGACTCCAGCCTTACAATGGGATGTTAATCTCGAAGATGCTATGCAGATTGAGGATGAGGATGCACATGAGGGATTGGTTGGGGTTCCATTGGTTGAGGTAGATCCTTCTATTGACATGGACATTGACACGGACTTAGACTCGAGCTCCAATGACGAGGGCAATGCTGATTTAGACCTACCTTTTGTTGATTAAAGACACTGGACACTAGACAACGATATATTTTCTTAGTTTTACGTTTATCATGTCATTTTCTAGTTGAGACTTGGAGCCTTTGGGCATTTTGGTTATAATTATCAAACTCTTATATGATATGTATGCACATTGATAATGAAAAGCATTTGAATTTTGTTAATTTGTTTGTCGATTCTCATGTGAAATCTCAATTCAAGTCTAATGATATGTATTAAGCTTATACAATGTCTAGAATGAATGCTTTATCAATGTTATGCTATGAACATTTGAAATTTCTCTATATTTTTAAAAAATTCCCTATTTTTCTATCAATCATCCCCTGTCGTCCCCTAAAAAATGACCCAAAAGTACCCCCATACCAGAAACTCGTCCCGCCGTACCGGGTACTCCTCGTCGCCAAAACCACGTGGAGCATAGCCCCGTCATGATGGAAAAAAATAATTTTGCAATAAATCACACAAATGAAATATAAATGATCTGGAATTTTTACTGTAACTTACTAGGGCCACAATAGCACTTACCCATTCTTCAATAATATGCTTAATGTAATATCCTATCTCTTACTTTAATAGCTGGTCTCCTATTCATGACATAAACAACATTATTAACTTCTTCAGCCCAAAACATTGTGTCCATAGTCTTTGCTTCCAACATGCCTCTTGTCGATTCAATTAGTGTTTTGTTCTTTCTTTATGCCACACCATTTTAATACGACATATAAGGTGTTGTTAACTCTCTTTTGATTCCATTCCTTGCATAGAATTCATTAAATTTTGCTGATAAAAATTCACCTCTATATGCTCTTAGACACTACATTTTCCACTTTCTTTTTCTACCATAGAAATAAAAAATTTGAAGGCTTGAAAAGCATCACTCTTATTGTTCAAAAAATAAACCCATACATACGCTTAAAAAACATCACTTTTCTTCTTCAAAAAATAAACCCATACATATCTAATAAAATCATTAATGAATGTAATCATGCAATATTTCATACCTATATTGTCTTGGAGATCAGACCACATAAATCTAAATGAATAAGCTCCAATAGCTGGCCTGCTCTTCATGCACTTCTAAGAGACCTATCTCTATAGTTTTTTCCAAATGCACAACCCTTGCACACTTCCTTTCCTCCTTGGACTTTTGATGTGCCATTTTTCTTTGATACAAAATATGCAATCCTTGAAAATTATGATGTCCATATCTTTAGTGCCACAACCAACTTGCATTCTCAATAATAGATAGAATAACAAACATTTGATTCAAATGCTCTGATTCTCAAAGGGAACATTTTGTTCTTTGTCATCTTTGTTGTAGCAATCAAATTTCCTCCTTGACTCTTATCATAGATGGTACAAACTACAAACTTTATCATCAAATACCAATTTAAGCCCTATTTCAATGAGTTGTCTAACACTCATTAGATTATGCTTTTCCTTGTCTAATGTTAATATCCATTTTTCCATTTCCACAAAATTTTACTACTTTATTATCACCCAACCTTACTTCACATTTGAAATTTCCATTAATCTCTGAAAACACCTCTCTACAACCTTATATATAATTAGAACAAGATGAATCTAGAAACCATACTCTATTATTTTTGTTTTGACTTCGTTGCATGAAGGGTGATGGATCTTTATGTTGCCTTTGACCTTCATTTGGATTACTTATGTACTCTTGTATAGCGTCTGTTTCTCTTCCTTGATTTGAATTCTTCAATCTACACTCTCTATCTATATGACTAAATAATATTGTATTGCCTGCCAACCTGCATTAAATTTGCCTCCACCAATTGAGTTACCATGGCCTCTACTCTATCACCTTCCTCTAAAATTAGAATAATACCTTGATATGAGTTATCCCCTTTATTTCCTTGAGGGAGACTTATACATCCACCTTGATTATTGCTGATTTTTGTTTTTGAAGTCAATGCTTGATCTAAACCACGCATACACTTTACATTTTCTTCATAGTGAAGTAAAGATCCAATCAGCTATTCAACTTTTAGAGTATCTAAAAGTTTGCACTATTTGTTGTGCCACCGAGTTTTGTCGAATCTCTCCCATAACTGTATGGGTCCAGTTTAGGTTCGAGTATGAGCCTTGTTCAGCCAACCCAAGATTTACCTAAGTGAACATAGGGGGACTCTCGACAATGGTGCAATAAAATAAAAATAAAAAAATACTTAAAAATGCATTTTTTGGAAAAAAAACAAACCTGAAAAGATTTGGTCACCCTAAAGTGAGGGCATAACACATTTTTCAACTCATTTGACAAACACAAAAGACCAAATCTACATTTTTTTTTCTTCAAGCTGCCATTGTTGGGTTTTCAAGGTTGGTTCCTTTTTCTCAAAGGTGAGAGCTACAAAAGAGTTAAACATACACCAAGGGGGAAATAGTTGCACGAAGAAGATTCAACCATCAAAGATTAATATATCTTTCATTTTTTCAAGTTTTGAAATTTTTTTTTTTTGAGATTTGTCAAGTTATTTCAAGTGTTTTCTGTTTTTGGTAATTTTTGAATATTTTCTATGTTACCCCAAGTTTTTGATATGGGGACGGTATGGGATGGGCGGACAAGTTTCAAGGATGGCTATTTTTTGGGCAATTTTGGAGACGGCAAAGGGGATGATTATATAAAATAGAGAAAATTAAAATATATAGGGAAATTTCAAATATCCATATGATAACATTGATAAAGCATTCATCATATACATTATAGATCCTTGATACATAACATTTGTTTTGAATTGAAACTTCACACAAGTGATAAGAGCACATAGCTTTTTCCATGATGCTTATGAACCACTTAATTTCTCTCATAATTCATTGTCAATATGCTAGTGATTTTTAAAAATAGCATACAAGTTAAAACAAAATCCTCTAAGGTTGCAAGTTTTACTTTGAAACTATAATATGAAAATACAAAAACAAATAAAGTTTCATTTAATTTTCTCCTCATCTAGGGTGGGTTGGGGTGTGGGGGCATCCAACATTGATTAAATAGTTGATGACGAGTACATATTAATTCAAGCCAAAGGCTTGAAGGTCAAGGGGTTGCAAGGGGTCTGGGTGTAGCCTCCTTTCCCATGCCATAGACAGTTTGGCCGAGTTGGAGAGACCTTTTTCTTCGACTTACTATTTTTTGGAAATGTTGCTTTTTATGGGGGCAGCCAACCATCCCCTTTTGTTTTATGGGAAATCCCCAAGTTTCTAGGACATCCCCTATATTTTTCAGGGATGGCCCAAGAACGTCCCCTAGGCATCACCCCATCCCCAAAACATTTCAAAAACAAGGATGCCCAAAAAAATGTTGGGGACGCATCCCTGAGATTCCCTAAATATTTTTTGAACCTTTTATGCATAATAAGTGGTTATAATGTCGATTTTTATTTTATTTTTTAAGTTGTAGGAATGTTTATTTGTAATGTTCTTTGTTTTAGGTTCATACAAAATGGTTGGTAGTTCTAATTCAATTGCCCCAAATGCAAAGAGTTCATTTAAATTTGATGCATTGTCACCTCTTTTATGGCATACAATAATAATTAAACAACTTTCTAGTGGTGGGGGGTATCTTTGGCATTGTAGCCAATGTGAAAAAAAGTATAGGAGCTCGTACTATCAAGTAAAAGCTCACTTATGCATTATTCCTTGCATAAGAATAAGAGTTTGTCATGGGCCAAATAAAAAAGGTTGCCAAAGCATCAAATATTGGTTTATATTAAAGAGCAAGAGGATACTAACATGGTAAGTAATAAATCAAAAGAAAGAGCACATCCTTTGTAGTCAGTGTACAATGTCTATTATTATGTTTCGATAAAATTGGTTATCCAACTATATATTAATTACTTTGATTAATTGGTTGCCAGCTCGGGTAGTTATAAACGTCGGTTGGTTGATGGTTGTGTTCTTCTTGGCAATTGTAGCGTCCTTTAAATAGATTGTGTATCATCAAAGAAAGGAGTATGATCTAGTCGGATTGACTCTAATCCTTGGTTGACCATCTCTAGTCTTCTTTAATAATTTCATGTGTGAATAAAGATATCTTTTACTTTTGTATCTGGTGTGCATTGTCATCTCTATTATTAATTCATGTATTTATTTTATTAGATAGAGCAGTAAACATTTGGCATCATTGCCTTAAAATAAATTGGGCCCAAATTGAGGGATTCATACCCTTAGACCTCAATAAAGGCGAGTAGAGACCATAAGGTGGTCAAGACCATAAGATCAAGCGATCTTTAAGGATTCTCGAGCAAAGGGAATGAAGGAGAAGATTACGAGAAACAGTTGAGGAAAATACAACCATACGATTCCCAAGCCATATCCTTTCCCAAGAATGCAATCAAGTTGAAAATTCAAGACAACCTTCTCTAGACAAGGGAAGTTGGGAGATGAAATCATAGTCCTTTATAGAATTGTACGAGAGTAGCCTTCTAGGCCTTGAAAGGTTGTCAATCGAAGGAGAAGCCAACCCAAGGGTGTATAAAAGGATATATGAAGGTGAAATAAGTGCACGGAAAGGTTAAAGCTAAGGGAAGAGTTGAGGATTCCTACATGGTCGAGAGTGCAACAGAAGCACCGATATGTCCGAATCAAAACTCCCTAGCATGCAAATTCCAAGCACTACGTTTGCATCAAAATAAAATCATAGTAATCCCTAGTGGAGGAAAAAAAAGGTTGCCCAATTTTATAGGCAACGGATCAGAGGATCCCATTAGGGCTGTAAGACTTCTGAAACAATCTGGACAACAAATGGGCAGGATGATAAAGCAATTTGGCTACGATCTTTTCTAGCCACCTTGTGAGGTGTAGCAATTGACCAGTATACAGAGATTGACCAAGCCTCTTCAGGCACATGGGAGAGCTTAAAGAAGGCCTTCAAAGAAGAGTTTAAATTGTTTATAGATGATAATGAAATAGTAGCAGAAATTTACAAAACAAAACAAGGTAAGCACAAAAATGTATGAGCTTATAATCGTAGACTTAAAGAATTACTTGTAGAGTTAAAAATAGAACCAACTGATGGTCTCAAGAAAAGATGGTTCATTGCAGGTCTACTTCCGTCATTAAGAAGAACCCATACAATTTGAAGACCAGAAGTACACAAACCTCCTAGTGCTTATCACAACTAGTTGGCCCACATCCTTTCATGCCAATGCCACCATCTTCCAGAGAAGAGAATGTTTTGATTTCACGTAAAAGATTCCCATTAGAAAAGGCCTTCAAGAATGAAGCAAGGAGATTGCAAATGAAAGCATTTCTCATTGCATTTCTAGCAATGGGATTCATTTATTCTTCATTAGAACATCATATTGGCGGGATATGGTGACAACCCTTTCCAATGCACCTTTTGATTATGTTAGTCTTGGGTATCAAAAAAGACACAAACCACCTTATTGGTGAAGGAGACAGCTTTAGTAGAGGTATCATTGAGACCAATCAAGGATACATGACCTTAAACAAGTGTGTCCATCATTTCTGATGGATGGAAAAATTGCCAAAATAGACCATTGATCAATGTCATAGCAATGTCCCCTAATAGGGCGACGCTTTTTAAGGTAGTGGATTGTGAGGGGCAACCAAAGATGCAACTTTCATTGCCAATATCCTCATAGAATCCATTGAAATGGTGGGAACTAAAAAAATCAATGCTAAAAATTGTGAGTCAAAAGATTAGCACACAAATTGCATGGATCAAAGAAATCTACATGAAGACTAAAGAGATTCAAATGTTTGTGATTAATCATCATATGTCACAAGGCATCTACAGGACCTTCTCCAAGTTGGAATTGTTAAGTTAATTTAAATTTTATTTTTTAATTTATTATTTTAATTGTTGATATGTGATGTATTCATTTACACCATAATAGGTTACTGAAACTGAATTTGTGTCTCACACAATTGTCTTAAGACAACTTGTAAAGATGCGAGATGCATTGAGTGGTATGGTCATCAATAGCCTTTGGAGTATATGGAGGCAATCAAACACAGAAAATGTAATATGCAGCCCAATATTTTTCTTGTATTTTCTGAGCTTTTTTCAGGTTTTGGTGTATGAAATTTGCCAAATGAAAGATACAGTTTACACAGAAATAATTGCAGCAACACTAATAATGATTCAACACATAAATTTCTTAATAAAAACGTCAACTACAATCAGCAAATACATTACAAATACATGTTGAGCTTCACACCAAAAACCCAGATGGAATTCTCATTAATAAATCAGCTTTTGACATGCCCAGAAGTGTTGCTCGTGTACAGGTCTGATAAAACTTCAGCTACAACAAAACAGAACCTCCAAAAAGTGCTCACCAAACCCTAGATATTGCTCAGTTCAGTTTTAGAGTCTGTTGGACATGAAATAGAGACCTGAATGCCACCTTAGAAAGATAGAAAGGCACAAAAACCTAGGCGCTTGGCTGAAGCGGCCTCCTGCGTCCTTGTCGGGTGTTGTACAGCCCTTGTGGATGGCTGGAGATGCACCAAAAATCCCTCACCACTGCTCAGACTTCAATATATGCTTGTATTTGTCCTCCTCAAACTCCAAAGATGATTAGAATGCAATAAATTCCCAACATACAAAGTCTGAAAATGCATATAAGAGGTACGGCCTGTCCAGGAGAGGTAGGCCAGCAAGAAGGAAGGATTTTAGGATGGAAATGAATGTCCCAGACTTCTTGTTAATTCTTCACCAAAATACTCCAACTATTTAGACTTGAAAACCTCTAAAAATCTCCAATAATATAGCCCAGCTATGATTCCTATGTGAAATCACCAAGTAATTCTCCAGATTGTGTCTTTCAACGACGTGGAGAATGTCGCCTGCAAGGGGTTTTGTCCTCACAAACCAAAAAGAAGAAGAACCAGCTCCTCCAGCAATGAAGAAAACCAAATATCAATTCAAGCATATACAAGAATGAGCTCCAAAACTTTATATTTCCTCCTCCAAAACCGACACCCAAGTTGGCATTAAATGAACTTAATTTATTTTAAATGTTTCCTTATTTCTCCAAATAAGGAATCCAACTTTACCGAATACATTATTAAATTTAAAATGACTTCTTATGTCTCCCAAAAGTACCCCTTCAATATTTTAAATTACACTAAGTTAAATATTTTACCTTTATAACTTTAGCGTTAAATAAAATAACTCCAAAAAGTAATTTATTTTACTTTTAAAACATTTATGTCACTAAAAGTCACTTTTAAGCATACCATCATTTAAATCTTTTTGTTCTCTTTCCAACAAGCTATAATATTGAAGTGCCTAATTAAATGTTTTAATTAAAAAGACAACCTTAGTAAAATTAATTAAATATAGCTCAATATTACACCCAATTAGCGGAAATTGCCAAAAAGATGCTCTATATTTATGGATAGGTAGGAAGATATTTCAAGCATCCAAGCATCAAATTTCATTGCAACATGTCCAAGGGGCCCCTCCTTCCTTAATGTTGATCATTAAGGAAGGCACCATGAAATTGATATCTTATTTCATCTTATTTGGAATGCTATTGAGTAGGTTGAGCCCTCCAATGTGGTCCACAATAAACTTTAGCAACTTTTGTTTGTAATGAGAAAGTTTGTTGGTTACAATCACATACAAGGGCATATTTTGAACCATGTGTTGTATTCATGCACTAAACAATGCATTGAAAGTCACTAGGAAGATAATGCGCACAAAAACATCATCAAGATAGCCATTGAAACACAAATGTCTATCTACAACCACCATTATTCCTTAGCCGTTTGTACATTCATATGGAAAGAAGAAATTTCTGAAGCCCATTTATACTAGATATGCCAACTACTTCCTCTTCTTCCAACCTTTGCAGATTATTGTTCTGAATGGCGAGTGGTCTAGATGGGGAAGGTCCAAGTCCAACGATGGAAAAGAGGATTAAGGCCCAATGCTGAATGATGATTGACTAGAAAATTATAGGTATGAAGTCTCATTTATTGACTGCAGAGCCCACATGACCCTTTATAGCAGACACAAACACTCCTAATCTTGGAGAGATATATGAAAGTTGAAATATTTGATAGTATTTGGACCAAGCATAGCCTAAGATTCATGAGAGAGATCTCAAAATACAACTCTACTAAAAAGGGATTAGAACAATCGATCAACATACAAGCAATTGGATGAACACTCCTTGGATATTAAAACCTATGCATAGCATCCAAAACAATATATACATTGGCCTGGAAGAATAGTTTTTGTTGATGATAACAAGATGAACCAAAGTTTTCACGCTTTTGTTGACAAGATCTATGTTGAGATCATGAAGCTTCAAGTGATTTCTTCAATTTCCTAGATTCAAAGAGCCTATTAAAAAACCCAGCACAGTTAAAGAAAGCAGGATTTGCAAAAAGGAACTCATTTGGGTAGTGGGAGATGAACTCTTGCATGTTTAAAGTGGACCTAAATAGATATACTGATCAAATTTTATGCATTAAAATTGCACTTTTTGACACCTTGACAACACACTAGCATGTTTACTCTTGACACTTTGGTTGAGGATTGCTGGACTTCCATTTGTAGAATGTGAATATGAGACTAACCATGCTTAGACTTCTAATAATCACTTTTCAAAGAGAAATAGTTTATCCAAACAAAGAAATTAAGCAACCAATAGAAAGGAACATTGCAGCAAGGTTTTGACAATCAATTAAGGATACAAGAAACAAGCATGAAATATTGCATCCATTAAGTCCTACAAAACAATACTGTTGTCATTTCACAAGCCAGCAAACCACTATGATTTGAGGCAATGTTTGGCATAAAAACAACCATGGAAGGGAATGCCAACTGGCACAAAATGTAAGAACCAAATACAATAACAACATTCAAAAACTAGCAGAGCTTTCCAATTGGGTTAATATATTTCTTGTTCTAATAAGTTTCATATTACATTTTGGAAGACTAACTTGATCATATCAAAATTCAAATAATTTTTTATTATATAGAAAACCAATCAGGAAAGAAGCACAATAACTTTAACTTGGCAATGGCAGATGAGACAGTATCTCAAACATCGCAGTCTCACATAATCATGAGTTCAAACTTTGTCATACTTAGCACAATAGATCAAAAACACAAACAACCATAACCAAGAAATGAGCTCTTCAACTGTTCCCAAAGTGGCATTCATGCATCTGCAGTAACAAAAAATGCAAAAAGCAAATAGCCTTTCTATTGCATGTCAACAAATTTATACCTATGTAAAATTCTGCTCGGAAAATTTGATTGTTTTGTTAGATATTCCAACTCATGTATTATAATGTATCAAGAAGTAGTCCAAATTACAGAAATCAAACAGATAAATTCTAGATAATATACCAAAATGGTTGTCAGAGGTTTAGCTTACATTGTGCAAAGACCAGCACAGTCTGGTGGAAGAAGCACTTTCAACAAGCTTGGAACTCCCTCTGAAGAAATGACACCTACAAGTAATGATGTTCAAAAATTTTAAACATTATAACAAGAAGAAAAATAACTTTTTGACTCATAATAAAAAAGAATGTTGAACAATATCACAGACAAAAATCAAATCACGTGTATGAAGAAAAGGCATGGATTATTTTGTAACTTTTGAACTAGACCAATGGATCAACTTCCTCAGGACATCTACCTATATGAGTAGCTGTTCCAAGGTAAAGAGGTCGCGGCCTATCTTCATATGGAATAGTTACATTGCGAAAACTCTGTTCCAGATCAAGTCCATACAGTTCCCTTACCTTCAAGAACATGAAAATGTGCATTAACTTTCTGTTGCTTGAACAAGATGTCTATAGATTTTTATTTTACACCAATAGATTGCAATGTTATTTCCTGTATCAAGCATTTTTTAAACCTGCAAAACAACCCATGTAAAAGCCTATTTTGGTCTCAAAAACTGGGCCCAAGAATGACTATCGTTTCAGAGATGCTCATCATTTGTACTTTAGTTTAGTTGGTTTCATAAATAATATGGATTAGTGCAGTAGAAAGGAAAATCTTGTGCTGTCAAAGCTACATCACGGTTTATTTCTCTGGCTCTTAGTCTGGATGCTACCAAATATTCAGTATACTGTAAAATAAATTTTCCGTTGGTATTTGGGGCCTTCAGATTAACATTGTAGGATTTGGAGAATAATAAAACATATTGTTAGAAATTAAGTTCTACAAGAAATAATATTTAAATTTAAATCTTAAGATATGCGTATTAAATATATAGCTACTGTTGATGACTTTCCATTAGTTCCTATGATAGTTTGGGCTTTATATATCTTGTTATCATAATGGAGAATACTATTCACTTCTCCATCTGGTGTTCTCTAACTGGTGATTTGATATGGCTTTCCATTAGTTCCTATGATAGTTTAGGCTTTATATATCTTGTTATCGTAATGGAAAATACTATTCACAAGATGGGATGATTTGATACCCTATACTACAATTTGTGCATGTTATTCGAGGTTTATAGATCAAACTATAATGATGGAAAAGACTTCATTTTCATCATCTTGTGTTCTCTTTGTTGCAAAATGATATAGTATACTAGAATTTGTGCATGTTATTCTTGTAGGATTTAATAAACGTGTAACGATACTAGCCTATCTAATAAGTTACACTTCTGGTTGCCTGTTTGGCATTATTTTGAAGAAGATATGAAATGCTACTAATGTTATGCTGATCTTGCTATCAGATACATTACTAAACAATCACATGATATTTTTTATTTTAAGTTTTAACCCTTATTTGCAGTTGAGGCTTATTCACTTTCCTCTTTCAATATTCTGCAACTCTTGTCAAGGAGATTCACTTTACTTTTCACAACATGCTAAAGTTTTTGCATTAAAAAGGAGCCAATTCCCTGCAAGAGATTCACTAGAGTCTTTGTATCATAGAGAACAAAAATTCACTGCTGCCAGAAAAGAAAAAAAGAAACAAGTCAAACCACATCAAAGAAGTCTACCTTGGACAACAGTTGTGAAATAGGATCACCATCAAACCACTCATAATGCTTAAGAGAGCATTCTCCCCATAATAACCCTCCTTCACCAAATGCACCCCACCTTGAAGTCCCTACAAGAAGTACAACACTAAGGCATAGACATACAATAAGAAAGATTTAGAATATTCTTTTTACATGACTTTTATCCAACGGTAATTATCTTCTTCTAAACCTGCATGAATCACAGACATTTCGACTCAAAAAATGAAACTTACAACAAGTACACCCAAAAGAGAATTTTATTTTTTTTAAAATTGAAATGGAAGTCCATAATCAAAAAAGCAATTATTTCAAAAATACCAAATTAGATGAACTAAGAACTAAAAACATGGCTTTGTTTCATTATTCCAAGTACGTGTGTATTCTCATTGTTAAAGAACATGCATGTACCTCTGAATATCTTTATTGTGATTACAAAAAAAGAACTGTGTACTAATACGTTGTCTGTATGCTGTGATTTAGCCATCTTACTACTAATGATCAAAGACTATAAGAGAAACTAAAATAGCTACCAATCAGAAAAACAATTTGTTTTTCATGATGAATATTATCTGTGACATATTATAGGCACTTAAAACTTAGACCAAAGACAGCTGCACAAAAAACTAAAACAGAGAGCTGTTACTAGATTATTGTAGTTGTGGTCACTTAATTAGAATCAAAAAGACAAGATTCAACAGTCACCCATAACAGCCACACAAAAATATTGATGGAGAGCCATTACTCAATTTTGTAGTTATATAATAATCCGATCAGAATCAAAAAGAGAAGGTTCAACAGTCATTTATAAGAACTGTCAATTGAGAGACCAAATAGTCTTCTGGGGATTCAAACATCCACATTGTGGGAGTAGAATCTAAATCTGTTCTTGTTTGATTGAGCTTTATACCATATCGGGGTTCCATAAGAAATGCCAAAAGTATTTATGGGTTAGTATAGAATATTTTAAGACCAATGAATATGTCACCCACAAGCATCCACCCACTGCTAGCACTTTTAATTTGGAATCCAATGCTTTTAGAAATATCTACCTAAAGGCAACCAAGGGATACTTGGCCTTTGAAAACCTAACTGTATTTTAAGCTATGTTACCAGTTTAGTCCCCTAAACCTACAAGCTCGGGTTCGATCCGTCCCAAAGTCGGATCCAAGTTCGATTTGTAAGAGGTCCATCTAGGGTTCTAGAAAAACTCTGTGGATTCATCCCCAACAAACCTAGGAGAACACATCAAAAATTTCATGAGATTTTTTGCCATTTTTCTTCTAAAAATCACTTATGGTTCTTTCTATTTTCGTGGGTCTGCAAATATTGCGCAATGTCTGGAAAAATGGTAACTTCTAATTGTCGCCCTATCTCTTCCATTTGATGTTTTGACTTTCGTCGATGGCACCAATGCATTGCTCTTTCTTGACACTTAGGTCGGAATGACTTCAATCGGTTACTCCACCATATGCACTTGCCTAATGCCTTGGATATGGTCATTGGTTCAACTAAGAGACGCAAAAGGGAGGAGTTGGTCTTGAAATATTAAAAACGAAAGAATGTATATAGTTAATATTTTAAAAGCAGTCATTCTCACCTAATTATATAATATTAAAATTAAGTAAAATGTAATGTTCTCTTCCAATTACTGATCCGGATGGTTTAGTGGCTCATTTCCGTAAGCCATTAATTAAATTAAGGGAACTAATTTTATTGCTCTCAAGCAAATAATACGAATATTATTAATTAATTAATGTTAGTTTAAAGTGACTTAAGCGAGGCCAATAATATTTATAAAGTCAGTTTATTTCCCTCCTAAAGTTAAATATTCAAATATTTGTGAACGGTTATTTCACAAGAGGCTACAAAAGGTACATTGGTGAATGCATTTTTCATCATTGGAGTTAATATTTCTTCTTGTGTGACTGAGAACTCTCGGGCTTGAGGTTTCGTGGCGAAACGATTCCACCCTAGCCTATGATTGCAGATCATTGCCAAATTTGTGGGTTTACTCTGGAGACAATTTGTAGAGATTCAATATATCCTGTGTCATATTATTACAAGCTTATTTTATGTGCTGATCAGATACATTATTCCAGGGTTCATAATCGATATATATTGGTTGAGCAGCATTATATAAATAATGGCTATTCGAATGGAGTGATCTGTCTATTCTATTGGGATTCATTGGCCTATTTCCAGATATTGCATTCTTATTGCCAAATCAGCGTGTTGTACCCCAAATTAAAATTTTCGCTACACTTAGGCATTTTGAAGAAATGAGTCAAGATACTGTTAAATCTGTCATAAAAGGTCGAAATTGGGGTCTGCATGTCTTGCATGGGGGTCAAAAACTTGAAATTTTCAAAATCTAACAATCTAGGTCGGTTCAAAAAGATCAAACCTACAAAACCCAGATTTCAGTTTTTCATCACTAAATTTTAGGAAAATTTCTATTTTTAGCAGTTTTCTAAAAATAGAAACTTTTTTTGGGTTTTTTTGGGTTTCTTACGAAAGTTTGGCCGTTAGGGTTAAGGCTGATTTTGATTGGTTTAAAATACTTCCTCATCAGGCTGGTGCAGTCAGACTCACAAAAATATCAGTTTTACTCTACTGGGTCTATTCTGCTTTTTCAAAAGCTGTTTCGGAGAATCAAGGTCATCAATGGAGGTCAGACAGCTGCCAGGTGTCAGAATCAAATGTTCAAGCATCAAACAAAGGCTGTCAACGAACAACGTGCACGAAGAACAAGGAACACGCATAGGAATTTTTTTAAAATGAAAAATGCCAAATTTTGCCTAGGTCTGGAGACTTCAGGCACCCCAGTCAAGAGGAGGCACCCATACTTCAAAGCCTTAGAAAATTTCTCATTCCAGCAATCACAGCAAAGGAATGCACGTTTAACAAGGTAAAAAAGTTGAAAAGTTGATAAATTTTTCTAACACTGCCAGCCATGGGCACCCCAGAAGGAGAAAGGCGCCCAACTTTTCAAGAGGCCAAAAGCCAGAATTAGGGTTTCTGCCTCCAAGCCAATGTTGCTCAGAATCATCCCAGCTCTGCAAACGAATTAGTCGGCACGTTCGTCAGAACATCCAGTCACTGGCAAATCCAAGACAAACAGAGGTCACAAAGAGAGGTGTTTATAAACTCTGAAGATGAATGATCAGTAGAAATGGCTAAGGCTAGAGAAGATAGGCGCCCTTGAAGGAAAAGGGCGCCCAAGGCTTTGAGGTATCAGATGATCATATTTGCAAAAGACTCCTCCAACACAACTTCGTCATACTGGACCCAGCTTTCCAACGAATCCGTCAGCTCGTCCGTTAGAATCAACAGTTGTCAAATGTCACAAGGCGAACAAAGGAGAAAAAGTGTGAGAAATGGCAAAAGTTGGAAGCAACAGTGAAAACACAGAATAAAAACTAGCTCTGGAAGCTATGGACGCCATACCTCAAGAAGGGCGCCTAGGGTTTTGAGCTATCAGAAGTCAATTTCTGGAGATGAGTTATCCAAAGACCCCTTCCAGAATCATCTCAGCTATCCAATGGATCCGTCAGCCAGTCAGTCTGATCAACACAGCACCCGGAATCACGAATTCATCTGAAGGTCAGAAGACAAGCATAAATTTGAATATCATGAAAATGGCTTAACTCTAGAAAAAATGGGCACCCTTATCAAGGTTAGGCGCCTGACATTTCAAAGGGACAAATGAAGTTTTTAGCATATGACATCTCCAGAACAATATTGTTAGATTTGACCAGGCTCCGCAATGGAATGTTCAGTTCGTTCGTCGGATAAATCTAGAAGCCAGGAGACAGAGCGGAAAAAAGGTTGAAAAATGAGCAGAAGATAAAAATGATGAAAAAGTGGCTAAGTCTGGAGAGAATTGGCACCATACCTCAAGAAGGGCGCCCAACCTCTCATGACTTAGTTTATGTTTGAGAAATTATGAAATTTTCAAAGAGAAGGAAAAACGCCTTTGCCCAAGGCATAAACTAAATTTAGGGTTTCATCAAATTAGGGTTTTGAGGAGTTGTTTTCAAAGCAAAAACTTATTTAAGGACATCTCTATGCATTATTTTTTATATTTTCTTGCAAGTGCCTTCAAGGAGAAACAGAGCAGCAACTTCAAACCTATATTTTTCAAGATTCAAAAACCCTAACTTGCTGGTTTCTCATAATATTTCAGATCAGCAATCAAAGAAGGCTTCCTTTTTCATATTCCTTTATCAAAAACGTCAAATTTGTGAAGAAGAAGGCTAATATTATTAATTTTCAGCAAGCTGGTCCATTTTTGTTCTATCTTCTGGAAAAATTGTTGAAGAATTTTCTCAAAGTTGCAGCAGTTGCTTTTATTTTGCATGTAAGGGAAAACTTCAAATTCATCCATTTCTAATCTTCTGGGTCTATGCTAAACCTTCTTTTGGACAAAACCCATATCACAGCTTTTTCAGAGAAACTTAAAGTTGCTGCTTTTTCAGTCAGAAGCCAGGGTTTTCAAAATCTAATCAACTGGGTCCTTTCAGATTATGCTCAAGAACAATACCCAGATGCTAGCTTTTCTGCTTTTTTTTTTTGGAGAAAATTAGGGTTTGCTACTTTTTCAGTTTTCACTTCATATTTTCAAAAACAGACGATCTAGGTTGGCTTGTAACGGAATTCTAATCAAAACCCATATCTCAGAAAAAAATCTCAAAATTTTGTCCGTTAGAGGAAGAAAAATCAGCAAGCTAAATTTAGAAAGTTTGCTAAAAATTGTCAAAACCTAGGCGTGTTTACTGTCAATCTTCAAGTCTTTCAGAATGGAGTACACTCCTACAGATTTCAAAACCAAATCAGTGTTGTAACATGATTTCGTTGAAACGGCCGAGACGGACTTGCATCATATCAAGCCAGTGTTCAATTTATGTTCTTTAGAAGATGCAGGCAACACCACCATCAGACATCTTGGCCATTCAGGTCTCCTTGCAGCAGCATCCATACCTTTCTCAGTACAGAGCTTAGAGTTCATAATTGCTTACATCAAGCATTATAATCCAACCACAAGGGAAATACAGTCAGTTGATGGAAGAATCGTATGCAGCCTAAAGCCAGACATGATTGAGAAATGCTTCTCCATTCCACCATGGCCTGGGAGCGTTACCATCAACGTAGAAGAATGTGAAAGGATATGGGAAGAGCATCAAGATAAGTACAGCAAGAAGATTGCACACAGGTGGTTGAAAGAGAAACACACCACATTGCCAAAGGACATTGGAAGAGGACACTTTAAGGATGAATTTGCTATAATAATCACTCTACTCAACCGAGTTACTAGTCAAGCAAATGCAACAAAGTTTCATCCTTGGATGTTCTACGTAATACCTCACATAATGAAGAAGACTGAGTTCTATGACTGACCTACATTGATCAGTGATTGCCTACATCATCAGATAACTAAGTATTTTAATAAACATGCATTCCACATGGTCTCCTACCTAGTCTACTTGGTTGCCTATCAGGGTAAATTCAGAGGGTTAAACACGGAGGGTTCTCCTAACATTCAACATGTCTATAATTATTACACTCAGTTGGAGTTCACTGCTGCATCACATCACTACAAACGGGTGAATGAAGCATTCTTAATCTACACAGTGCGAGACCTGGACAACGAGCTATATTTTCGCATCTCATCTGTTGCCAGGGCTGCAATATCAGAATGGGCTGATTGGTTTATTCAGTTTGCCACCTTCACTTACCTAAGGGTGTACGGTTATTCAGGAGCTCCTCTTATATTACCGAGGTATCCATCAGATGAAGTAGTGTGTATGGAATTCTTCAGACAGGTATCAAATGTGCACACTCGTCTGCGTAACAAAAAGAAACTAGCCTTCAGCTTTCCTTTTGCTTTAGGTATTTACACTTGTAGATCATCCACAAAAGCTAAACTAATGGGTAACGAATTAGACAAATTTGGTCTCAAGCCTTTCAGCGAGAGACGATCATATGATCCCCATGGCTTCTATGCATCTTGACTTGGTCAAAACTACGCTCATGTGCCCACACTTGAAGACTTTTGGGCTAACTACAGAGACGAGTATGAGGTGAGAAGACGAACTAACAGTAGGCTCACCTTTCATCAGATGAAAGATTGTTTATCAGAAGACATTGAAGGGTTGTCAAATGATGATGGGGATGTAATTTTCCCAGCCTATATTCGAAATAAGGTTGAACAACAACCTCTTCCACAGGTCAACTGGGCTCACAAAGAATGTAGTACAGTGGAAGAAAGGACAAGACAAGTGGAGAGTATAGTAAGACTTTCTTGATCCTCAAGAGAAGGGAGTCTATTCCAATAGCAGAGCTGCCAAAGAAACATTCATCTCTTCCCTCTTCTTCAAGAGCGCAAACAAAGAATAAAGAAAAATTTCAGTCTCAAGAGCTCACAAAGGGTAGTAGATCAGCAAAGAGTGCTAAAAGGAGGTTGGACTACATAGGTTTTGTTATATAGGAGCAGCCTACAGCTGAAACAGAAGTCCCTCCACCAGAGCCCATACTTCAAGAAGAAGTACATGATGAGCCTTTGATACAAGACCCTTTATCATCTCCTAGGTCTTTGCCAATTCACATTGATTTGGAAGACGAGGAGATAGAGGCCAATGTTATAATTATTCCTCCCTTGGATGTTAGTAGAGATACCACATCTTGGCTTGAGAGCTCCTTGGGAAGGACAAGAAGAAGGCCTTTGTATCAGATAATTGATGATGACCTCAGTATATATCAGGAAGCATCCAAAAAGAAGGCCAAGAAACAAACGCATTTTGAGAGGAATCTTGAGGGTGAAATGGTCATGGAGACAACTACACCTTTTGAAGATAAAATCAAAGATGAGGTGGATGTTGATGATTTCATAATGGTCAAAGCAAACCTTGGTAAAAGTACCCGACATGCTGATATGAGTTTGTTTTAAATGGTAACAGAGAATATTCAAGAAAGAGTGCAGAAGGATGGAGAAGTCAAGGCAGCCCTCAAGGCTGAAAATCGTCAACTCCGGTTATACATATCAAATCTTATCCAAAGCACCTCACAAACAACTCAGTTGTTGCCTCAAGTCTTAAAAACACCAGCTCATAAGCAGCAGTTAAGGCAGTTAGTTATTTGTGAAAAACAAACTCTAGAGTGAATTGAAGAGATCATCAACAGAAGAAAAGAAGTTCTAACACAGGTCTTCCAGGTAAGATACAAAGCTCATGACTTACATCAAGGTATCCAGGATTTTGAGTAGTTGATAGCCGAGTTCAAGCCAATGCATGAAATCATAATTGCAGATTTAGAGATGGCTTGTGGCTCTACAATGGCGAGGGAACATTCCAGACAAATCCTGGAGTGGAAAGAAAGTCATCTTTTCAAGGTAAATACATATGTTAGAATATCTGAGGAGTTTGCAGTGTATAAACAAAGAGTCATTGATACTCTTAGGTTCATCAGAGAATTTGTTGCAGCAATTCCTTGTCAGTATTGCCTTGAGAATGGTTCATACATAGGGCTTGGCGTAGTCCAAACAGAGTTTCAGAGTGTCTTGCATGGCAGCAATGGCAGTGTTGGAAGAATGAAGATGATTTCCATGATGTCAGCGAGGTTCGAGAAAGCGGCCAATGAGAGGGAAGATTTCTTGAGATCTATTGCAGATGGCGAAAAAATCTTGGAAAAGCATCATTTTGCTATTAATAGCATCAACACTCCTACTACAGATGAAGTTACCCACTTTTTAGCGGATTTGATCGAGATTTAAATCTGCTTTCTTCTAGAAGCTTCTTCCACGCTTTCTTTCTATTCTTGTCTCAATTCTTATCCATTCTTTGAGGATAGAAAGAAAACAGTTGTAACAAGTTGTCACGAGTTGGCACTTTCCATTTTAGATGCTTTCTAGGGTTTAGATGTTTTATCTTGTTCTAGATTTAGAAATAAAGTTTGCATGTTGGCAAGCAGTAGTTGTAAAAGCAAAGAGATTTTAGGATTTCCTACTCCTCTGCTTAGTTATAAATAAGAGCAATGTTTGCTCATTTTTCTTTAACCGTGCTTGTGATAACAGAATCGTTGAGCTTATGCCTTCATGTTTGTTATCGTCTAGTGTCAATTCACTTTGTGTAAAGAGCAATTTTGCATGCCTCCTTAGCTGCAAATCCTTGTTTAGTGTATGTGTTATGTATCGATTATAATCAGGTTGATCACATGTTGCAAGCGTGTTGCTACAACTTGCTGTCCCGAAATTGTAATCTTTGTTCCAAAAGTTTGAGTGAATAAAATCCTGAGCGTGCCTTTGCTGCCTCGATATAAATATCTCAAATTTCCGTTTATTGTTTTTGTGTCAGAAGTGTGAGTAAATAAAATCTTGAAGCTTGCTTTGCTGCTCCTGAAATAAAAGTCTCATATTTCCGTAATACTTTTATGATCTCTTTTTCAGCTTGCTTAAAATGTATGTTGAAGAAAAGTTTGTTTCAGTATCTTTGTCGGAAATCAAACTCATCCATTTCTAAACTCTCTTGCTCTGCATTTACTTGAGAGGGTAGAAACATTTTAAGCGTAGGTTAAGTTGTAGTTGTCTAGTTTCATTAAAAGGAAAACCTCAGCCGCAACATCTAGTGTTCTATAACGTTGTGTTTTCGCAACTGAACCAAAAGGATAGGCGTAATTAAGTTTAGTTTACTTTCGTTATGCAACTCGGCAAAAGAGGGAGCTTCCCCTCCTAATTCAAAGAGCAGTTTACTACACATAGCTGTCCGTTTCCAAAACGCATTCCAGAGGTGCGATTTGAAATGCCAACACAACGCCACCTTATTGTATTGGAGGATTTTTATATGAGAGCCAACTCTATTTACATTACCACCTCCCTGTTGCTTTGCCATCGCAGCCTTAAGGCCATCGCGATCTTGATGAAGGAGCCGTATCATTTATTCCTACTGACGGGAGATTATGTGGAGGTTAGAATAGTCAATGCTAATCTGATCATTCAATCATCGCACTGCACTATTAATCGGTAAATATCTATTCCTGCTCAGCTGTGTTATTGCAAGGGGCCGATAATATTATCTTGGCTTTATACCATCGCTACACTCCTGGGAGGTGGTTGTATATCCTTGAAACTGATTGGACGAGGACGTGGAAGGTTGGCAGGGCATTGTCAATCAAACATTTGAAGTGCCAACGATCCAGTCAAATATTGGAAGCGCCGACTACCTATTTCTGTGCGTATGTCCCAACGCCATATTCTTCTTATTATCAATACTGCCTGGAATGCATATAAATGGTACTCTTTTTGCTGTATACAAATATCTGAAATATATATATGAACAGATTTATTCTTCCATAATTAGCATATGCTGCATCTGTAAAGGAAGTAATTGTATGGAGTTTTTCAGAATATAGTTTGCAATGATATTAATCTGGCAATTCATATGTTGCAATAGTTTATACATCTTCACTGGAAATCTGAGAATTAAGTTTAGGCACAATCATATGATAACGAATGACAACATGTTGGCATTGTCATAAATCATAAAAATCTGTCTAGCCGGGGTAAGGGTCTTTACATAAAAACTATTTTATTAATATTTATATAGTTCAGTTAAGTGTCCTATTAATTAAAATTAAGTTTTAAGAAAAAATTATTTTATTAATTTAATTTTTATTAATAAAATCTAGAGACAATCATATATAGTTAAAGAATAGATATTTTAAATAAATTATTGATATTAGTAGTAACTACTATTAATAATAAAAATTAATAATTATGTAAATTAATTTTTTTAAATTAATAATATATTAATATTAACTTTCGTAATAATTTTATTATTATATTATAATATTATATATGAACATTATTAATATTGTATAAGGCTTATAGATATTATTATATTATAACATGTAAATTTGTCTAAGATTCTTGATTTTCAACTGTAAATATCTATATATTTATGATTTTTATATGTTTTCATACTTACGAACCCAAAACAAACCCAATCCCAATTTTTTTCTGGGTCGAAGTCACAAACCAAACTGGCAAACCCAAACCAGTACCAGGACCGGTAACAAAGTTTTTAAGAATAGCATTATTGAGTACTTTGTTATCCTCGAGCATTTGCTGCAAATCTTGACAGTTTTTATCATTTAGCTGCTTAAGATATAAAGCTAAAACTTATTACAGAAGCTGCAACATTGGATCATTCAAATTACATTACCGGGAAGGCTACTGAGAAGTACAAACACTAGTGGGTTCAGCTGGGTCGGACACATTCTTTTTGTATTTCAGTCTGACTTGGATCTGACAGAAACTAAGCACCAGATATTTGTAAGGGTGATGCTGAGAATCAGGAGAGCCAGGGACCTGATCAAATATTTACATGACAGCTCTTTACACAAGCAGAAAGCTATTGTGTCATTCCACTTTTGTCACTTTTTGAGTCAGCTCATGAGTCTACTATAAATACTACTTTGGTTGATGGTATGTCAAAAGTGTCTGGCTTTCTACACAGCATTGTGTTCTACAGTTTTTCAAAGTGTCCAGGGTCCTTGTTTACTTTGAGCTCTGAGAGAAACACTTCGCAGTTAAGTAATTGCAGGCTAGACCTGCTTAACTGTGTATTTTTCCCTTATGTTAATATTCTTCTCTTTCTGACAATCAAATAAAAAAGATGGTGCTTTCCAAGTTTAAAGAGGTGAGTGCAGTTTGTCAACAAGATATTGAGGCCTTAATGCTTCTAGGCATGTGATGTATTTTATCTTTTTGATATTTCTCCATACAACCTTCCTTTTCCCCACCACTGCACATGTGTGTGGTCTCATATAGAATTTTGAAGAGGTTTCTTAAAATATTCAATAAAAAAATTTAAAACAACTCATAAATTGAGATCAATCAAATGGAGAAATAGCACCATAATAGTCCTTGTGAAAGATTAACAAATGATTATTCCTGGAGCTTGTATAACCTGAAGCAAAGGATGGAAGATGGAAAACACAAGGTACACTATTTTATGGCAAAGAAAACACTAATTACAAGACCGGTATGAGTGACCATATCCATAAAACAACAAAATGATACACCATGGTAATAACTTTTTCTTCCAATGCCCAGTACTTGACATGCCAAAAGCACCCATTAAAAATTTTAATTATTAAAGATCCTTAGAGAACTATGAATATTAAACCTGAAGATTTATTTCTCAATGAAGAGTGCAAGAAAAGCAAGTCACAAGGTTGCGCTCGCAATTTTGCAACAACTGCTTCTTCTGTCAGTCCATCCTCAGCAGAAAAAGTTTGCATTGTCTCTAAGACTGAAATAAAGCAATAGCCACGTGCTGAATGGGATATACCTGCAATAGAAAAATAAGTGTTAGAAGTTAGAACACTAGTGATTAGTTATTAATCCAATCAATTGTTTTCTGTCTACTAGATGAATTTATTTTAAAAAGAAGTAGATATATTTATGGACTTGAAACATTGCTTTGAAATATAATGAAGGAAGCTGCACCATATCATGATTTGCCAATTTATCTTTCATTCGACCATAATTTGTCTCAGGTATTGAAGGTTTTCATGAGTATTATTATTTATTAATCAAGTTTAAGATACAAAGAACGAATTACGATACAAAATGCATTGGCTAATTCAACTCATTGTCCAAAGCATATATTGTGACTACTTTTCATTAGTTGAACTTCTGGACTCATCTTGCTCCTGCAACTAGACCTTGACCAACCCTATATTCACAGCCCAATCCTCTTCAATTTGTATCAACTCCATAGGCTCTACATCCCACCATGTTGCTAGGCACTCCTTGCAACAAATTGTCTTGTGATCAATGAGACACAAGGCACCATGTATAGCAACAAGGTTCTCTACTCTCCAAGAAGTAAGCCTATTCCTCTTGATAGCGTAGTGAAATTTGTCTCAACAACAAAGGGACTACAAACCTATGATCAAATTGAATGGCTAGTATGCACATCAATAATGGAGGATCATATAACCACCACCAACTCATCAAGTTCAATCAACTTGTTCCACTCATGTTGGATCAATGCAAATTCCTTTGTATTGTACATCTTCTCGATGGCCTTCTTGAAACCCCTCTTCACCTCCACATCATCTATCAATTGAACTATTAAAGGCCTCTACACATACCATTCTGGGTTCAATGCATAGGCAACAATGAGCAATGAAATGTTTAGTTTCACCCATTGTAATGTCCCTAACAAGACTATTAGCTCATATCCACTACAAATATTTACAATCAACACAAACCCTAGCTCTTTTTGATAGCCAAGTTCACAATGTGGACAAAGTGAGGGCATAGAGAGACTAGATGAGGACAATGAAAATAACTAGTGAGATATTGGTGGCAAGCCAACCAAATTACAGTAATATCACACTCATAGAATTAATCAATGCCAAAATGGCAGACTATGCCATATAATTCCGATACAAGCCGAATTGGTGGATAACGACAGAAAAATAAAAAAGATCCACAAGATAAACTGACCAAGATCTTGTACAATGATAGCAGGGATCTAACAATGAATTGTGTAGATCTTTAATAATTTAAAAATCAAACTACAGGTGATAAACTGTCAAATTATTACAATATTTGATTCATGAAAGTAAATTGTGCTTCAAATGATTATTCAATAAAATTCAGATAACTGAATCATTGCTTTGAATACTAAATAAATAAATTGATAACTCTAGGAAAGAAGTTGATACGCAACTAGAAACTGATAAACAATGGTTGCAAGAAAATTGTATGACCTTGTCTGATGAATATGGTCTAATTATGGAAGGTATAGCCTGCTGAAGGAAGTACAGCTGGCTGGAAGATTGGTATGGCTAGCAAAGAAGTCAACAAGAAATCAGATCAGTTGTTGTTTCTGATCATAATAGAGTACAGACCTTGCAAGGATTGGTACAACCACCAAAAAGACGCCAAAAGGGCTGCAATTGAACACGGATGTTGTATGGCCAACAGATATTTGGTACCACCCCTTCAATGCATGAACAATTGGCCCTCAAGATAGTATAGATCCTTGGGAAAAAGAAATCAGCCAAAGTTATTTAAGAGTAAACTCATCGAACCAATGCTCAACTTCACATTACATCCAGCATTGATAAATCTAAAATAGTACAGCCAAGCTTTAAACTTAATGGACTGCAATTTCTCCACAATAGTATGGCCTGCAAGAGATATTAGATCTCCAAAATCACAAATAAATAAGTAATATAATTACAATATATCACCTCAACTGCAAAAACTTGGAAACTTCACACCAAAAACATGCAACTACAAAACTAGAAATCTTTATCAGCTAAAGCACAATGGCAATCCCTGCATAGAATTGTATTGAAGGCTATGAGATTTTTCATCCTCGAAACCATCATACCAAAGGGTTTTCATCCTTAGGTAAAGAAAAGAACTCACATTCGTTCTTGGATATTGAAACTGATAGAATGAGCAAGAAGCCACTTTTCCGAAAGCAATCCTTCTTTAATAACTCTTTTGGGGCAAAACAATATGATATTATTTTCTTTTTCTTTTTCTTTATTATTCCCTCAAAACTATTAAAAAAGGTGTCATTTTTATCACCGACTTTTAGGGCATTAGACGTAGTGACACTTTATAATTCAATTATAATGACATTTTTAAATACTTAAATATAAGTCGTCTTTCTAATATTATAACATAAAGTTTATTTTCAAAAACGTCAATTTAATTATTTAATTATTTCTCTTTTTCACCACTCCATTAGGCTATGAGAAAATTTGAGAAAAGTAGGCTAACAGTCTTCACTAATTTTAAGCTAGAGAAGGTGACAAGACACCCACCTCTACTAAATGGTAGGTTTAATGTGCTCCTTGTAGAACTATAAGGTAGGATCTCTCTGTTAAATTGACCTATATTGGTTGAGCGTGCCACCAATGCACTCATATATCTCCCCAAGGCAATGAGTGTAAAAGTCTCCATATTTGATTGTTATGAAAACTAAGGATATGGCATATTATTTATTTGGTTTCTAACCAAAAGGTGTTGCCTTCCATCACTTACTTCCCCCTCAATCCCTACCCTATCTTCAACTCAACCCACCAAATACACACTTGTGTCATAATTATTAGTTGCAAGGGCTCTTATAACTCAATTCTCTCCAATAGAATGGAGTAGATATCAAGTTTCAATGAATTTAATAAATTCCTTCTCAAAAAAGGACTAAAAGAGTGCATGTGATGTTCAATGATTGCAATTAAACATCTACACATCTTTCTTGATTGCCCTGCATACATATGTTGCATTTGTGACAACCTACACCACATGGCCAATCTCCTAGATGGCATCTCTAAGGATCTGCAATTGGGATTTTGCATCCTTCTTGTTACCCAAACAATTAATTGCCTTAAGAAAGTAAGGCCCCTCCTTATATGTGGCCATGATATTGATAAGTGTATGGTGTCTAATATTCGTGCACCCATCCATGATGATGCACGTAAGAATCACGTGACCTTCATTTTCTCCATCAATATATTTCTCTTTAAATAGTTCTGATCCAAGATAATTGTCCTCAATTTTGTATCCCCTTGTCCCACACATGAAGGTCCTTCCCATGCAATGTTGGACATGACCTCCTTAAAATAAGGAAAGCAATCAAGATGGCATGGAATGCCATTCATAAGGAATAGTTTGCCAATAGCATAATTTGCCTCATCTCTAGCATGTGCAATGAACATATCTACCACTAGGTCTAGAGTTGAACTTGTGGCCTTGCATTTCAACCTCAAGTTCCACTACAATCAAAGCAAAATGACAAATTGTGCATATCAAGTACCAGTTGTTCTAGAAGAAAGTGTTAATGCTAAGGTAACAAAAGGAGTGGAGATGTCACCACTATACAATGACAATCTAATCATCTCAAGCCTTTGTTCATGTGAGAGCTCACCACACACCACAACCGTTTTACCAAACATGTGTAGGCGTGCATTCATTCTAGCAAATCTTTTGTAGTATTGAAGGGGCAAAAAAAGGTATTTCTATAAGCAACTCTCCCTTGAACTAACTAGTTTTTTTATATATATTTTGTTGGAGTGTTTGACATTGATGTCAAAGGTGCATACACATATGAACAAGATCTTGTCATTGATGTCAAGAAGGTACATGAACAATATTGTTATCTCTAATGACAAAGCCCAAGATTGTTGTTGAGATTGAGGTTTAAGAGATCGTTGTGAAGATTGTTGTCAAGAAAGTATGAATGAGATTGTTGTAATATGGAGTCATTAGATAGTTAGTGAGATTGAGCTTTAAGAGATCATTGTGAAGATTGTTGTCAAGAAAGTATAAATGAGATTGTTGGAATATGGAGTCATTGATGACAAAGCAAATATAAGATAAATCTGTTATATATCCTCGTTAAAAAGATAGTGATATTGGATAGCCAACCTAGAGATGGATATGTTTAAATTAAAAGATTTAATAAAGGTCTTTGGAAAGACATTGGAAGATTAAAATAAGACATTGGTGCCAAATGAAATTCAAAATCCTGTAATTAAGAGATCAACTCCCTTAGCCTAGTCGTCACCCTTGAAGGAAGCAATATAATCCAATATGTTGGCAACCTCTTACCTTGGCAACATAAATAAAGTAAAAGATGCAGCTATTAACACAAGGACAGTGATCACTATCAAAAAGAGACAAATTTATAAAGATGGTTGTTGGCATTTCAATTCGCACCTCTGAAATGCGTATTGGAAACGGACAGCTATCCATAGTTAGACTGCTCTTCAAATTAGGAGGGGAAGCTCCCTCTTTGTTGATTATGCTTAAAAAGAAAAACTAAACTAATTGCCTATCTTTTTATCTCAGCTGAGAGCACAAGGTTATAAAACTCTTTGCGTTGTAGCTGAGGTTTTTTCTGGTTTCGTAACTTCAACTACAACTAAGCCTATTCTAATGACGCTTCTAATATCTCAAGTAAATTCAGAGAAAGAGAATTAGAAGTAAATAGGGAATGATTGATTAACACAAAAGCTTGAACAAACTTGTTTCTAGAACACATCCAAAGACTCATTGTACTTTTAGATGTAAGCTGAAATAAAGATTACGAAAGCAAAACATATGAGACAATAACACTAAAAGATTTTGAGACTGTGGATCAAAGCAAGGTAGGCATAAGATTTATTTCCTCAAATTCCAACAGTAATAACACATCTGGGACATTAGATTGTAGCAAAAGTAGGCATACAAAATACGATCAAACCAAATTACACTTAACAAAGCGAACAGATACTAAATAGCAAACTTGCAGGCAAAATAGGTGAAGCAATTTTGTTATAGCAACAACGGTTAAAAATAAATGGGCAAGGCTGCCAACATGCAAGCAAGATTTATTAACTAGAACTAAACAAAAGATAATTGACAACTAACTAACTACAAACATCAATTAACTAATGTGACAATAAGAAAAGATCTAACTATACATTGATATTTCCAAGGAATAGATATGCATGAAAAGAGAACGGCCAATTAAACTCAGAAAAGGCCTCGAGTTAACTATTGTCATCACTTGAGTTCTATAACTGGAAATCTTTGCAAGCTTCAACTGGCAGTTCACTAATTGGTAACTTTGGCGGCTCTATAACTGGAGTGATGACCTTTGTTTCTTCTACAGCTTTATGCTTCTAACACTTTTCTTGATTTTTCTCAATGGAAGAGTATTGCATGATGAAAACCGTGAAGTTTGACTATAAACATGCCTATGTTTGGACAAGTTCTGCACAAAAGCTAAAAATAGCTTTGCTGATTTTTCTTTAGAAAAAAGGCAGATTTTTCAAGAAAAATCTAAGACATGGGTTTTGTAGAGAATGTCATTCTGAATAGACCCAATTCGTTCATTTCTGAAAAAACTGATTTTTTTCAATAACATGCAAGAAACCTTAAAAAGTACAAGCTACGAAGCAAATTTTTTGAGAAAAATCTGAGAAATGGGTTTTGTAGATATTCATGTGCTAAAGAGACCCAAATTGTCAAATTTTTGAAAAATTTAGTTTTTTCCAAAAAAAAAAAAAATAGATCTTCTGAAAAGTGGAAGCTGTAGAGGCAAATTTTCTCGAAAAAATCTGAGGTCTGTGTTTTGTGGCCAATTTCATTTTGAATAGACTCAGATTGTCAAATTTCTAAAAAAACTGATTTTTCTTGAACATGTGTGATTTCCTAGAAAAGTGGAAGCCGAAGAAGCGAACAAAAAAAATTTTCCAATCTTGAAGAAGAATGAAAAAGAAATAGACCCAGATCAATCAAAGCTGAGAATTATGATCTCCTGTTTCTAAAAAATGATGCCTTGGAAAAACGGATTATGGAAAAATGTTCTTCTGTGCAACCTGAACTCGAATCTATGAAGAACTCTGAAAACACCCTTCGTTTGATCCTCCAAATCCTGTTGAGAAGAAATATCTATTTTTGAAGCTAACCTACAAAATAATGAAGAATAGACGCCCAAAGCTTCTTTTAATAAAGTTTGGAGGTGAAACAAGCACTTAACTCACGAAAACCCTAAAATTTAGGAGTCATCACGCGAAAATATCTATCAACTCGAAGAATCCCTAAAAAATAGGGCTATCAAAGCATGTATATGAGATATTTTTCAAAAAAATCTTCTAACTGAAGTTGACTTGGGCACCTTCCTTGAGATAAGGTGTCCAACTTTTGCAATGTTAAAACATTTTCTGAAATTTTCAAATTTTGCTAGATGAAATGCCTCCATTTGATCTTCGATTTCGAGCGTCTGATAAATCCTATGAACTGGCTGACAGACTCGTTGAAGAGCATAATCAAATCTGAGAAGGATCTCCTCGAGGCTCCAAACCTTAAAAAGTGGTTTTGAGGGTTGAAAATGTTGGGCACCCCTGGCTAGCAAGGGCGCTTTTGTTTCCCAAACTTAACCATTTTTTAATGAATTTCAACTTTTCCAATTTGTCTCCCGTGCTACGTTTCCCGTTTGATTTGCAATTGCCGGTGATTGATGAATCTTGTGGTCAGGCTGAGATATTCATTGGAAAGCCTAAAGAATTCCGAAAAGAATGGCCAATTTTGCAAATCCTAAAAGCCGGTTATGAGGGCTCAAAACCCTAGGCGCCCCTAGCTGACTAGGCTGCCCGCGTGTGTCAGAGTTATGATTTTTTCAATTTCCACTTTGTCGAAACACCTCAGTTTGATCGGCTATGTTGTTCATTTGATTGATACTAAGAACCTACTAACGGACTCGTTGCGAAGCCTAAACAAATCTAAGAAGAACCTCTTGGAAGTCGTGAACCCTAAAAACTGCATTTGATGGTTCAAAAAATTGGGTGCCCTTGGCTAGCAGGGGCTCTTTTCTTCACCAAACTTAGTTAAATTTTGATTTTCTTGATTTTCCTTTGACTTTCTTCAATTTTCATGTCTGTTTGATCAGCAACCACTGGCGTTTGACAGACCCTCTGAGCTGGCTGACAAATTTGTTGCAGAGTTGGACTGAATCTAGGATGAATCTCATGGAGGTGGCTAACCCTAAAAATGACTTTTGAATGCCTTAATTTCTAGGCGCCCCTGGCTTGCAAGGGCTCTTTTCTGCCCCAAAGTTAGCCATTTTTTGATGATTTTCATGATTTGCAATTTGTGCCCTTGATGAGACATTTTCGCTTGATCTACAATTTCAGACGTTTGATGGATCTGTTGAGCTAGTTGATAGATTCATTGGAAAGCCTGAAGAAATCTGAGAAGAGTAGTCAGTTTTTCAAACCCTAGCAACAAATTTTGATGGCTCTAAATCCTAGGCGACCCTGGCCAATGTCATGTCCCCTTCTCAGTGACATCTCTCGGAGTACAGGATTGGCCTATCACACGACCCTCGTAGGCTGATAGACTAGGTAGAGGGTTACTTCAGAGCTTGGCTCAGCTTCAGTTGGCAGAGTTTGATCAGTAGGCTCTCGTTTGGGCTCGATCGGAGATTTCTTGCAGAATTACTATTTTTAGCAGTTCCTGGTAGGCAGCGTGGGACCCCTGCTATTTTTAGCAGTATGACTTTGGCAGCGTTCAGAATCACTTCAGTGTTCGTCAGCTTCAGACGGGACAGTCATCGGATGAGTAACGAGAGAAATATTAATATTTAATTGCATTAATTAAATATTAATTATTTAATGATTATAATATAAAGTTATAATATTAAATTATAACTTAAGTGATTCTTCTTGAGGGGTGCGCCATCATCAGAAGGGGCCAAAATTGACATTTAAATTATATTAAAATATTCATGCTGAGACTATGGAGAAATTAAAAGAATTAAAAGTGAATATTTTAATGAAACCCTATTCTTAAGGAAATCGCACTTTTCAGCCTTATAGTGCATTTGCCTTGGGAATTGTGGAGGGGGGAGATTATTGAATTTGAGAACTGATCAACTTTGATCTGAGCAAGAGACTTTAGGGTTTCGAGTTCGAATTCCTTGGGGAACGAGCCATCTCCACTAGAAGCAATTCAGAGGGTGTGTAATACCACTTGATTTATTGCAGCAGAGGTTTCTTCATTCTGGAGAAATCACAGAGCTTCAGAAGTTATCTATTTACAGAGTTTCAGAGTATTTTGCATCCAGAGGTCATTCATTCATTTAGGCGCACATATTTGGAGATCTGGAGAGTTTGTGGAGAAGGCCGTACAAATCTTTAATGCTGTTGTACCTGGCCGTACTTGCTGCAGGCCGTACCATGTCATCTTGAGCCGCCCTTGAGCTGGAAGGAGAAACGCCTTCTTTATTGGTCTTCTATCTTCCCATCTGGAGGCGCCTACATCCCTGGAACAGTGTGCAAGCTTTGCAAAGAGGGAGAAGCTAATATTGGTGAAGCCGTACCACCATCTGGAAGATTATTTATTGCTGCTACAGAAATTAGGTTTTAATAAAGTCATTGTCTTTTCACATTGCATGCAACTGGGTATTTTTGTAATCATTTCAAAGGAGCAAAATAAATATACTGGCATTCTATTTCCATCATTTCCAAAGTCATTTAATTTTTATTGAATTTATTTCAATTATTTGCAAAAGTCGTACCATTTCATTTATTGCTCAAAAACTCAAAAACAAGCAAAAACATCAAAACTCAAAAAAAACTCAGAAAACCGTCAGAGACAGAAATAGGGGAAACTTAGGGTTTCTACAACCAACAAGGGCTCTTTTCTGCTCCAAACTTAACCATTTTAGATGATTTTCAACCTTTCCTCGCCAGCTGTTCACATGTTTGTCGACTACGTCGATCGTCAATGTTGATGTGTTGACTGCGTTCACCATTGCGTGTGTGTGATCTACGAAAACTGCAAAAAATTGGCTAAGGCGTTGACTACCAGGAGCCTCCCTTGAAACAAGGCAACCAACACTTCCAGACAGCTTATTTTTTGCAATTTTCAATTTTTCAAATTCCCCTCCGCCATTCACCATTTTTGAACAACTTTTTCCGTAGATCATTTTGTGCAGCGTTTGAAACTTAGCTTTTGACACCTGGCAGTCGGCCATCCTCCATTGATGACCTTAGAGGTCCTAACTATTCTTCTAAAAAAGCGAAATGGACCCACTAGAGAAAAATTGACTTTTTGACAATTCTAACTAGACCAGTGTGATCGTAACGAAAAACCAACCAATCAAAATCAATTTTAGCAATTTCTGCAAAGATTATATTGTTAGGGTTTTTCTAAAAAAAGGACCTGAAACCCTAATTTTAAAATTTTCCAAAATTTTGCAAGCATCCTTTTGACAATAAGCCCAAAAAACCCTATGGTCCGTTTATTGTTCAAAATTTTTTAAAAACAGAAAATTGCTATTTTTAGACATTTTGACTTTTTTGACTTTTGACGACAAATTTTACAAGATTTTGACCATTTTTACCAAAATGCCTAAATGAAGCAAAAGTTTTAATTTTGGGTACAACAATGGCAACTAGAATATGACAGCAATTAATGTTCATAAGGGTGTTGTGATCATGTTTTACAAAAGAAAAATGAAATCCATTAAATGAGCAGCAAGAAGAAAAGATTAATGGCAGCGATTAAGAACAGTGATAAAGATAAAAAGCAGCGACTACATTTAATGTGGCCAAGAAAGTTTAAATGAAAATAAATAAAGATTAATAATTACTAAGAGGGCCGACCCCCTAAAAAGTGTGCCTCCTTGGAAGTCATCCCATTTTAAGAATAAAATGAAAAGACATGTGATTGACAAGAGTTGCATCCTTTTGGCAGGGTGTGTCCATTGAATGAAGTCGCCTCTCTTTGAAGAGGTGTGAAAAAGATTAAAATAGATGATGGTTTGGGAATCAAATGCAACAATTTCAATGAATATTTTCTAAGTTTTAAAGCAGATATAAAAGAGAAAAAGAAGCAGAAATGAAGAGTATTTCAGATTCATATTGAAATATATATATGCAGCTCCTATGTGAAGAGTAAAAGCAAATTTGTAAGAGTTTATGGCAGAGTTATAGAGAAGAGTAAGTGCAGGTTGAAGAGCAGATTGTAAAGGAAATTTAGAGCAGATTATAAGGCAAAAATCCATGTGAAGATATTGGCATAATTATGATCAATTTTGTAAAACTAATTGGTGCATGATTTGGATAAAATTTGTGGAAGAAGAGAGGCCATTGTTGCGATCAGAATTGTTAAAGGAATGAAGACATTATTAGTGATCAGATTTGAAAGGAAGGTTGATACTTGAGTGTGATCAGATTTGTGAAAGGAGATAGGTCATTAGTTGAATCGGATTAGACACTAGATCAGGTTTGTGATTGGTTATCAGATTTACAAGGAAAGAAGTTTGATCAGATTTGTGGAGGTTGAAGCCTCCAATAGGTTGGAGCCTATCAAATTAAGGTTGAAGCCCTTTTGCTGGGTTGGAGCTCAGTTTGTGTGTGGGGGTTGGAGCCTCCAATAAGTTGGAGCTCAGTTGGTATTGAGATTTGAAACTTTGATAGTAGGTTGGAGCCTACAAGAAGAAGATTAAACTATAATATATATGCAATATTGTGCCATGGTTTTCTCCCAAAAGGGTTTCCACGTAAATCGTGTGTTCTCATTGTGTTTCTAATTGCTAGATCTTATTTGAATGGTTTTAACTATGATTGGTTAACTTTTGAAAAGTAAAGAATTGTTGGATATTGATTCACACCCCTCCCCCCCTCTCAGTAACACCGTGTGCTCAACATATTCTTGTTACAAATTGTCATAAAAAGACCCTCTTGGTGAATGGGCCCTTGACATACTTTTCCAACAACTTTGAGGATCTTCTTTATCTTCTTCTTAATTCAAGCTGCACAAGGCACAAAAACGGAGAATACATAGAACTTGCAATTCTTCTTCAATTTATCTAAGACTCCTAAGATATTATTTGATAGTCTCATTGTAGCTAAAAATTAAAAACAATCTGCGATCTAAAAAATGTCTGCAAAATCTCGATGGGCGAATGGGAAGAAGGAGACACCTTTCACAGAAACCCTAGGCAACAAAGGCTCTGGCAAACAGATCCAAATTAACCTAGACGATGAGGCCAAAAAAGACAGAGAGATTCTTGGAAATCAGGCGATAATCGGAAGACCTCTAGGGCAGAAATTTTCCAAAAAAGAAATCACGGAATGGGTGTTGGAGAATTGGAAATGGTTGTGTACCATCAAATTCCTACCGAAATTTGTTTTCATTGTCCTTATGCGCAGTCAGGAAGAGCGCAACTTGATCCTCTCCTTCAACCAATGGCAAATAAAAGACTCATTCCTTTTCATTCAGAAATGGAGTCCATTATTCGATCCCTACAATGCCAGACCAGCAGAGAGCCCCCGATGGTTCAGGCTCTACAATCTCCCTTCGGAATTTTGGTCCGAAAATTGTTTAAAGAAAATCGGGGACTCGTTCGGAGCGACAGTTGTGATTGACAAGGAGATCCTTGAGAGCGATTCTTTCCTCTATGCCCGAATTAGGGTAGCCACCATCGATTCATGGCCTAAATCCATCAACTTTTTATCAACGCTTGGTGAGAGATCGATAAAAATTGAACAAGAGGAAGCGAAATTTTTTTGCCTATCTTGTAGAAGTAGAAACCACGGCACCAAATGCTGCCCTACGAACACAAAAATGGAATGGAGGGAAAAAGAGCCGAATCCACGAAACTTTGCCACCACCCCGGAGGCTTCCTCTTCTATGCCACCACTGGAAGATGCCACGCCAAGGCTCACCGAAGCTCATCAAGAAGCCCCTTTGACGGTAGCTCCGGCGGTTGACCCTTCCATTTCAGCAGTGGAAGCAAAAATTTTGGTGCGTGCTACCTCGACTGCCCCGGCTAATCCTAATCTCTTTGAAGAAGAAGATAACTCTGATTG
Organism: Sequoiadendron giganteum; assembly: GCA_007115665.2. Lineage (NCBI taxonomy): Eukaryota > Viridiplantae > Streptophyta > Pinopsida > Cupressales > Cupressaceae > Sequoiadendron > Sequoiadendron giganteum. The sequence goes on along the minus strand of VCHN02000014.1, from coordinate 73,559,325 downwards.
GTATGACTCCAATGAGGAAGATGAGTTTGGAGAAGCAAATATTCGATCAGTCAGTCAAGAAGCAGCCAAAATCCTAAAACCAAATCTGACTGTGAAAGGAAAGAAGAAAGGTCGGAAACCGAATAGAATCCTGAGGGAGGAAGAAGTGGCCAAAGGTGGCCAAGCCACCCTAAAAAAAAAATTTAAACAATACCAAGGGAGGAGATACCTCCCTTGGGAAGCAATGAAGATTCTGAGTTGGAATGTCAGGGGCTTAAATGCCCCTAACAAACGACGCTTGCTGAAGCATCACCTGCAGACCTTTGGAGCAGCTATTGTCCTCCTACAAGAAACTAAACTATCCAAAGATGAAAGCGATGCTTTTTGCAGATCGTGTACAAGATGGGATGGCCTTTTTGTCCTTGCCCAAGGAGCCTCAGGAGGTATGTGTGCCCTTTGGAATCCTAGAGTTGCAAATCTTTCAATGCTTGATGAAACAAACAATTGGATGGCCATGCGAGTCAGTGACAATCAATCCCACTCTCAATTCATCTTATGGAATGTCTATGGACCTACCAAAACACCAGACAAGTTAGCAACTTGGGCCTCTATCTCAGCCTTCATGGAGATCCACAAAGAAGATTTCTGGGTTTTGGGAGGTGACTTCAATACTATCCTCTCAGTCAAGGAAAAAAGAGGGGGTCTATGCCACATTAGCCAAAGCCAAAAAGACTTCAATCATTTTGTAGAAGAAAATAACTTGCTAGACATTGCGCCAAAGAATGGGGAGTTTACTTGGACGAATAGAAGAAAAGGCTTCACCAACATAGTGGAGCGACTGGATTGCTTCCTTGTCTCCTCTAACTTTCTGACTGAAGTTGCGTCAAACTCTCTCATTCTGCCAGTCTCAGGATCTAACCACTTCCCCGTCCTGCTTTGCTTACATGAGGACTCGCCTCCATCTAGATGTCCTTTCAAATTTGAAAAAATGTGGTTAAGGGACCCATCGTTGAAGGACTTGATCAGCACCTGGTGGAAGGAAAACAAAGTTCAGAAAGGTTCAAAGATGTTCATCATAGCAAAAAAATTGATTGCAATAAAAGGCCATTTGAAAATATGGAACGAAAATTCCTTTAAGAACGTCTTCAAAGAGAAGGAAAGAATCGAAGCCAAGTTAGAAGCCCTAAACTCAGTCATAATTTCCCAAGGAATGACGGGGGTGGAATTTGAAAAAGAAAAAGAACTAACAAAGATCCACGACGAACTCCTAGCTCAAGAAGAAGTCTACTGGAGGTCCAAATCCCGTGAAACATGGCTGAAAGAAGGCAACCTCAACACAAAATTCTTCCATAATTCCACCAGACAGAGAAGAAACTTCAATTGGATTACTAAAATCACGAGCTCTGGGGGTGCTAAACTGGTCGACCCTGAGGCAATTCAAAAAGAAGCTGTCTCATTTTTCCAATCACTCTTAGCAGATGATGCCTCCTTTGGCCGGCTCCAAGAACCTTTGTTGGAGCACATCCCGTCCATCATCTTGGAAGAAGAGAATGAAATGCTTCTTGGGCCGATCACCAAAGAGGAACTCAAATTCGCGGTTTTCCAAATGCCGCCAGACAAAGCCCCAAGGCCGGACGGCTTCCCGGCCAAATTTTACCAAGAATTTTGGGACATCCTTGAAAATGACGTTTGGAAAGCGATTGAAGACTTAAGGAGCTCCAAAAGAATGATCAAAGACATAAACAATACATTCTTGGCCCTAATTCCAAAGAAAGCAGAATTCAATTCTTTCAACGACTTTCGGCCCATCTCCCTCTGCAACGTCATTTACAAAATAGTGACAAAAGTTATGGCGAATAGGCTGAAAAGCATTCTACCCTCCATAATTTCCGAGGAGCAAAGTGGCTTCACCCCAGGCAGGAATATCGTCGATAGTATTATCGCGGCTCATGAGACGGTGCACTCCATCATCTCGAGCAATCAAAGTAGCATGATACTGAAGCTCGATATCAGTAAGGCATATGATCAAGTTAACTGGAGGTTTCTGATGAAAATAATGGAAAGATTTGGCTTTCACAAACAGTGGATTGATTGGATCTTCAATTGTATCTCGACAACTCAATATTCAGTACTAGTAAATGGGAGCCCTTGCAGTTTCTTCGAGCCCTCCAGGGGTCTACAACAGGGAGACCCACTGTCGCCTTTCCTTTTTGTTATAATGGTTGAAGCTCTGGGGCGAGGCATTCAACATTCAATCCATAATAACCGTTGGAGAGGAGTGTTGATTGCGGATGGGCTTCCCCCGGCCTCGCATCAACAATTCGCAGATGACATTCTTCTCTTCGCGGCCTCCCAAGTCCAGGAGGCAAAGGAAATCTCATCCTTGCTAGATCACTATTCCAAAGCTTCAGGCCAGGCAATAAATCTCGCCAAATCCAACATTTTCTTTTTCAATACATGCAAAAGAATGCAACGCCATATTCTGTCCATTCTTTGTTTTGAGAAAGCTGAGTTGCCGAGCAAATACTTGGGAGTCCCCCTCTTCAAACGGGCGATACGATCTATTCTCTGGGAAGATACCATCCAAAAGTGTCATTCCAAAGCTTCTTCTTGGAAAGGGAAGTGGCTCACCCTCTCAGGCAAAATTCAAATGATTAAAGCAATTCTATCAACGATTCCAATTTATCACTTGAGCAGCAATCAAATAAACAAAAAGGCCAATGGCATTCTAGACGGAATCCTCAAAAATTCTTATGGGAAGGGGCAAATGAAGTTAAAAGACTCCCCCTAATTGGCTGGCAAACTGCCTGCAAAGACAAGCAAGACGGAGGAGTTGGTATTAGAAACTTTGAAAAGCAAAACATCGCTTTGGGGGCGAAGCTGGTTTGGCTAATTTATAAAGAGCCCAATGCAAGATGGTGCAAAATCCTGAGGAAAAAATACTTGGATTCTGAGGAACCTGAACGGATTCTCACTACCCCTAACCCTCCAAAAGGATCGCACATCTGGAATTTCTTGCAGAATTGTAGGTGGCTCATATCAGATCACATCTCCTAGATTCTTCATAATGGCACTAAAGCAAACCTTTGGGAGGACTCGATAAATGGCCTTCCCCCTTTGACTGATATTCCTAGCTTAAAGAACCACTGGAGAAGGTTAGCGGACTCCTCTGGGTACATGGTGGCGGATTATATCAGTGGCAAGGACTGGAACTGGGAGAAAATATCTAATCTCCCATTAGACAGAGAAGTGGGCACCGACCTAAAAAAAGCACTCTTAGCAAGGAAGATAATCACATTGAACAGAGAAGACGAACTGATGTGGACCGGCTCAAAATCTGGGCGACATGCAATTAAGTTTGGATATAAAATGCAAAACACTCGGCCACATTTAGAGTGGCCTTCCAGCTTATGTTGGGGAAAATGGATCTCCCAAAAGCAGGCGCTTTCTTGTGGACAGCTTTCCACCAACGAATTTTAACTGGGGACAGGCTGAACCGGCTAGGAATCGCGGGCCCTTCTCAGTGTGTTTTGTGCTACAATGCCGAAGAATCTTTGGACCATTTGCTGGTATCTTGTCCCTTCACCACAAAGTGTTGGGATTGGCTGCGGGGTAAGCTTGATTGGTGCAGTGCTCTCCCCAACGAGCTAACAGGATTAATGAATGGGTGGCCAACAGGGCCCAAGGCCCTGTGGCGTGGACTGTGGGAAGCCAATCCTTCACTCCTCATTTGGCACATATGGCGCGAACAAAACCAAAGGATATTCAGAGACATCTCCTCCAATATAGAAGGCGTCCTGCGAAAGCTGGAGTTAGGCATCACTGAGATCATCAACGCAAGAATAATGGAGTCCTCCCCGACACCGTTTGCCGCATGGGATGGGGAAGCAAGGAAGAGGTGGCCAGACCTCCTAATTCCAAACCAATTCCATAATACAAGCAAAGCCGAGGAAAGGAAAAGAAAACGCGCTCTCACTAAATGGGTTGCCCCGCCCCCAGGAAGGCTGAAACTAAATTTTGATGGGGCTGCAAAGGGTAATCCGAGAACCTCTGGAGCTGGAGTAATTATCCGCGATCACCTAGGAAAGTTGATGTGGGGCCTCTCAAAGAAGCTGCCCGTCGACACAAACAACGAAGCTGAATTTGCAGCCTTGCTCGCAGGCCTTCGTCTATGCAAAGATCACCACATAACGGACCTACATGTGGAAGGCGACTCCCTCCTTTGCATAAGGGCGATCATCACCAAAAACATATCAAGCTAGAAGGTGAAGTACCTAGCGGAGGCTATCTGGCACTGCTTGGAAAACATGGGCCTGCGTACAAGAACAAGATGAGATTTTATGAGACTCATGTGATCTCTGGCCAGGACTGCCATTAGAATGACCCTTGACAACCAATTTGTGCAACATCTTCACCCAATAAGATTTTGAAATCTCCCTTGCTCAGTAGGGCACCACTATGCTGCCCTTGAGAGCAGGTTTTTACATTTTCGTTTATATAAATGAAAGGGAGCTACCCCCTATGGTAGTACTTATCTATCAAAAAAAAAATTAAAAATTAAAAACAATCACTACTTACTACAAATACAAAGATTTTGCTTCCTTTTTTCTTAATTCAAGTTGTAAAAGGCACAAAAGCAGAGGGTACACAAAGGTTGCAATCCTTATTTAAATAATTAAGACTTGTAAGAAATTATTTGATCATCCCATTGCAAACTAAGCAAAACCACTCATTACTACAAGCAGAAAGATTTTCCTCGAGTTATGTGAGACTCCTAAAAGACGTTATTTGATTAGCCCATAGCAACTAAAAAACAAATATAATCACTAGTCACTACAAATACAAGGATTTTGCTTTTGTATTTTTATTTCAAGTCACATGAGGTCCAAAAGCAAGGAATACATAAAAGCTACAAAAAAACTATTTGAATTAACTAAAACTCCTAAGACAATATTTGATTAGCCCCTAGGAACTCCCCTACACTCTTGTGCCTTATCTTTTCTTTGAACTTGGCATACATTGTTAAATATGAAGATGTGTGATTTCAATACATGCATATATTTAAGCTCAATGCTTTCCCTTTTTTCTATTTTAATTACATTTGTGTGATGTTTTGTACTCTCTTCAAAACGTGAAATACATTAAATATCTCCCTTCATGATATACACATTTGTACTATCGCACTTCAAAAAAATATCCCATCAATTTCTTTATCTATAGGTTCTTTTACTAAAATTAATAAGTATGCTTGTGTCGTGCATGTCAAAAAATCATACACTTTTTCAAGTCCCTTTCTTATTTAGCCCACTTTAATACCTCTTCCACCATGTCCGCTTCCTCTTTAGAGACAACTTATGATAACTTCTTAATAATGTGCCCTCTCCATCCTCTCTACCTCTTCCTCCTCCACACTGCAATTTTTGGGCCATCCTTTCCTCTACACTTGAAGCCAACTTACATATTTCTTCCTCATAATGCAACTTAAGAAAAATAAGCTCATCTTAAAAAGGAGAGCCAAAGGCCATTTACATACATAGCGATTTCATCTTTGTCTTCTTCGACATGACCAGATTTGATGGTCAGGTTGTAGAATTCATGAGCATTATTCTTTACAATTGACTATTTTTGCTTCAAGTTATGTAATTCCTCGAGGAAATTCAACCAATAATTAGAAGGCAAGAAAGCTTTGAATTCTGAACCATCATATTCCATGTTATCTTTTCACTTCCTCTATTTTTTCTTTCAAACTGTATATCTTTCCATCAAAGAGAAGAAAAAACTTTAAACTCAATACATAAAAATTTAAATATTTTCTATCCTCTATTTTCTCATACTCAAACTATTTTTTTAAGTCTATAATCCAATCTATCAACTCCTCAAGATTTAAACTTCAAGAAGGGAAAGTGTCAATCTTTAGCTGACCACCCATTTTGGAAACAGCTTTGATAGACATTTCTACAATTTTGAGCTCTTCTTCATATAGATGAACACTGTGTTGCTCCCTCATCGTCACTTTCTTCACTTATTTCTGCAGAACCTCGTTTTTGCCAATCTGCTTTCATGGCATCCAATTTGGCTTGAATGAAATTTCATTATCTCAGCAAGATCAAAAACTTTTGGTGTAAGGACTTTGCTTCCTCTACAAGAGGTGCTCCATTATGAGTGATTCTTGAACACTTCTACACAAGCAAATACATGTTTTGATGTTTTGATCTTGCATGCTACTAGAACACATGCGAGCCAAAAACTGAAACTTAAACTACATCTCCAATGAGAATTGAAAAAAATAATAAATGTACCAAGATAAAACTTACTGGCTAATGAAGTATGCCAAACCAATTCTTGGTTAGTATGTGAGAATCAAGCTTCACATATAAGAAAACAAATACAAGCATATCAAGACATAAGAAAGAAGAATCAACCACCATAAGTCAAAGATTGACCATGTATCAGATACAAACCTTAGCTGTTATTATGAATGAAAACTCATTGGGCACAAACCAATATACTATCACCATCCATGTAAATTGCGCTCCAACTTAAAAAAGGTAATAAACCTTTAAAAGAAACAACAAAAGAAAACAAAGTTCAAATTCCAACTTCCATCCTAACAACTGAGATGAACAAATCCTTAGATCAAAGAATTGTAATGGACAAAAGCCTAAATTAAAAAGGTTCGGTAGCAGTACCATACCAACTACAGGCACTGGCTCGGGAAACTCCACATCAATATCAGCTCCTGCAAGTCCATATACATATGGGCTACCTGGACGTGAATGTCTGTCACAACAGAAAACGATAATATCTATAAAGAATTCTTAAACCTCAGGGTAGATATTCTAAATTTGAGATGGCTACTTTCGAAAATAAAACTTCCTAAAGAATGCACGCTGTTTGAAAAGGGATAAATTACACATTTATTTAGATAACATTGTCTTAAATATTTTGCATGAGTTAATGCTTAAACAACACACAATATGGGAGCTAAATGCAAAACAAAACACAGCAAAAAGAAAATAGACTAGCTAAAGTAAAGATGCTACTGAAGCAACCAAAAGATCGTGTAGAAAGAAACATTTAGGCCTTCTGTTTCTTCCCCTTCTATTTAATGATCAAACATCTGTGATCTATCAATTTTTTTCCTCTTCATCCCGATGATAGATCATGATATATGATCCAAAACATCGATGTGAAAATTCTCACACAAGTGCGTCCAGAAGCATTTGTAATTTCAAGCATTTATTCATTTACTACTGTACCATCATCACAATCCCAGCAATTATTTCGTCTTCTTTTTGTTTTGTATGACGCAGCTTGTGAATTGAACTGAAGCCATGTCTTGTGTTAATTAATCTTTTCAGTTTTGATGAATGAATATTTGGACAAAGATCAGACAAGTGTTTGGTATACCGAGAATAGTTTATTATAAGAAATCTGTTACACCTACTCTGTACTGGAAATATTTCCTCCACTTGAAATACCAGAATCACGATGGCCCTTTACAGTTTCTTGTCTTCAATGAATTCCAATTTAGTTTCACATTCTCCTTATTGTGTAACTTAGAAAGACTTAAGCCATTTTTTGGCATAACTTACCTGATCCTCACCTCTCGTGTCTATTTATTTTTTTATTTCAATTATTGATTTATGTTCCTTGTAACAGGTTCCTCCACTGAATCCCTGTTCCTTGTAACAGGTTCTTCCACTGAATCCCTGTTCGCTATTCAGACACTAGGATAAATAAAGTCTCTAATCATATTTCAAATAGATCGCAACGAATTCTGATAATTGATATGTAAGGATTGGAATTGGAAGTTACTAATTTAAGCATCACTTCCTCAGTTTCAAGAGTCACTAATAAAGTTGACTTCAGAATCACCTAATCAAGTAAGGATATTTTTAAGAAGTTTATATCAAAAGGTAGTTTTTGGGAAGGCTATCAATGGTGAAGGATATGAGTATCTACAGCTTGGCCAAAGAGCTAGCCAAAAAAAATATGATCATTTACATGGCAAGATGATAGAGAAAGCATTGTTCAGTCCAATATTTCCATAGTAGTATTACACAGGTAATTGGTAGAACATTGGATGATATTAACAATGAGCGAAAGCTCAGTAAATAGGTTACAAGATGTACAAGAGACAGCAAGTTTCTATATTTAGAAACTGCCAAGAATCGACACACGATCCAAGACATAATTACAAAACCGTTACACTTACACGGTACTGACCATTAACTAAAAATAGAGATTCTAGAAGAATATAAGAATATCTTAATACCCTCCCTTAATGGTCAACCTATTTACAACACCAAGAGATCCCCTGAATTTTACAAACTTGTCAAGACTCAAGGACTTGGTGAGAATATTTGTTGTCTGATCCTCAGTTGGAACATACAGCAACTGAACTGTGCGGTCTTCAACCAGCGATCTGATGAAGTGACAATGTGTCTCGACATGCTTGGTTCTCTCATGGAAGACCGGATTCTTGACAAGTTTGAGAACTCCTTGATTGTCGCAAAACAAGGGAGTCGGACCTACTTGAGATATTTGCATATCGGCAAGCATCCGGCGAAGCCAAACTGCCTCACATGCTACCTTTATTGCACCTCAATACTCAGCTTCTATTGAGGAGAGGGCCACAGCCTGCTGCTTCTTACTAGTCCATGTGACGGCACCGGATCCCAAACTGAACACATACCCAAACGTTGATTTTCGGTCATCAACTGAACCTGCCCAATCTGAATCGGTGAAGCCCCGAAGGCTGGGATCAGAATTCCTCGTGTAAAGGATACCAAAGTCAGATGTTCCCTTCACATACCATAGCACATGCTTAGCCGCTACCCAATGATCAGCCTTGGGGGCTGTCAAGAATCTGGAGATGTAGCTGACTGCAAAACTGATGTCTGGTCTAGTAGCAGTTAAGTAGATAAGACTGCCTACTAGCTGTCTGAATAGAGACTCATCAACCACGAGTGAGTCGGACTTAGCTGACAGCTTAAGTCCTTTTTCCATAGGCGTGGAGGCTGGTTTACAATCTTGCATGCGGAACTTATCCAAAAGACTGCGAGCATACTTTGACTGAGAGATGAAGATGCTATTTTGTGTTTGCCACACCTCAACATCGAGACAATAATGAGAAAGTCCCAAATCTGTCATATCAAAAGTTGTGCACAGGTTCTGTTTGATCTTAGCGATCAAGTGTGCCGAGCTGCCAGTAATGAGCAAGTCATCCACATAGACAACAAGCAACAGGATATCACTGCCAGTGTGTTTGATATATAAATTTGAATCAAATGGACTCCGTGTAAAGCCATGTTTTGTGAGGTACGTATCAATTTTGATGTACCATGCTCTGGGAGCTTGCTTCAAGCCATAAAGTGCTTTGACTAGTTTACAGACCTTTTGTTCTTGACCTGCAACCTTGAAACCAAGAGGTTGCGTCATGTAAACTTCTTCCTGCAACTCACCGTTGAGAAAGGCACTCTTCACATCCATCTGATGGACTTTCCATCCAAACTGGGTTGCTAAGGCAAGAACAAGCCGTATAGTGCTCATCTTGGTTGTAGGAGCAAAAGTCTCTTCGTAGTCGATGCCTTCTTTCTGTGAGAAACCCCGAGCAACAAGTCGTGCTTTGTACTTGTCCAGGGTTCCGCCAGCCTTGTACTTAACTTTATACACCCATTTGCAGCTAATGGGTTTCTTCCCGAGAGGAAGATCAGAGAGGACCCAAGTGTGATTCTTCTGAAGGCTCTGGTATTCTGATTCCATTGCCGTATCCCACTCAGGAATGCCTTTAGCCTCTGAATGAGTCTGAGGCTCAAAGACACTGTGCAAGTTGGCCATGAGAGCAAAATTGACTGTAGGCTGCTTTTTGCTCTTATTCCGAGAAGATCTACCCTCAACAAGTTCATCATCATGAAGATCGGCAATCGTCTTTGACCATCATTTTGGTCGACGGGTGGAGGGGCCAACATCAGGGTCAACATCAGGTTCAACAGGAGGTTCGGGATCTGAATCAGGTGCATCAGGAGGAGGTTCTGCGTCATCCTCAGGAATTTCAGGCTGAGACTCATCGAAATTTGAGTCTGAGGAATAATCAGCATCCCTCCCATTAGGTGGACCTAATGGTAGACGAATACCCAGGTCGGGAGCCTACAAAGGCTGATCCTCTGACTGCTACACAGAAGAGGGGGAGAAGAAAGGTCCTCGCTTTTCATCAAAAACCACATCCCGACTGAAGATGAGACGTTCTGTCTCGATGTCAATTAGCCTGTAGGCTTTGTGGTTATCAATGTATCCTGTGAACATGAGTTTCTGACTCTTGGAATCCAGTTTGGAACGCTTGGCATCTGGAATCCAAACATAAGCAAGAGAGCCAAAAACTTTCAGATGACTGACCCGCGGCTTGCAGCCAGTCCAGACTTCTTCAGGAGTCTTCTCCTTGACTGCATAGGTCGGAGACCGGTTAAGGAGATAGACTACAATATACACAACTTCGGCCCAAAATTTCTTGGGAACACATCTGTGCTCCGGCATGGAACGGGCTAGCTCAGTTATAGTGCGGTTGCACCGCTCTACAACACTGTTTTGTTGTGGGGTGTAAGGTGTAGTCATTTGGCGTTTCATGCCATGTTTTTCACAGAAGTTGGAGAAGTCATGAGAACAAAATTCCCCCCCATTATCTGACCTAAGAGTTACAATGGAACACCCAGACTCTTTTTCTACTAAGGCCTTAAACTTCTGAAAAATTAAAAACACATTTGACTTCTGCTTAAGAAAATACACCCACATTCTTCTACTAAAGTCATCAACAAACAGTAAGAAATATTTGCATCCAATAACAGAAGGAGTATGCATAGGTCCACAAACATCAGCATGGACAAGTTTAAGTACCTTGGATGCACGCCAAGAGTCACCAGTCGGAAAGGGTATGCGATGTTGTTTCCCAGCTTGACAAGATCCGCAGACACCAAAGTTCTGAGACTAAATCTCAGGAAGCCCATCTACAAGGTGTTGCCGAGAGAGCTGAGACAGGTAGTGCACGTTCAGTTGCCCATACCGCTGATGCCAGAGACTGGTGATGGAAGAATTCTGAGCTGCTAGGGCTGATTCTGGAGGACCACCTAAATCCACAAGTCTGTACAGACCATGATCCTCAATGCCAACAGCTACAGTGCATTTGGACAGTCGATCAATGATAGAGCACTTATGAGTGTTGAAGACCACATCAAGGTGGGGAGAGTGTCGCATGATCTGGCTGACTGAAAGTAGATTAAGTTCCATGCCAAGAACATAATACACATTGAGGAATATGAGATTCCTCCCACCAGACTGAATCTGAACAGTGCCCTTGCCGGCAACTGTGTACTCTTCACCACCACCGAAAATGACTGAATCACTGAAAGGGGAGAGGTCGGTGAACCAATCACGTATGTGAGTGAAATGACGCGAGGCACCAGAATCTATGTACCAAGCAAAGGATTTGACATGGTTTGCTGGTCTTTTAGCCATGAAGGCGTAAAAGGCAGACTCCTTCTGCTCAATGTGCTCCGCTGCATGTGCACCCTGCTGAGACCCTTCCTATCGCTTTTTCTCAGAAGCCAATCGAGCACGACAGTCCTTCTTCATGTGGCCGAACTTGTGACAATAATTGCACTGCACATTCTTTTTCAGAGGGTGGTCCTGAGATTGTCCAGAGCCTTTCTGCTGTGAAGGCTGACCTTGCCCTTTGTGCTTGGACTGAGGGTTGGCTATGAAAGCCTGCTCTGTAGAGGAAGACGAGGCACTACTACCAAACTGTTGTTTCCAACGATCCTGCTGTCAGAGGGTGGTACAAAGCACTGAAAACTTCAGATCAACATTAACAGAAGTAATGTTCAGAGTCTCTATGAAATGTTCATAAGACTTTGGTAGACTTTTCAGAGTGATGACAACCATGTCTTCTTCCTCCATCTTCCAACCAATAGCCTCTAACTGATCTCGGATTTCCTGGATCTTGTTCAGGTGCGCCTGCAAGGTTGTCTTCTCATCCATAACGATGGAAAACAGCATGTTCTTCAAGAAGAACGCACGACTCTTGTCGGAGGTTTCATACAAACCTTTGAGATGATCCCAAATTTCAGTGGCTGATTTTCCAATCTGAATCTGAGGTAACTGATCATCTGTAACTGAAAGTTTAATAAGCATGATAGCTTCACGATTCTGCTCATCAAACTTTTCCTGAGCTTTGTCAGTAGTGGGTCGAGTAACAGTGCCCAGAATCATCTGATCAAGGCAGCGGTATTCAAAGATGGTCATCATCCGCTACTTCCAAGTGTTATAATTTTTGCCATTGAAGCGTTGATTGCCTTCCAACATAATGTTGGTCAATGACGCCATCTTGTAAGTTTCCCAATGCACGAAAAACGAGAAAACTGAGAGGAGACGCAAGCACGAAATTCAAAGCACGAATCCCAAGGCAAAAAACAAAGGCAAATGCTGGTACAGGCTGCAGAAAGTACAATGTACAGATGGCACAAAAATCGAGAAAAATTTTCGACTGACCCAAAAAATTCTGACAAACCAGTTGTGCTCTCGAAAAACCCAAAAGGAATCTAGAATCGAAAAAAATTTCCGAAGTGAGTTGACTGGTCAAAACCCTAATCGAGTTTGAAGGATGCCCTAGCCGCCATGAAAGCTCAAAAACTTGCAAAAATAAGCTCGAATCTGTACAAAAAATTTGACAGAAGGTATGCCAAACCCTAGGCGACCAGGAGGCGACCACGTTCAGAATAAAAACCAAGCTCAAACGCCAAGAACTTGGAAAAAAATTCAAGTTCAAAACGCATCTGAAAAAAAACGCGGATTCTTCAGCGCCCACACAGAAATTCGCGCAGTCACAGGCAGAGAAACGCCCAGAAGTCGACGTCCTTACACAAAGGCGCACGAAAAGAACAAAACGGCGCACGAAATCAAGAGCACGGGCAAAAGTCACGCGAACCACAAAACGAAACGTGACCAGCAACAAAAAAACGTGTCTTTGAAACACTCAAAAAATTCCCACAAAATTGCAGCAGGAAGATCACGATTTTTAGTGAGAGAATACTCACGAAAAAAAATTTAAACAAGAACCCTCAAATTTCGAATTACAGAATTCATGAAGTTTGGAAAAATTTCAAAAGAGATTTTAACCTCGCTTCGATACCATATTACACAAGTAATTGGTAGAATATTGGATGATATTAACAATGAGCGAAAGCTCAATAAATAGGTTACAAGATGTACAAGAGACGGCAAGTTTCTATATTTAGAAACTGCCAAGAATCGACACACGATCCAAGACATAATTACAAAACCATTACACTTACACAGTACTAACCATTAACTAAAAATAGAGATTCTAGAAGAATATAAGAATATCTTAACAAGTAGCAATAACATGCGAAAAAAAAAAATCACAAGCAATTGCCTGTTGGCACTGTCAATGATTCAATTTAGATCAGATAGCCATTTTATTCTAACTCAGCAATATAGTTTTTGAGACATTAAAACACAATTTCCTGGAGAATATAAAACAATTCAATTAGTGGGCTTCATTTATCCTATGAAACAGTCATTTTTTCATTTTGTCCCTCATTTTACAGTGCAGATTTGGAATTTAATGAAGTAGCATTACTCCAGAACGGGATTGACTATCATCGGATAGATTAGAGCACACTCATTCTTCAAATGCTTAGCGAATACACTTTTCATTGAGTCATGTTTATTCAAGTAAAAGCCTGAAGTCTATGTTACCATGTTCTATAGGAACCCTGGCTGAACCCAAACCAGTCCAGACAGGGTTCTGAACTTGGTTTGGGTCCGCCATAGGTTCGCCCAAGGTCATATGTGGGGGCATATCCTAGAAGAATCCAAAGGCCTAGGGCAAGCCCAAGGAGAATTTTCCTGGGACCCAAAAAATAAATGTAGAAAGGAAAAGAAAACCCTTACTCTAACTAAAAACTTTCCGTAGTCTAAATCAAGGATGAGAAGCACGAGTCCTTAATCTAAATCAATGTTACAATACTCGTCTAGAATTGCCTACACTCAATGAGTCCTAACGCGAGCCAGGCTCGACAAGTCTAAGAGACTTGGATGTCGAGTACTCGCCAGATTTGCCAAGTCTAGAGACTCACCAATTCCGGGCGAGTCCCAAGCTTGAGACTCGACCGCAGCAGGAATAAAGAGAAAACAAACAAAAAACATACACAAAGCCTTCAACTTAAGCTTTTTTGTCTTATATTTGTCTCCTTCAGTGATGCAAGAGCATTAGGGCGGACTGGCAATCAGCATCAACCAAAAACAAGTTTCAGGTTTGGGTTTCAATTTTGGTGTGTTTTGGTTTTCATTTGGCATTTTCTCGACATTGGACATGATTGGCACGGTCAGGATTACAAAAATTGCTAAGTTACCGATCTGGGGGTCTAAACTGTTGAATATTGGTTGTAATAAGCCAAGTACTGATTATACTGATAATAAACCAGGATATGACAATCTACTGAAATAAGCCAAGTATCGATAATACTGATAACAACCAGAATATGACAATTACCAAATCTGGAACATGCCAAGCAATGATAGGAAACCAAACAATGATGTATTGAAGCCCGTACCCACAGAAAACAATAACAGAATTCCAGAATGATAATGACTTAGTATTAAAATTGGATCCATTGTTACATATGAATGATCATTTAGCAGAGAGCACATGAACCGCTATGCACAAACAATAATTAGAAAGGATCCATGCACTCCCAATGTCCCAGATTACAGTAGAATGATCACGGTTTGCATACAATTCGCTCCAAGAGCCAACATGAATGCACTGTGATGTCCAAACCGTCACATCAATGGGTTGAAAGATGCCTTCGTCGTTGCCAGGTGCTCAGATTAGGTTCGTCGAGCTCACATGGATTGATCAAGTTGGCAGTTGAGCAATTTGGACCTATGAGGAGTCGGAGTGTCGTCGATATAGGAAGTTAGCACGATAGTCGCGCCCTTATAATGGCGTGAATGGATGGAGTGCCCGCCCAAGTGTCTCGTATGACCATGAAAGGGGGTGCGACTGAGCCTACGTGATGAGTTGATTTGTGTCTGCAAAGTCACATGATCTGGGAGTAGCACAAAGATGTAAAAGGGTGTGGCCAGAGCCTATGGCTCGACCACCAGCAGTTAACTGCCTCTTTGCCCAACCAATGAATTTGAACTATATGTGAATTACAGGATAATAGACTCCAATCGCCAACTTGAGACAATTAATATTGTGAATTAGATAAGTGCAGAATTTGGCACGAGATCATAAACTCTAGGAAAGGTTTTCGTTTTACCTCAAGGTGATCAAGCAAAGATTTTTGCCTCTCCTGATCAGATCGTTATGATTCCATTCCAAAGCATGATTTCACAATGCAAAAGATCCCACATAAATACAATGCCAACCAAAGGGGTCGGCCAAACAAGATTAAATTCAAATATTATTCTTTAGCGCAAACTCAAAAGGGTCAGCCATATCACATATTAAATTTAAATGTTATTTATTAATAATAAAATTTTATTATTATTACAAGAGCAATTGGTAAAAAATTACTTGCTTTATTTACAGGAAGTGAAAGCTTCTTATAGAATTTACAAATATACAAGAAATCACCTGTATAGACCATGATCCTCAATAGCAACAACCACAATGGTGCGAGTCTCCCAATCAACAATCGAACATTTATGTGCCTCAACACCACATCCAACTGAAGAGAGTGCCGCATAATCTGACTGATAGAGAGAAGGTTTAGTTCCATGCCAGGAACGTAGTATACATTGAGGAATATGAGATTCCTCCCACCAGACTGAATCTAAATAGTGCCCTTACCGACAACGGTATACTCTTCACCTCCTCCAAAAATAACCGAGTTAGTGAAAGGAGAGAAGTCTGTGAACCAATCACGTCGATGGGTAAAGTGTCGCGAAGCACCTGAATCAATGTACCACGCAAAGGACTTCACATGATCTGCAAGTCTTTTAGCCATAAAAGCGTAAAAGGCGGATTCCTTTTGCTCAGTGTGCTCGGCAACATTCGCTTTCTGCTGAGACCCTCCCTGCTTCCTCTGTTCAAAAGCCAAATGCTGACAACAATCCTTCTTCATATGACCATATTTGTGGCAATAATTACACTGAATGTTCTTTTTCTTAGGGCTGCCCGAAGGTTGACATGAGCCTTTCTGCTACGAAGGTTGTAATGTCCCCTGGTTAGACTTATCCTAAAATATAAAAGCACAAGTTAGGACATATAATTTATTTTATCAACACATCATTTTATTGATGTAAATTACCTTGAAGACCTACATACATCAAGTATTATCAATAAAGCACATAATTTCTTGTTCATGATTAGTTCATTTGAGATCCCATATTTTAAGAATAAGACAATTAAATGCATTATCATCTAAGGCATAAATTAACATGCTCAGATATGACTTACTACTCTTGATCGGAATAGATCTTCACCTTGTTTCCTCTTTCCTAACCTCTTTGGATGGTAGATTGACTATGCAAAGGGCGCGTGAACGATCTCAAATTGGACTCCCTAAAGGTGTTCCACCCGTCTTGGGACCGTCCTTCAATGGATTGATTTACTAGCCTTTCCCCCCCGCAAACTCCCTATCCTTGTTGAGTGCTAGCGAAAGGGAATTGTTTGGCCCGAAGTCTATTCTTCAAGGTAAAGTCATAAAAGCTCATTGAGACACAATAATTGCTGCAAGCATCATTATTGCAATGATTATATATTATATATGTATATATATATATATTTCATTTAATTATATATATAACTATTTCTAATTAATCTCAATCTTGCAATAATCACTTCACATGAATATAATATATTTATATTATATTAAACTTCCCAAATATATTCTTGGCAATAAGACTTAATTAAATATATCTTTCATAATTTATCTCATTTCCAATCTGCTGCTTTATGAAGATTTCTGATTGATTTTCCTATATCCCTCTTGCTACCTCTTTTTCCTTATATTTATATCTCTATATGCCAAGGGATGCGTCCTTTATGAGGGGTATGTCCATTTGAATAGTTGTATCCTTTTGAAACCATGTGATGCCTATTCTTTATCCTTTTTCAAGGCTGACTTTTAGTAAATCACACCTTTTGTTTGCTCTAATCTCATCGTACCTTTCCATTTTTAATTAACCCCTCTTTTGAAGCGCTACCTTTTTGATATATCAATCGCAGCTTTAGTCTTTTAATTCGGTGCTTGGTATTTATTTAAGGATTATTGTTATTGCTGGGAATAGTTGTCTTTGACATTTATAGCACTTGGTTTATATGAAAACAGTATTAATATTTTATATGATAACCAAGGTGATTATGATTATAATGGTGCTTGAATATATACATATATATATTAATATTTATAATGTGATTGGTCATAATTAAAATGGATTTAATATTTATAATTTTATATTCGATAATTGCAATATTATTTTATGTTTGTGTATTATACTAATTGTATATATTTTAATATCTTTCATAATGACTATAATATTTAAATTGATAGTGTTGATGTTTTAATATTTATAATGTTATATATGAATATTATCATCGATAATTATAATTATATTAATATTGAATGGTTAATATTTTCAAATATGTATTTTGTTATCTTAGGGTTAGGATTTCGGGGACATGACAAAGGCTGACCTTTCCCTTTGTTCTTAGGTTGAGACTTAGCTGCAAAAGCTTGTTCTGTAGAGGACAAAGAAGCACTACTTCCAAACTATTGTTTCCAGCATTCCTGCTGCAAGAGGATGGTACAAAACTCCGGAAACTTCAGACCAACTTTAGTCGATGTAATGTTGAGGGTTTCAACAAAGTGCTCATAAGACTTCGGTAGACTTTTCAAGGTGATTACTACCATGTCTTCTTCCTCCATCTTCCGACCAATCGCCTCCAACTGATCACAAATGTCTTAAATCTTTGTCAAATGCTCCTGTAAAGACATTCTCTCATCCATCATGATGGAGAACAACTGGTTCTTTAAAAAGAATGCACGGCTCTTATCGAAGGTCTCATGCAAAGTTTTCAAGTGCTCCCAAATCTCAGCAACTAATTTGTCGGATGGAACCTGTGGAAGCTGATCATCGGTAATTGAAAGATTAATCAGCATCACCGCTACACGATTTTGCTCGTCAAACTTTCCATAGTCTTTACCCAACGATGTGGGACGAGTAGCAGTACCTAGAACAATCTAATCAAAGCAGCGATATTCGAAGATAGTCATCATTCGCTGCTTCCAGGTATTATAATTTTTGCCATTAAATCACTGACTATCTTCCAACATTATGTTGGTAAACTCGCCATCTTGCATGCTTTTCGAGGCAAGGAAAAACAAGACAAACAAAAGAGGCAATAAAACTAATTGCACAGAATCCAAGATACAAATTCTAATGTACTGAGACAGTTTCAAGAACAAAAATAAGGTAAACCCGTTGGCACAAATCCCAATGCACAAATTACGAGGCACCCAAAAAAAATTGATGACTACCCAAAAAACTTCTCGAAAAACCCAAAAAGAATCCGAAATCAAAAAAAAAATTGACTTCAAAACAGAGGGTTTTTTTGCAAAACCCTAGCTGCCAGACACGTTTTTGTTTCCTACTCAGAAAATAAGATTGATGCTCACGAAAATCTGGAAGAAATCGCGCCAGGGAAAAACACGAACGGGGCAAAAAATGCATGCAAAAAGAAACAAAGATCCCTTCAGAAAATCTAAACACAGATAGAGACGCCTAGAAGAACAAAACATGACCAAAAAATAAGCAGAATCGCGCCCAGAAACGTCATAGGATTTTGTAGATAAGAAAACCAGTAAGGTCGCACCAGAAGAAAAAGACAAATCCATGGCCAAATGTAGGCAAAATGAGTCCAAAGAAGAAAGGAAATTGTGCCAAGAAGGAAAGCACAAAGTCGTGCTTCAGAAACCCACGAAAACCACACAAAACGCAATAGATAAAGGTCGCATGCAGAAAGAAGGGTCGATTCAAAATAGAAATTGTGCTTTCAGAGACGCGAAAACAGAAATCGTGGCCAAAAAACCTTCGATTCAAAATAACAAGAGGGTCGATTCAAAATAACACAGAAAAAAAAATCGGTTCCCAGAATGAACTCACTCTAATACCATATTACAAGAGCAATTGGTAAAAAATTACTTGATTTATTTACAAAAAGCGAAAGCTTCATATAGAATTTACAAATATACAAGAATAGCAAGTTTCTAAAAGAAACTAAAAGAGATCGAGAAAACGATCTTATGAAGAATATTATAATACAATATTATTGAGCATTAATTAAATAATAAATATTATTTTAAAAATTATTATCTACTATTAAAATACCATTTAAAAACAATTTTAATTATTTCCCTCCTAATTTAGTTTGAAAACTTCAGGACATGACACTAGTCCAATCAAGCCTGGGTCCAGACAGGGTCCAACTTAGTCTATGGATCTAGTCTTGAGGGACCCATGGAGGACCTGGTTCGAGCTCGAGAGAATCACGCCCAACCGAGAAAAAGTGTTTTTTTGCAATTTTTTAACATTTTTTTGACTCTCTTGTTGACTTTTTGTGAGAACCACAACCAGTTTTGTCTTGAAGTTTTCAATTTGTCCACTTGACAATATGTCAAACAGTTGGCACACAAGGTCTGTCCTTGCTGATTGTAGTTTCTTTTGATATTTTTGATGTAGAGGATGATAATATGCATTCAATGAACTCAAACGAACATGTACCAAGGTCTGAAACTAAATGAGGATGCAATGCATTATTCTTTTTGGCTTTTTCAACCTAGAGCGATGACTGAAAAATGCATGAAAATGACACCTACAGCTCATGGACATTTTAAAAAATACTTGGCATGCATACTCAGACTTCAATTCATACTGAGATTAACAACTACAGCATGAGGCATTACTCATGAACGGCTCAAATAACTCCTCCTTATATTGAGAAATGCAATTACATTATAATGCTGATTACAAATTGACAATGTGCTAAGTCAGATCACCACTTCAATTTAATGATAATGCAACCTATAATGCTTTTGTAGAATATGAAGCTACAGCTCACTGTTTGACAGTGGCTTTACAATCCAATGATGCCAAGATGCTATAGGGAATGCAAATAAAGGAACCTGGAATAGTATGATGGCTGAAGATGTAACCCAGCTGTGTTAAAAACCCAATCGACTGCCTCAAAGTTTTCTTACTTTAGCTCCAGAATGCAGCGATTCTCCTCTTCAGGTGTAGGTGACCCTTCTCCAAGCTATGACAAAAAAATTTTGGCCTCCAATGACAAAATCATCCCCTCCAATGAAGACTACAGGCTGCAACTTCTAGCTGATATGCAAATCGATGAATGCAAGATGTACAAGCTTTGAATATGCTGCGATTTCAACTTGATGGGTCACGATTTCTCCTTAATAAAATCTGATTGCTTCCAAGATGCCCAAAGATCGACTTCTTCTTGTTTGGCTGGGCTGCACGAAATCGATTTCTTTCCTATGCTGAGAATAAGCCTGCAACTGAAAGTAAAGCTCCCAGCTGATAATTATCTTTACCAAATCTGCAAATAGATATTTCTCTGAAAACCCTTGATTTATTCTCCAATGAAACACGATATTGACTCCTGGATGAAGCCAACTCACTAAGCATCTTCAGCTGATAGTTTCACAACCTCAGAATGCTAATACAATGAAGCAGCTATGCTCTCCAATGCCAAAAGCTTTAAAATATAGAAACCCTAGGTTTCTCTTCTCCAAACGCCCAAGAAACCATACAAGACAAAATATCAAATGTTCAATGAATGAATCGATTTCTCCATTGGCTTCTTTATATAATTCTCAAAAGTGCGATTCCCTCCAATTTGCCTTTTAATCATTTTAAAATATTATAAAGTTTGCACTTAGCAATAATAAAGAATATCCTTGAAATTGGCGCCCAAGCTATTAGTTAAAATGGCCCCCTTTTAATGATGAATGGACCCTTAAGTCATAAAGTGCAAAAATAAAGTTATAATATAACATTTAAAATATTTATTATTATTAAAGTCACCTTTAATAATAATTAAACGTTATAACTTAGACAAACTCCTTATTTCACCAAATCAACTGAATTCTGGAATCGACACTGCCAACAAATCAACTTCAGGTGCCATGCTATAAATAGAAATACTGGTTGAATGACTTACTATAAATAGTAAGTGTGTGAAACTGAACTGTGAAGAAGAGAAAACACAAATAACTGCCCAACAGGACTCTCTAACCATCTGCATTAGCCTACGAGGGTCAGTTAATAGGCTAAACCATCGAACTCTGATGCTTACGAAAAATGGGGACATTACACTTTTAAACATTAAAAAATGCCTTCAACCCTAATTCATGCCTCCTAAAACATCTAATAGGCAAAAAATACTCATTTTTCAATTTGTGAATGAAAAACAAAACTTTTTACCTCCATTCTTGAGCTTTTTCTCTTGCTTGCACAAGCACAAATAGAGTTGAAGATTGATCGTTGATCGTTTGAAGTTGGTTGTTGTGCTATTCCTAAGCACTTGCAAGTGTTCCTTCATTGCCAAGAAGATCGTAGAGGAAGATTTCTTCAAAAGAGGTAGGTTTTTTTAAGTTTTTTGGTTTTTATTTCTACATTTTTTTTTTTACAAATGAACTCTTTTGTTTTGTTTTTAAGTTTTTTTTTTATTTTCATTCTTCTAGGTGTGTATAATACATGTTCAATTTTTTGAAATGAATTAAGTTATTTAGTTTCAATACTTTGAAATTTTGAATAAATGGAATGTGTTGTGCCTTAGGTATTACAATGGCAACCAGTTCTAGCTCCTTGAACCAATCTCATTTCAAAATAGACCCAAACTCTCCCCTTTGGAAATATGTTGAAATGGTTCAACAACTTCGAGGTGGTAGAGGATATGTTTGGATTTGTAGTCATTGCAAAGTTAAATATTCAAGCTCATGTTTAAATATTCAAGCTCATGTAGTCGAGTGAAAGGGCACTTGTGCAAGATCCTTGGACTAGGCATCAAATCTTGTCCAAGTGTAGATAAAAAGTACATTCTAGAAGCCCAAGTATTGGCATATATTGAAGAGAAAGAAAGAGCAGACCAAGCAGTAGATAGTAAATCAAGACATCCTTTGATAAAGAAAGGATCTTGAGGGATGAAGCCCCCTACACCACCTTCTCATTTTCCACCTACAGAGAGCCATCCATTTATGTCCATACCTCAAGAGAAAACCGTCGATCAAGACATGGCGAGATGTGTCTATGCCAATGGATTGGCATTCAACATTGTTCACTCACCATATTGGCAAAAAATGGTGAAATCTATTAATGAGACTCCAAAGGGGTATAAGGGCCCAGGTTTTGAGAAGGTGTGTAGCACCTTATTAGATAAAGAGGTGAAATATGTAGAGGACTCTTTGAAGCCCATAAGGGATTCATGGATCAAAACAAGGGTGACCATCATTTCTGATGGATGGAAAGATGCAAAAAATCACCCATCGATCAATGTCATTGCAGTGTCCCCTAAAGGGGCAATATTTTTGAGAGCAATGGATTGTGAAGGAGAGGTGAAGGATGGTGCATTTATTGCTAGCATCCTTTGTCAAGCTATTGATGAAGTGGGCCCTTAAAATGTTGTGCAAGTTGTAACAGACAATGCAAAAAATTGTAGGGTTGTTGGGTTATTGGTCGAGGAGAGGTATTTACACATTTTTTGGACACCTTGGGTTGTCCAATCCCTCAACCTAATGCTACAAAAAATTGGAAGCAAAATTGAGTGGATCAAACAAGTGTATGCTAAGGCCGAAGACATCCAAATGTTTGTCACACACCACCATATGTCACAAGGCATATTTAGATCCTTGTTGAAATTGGAGTTGTTGAAGGTAAGTTAAATAATAAACATGTTTCACTTTAGTAATATTTTAAATTTTAAATTTTAATTTTTGTATACTTAAATTTTATTTTATTTTGATTTTCAAACAGGTTGTTGAGGCTCGTTTTGCCTCCAACACAGTTGTGTTGAGACGACTTGTGAAGGTTTGTGAGGCACTCTCTAATATGGTCATCAAGGTTAAGCAAATGATCCTAGATGACAGTTGGTGAGATCGTGTTGAGTGTCTCTCAGTTCCACTAAGCCCATATTGAGCATGATCTGTTATACTGACATGGATAGAACTTGTTTGGGTGAAGTATATGATGGCATCAACTCAATGATTGAGAAGATGAAAACCATCATCAATGCAAAAGAGGAAGATCCTGAAGAAAAGTTCTTCAAAGAGCTACACCAAATCATTGTAGAGAGATGGAACAAAATGAGCAATCTATTGCATCTTCTTGATTTTGCATTAAGTCCCAAATACTATAGTGTTGGGCTACTTTTTGTGACATCAAGAGTTGCCCCATATAGATATGTTGAAGTGGCTCAAGGGGATCATGACCGACGTGATCTAGTGAGGGCTGAGTTCATGGGTTTTGCATGCTCCAAAGATTATGGTCTTGATTCTCTTTGAGACAATCACAAGGTGGATGCTCATAGTTAGTGGTACTTTCATGGCCAAGAATGCATGTACCTACAGCCTCTTGCAATAAAAGTTTTATCCCGAGTAAGTTTTATAGTCAAAATCTTTTATCTTTTAAATTTAAGTTTTCTATTTTGTAATTTTATTTTTTATTTATATTTTAATTAGTTAAATTTTGTAACTCTTAACAATTGAATTTGGTCTTAATAGGTTGCTAGTTCATCTTATTCTAAGAGGAATTGGAGCACATACTCCTTCATTCACTCAATCAAGCGCAATAGACTATATTCAAAAAAAGGCAAAGGACTTGATGTATGTGCATTCAAACTTGCGCCTCATTACACACAGACAAAGTTCCTACAAAGAAGGAGACACAAGGAAGTGGGATATCCAGCCAGAGCGTCTTGACTTGGATGCTTCCACAAGCCACTTAGCTGCACTTGATATCGATGATGACGATGAGCCTGAGGTAGCTAGTGAGCATGAGAGTGCTAGTGGTAATGATTGTGTGAGTGCCTCTGACACTATTTGTGGTTCTTCTAATTTACCACAACATGCATCATCTAACATGGATGTTGATGATGATATTTTTGATGTCCCATATGATATTTGATAAATGGTCAATGATGGTTGATTGTAAACACTCGACATTATTATATTTGAACTTTAATCTATATCATGACATTCAAGTATCACTAATATTTTATTATTTGACTATGAAAGTGGTGGTGTATTTTTGCTATGTTATTTGACTATTAATATGGTGGTGTATTTTGAACTTAATTACTGCTGCAAATATGTATATATTTCTGATTTTTATATGTTTTTGTATTAACGAACCCAATCCCAAAAAAAATTTACCCAAACCCGCAAACCGAACCCGAACCGATAACTTACAAAATTGTAGTGTTATCCGATTTCAATTCCAACACATGATAGGGCAATTCCAGTGAAACATTTGTTTGGAGCAATCTATGAGGTTTGGCAACAAATCCTCTGACAAGAAGATGATTGAAAATATTTGTGAATTAATGGAAAAGATTTCGCGGTCGTAGCATGCATCGTTTGGGAGATATTAAAACTTTTTGTTTGAGACCATAGGTTTACAAAAAGTTTAATATATTGAAATCCTTTAAGGCTAAAGCAAAACCCTTATGCATGGGGCCATGGGACATCAATCTGAGCCTACTCATCAATTCTCGTGCGAATCAAAGAACGTTCAATTTTTGCCTACCGACATCTGACTTCGTCAATTGGGATAACTGAACGAATGAAATCTTCTCCAATCATTTAGACAATTATTTGAGGTGTGACTTTTGGTCTCTAACCAAGTCAAAAAAAATCCTTTTGAATTAATGCCTTTGTTTATGGAGACCAACGGCATTCATATGCTCATTCGCATTCCTTTTGGAATACAAAGGCTAGAAGGTTCACAAGGTGGATAAAAACAGTGAGGAAGATCGACATGAACACATGGAGAAGGAATTTGATTGGCTGGACTGACATTTTAATTAGAGCTATTCCCATTTTGCAGCACCTGGATTAGAAGGCGGATTTAATGTTTAAAAAAAAGGAGAAGAGAGAGGGGCATGGGGCTGCAAGAAGGCAAAGGGGCAGCTTTCAAACCAAAGAGGAGATTGCAGAGAGACACATGTGGATAAGAAGACCAGAAAATTAAAAAGAAAGCAGCATAATAATCAACGCAGTCAGACTTGGCAAGACTCCCAATTGGAGATTGAATGGAATTCTTCGGAGAGCTCTGGATATCCTCGAAGAGTTCGAGGAATTCACTATCAATCATATATATAGACAGGCCAACCAGGATGCAAACAAGCTAGTTAACATGGCGGTAGATGGCCAGGAAATCAAAGAGTCTCACCAGGTTCCTCTTATGCATAGCAGGGGACCATCTCAGTTCACATAACAACTCCAACCCATTTCATATTCAAAGGCTTGCCGGCTAGCTCCAGTAGGACGAAGTGCCTCAGGTGATCAATGTTGTTGGCTCATCCTCTGCAGCACCCAATGCTAGCCGTCTGCCCCACGGGGACTATGATTCTGTGGATCGCAGCCTCTTAACATTCAAAGCTAAACGGCTGAAGTGAGCTGGGTTAAGGGTTGAGGATTGATCTCAATGCCTTTTCGGGTCTTGCCTGGCTTGGCTGCATCTTGTATATAACAGCTCCACACGGATTTTTCCATACAATGGCATATGCAGTAATCTGTAATAAGTCAGGGTCTTTGGAGTCTATATGCTGATTAGTTCTGCTTAGCTTCTGATGGTCACTATGGGCATACTGTCTATAGAAGCCTTAGAAATGGAAATAGTTCTTTGAGCCTCAATGGGCCTCGATGGTTCTTCACAGTCCTTGGCCACCACTCTGCAAATGTAACCATCTTATTTAATAATAGACTGTTCTGGCTCTGCCTATTACTCAGCCAAAAAAAAAAAAACTAAGTATATCATACAAGAAACAGGGGATTGCAGGTAATTCGACCTGTAGGTATATTGAAGACAGCCAGTTTATAAGCAATTTCAGATGAAGGAAAATTAATGACAGAGTAAGAGGAGGGGGCATGGGAAGTAAAGAACAGAGCTATGGAGGGAGATGAAGAACAAAGGGTTGGATAAGCAGAATAAAATTGAAAATTGAAAACTTGCATATTGTAAATTGCATCTTGCCTGTGAATTGTGAAGTTAACAAAATCATTGAATTGCCTTAGATTTTTTGGTGTCATTTTAAATTGAAAGTGAAATGAAATTAATTGAGCTACTTAATTCAATTGTCTGATAAGGCATTTGGATTTTGATCTGCATTATTCAACCTAAAAAGCACTTCATTTCATTTTCAAGCCAAAGAAAGAAATTTGAGCCAAAAATGATTTGCATTGAAGGAAAACTAGTAAGGAGATTGAGCAAAAGTCAATGGTTGTATCACATTTGAGCAGGTTTGTAGCTACTCTTGGTGCATCCAGGGGAGTCTACAAAGGATTGGAGAGAGCTCACCATTGATTTCAAGAAAGATTTATGAGATAAGTATGAATTTTGAAGGTTTTTTGGGTTTATTTAACCAGAATTTCATTTTTCTTCTACATTTCTTATTTACTTTTTGTATTTTGTTTTAGTGGAGCAAATAACAAACCCTAGGTGTTTTTGTAAAAAAAAAAAAATTATAGTTGCAAACACTAGGTTATTTTATATTAGTTAAACAGAAAACCACGAATGTTAATTTTTTTTCTATTTATGTGTTATTGCAGCATTGTTTAGATATTAAAATTGTATTTATCACAATGTCTCAAACTCCAATTAGAAGGGACCCTTGTTGGAAACATGCCATTATTGCCCCCAAGCAAAAGAAAGGAGACGTAACATGTTTTCATTGCAAAACAACTATGCATGGGGGAGGTATTAATAGATTGAAATACCATCTTGCACATATATGAGGCCAAGATGCTAATCCATGCCCAAAAATGCCTCCTGAGGTTATGTGTGAAGTGCAAGTTCAATTGGAAACCTTTGAGCAGAAAAAAGAACTAAAAAAGAAGCAAAGAGAGGAGATGGCACCCATAGGTGAACTTGGAGACTCTTCTTCTTCCATTCCTCCATTTCCTCCATCTAGGGGTGTTGCTGTTGCTAGTGCTAGTGCTAGTGCTAGTGCTAGTGGCAATGGAAGTGGCAATGGAAGTGTTAGCATTGGGCCTAGAGTTTGTGCATCTAGATTGGATTCATATATTTTGCCACGCACTACTCCGAGTTCCCAACCGTCACTTGAGAGCATGGTTTGGAACAAAGATAAACATGATGCAGCCAAAAGAGCAATTGGAGACTTTTGGTTTTATTGTGACATTACATTCCACACAACCAGATAATTCTTTCTTTTGTATTGTTTTAAAATATATATCTTGATAGTTGATTCATTGTCTCTTGACTTTTTATCTTTAGAACTATACGAATTCAAATTAAAATTCTCCATTTTACAATACTTATTTTATTTAATTTATTTGTGTTAGGTCTCCTTATTGGCAAAACATGGTTGATGCAATTACTGTTTACAGGGCGGGGTTCAAATCCCCTAATGATGAGGAGATAAAGTGCCCCATTTTGTCACAAAAGGTGGCTGATGTGAAAGCCACAATAGAGGAGCAACGACACATATGGAGGAAGAAGGGTTGCACCATCATCACTGATGGTTTGACGAAAAGAAGAAACAAAACATTGTTCAATTTTCTTGTTTCTTCCTCAGATGATTTTACTTCCTAAAATGCATTGATATAGTAATTAACAATCAAGATTTTTATTTTATGCTTTATTGATTCATTGATTTTGTTTCTTTCTTAGGTGGCATA
This sequence comes from Sequoiadendron giganteum, assembly GCA_007115665.2. NCBI lineage: Eukaryota > Viridiplantae > Streptophyta > Pinopsida > Cupressales > Cupressaceae > Sequoiadendron > Sequoiadendron giganteum. Next base: position 73,531,384 of record VCHN02000014.1, on the reverse strand, counting down.
GTGTTCATCAAATCTATTGATGCATCCGAGAACACCAAAAATGTTCAATTCCTTTGCGAGACTCTGGAGGGAGTCTTGGCTGATGTGGATGAGGAGAATATGGTGCAAGTAGTTACAGATAATGCAACAAATCATGTTGTTGCGAGTAGACCACTGACAGAAATTTTTAGATCAAAAATGTCAACAAGCAGAAAACACAACTCAGAGACAATGAACACAACAATTTATCTTGGGAAACCCTCCTACTCGAGGGAGAAAAACCGAGCAAAATGATCTCTTATATATCAGATGAAAATGTGTTGAAGACTGTATACAAAATTAGGTCCTACACAAGGCCAAGTCTAATACAATGAAAGGAGACACTTCTCCTTGAAGATGATACTTCTTCTTGAATGAAGTCTGCTGCTTGAAGGTTTGACCTACTGCTGATGGAAGATGCGAACTTCTACTAGACATGTGAACTGAATAAAATGAAATTGATACCTAAATGAGAGGACTCCAACCTCTTTATATACCAAGTTGGGGGCTTCCTCTCTAGAGCTGACCTCATCAAATATAAGTTTATTTAATAGAACAAGGGCCAACTTGCCTTGTGGTGAATTTATATTAAGGAAGAAATATCTCCCGCTGCTACAACACTAACACTCCCTCTTAGCTAAGGAGGTATTTTCCAGATATCCTCATCATGGAGTCTCTCAACATGACACCCACAATGGCTACACCCATTTGTGGAAAACCACATCTCAGTCTCAAAGATGTCCAAGAGTTCATCACAGAGTCACTCAACGTGATGTCCACAATGGCTACTCCCATTTGTGGAAAGAAACACATTGTCATGGAGTCTCTCAACATGACGTCCAAAATGGCTACTCCCATGTGTAGAAAGAAACACATCTCCATCTCAGAGATGTACAAGGGTTCATCACAGAGTCTCTCGACGTGATGTCGTCATGGAGTCTCTCAACATGACGTCCACAATGGCTACACCCATGTGTGGAAAAAAACACATCTCAGTCTCAAAGATGTACAAGGGTTCATCACAGAGTCTCTCAACATGATGTCATCATGGATTCTCACAACATGACATCCACAATGGCTACACCCATGTGTGAAAGAAACACATCTCAATCTCAGAGATGTACAAGGGTTCATCACGGAGTCTCTCAACGTGATGTCGTCGTGGAGTCTCTCAACATGATGTCCACAATGGCTACACCCATGTGTGGAAAGAAACATATTTCAGTCTCAAAGTGTACAAGGGCTTGCACCTCATATTTCTTCGTCTCAAAGAAATATACATTACAACAAATCTTCATGATGGTGTGACTCCCTCTGAAGCTCCAAGTACTTGCATCAACCTACAAACCTCCTCGTCCAAGATTGTCTGCAATGCTTTCCTTAGAGGACCGGTTTCCAACGCACACCTCCGACACTACTGACTTGCGAGAGTTCAGGATTGTCCTCCTCGACCTCATCCCAGATCACCCTATTCTGACTAGGTTTGCGGAGCTACCAATGTCAAATCCAGATCGACTGTCTTGTGCAATTATGTTCTCTGCAGCTGAAGAGGTCTTCCAAGGACTTTAGCATCTGGCCTTGCAACACTGCAACCCACTTAGCTGACACCTTCACTTCTTCTTAGTGAGTCACAAAACTCCCTCTTAATCCCTGCCTCAAAGATTGCAAAGAAATCCTCTGGAAGTGAACTCCCCTTCATTGATGGATCTCAGAACCTTAATCTTTTTCCTAGACATGCTCTCAACTTGTGCCCCTGAAGGCCAAGCGCACCCTGCATTTTGAGGCCTCAGATGGATGAATTAGGGTTTGCCACCTCAAGGAGACTTTTGTTAGATTTGATCTTGCTCTTCAATGAAATTGTCAGCCAGTCAATCCAACATGTCAGTCAATCAAAATCAGTGGTCAAACGTGAGCTCCGGTGAGATTTTCAAATCCAAATTTTCGAGGCACCTTAAGTCAAAGGTTGACTTTTGAACTCAAAGAGAAGTGGCACACATGAAAGGTGGATTCAATTAACTAAAAATAACTCTTCAATTAGCTCTTTTCAAAGTCGACTTCTTCTGAGCCTATTTTTAGTTTGTAACTAGGCGAGTTGTCTTTGCATGCGCCAGTTCACTGAATTGTTGAAGGTGGCACCCTAATTAGGGCATATTTTTCATTCAATTAACTGATTTTAGAGCCAATTATAGGCCATGCGTGTGTTTTGAAGGTCCAAGCAAAGCCAAGTGCAATTTCCAAGACTTTGCATGCATTTCAAACGCCTTTGATAATAAATTCTTATTTATTATGCATATGGCGTCCATTATTTCTCATTATGAGTTGATCAAACACGCCTTTCTTGAGCATAAAATAATATGAAGGTGCTATAGGTGTTAGAATTCAGTATTCTTTGTAGCTACAAATTCAGAGTGTTCAGAGGAAGAATATTTCAGACTTTGTTTTCCATTTGTATGCAGGTTTCATCAAATCCATTTCAAGCATAGGCGAATTTCTACAGAAGAAGAGAAAATAAACAAACAAAAACTTATATCTTTTGTCTTATTTCCTCTATTCTCATCTTAGGTATTCTTCGCATGTCAAAGAAAACGTTAGAATTTTCAAAAACGCATCATCTGGGTTCATGTATTTCAACATCAATGACAATACCCATGTCTTAGCATTTTCGGTGAAAATTGCCTCACTACTTCTATTCTAGAGAACTATGTTTTTCCAAAATTCTCTTTGCATGTGGACCTAAAACATATTTTTTCCAAAATTCATCGATCTGGGTTGTCTTAGAATTCAGATCTGCAAAAAACCCATGTTCCAAATTTTCTTGAAAAAAATTGCCCTCACAGCCCCTCAAATCTCGACTGAAATTTTTTTGCATGCGGGTTTAAATCTCACTTTTTCGCAATTTTGTTGATCTAGGTCATCTTAGAATTCAATTCTGCACAAAACCCATATCTCAAAAAAATTCACCTCAACCTGCTATTTTTAGCCTATCTCAGAGCTTTTCCAACCTTTTCTAAAAGTTGTCCAAACATACCCAACTTTACAATCAATAATCTAGTTTTTCATAATGCAGTTCAACCCCATAGATTACAAGACCAAGCAGGTCTTTGTTCATGATTTTTTGAAAACTACCGATACGGACTTGGGTCATGTTTATCCCGTCGTCAATCTGAAGACATTGGAAGGTATCAGCAGCACCACAATTAGAAACCTTGAGCGTTCCAATTTGCTTGCAACAGCATCCATTCCCATCACAATCTTCGATCTCGAGTTCCTACTCGCTTGCATTAAGCATTATGACTCGTCTACCAAACAAATCAGGTCAACCGATGGAAAGATCGTTTATAGCCTCAAACCGAGGGATGTGTATAAGTGTTTTTCTATCCCTCCACACTCAAATAATTTTGTTGTATCTATTCCAGATTGTGAGAAGATATGGGAGGAGGATAAGGACAGATCGCAGAAGAAAGTTGCTTAGCAATGGTTGAAGATTCAGAAAACTAACATGCCAAAGAAGGTTGGGCATCGTGAGTTCAAGGATGAGACTGTCGTCTTAATAAACTTTGCTTAACCGAGTATCTGGTCAGGAAGGACATATTTTCCGACCATGGATGTTCTACCTCATCTCTCGGGTTATCAACAAGAAAGAGACTTTTGACTGGGCGATGTTTATCAGTGAATGTCTTCACCAACAGATTACAGATTTCGTTAAGATGCACAAATTTCATATGGTAACTTTTTTGGTTTACCTGGTTGCATTTCAAGGCAACTTTAGACCATTAAAGACCAATGGAGTTCTTCGTGTTCAACGAATTCACAAATTCCATTCTCAGTTGGAGTTTTCTAAAGCTGAGCAAGACTTTAAGGCGGTGAATGACCATTTTCTTATGAAGATAGTCAAGGATCTAGATAACGAGATGCATGTCACAATTTCCTCAAAGGCGAAATCAGCGATTGAGAGTTGGGCGGATTGGTTCATCCAATTCCCTACTTTCACATATATTTGGGTGTATGGTTACACCGGAGAGCCTCTGATGCTCCTAAGGTACCCATCAGACAGAGTCCTTTTCATGGAGTTCATGAGACAAGCATAGGAGGTTCACTCTTTTCTTCGCAATCGACATAAGTCAACTGTCACCTTTCCATTCGGATTGGGTATTTACAAGTGTAAGACAGCTGCAGATTGCAAGTTAATGACGAACGAGCTTGAGAAACTCCGGCTTCAGTGTTTTCCTCAGAGGCAGACTTATGACCCTTTGGAATACTATTCAGCGCGGTTGGAGCGAGGCAATTCACATAAGGTCGCGCTTGAGGACTTCCGGGTCAACTGCGAGGATAAGTTCGAGGTGCGCCGACGTCATTACTGCAGGCTTACTCTCCCACAAATTACTAATTTCTTGTCAGAAAATGTGGAGGGTTTGTCCGATGATGACGGAGAGGTGCTTCTCAATTCATACATTCGAGACCAAGTCACTCGCCAGCCGCTTCGCCAACCTGATTGGCACGTCAAGGAGAATACTTCGATCAAGGACTTGTCTAAATCAGTTATAAAGACGAGCATGTATTTCTTGGAAAGCAAGTGGAAGCGAAAGATAGTTCCAACTACAGAGCCGCCAGTAGAGATTTCTTCACTACCTTCAACTTCTAGGGCAAAGCCTCAAGTTAAAACTATCTTGAAGCCGCCTGAAGGAGTCAAGGTTGGTGGGAATTTGAAAGGAAAGAGCATCACAAAGCGGAAGCAGGTTGAGAAAGCAACTGAAGTCCCAGTAGAAGCAGTGGAACAAGCTAAGGCCAATTCATCTCCAAGTCCATCGTTTTCTCCACAATCATCTCCAATCGACATTGATTTTGAGCCTGCGTCTCCAGTTCATGAGACTTTCATGTCAATTGATCCATCGTTGGTTAACACATCAAGAGCAGCTTCTCCTCGAGAAGGTGGCATTGATCATTCAACTTGGCTCGAGAGGTCGTTGGAAGAGAGAGGGGTAGGCCTTCTTATCAGCTTGACTTGTCTGAGTTTGGTGATCCTTATCAAGATAGGTCAAGCAAGAGAGTCAAGAAACAGGTGAACATTGAGAAGACTCCTGAAGCAGAGATCATCATTGAAGTTGCTACACCTCCAGCAGACAAGAACCTAGATGAAGTTGGTGTTGGTGAATTTACCTTCGTCAAAGTGAATCTAGGCAGGAGTACTCGACATATGGACACGAGCCTATTCAAGGTTGTCGTGAGTAATCTGGAAGAGCGTGTCATGAAGGACGAAGAAGATAAAGCAGCCCTCAAGGCTGAGATTAGGCAACTTCAACAGTATATCTCGAATCTACTTCATGGAAGCGCAGAACAAGCAACTTTACTCCCACAGCTTCGAGAGACAGCAGCATATCAGCAGAGACTTGGCCATTTGGTCAATCGAGGGAAGCTTTTGGATACCTGGATTGAGGACTCCATTGTTGTTGGTCGACACCTTCTCACAGAGTTGTATCAGTTGAGGGTCGACGCACATAATCTTCGTCAGAGGATTCAAGAGCTCGAGATTTTCATAGCAAGGCATAGGCCGAAGGATCTGATTTTCATCTCTTAGATAGAAGTTGCTTATAACGCCATTGAAGCAAAGGAAGATAAAATGAAGGTTTTCACTTGGAAAGAATTGCATCTTTGCAAGGTGGAAACGTATGATAGGATTTCTGCTAAGATGGTCACACTTTGGGAGAAGGTTGTTTCAGCTCTCCGACTTATCAGCGAGTTCATCACTCAGATCTCATGCCATTATCGGCGTGAGGATGGTACATGCACAGAGCTAGAGGCAGTTCAGGCTGAGTTCGAAGAGCTGGTTCGTGATAACCTAGGTGGAGATCCTGAGGCGTCCAACTTGGAGGAGTTTCAAGAAGGCGACTACAGAGGTCAGAGATAGTCATAGGACGATCTAGGACGGAGACAAGGAGTTAAATAGGCAGTTCATCATCGTGGACAACGTCAGAGTGCCAGATGATGATACAATCAATAAATTCTTAGACAAGATGATAAACAAAGAGGGCTTGTAATAGACGCCCAGTCGGATTCTGGAGTTGTTTACCAGGATGAGTCAGAAGCAACAGTTAACTCAACATCATTTCTTGAGCTTACATTGTTGATATCAGGCATGCCTATCTCATTCTTGGAGATATCTTCGCAGGAGGATGGACTTTTAGTTAGGATTAGTTAACTGATGGTAGTTATCAATTAACTCTTTTTCAATAAGGACGTGCATGTTGCACATGTCCAATTAGCCTCGTTTGTATCGGTTAACTGATGGTAGCTTTCCAGTTAACTGTATAGTTTCTTTTATTTAGACTTAGAGAATAAAATCTTACATGCTCCCAAGACTATAGTTGACTCAAGGTGATTTTAGGGTTGCCTACACCTTTGATGTCTATAAATAAGAGCTTTCAGCTCATTTGTAAATAACTTTTGCACACGATAGCAATATATGCTGAGCCCACCTTGCCTGTAATATTGTTATTATGTATCTGTTCATGAGTGATTACTGTATTAATGAATAGTTATGCCACCTTGCCTTCATGTTATTACTATGGTGTTTATTCGAATCTTAGTTAAATGGGGTTGCTAGTTTGATCGTTTATTGTATCTATGTCTCGTCTATGCAATTTACTATCCTAGTTGCTTACCTTCTGTTATGTTAATAATAAATCTATTCAGATGAGCAAATTGCTGAACCACCTTGCCTTCATGTTGCAAATCCGTACTTAGAGCTTATCGTTTTATGTGTGTTATAATAAACTTCTTCCCAGCCGAGCAAATAGTTTTGCCACCTTGCCTTCACGTTGTGAATCTGTATCTGAAGTTTATCGTGTAATCACATTCCTGCTCCTTTTCCTCATACTCTGTTTTCTTGAGGAGATTGGATAGTTTAAAGCTTTTAGTTTTTAGTTGTAGTTAAGACCTGCGAAACCAGTGAAAATCCTTAGCTGCAATGTCCTTGGTTTTCTTAACCTTGTGCCTCTTCCAGCTGAGTCAAAAAGATAGGACTTAGAATACTTTACTTTTTCACACATATCAGCAAAAGAGGGAGCTTCCCCTCCTAATTTGAAGAGCAGTCATAGCATACTGTGCATAGTTATCTGTACCAACTCGCACTCCAAAGGTGTTAATTGTTACGCCAACACACAACATACCTGGCTTCAAGCTCAGCCTTTAACTTTCAACGCTTGATTTCCTTCCATCGCAAATACAGGCGGGAGTCATTGAGAAGCAAAAGTCATTGTAATTCCCATGAGACAAGATGTCAAGCAAATGTTGAAGAGGTTTATGTCGCTTCAGGAATGCGTAACTGTGTCTCAACCGTGAAGCGGAGATGAATGAGAAACTCGCGATACCATGAAATCACCCGAATGTAGCCTTATTGGTGCAATTAATATTTAATCTCCTGAATTTGAATAAACGACTCCAAGGAGTGAAGCCAAAATTATACTTATTTCGATTCTTGCCTTCTCAAGGATTCGACCGGCTTAAAAAAAATACTTCAGGGACGATATTTAATGAAGAGTGCTTAGACAAATCTGATTAGGTCTTCCCTAACCTGGCTCTGATACCATGTTAAATATTTAGATCAGAAATGTCAACAAGCAGAAAACACAACTTAAAGACAATGAACACAACAATTTATCTTGGGAAAACCCTCCTACTCGAGGGAGAAAAACCCAGCAAAATGATCTCTTATATATCAGATGAAAAAGTGTAGAAGACTGTATACAAAATTAGGCCCTACACAAGGCCGAGTCTAATACAATGAAAGTAGACACTTCTCCTTGAAGATGATACTTCTTCTTAAATGAAGTCTACTGCTTGAAGGTTTGACCTACTGCTGATGGAAGATGCGAACTTCTGCTAGAGATGTGAATTGAATGAAATGAAATTGATACCTGAATGAGAGGACTCCAACCTCTTTATATAACAAGTTGGGAGCTTCCTCTCTAGAGCCAACCTCATCAAATATAAGTTTATTTAATAGGATAAGGGCCGACCTGCCTTGTGGTGAATTTATATTAAGGACAAAATATCTCCCGCTGCTACAACACTAACAACGGATGGGCACCCATCACTATTTTGGACTCCTTGTTGTGCTCATTGCTTTGACCTCATCTTGGAGGATCTTGGCAAGATTGCATTGATCAAAGCATGTGTGGAGATAGCAAAAAATATTTGTAAATTCATATACAATCGCACATGGGTCCTCAACCTAATGAGGCAATTCACAGGGCAGAAGGAGTTGGCTCGTCTTGGAATAACCCAATTTGCTACCAATTTCATCACATTACAATCCTTGTTGCAATCAAAAGGAGCTTTGAGGCGCATGTTAGTTAGTGAGGAGTGGACTTCCTCATCATATGCTAAGACCAATGGAGGGGAAGATCTGGCAAATTGGATTTTTGATGAGCAAGACTTCTAGGTACCCACTCCAAAGATCGTAAAGGTAAATGTAACTACTAATTCTACATTATATTTTCATTCTTACTTGCTTATTTTAGTTCATGAAATGGTCCACCCCAAATATTTTTCTTTTTGGTTTCTTTCAATGTGCCCTCATTGAACAAATTTCATAATTCTAATGGTAATTTACTGCAGCTTGGTTTGGTTTAGAAGTAAATTACACACTCACAATAGACATGTCTCATTAACTATCATTGTAAAAGAGATTAACCAGATCTACTAGTACACATTTCAACAGCAGATAGCAAATTTTAAGATAACCAGTTCATTCCAATAGATACATATGTAGTGTTACAGTATTTAGTTCCTAACCTTGTTTGCATGCAGATATTTTTCAAGATATTTTCTATTACGCTCTTCTAATATTTGCCTTTGACATCACTAACAATAATCTCATTCATTTGCTTTGACATCAATGACAATATTCTAACAACCTCTCATACTCCTCTGACAACAATGACAATCAATTCCAACAAGTCTGCCATCCCTATGGAGTCCCTACATTTCTAGGACAGCTATGGCAAAAACAATCCAAAGATAGCAATGGAACATTTGCTAAGTCTCCCCAATACAAGAACAGAAGAAAAAACAAAGAATATTTACAATTATTTTTCCTCTCTTTGAATTTTTGAACTTTTAATTTGTAAATACTAAATTGATCATAGAATATAGATTTTTGATCAAATTTGTCTTTTATTAATGCAATGGCAGGACATTTTTGACAACGAAAACAAATCCCTGTGACAGATGTTGATGCACATATTGAGCCAGCCTTACAATTCATCCACTTGTAAATGTCAGGACTCAATCCTGTCATGCCCTTTTTGGCTTGAGTCCCTACCCTTTCGTATGCCCAGTTCATGGTCCCTTGTTAATAACCAATCTGAGATATTCTATGTGGATCGTCATGTCGGGTTGTGCTCTTGATTATGTTGTTTTTCCTTCCCTTCACCTTGGTCAAGTACACAAATACAATAATCAATAAATTAACTTAGTCAAAAGAGGGGTTGGAGCTTCCAAAGGAACCAAGAACCATTGGTTCCCGGTTCCCATGAAATGTCCGACAAGTTCCTATTGCCCCTCTAAGCTTCGACATGTGAAGTGTAGAAAGAGGGCATGCAACAAGCCTAAAGCCCACCCCAGATAGAATAAAGTGGCGGGGTTGCAACAGTTTTAATGCCTCCTCTTTGGCATGCAATTTGTCTGACCCCCTATAGGCACTAACAAGCAACATAGAAGACAAGGTACGCATTGAGCCCAACGCCTGACACTCAACACCCAACAGAGAGTTTGGCGCAATAGACGATTTGCTCAACCCCAAACAGCTTCCCTATTCTTTGTTGAGGGTTTGACAGTTTTAATTCCAAAACAGTGAAGCAAAGTGGCTAAGGAAGACGACTATGCAAGAAAATGGAGAAGGTGAAAGTTGTTGATGGTTCGTGCTTGGTAAGAATGTGCTGACAGAGAATATATGTTGCATGTGTCTTTTCATGGCTAATAAAACTAGAAACTCGTACTGTCTCAAATATTGACCTCCATGACCCCATTGGCTAATTGTTACCAATTATGGACATCAATAAGGTTTCTTTTTTATTTTACCATTGATTGATCTGAATTGGATCATAAGAATACTAGTAAGATTAACTTACTAAGCCACCATTTTCTATCTTTAGTCAAAACATTGAAACAACTATGCATGTAACTTGAAACATTCTCAAACAATTATAATCTGATGATTCTCAGAAACAAAACAATGAATGCAAGATGTGCAGGGGTCTACAGAGATTGTACATGGTTCTGAGGTTATTCAAACACCTTGGAATCAAATCCAATTGAAATAGTTTCCTGAGAGACAGTCGAAACTACATACAATTTTTCTGGTGACAAAAGTGACAGAAACAATAGGGTGGGTGTTTTGATTATACCAATGCAGTTTCAGATGTCTTCTAGCAGTTTTGGCATCCTTGCATCAGACAGGCAAGGCAGTTTTGCACAAGGGAAAGGAACAAGCACAGTACTGAAAATGGTGTATCTTCTAGTTCTTTAGCTTTTAGGATTCTTGCTCAAACCTTCCTTGTTGAATTATGATCAGAGAAACTTAAGAGGGTTATTGTTAAGTCATTCATTATTTCCTTAGTTGTTTTCTCTTATGCATAAAAGAGTGTGAAATTTATGATTGTAGAGTTTCTTAAAGAGTTACAAATCTAAGAGAGTACATTGCGGCAAGTGGCGGAGCACTTGCAACTGTAGGATACTGTAGACATCATGTATCTATACTTGAAGACCTGAAAGCAGTGAGTATGTAAGATTGCAACAAGATACTGGAAAGAAAAGGCAAAAATTGTAGGATACTGTAGACATTGTGTATGTATACTTTTAGACCTTGTGAAACCAGTAAGTTTTTGAAAGGAGATACTGGAAAGAAAAGGAAAATTGCTTACTCTTTCAGAGTTTCTTCCAAAAATGTATTCTCCAAGGGAACTTCATATACAAAGCTCTGTTCTTGTGGCATTTTTGCTACTTGGTTTGTTACAATTTTGTTGTACCCAAAATGAAATTTTTGGCATTATGCTTAAATTGAGCTAAACAATGTAAAAATGCCGTCAAAAGTATGTTTTAGATCAAAACAAACATGAGGTCTTTGTGGGTTTCTGTCAAAGAATCTATGGTTAAAATTCTGAAAAACTGAAAATTAGGGTTTTATGCCCCTATTTTTAAGGAAAACCTAAAAAATAGGACCTTCCCGGAAATGATTGAAAATTATTTTGATAGGGTTAATTGACTTCACGATCACGCTGATCAAGTCAGAATCATCAAAAGATATGTTTTACTCTGGTGGGTCTATTCTCGTTTTTTAGGAACAAAGTTAGGAGCTTCGCAACCATTAATGGCAGACTGGTCAGTACCAAGTGCTGAAGGCTAAGCTTCAAGAACTCCAACGAAGAAGCTATGGCGGAAAAGGATGAAAATGATGTCGTTCAACGAAGGAGATTCTCAAAACGAAAAAGGCCAAAATTTGGCTAACTCTGGAAAATGGACATTTTGGCAACAAGGGCAAAACACAATCTACAGTTGAAAAAGGCGCCCCTCTTGAAGAAAGGCGCCCTTGGATCTCAGAGGGAAAATGTAATCATTTGACATCTTCAGAACAATCCTCTTCACTTTCATGCTAGCCCGACAACGAAACAATCAGCAAGATCATCTGATTCAGGGATCATTGGCCAATCGTCAGTGAAGTATGGAGAATCTATAAACAATAAAGATGCCAAATCAGAGAGCTTCAAGCTAAAAGCACCCTTGCTGGCCAGGGGCGCCCCTCAAATCAAGGTATTAGATGAATCCATCAGCAACTGCTCCATACATGACATCTTTTCAACTTCCTCCCAACTACGTGATCAATCTGACAAGAAGTTCACTAGACATGCCAAACGATCACACGTTGAGATCAAGCAAAAAAAGCCAGAACTGGAGACTGAGAGGACACGCCAAAAATTGGCTAAGGACAAGGGAAAAGCGCCCCTCTTGGAGAAAGGCGCCCTTCCTTTTGGAGGAGTAAATGCAGTCCGATTGCTTATTGCTCTCCAGAACAACCTTCTCAGCTACAATCAATCTCGACAGTGAGACTATCAACGAAAGGATCCAACAACTAAATCATCTAATGACAGAGATCAAGGCAGGCAATTTTCAGAGTGGACAAAACCAGTCAACAAGCTAAAAGCGCCCCTGCTGGCCAAGGGTGCCCTTGAGTTTAAAGGACATAAACTCACTATCATCAACTAAGAAGTCAGTCATCCAATGCAGGACCGAGTTGGTTACCCGATGCATCGTCAAGCAGAGTCGACCGACTCATCCATCAATGGGAACGTCAAATCAAAGCATAGAGGGTCTAAAAAGGCCAAAACGAAGAACAGTCAATGAAAATTGACTAAGGCACAACCAAAAGGTGCCCCTCTTGAAGAAAGGCGCCCTTCATTCTGGAGGCTCAAACTCAATTTTATGAGTTAATCTCTCCCAGGCATATCTCGTCAAGCTAATCCCATCTCAACAACGGATTCGTCAGCAACTGTCAAAGATCAACTGAGCAACCAAGATCGAAGATCAAACAGAGGCACTTCAGCTTGCAAAAATGATCAAAACTCCAAAAGGGACGCCTAAGAAAGTCAAAAGCAAATTTTGACTTGAGTTAACAAATTTTGGAGGCAAAAAGAGGCCAAAAACTCCACAATCAATGGAAATCACCTTTTTGAACTCCAAATCAGGCTCAATCATGAGTTGGATGCCCAATTGATGCTTGCAACTCCAAATTGACATATCAACGCATCTAGGCATCCATTATTCATTATTTCTTAGCAGGTTGAGGAGCTCAAGAATGGATATTTTTCTTCTCCAACATTTTTGAAGATCTACAGAGGGGTTTTCACTGTTCTTATTTTTGAAGATCTGTTGCACGGAGGGACTATTTATCAGAGTTTGCATCAAAAGGCATAATTCTTCCAGATTGACAGTCAATAACTTCCAATCCACCTTCTATCTAATTCCTCTATTTCTGTCTAAAATTCTTGCATGTCCGAGAAAACGACAGATAATCACAGATCTGACCAACTGGGTATGATCAACACAGCTTTTTCAACGAAACCCACATGTTGGATTTTTCCAAAAAAAATAGCCTGCTACCCCTATTTTTTAGGGTTTCCGAAAAGAGTCATAATTTTGAAAAACAAACAACCTGGGTTTGTTTAGCTCTAAAGTCATAACTTTCTGGTGCCTCGCTGCCTCTACCACCGAAGGGCTCTTGCATGTCATAGAAAAACTCGTTTTTTCGAATTTTTGATGATCTAGGTTTGTTTAGAGAATTATTCTCAACAAAACCCATATCTCATAATTTTTTGTAAAAATTACCCCCGACGAGGCTATTTTTAAGCAGTTCCAGAAAAAGTTGTCCGAGCAGCATCGTGTGCACAATCAATCTTCAAGGTTTTTAGAACGCAATTCTCGCAAGACGAATACAAGACCAAAATGGTCTTACTCCATAATTTTCTAAAAACGACTGGCACCGATCTGCATCGGGCACACCCAGAGGTCAATCTAGACAAATTGACAAGCATAAACACAAGTCCACAGGTTCCATAATGGTTTCACCTCATATATCTGATTGCCTTCCAAGGCCAATTTAGAGGATTGTAACCGTTGGAATTTTACACATGCAACAAGTTCATGTGCATTTCTCACGGTTGGAATGATCATGGTCAAACTTCGCGGTTTCATCATCAAGCTTCGTGGTTTCATCATACAACACTCTTTCATTGAGAAAGATCAAGGAAAACGTCAAAGCTGCAAAAGAACACAGAAGGTAGTCATTCCCAACACAGAGCCGCCATCGGTTAATACTACACTACCTTCCACGTCAAAGTGGAAACACAGACAAAAAAAAAAGGAGTAACCCTCCTAAGGGAAGCAAAATGAAGGAGATGCATACATCAAGTTGCTAACAAGCGATAAGCTGACAATTGGCAGACATGTAACGGCCTTCATATGAAGAAGTCAACAAATGAACAAAAGCACCGTTGACCAATGATGATGAGGTGTTAAACACCTCAAGAAGGACGTCCTACCCTCCAAAGTAGCAATAAATATGACTGAAGTCAACTTGATGCCCCTTTCCAAGTTGACTTCGGATCTCTACAGATCATGCATGTCAGATCCCACTGATCTAGGATGTCTTATTGATTCCCACGATTTGTGGATCTCATATCTCCTTTAAAAGTGGATGTCTATTTTGGAGACACATATGTAATTTTAGTTCACTTTTAGTTAGGTGTCAGTCAACTCAGGTAGACTCTCTATTTGACTTTTGTTTAGTTTCAATTAACTGAAGTAGATTTCCAGTTAACTGCTTGTTCACCTACTTTTAGACATAGGAATAAATCTTGTTGATTGGCAAGAACTGATTGTTAACTCAAGGAGATTTTAGGGTTACCTACTCCTTTGAGTTTCTATAAATAAGAGTCTTAGGCTCATTATTTGTTTAACCTTTATTTGCTAAACAAAATTGTTGTGCCATTGTTGCCAGAGTTAGCTTGTTCATATCTGTTCACTCTTGAATGAGGGTTTGTTGGTTGATCGTAATTGTGCATGATTCCGTGCCTTTGCTGTCCCAACCTTTGTAATTCTTTGGAGAAGCTTGAAAAAATAAATCAGATGGCGCATGCTTGCTTGATCTAAATACTTGAGTTCTTTCAAAGTCTTATTTTCAAATAGTGTATTGTTTCAATCTCCTCCTTGGACAGGTGTCGTCACCTCCTTGGATATTTTGTTATCGATCATTATTGTGTGATGTTGTTTGATGAGTTGTCTTTCAGCCTACACTTTGGACAGGTGTCGTCACCTCCTCGAGGATCCTGTTAGCCGTATCATCGTGCTTTGTTGTTTCCAATGAGTTGTTTCCAAGCCTATAACTCGGACAGGGGTTCCTCCTCCTTGGCAAGTCTCAGATCCAGTTTACCGTAACGAGTGTTTACTTGTGTCGAACCTTATCTTGGCATATATCCGAGAGTTCAGAGCCTTGGCCATATTCCACAGAGACGGTGGATTCAAGTGATCCAACCCATCCATTTCGCTCCTACGCCCTCATGCTCTGTTTATCTTGAGGAGGTAGGATAGTCTAGAAACTAGTTAGTCATAGTTAAGATCTGCGGAAACCAGAGAAAAGCTTAGCTACGGCGCATTGTGTTTATGCACCCTTGTGTTCTGCTGCTGAGTAAAAAAGATAGGAACCTTAGTACACTTTTTTACATAGAAAATCAGCAAAGAGAGATCTTCCTCTCTATAATCCGAAGAGCATGTACTAACACACTTGTAATAGCTGTCCGTTTCCAATAAGCACTCCAGAGGTGCTAATTGAAACGCCAACAAATTCTATGGTAATTTATTCTATTTACAGTACTTAACAACTTTTTTCTTCACATAAACAAATTGTTGTCTTAAGGAAATTCATAAGGGGGTGGTCATACAATCATCTAAGCTTCATATGGAAGCTGAATAGAATTTGTGCTGGTGAATTAGCTGTAAAATATCTATGCTAACTACGGATCATTTACCCTAATACCATTGTCACTTTGCATCTCTTTGCCACTTAAAAACACATTCTTGGAATGCCCTAAACCATGTGATCCCTCTCTCGTTTTAACTTTTTACAGCTAGTGATACTAGAAAGTATGCATCAAAGAATTAGTGTCAATCCACATGATGATTAAGCAACTAACCCAGATATGAAGCGCTCTTTACGAGTGCGGGCTTGGCTCGGGCCTTGTACTTCTTCCACAACACACTGCAAGAACCAAAATGAACACAATATCAGCAAACCATATATAAGATTTTGGGATTCATTTCAATGATGAGCTTATAAAGTATAGAGTGAAAACTTAAAACTATTAAGTGAATGACCAGGAAAAAAACAGTAAATCACTCCAAGGTTGTATTTAAAATTTTAATCTCAAAACCAAACTGTGTCCAAAAATTGATAAAGAAAAAATGTAATGCCCCCTCTCAAAATATAATGGTAATGTAATATTCTTATTTAACACAAATGTTCTTAAGTTAAATTTATTACTTAACTTTGTGTTATTTAAAATATCACTAAAAGTAAGTTATAAGGGGTTTAATTTTAAAAAAAGAATAAAATTAATCTTTTAGGGGTGTGAATTAGAAGTGGCATCTTTTTTCTTTTAAAAGATTAGTTTTGAAAGTATTTTCAAGAAAGAGTGGGGGAGTTACGTTTGGAGAGGCTGGAAAGCAAAGTTTGGCAATTCTTTTCTTTATGCAGAGAATTTTTTTTGGAGAGAGTTTTTGCAGTTGTTTCTCTGAACATTGTGGAGATGGAAACCTCCATGAGGAATATTGTCTCCGGGATTGGAAGATACTCCCAAGGTGATCGTTGCCAATGTTATTCAGAAATTGTGCTGGTATGTTCAAGGTATTAAATTACAGAAAAATTGAGGGTGTCTCTAAATCCATTTTAGCAAAGTATTTCAAGTTGACTGTGATGCAAGTGGTAATGCGATTGGAGTTGTCCTAAGTCAAGAAGGTAAACCCATTGATTACTTTAGTGAGAAATTAAATTATGCAAAAAGAAATTATTCACTTTATGATCAGGAATTTTATGCTATTGTGCAAACATTGAAAAGTGGAGACACTATCTTTTGCCTAAAGAGTTTGTTTTGTTTACTGATCATCAAGCACTTCAATATTTGAGTAGTCAATAGAAGTTAAATCAGAGGCATATGAAATGGGTAGAGTTTTTACAAAGTTACACATTTGTTTTAAAGCATAGAAGTGGGAAGTCTAACAAGGTTGCAGATGCATTGAGTAAAAGGCAAGGTTTGTTGATTGAAATGCAGGTTGAGGTTGTTGGATTTAATGAGTTGAAGGAGTTGTATGAAGAGGATCCAAATTTTGGAGAGGCTTGGAAAGCTTGCAAAGAGCCTATTGCAGCTGTTAGGACCAAGTGGTTGGATTATTTAATCCAAGATGGTATGTTGTTCAAAGGTAACAAATTGTGCATTCCTAAAAGTTCAATGAGAATGAATTTGGTTAAAGAAAAACATAGTGGAGAACTTGCAGGGCATTTTGGAATTGATAAAAACATAGCACTTGTTGGAAAACAATATTATTGGCCTCAGTTGCAACAAAATACCAGAAAATATGTGCAAAGTTGCAGGATTTGTCAAGTGGCAAAAGGGACTAGTCAAAACACGGGTTTATATCAGCCTTTACCGTTACCCAAGAGGCCATGGGAAGAGATTAGTATGGACTTTGTTCTTGTTTTGCCAAGGACCCAAAGGGGATATGATTCAATATTCGTGGTGGTAGATAGATTTTCATAGATGGCTCATTTCATTCCATGTAAAAAGACTAATGATGTTGTGCATGTTGCAAAGTTGTTTTTTAGGGAAGTAGTGAAGCTACATGGTCTTTTGAAGAGCATTGTTTCGGATAGAGACACAAAGTTTGTGGGATACTTTTGGAGGACATTATGGAAGAAGCTAAGGATAGATTTGAAGTTTTGCTCAGCCTACCATCCTCAAATAGATGGCCAAACAAAGGTGGTAAATAGGAGCTTGGGTAATTTGTTGAGATGCCTAGTTGGGGACAAGCCAAAGGGGTGGGATTTGATTCTACCTCAAGCAAAATTTACATGTAACAACTTAGTAAATAGAAGTACAAGTAAATCTCCATTCCAAATAGTTTATGGCAGCAGCACAAGAGTTGTTTCAGATTTGAAAAGGATTGATAATGTTGAAAAGAAAAGTGTAGTGCAAGAGCTCTCCACAACTATCCATGCATTTTTTTCAAATTTTTCCCCAAGTACATTTTATTCATTTTTTTGTGTTTTCACAATCTAGTGAATTACTTGGACATTTTAGCTCTTGGAGACTTTTTGTTTGCATGGGATGACTTGTTTTGAGCTGTTTTACATGTATTTCCAACAATTTGTCTTATTTGGGCATCTTTTGCATGCACTTTCTCTTTTGTAAACGCACTGAGATGAAGTGTCATTCTAATGTATCTTTTTTGGAGATTTTTGCACATCCTATTGTACCTTTTGTACCCGCACTAGTTATAAAGTGCCATGGGGGGTTGTGTAGGCCTTTCGTTTTGCCATCACACCTTTTTCAAGTGAGTGTTCCACGACAACATTGAATCCCAATGATTCTTGCCTTATGTGTTTGTGTCCTTTTATTTGCAGGTACTTTCATGTGCACGTTCAAATGTTCTTGGTTCTCCTACATGCACTTCTTGGTGACACGGTTTCAGTGTACCTGTTTTGGCTCTCCCTTTCCGCATTATGGAGGGGTTTCTACTATTGGTGCTAATGCTTCCTTGGTTCATTATTGGAGTGACCTATGTATCTAGTTCTTGTTCCTATGTACTAGGCGTATGCAAATGCAATGGCTGGTTACCCATGCATTTCGGTGAGATGGAGCAATTACCATATGGACGCTCTTGCATTCATGTTTCTAGAGGCGACCTATTTTCACTTGATCAATGTTCTTCATTCTATTGGTACCTATATTTTCAACTTGGATCTTGCATGTTGAGTAGTGTCACTAAGGTCACTCATTCAGATCATGTGCCATTTGTATCTTTGAGTTGTAGCTGTTTGCTTTTGTTTGCCATCTGATTTGAATAGTGACATTGGGGGCACTCATGCAAATAATTGTCTTCTTGATCTTGATCATCATCCGTTTCAGAGGATGTTCTTCATTTTAGCATTATATCAGTCATCATTTGACAATTGTCTACAACTTCTTCATTCTTGTGTGTTGTTTTTCATGTTCCTATTCTTTTTGGGACATTGATTTTGAGACTTTTTGGTCGTTCATTCGCCTTTTTCTTTTTTCGAGAGGATTTTTTTTCCATGTGGCTTCTTTTTTTTTTCCAGTTGTGAGAGATTTCTTTGTTTGTACATGGGTACCTCATCAGGACTTGTTGAGACCCATCATGCATTCTTGTTTTTTAGGGTTTTTAGCTATTACTAGATCATTTTGTCTCATCACACACGATGTTGACGCTTGTCATGATCTAATCCCTTTATCATTTAGGGTTGCTCTTATAAAGCACTCACCCTCATTGTACTAACTCAATCTCCTTGAAGGCTCTTGAGGTTCATTATATAAGTTTTTCTTGTTGATGATATAGCAAATTATTGTTTGCATCTCTCTTGCATGGAAGGTGCTTTTGTTCCTTATTTGATCTTGTGTCTCGTGTTTATTCACAATTCTAACATTTTTCTTATTGTAGATCTATGTCTCTTCAGCACTTACATGCCTCTCAAAACTAACTCTATGTTCCTATTTTAGTCTTTGATCATTTGTGTTTACAGTTTCATTGTAGCTAATCCTTGCACTAGATTTTGGGTCAATACATGTTCTGTAGATTCTAACATTTACCAGCTTCTCTTTCCAGCTAATATTAATTGTTCATGCTTCCTTTTTAGACACAATATGTCTTTCCAAGGATGACATGTAAGACATGATCGCCATGATTTGAACCAAGAATACCAAGTTGTTTTTTAAGCCTCATATTTATGTGAAAAAATTAAAAGAAACAAGTCAGCAAAGGAATGAAAGGCAACAGAAATTCCAACAAAAAAGAAACCACTCGCATCTAACATTTTTTAGATGAGATCATCATCAATATAAAAAGCTGAGTCCTAGTGACCCTGATTTACTACAAGGGTACTCTCAACATCTTCAGTAGTGTGCACTAGTGTATAAACGTGACCAATACTCATTTTACATAGGTCCATCATTACGAAGCTCAATAAATCAGGTATCTGCAAAACCTTGAGACACTGAAAGCAAGGTCCCTTAAAACTATACTGAGAGCAAGAATGCACTACAGATGACCATATTTAATTTGACTTACAAAAAATAAGATATTAGTTTTACCAGCAGTTGTACAGAATCATGCAACAGAAATTACAATAATCAAAAAACTAGCAAGCTTGCAACCTTCAGCCTCCAAAAAAATCCCTTAGAAGTATATCCAAGACCTTGCAACATAAAGCAGCAGTAAACCATAAAACTATTAGCTTTCTGATGACACTTTCGTAGATACATACTAACTCAAGATTATATTTCTGAATAAAGATAAGCATAAGCATTTCACTGAAACTCTGGAAAGAGTACCCAAGCAGTACAGACGTACATATTAATTTATTTTTAAATACAAAAATAAGAACACTAAATTTATCAGCAGTTGTATAGAATTAAAAGCATGCTACCAGAAAATACAATACTCAAAAATATACAAGCTTGCTTCTAGCAAGTTGAATCAATATGAAGCAGGAGCCACTCTAGTTGATGCAAACTTGTTTAAAGAGAAAACCATTAGTAACATACCACCGAAAATCCATTTCGATTTAGCTCATCCAGTGTTTGTCGCAAATTCTGCACATGTTAGGAAACAGCTCACATTCATTTCTATCCTGAGTGACCAGTTAATTTCAATTTGCATCAAGATGTTTTAAATTGCTTATTTTGTATCTCATTTCCAGAAGGAAAAGCAGAGCTATGATAAAGTCAGATGAATAACTACAGTTTCCTAGTCAATCCAAGGATAAGCAAGGAGGAAGTTTAGAAAGCACACCAAGTAATTATTCATAAAGTTTGAGTACATCTATTGATAGTCTTAATAAAGAAAATTTGGTTGACACTTGATTGATCTTAACAATCAGTCACACGCACTAAAGCTGCCTTTGGAAGCACATGGCAAGGTAGAGACATAAACTGTCTGTATTAAAAGCCTCACCGCTCTCATTCATGAGTAACTGCCCCCGCCCAGGCCTTAGGGACTATTAGATTCCTATCTTATTCAATGAAGTCCAATAACCAATTCATTTTTTGTAGATTTTCACTCTAAATTGATGAAAGCATTCTTTACTCATGTCTAGATATTTCACAGCATGCATACAATTATGTTAGACCTAATTGATAATCAGAAGATTATAAGTTCACATGTAATAAGCATTTCATACATAAGATTTGTCCAAATTCCATATAATATTAGACAGCGTACTTAGTCCAGAGATAATTTTGCACAATAAAAAATAGCATTTTGCATATTCACATTAACCCATCCATTTAAGTTTTTCCACTTTTACTTGCATTCTTTTCAAGAATAAAAAAGGATAAATAACATCTGATTGGCACACTAACATGCGTGCAATTTAAGGCACACCTCTAAAATATTTTTAGAAAGGTTTTCAGAACGGTACTTGGACATGCAAAAACCCACTCACAAAGACACCTCCACAGCAGCATACTAGTCTAGTTGACACTGCTTCTAGTACTTAATCTACAGTCTTATTTGTATACACATGTAAGATCTGATCAATAAATATAAGAGAAATTTGATTACTTCTGGAGCATTGCTAAGCAGATTTTTCCTGTTTGCAAACTTGCATACAGGAACACAATCAATTGATAATATACACACACATAGTTCAACTGAATCCTGGCATATGCTTGAAATTAAATCAACTAAAGTTCAAAGCAAAGTAGTATACCTCAGAATTTAAGATACATGAATAACAGAGGTAGAAATTGTTGTTGCTTTTAAGATGCAGGAGGGTCACTACATTTAAATTTATATTTATGACAACAAGATGTGTTTAGCCCCCTTTTATGGTGCTTATTTTGAAAACAACCATTTCTGAAGGATACCCAAATGACTGTTGAATCCCACCATGTTACCAATGTTCTCATCAACTGCATTTTCCTCCAATACCCTCACTCCTACTATCACTTTGCCTCAAATCAGTGTAACGAGACTCGCCTGGACTCACCAAAACTCAGCGAGTCCGAGGCGAGTCAAGCTTGCCGAGGCTGAGGAGCTCGAACTCTAACCCAGCTAAGTTTCTGGGCAGACTCACCGAGTCTGGGCAAGTCCTGATGCGTGGTCTCTGCCGCACGGTTGGGCGTGAAAAGGCCATTAAAACATAAAATAAATGTTTTAACTTGCTTTCTTTTGGTTATGTTTTCTCCTCTACCCTAAAAGCAATATCATTTCAGTTTGAAGGCAAAGCAGAAGGAAGAGAGTTGTGAGCAAATTTAGAGTGCATTGTACAGCAACCAGCAAGGAGGTAAAGCAAAAATCCATTGTTGAATTGCATTTGGGCAGCTTCATAGATACATTTGGTGCATCAAGAGGTGTCTACCAACGATTGGAAGGAGTTCTCTATTGATTTCAGGTTTGATTTATAAGCTTCAATTTTGAAGGTTTTTTTGTGTTTTTTTAAACCAAAAATTGCATTTTTCTCTACATTTCATTTATTTTTTCTAGTTTATTTTACTAGATCAAAGAAGTCAAAGAACCCTAGGTGTGTTTGACTTTTTTTTAACAAACCCTAGGTGGTTTTTGTAAAAAAATCTAATTTTATTGTTGCAAACTGCAAACTGCAAACCCTAGATTTTTTTGTATTAGTTTAATATTTATAAATCACAATTCACAAATGTTAATTTTTTTGTATTTATATGTTATTGCAATTTGCAGCAACCTTGAGATTTTCAAATCATTTTTATCACCATGTCTAAAACCCCAATTAGAAAGGACCCATGTTGGAAACATGCTGAAATTTTCCCTAGGCAAAGGAAAGGATAAGTATAATGTTCTTATTGCAAAACAATTTATCATGGAAGAGGCATTAATAGATTGAAATACCATCTTGCACATATATGAGCCAATGATGCTATGCCATGCCCACAAGTGCCTATTGAGGTTATTCATGAGGTGCAAGTGCAACTAGAAATATTTGAGGTACAAAAAGAAGTAAAAAAGAGGCAACGAGAGGAGATGGCAAGCATTGGTAGTAGTGGAGAGTCTTCTTCCATCCCTCCATTTCGTCCTTCTTCAGGTGTTGGTCCTGTAGTGCTAATGTTGGTGGTGTTGCTGGTGTTGGTGTTGGTGCTAATGCTAGTGCCAGTGCCAGTGCCAATGTTAGCATTGGGCCTAGAATTTGTAAATCTAGGATGGATTCATATATTTTGCCACACACTACTCCAAGTTCCCAACCGTCTCTTGAGGGCATGGGTTGGAACAAGGACATACATCATGCAACTAGATGTGCAAATGGAGACTTTTGGTACTATTGCACCATTCCATTCCATGCAACCAAGTAATTCTTTTTTATTTAATTGTTTAAGAATTTATAGCTTGATTCTTTGTCTCTTGAAAATTTATATTTAGAGGTATGTCGAATTCAAATTTAAAGTTAAACTCTCCATTTTACAATACTTATTTTATTTAATTATTTGTGACATGTGTTAGGTCTCCTTATTGGCAAAATATGATTGATGCCATTACTGTTTGTGGGGCGGGGTTCAAAGCCCCTAGTGAAGACGACATAAAGGACCCAATTTTGACACAAAAGGTGGTTGATGTAAAAGCCACAATAGAGGAGCAACAATTGATATGGACAAGGAAGGGTTGCACCATCATGACTGATGGTTGGACTGATAGAAGAAATTGGACATTGCTGAATTTTCTTGTTTCTTCCTCAGGTGATTGTACTTCCTACAATGCATTTATTTAGTGATTAATAATTTTAATTTATGCTTTATTGAATCATTGATTTTGTTTCTTTTTCAGGTGGCACTGTATTCATCAAATCAATTGATGCTTCAGGACATGCCAAAAGTGCCACATTCCTTTGTGAAGCTATAGAGGAAGTCCTAGCTGAGATGGGTGAGGAGAATGTGCTGCAAGTGGTGATGGATAATGCAGCAAATTATGTTGCTGCAGGTGGACTATTGATGGAGAGGCACCAATCATTGTTTTGGACTCCATGTGTTGCCCATTGCCTTGATCTCCTATTGGAGGATTTTGGCAAGCTTCCATGGCTCAAAACACATGTGGAGTCGGCCAAAAACATTTGTAAATTCGTCTACAATCATAAATGGGTCCTCAACCTAATGAGGCCATACACGAGGCAAAAGGAGTTGTCTCGTCCTAGCATAACCCAATTTGCAACAAATTTCATCACATTACAATCCTTGCTTCAATCAAAGGGAGCTTTGAGGAGTATGTTTGTTAGTGAGGAATGGACTTCCTCATTCTATGCTAAGACCACTGCAAGGATTGATGTGGCAAATTGCATGTTTGATGAGCCAAGATTTTGGGTACTTGCTGCCAAGAATGTAAAGGTAAATGAAAATCTAATTCTACATTGTGTTTTAAATTTTATTCATATTTTTCTTTTATTTTCTTATTTTTGTTGACTCTTACTTATGCTAATGTTTCATAATAATTGTAGTTCACAGAGCCTTTAATGGTTTTATTACGAGTTGTTGATGGGGAGAAGCCCGCAATGGGCTACATGTATGAGAGGATGGATAGGGCCAAGGAGGTCATTAGATCCATCTATGTGAGAGTTAAGAGTAAGTATCATTCCATTTGGGAGACAATTAGATAGGCGATGGCACCTCCAGCTTCACAAGCCCCTATACACAGCCACTTATTACCTCAATTCCAGTTTTAATTTTGATATTTGTTTGGAACTTTTGATGCCATCATTTGTATACATTTGACAATATTTATAATTTTATATATCTAAGTGTGTTATTAATATTTTCTTCAGCTATAATTTGCATTTAAATTTATACTTATGCGATTGATGTATACTTGTGTATGTGATCAAATTAGCTTCTATTTTATGATGTTATTGTCTCTTTAAAGTTTATTTAATAAATGGTGGATGAAACAAGTTTTAAATTCTTAAAAAATCTCTAAATTTCTTGGGTTTTTCAATTTGTCGAGTCTTTGCTAGGTTACTGCCAAGTTTTTGCACCAAGTCCAAGTCCAAGTCCAAAATCAGCTTGTCGAGTTTGAGGCGAATTCGAGTCTTGTAACTATGCCTCAAATGTCTTTGTCCATATGGAGGTACAATATCCCTCTCCTAGTTTGCCCTAGAATTTGCCTATTGATCACAAATTGCAGCAAATTAGAGTTAGGGTTCATCTTACCAAATAAATATCTCTTTAATAATGCAATCCTAGGTTTGAATCCTACAATCACCAAATGAACAATATATGCAAATATATATATATACTTAATAGAGTTAGGTAATTACATCACATCATAGATTATCATTAATGCAAGCAAGCTAGGATTTGGGAGAAGGGACATGATGGGTCCACCCAAAGCCATTTTTACACCAAGCCTAAGAAGGGTGTATACCACAACCCTCTCCCTTGGCAGCTTGTACCTACTTTCCCCATCAATGTCTCAACCCCTTAAAGACACTTGCCATCTCGTGGAATTGGATGGGGGTCGTAAGCAGGTAACTTGGCTCTCTATGTAAGTGCCCTTTGGTTGGCTACTTACTAGCCTCGTTTACCCCTTTTGCTTACACCCCAAGCCCTTCCTACAAGGTGGGTTCCAATGAGTCAAGCATATCTTCTATTCTATCATAATCTAAATCATACATTAAATATTCTTTTATTATCCATGGCAATATTTATACAGATGTAAAATAATGAATGGCAAAAAATACCCCTGAATATATATATTGACAACCTACTGTGGCAGACTAGATGAGTTCCTTGTGATCACTGGTCTGATCCCACTTTTCACCGATCTGTTCTTAATATTTAGAGGTTATCAGTGTAAATCAAGCACATAAGGATATAGCATTCCTATTCTGATTAAAGAAACATAACAACTTATAAGGCTCAATAATTGCTACAAGCATCATTCTTGCACAATCGTATAATATATATATATATATATTAAATGCCTATGTATTCCAATGCATACTAATCCCTAATTATATCATTTGCTGCTACTTATCTGAATGCAGACTTTATTCTTGATTGCTTTCATCTGTTCCAATATGCAGAAATATATTCCAGATATCTCCTTTTATTTTCCATTCCATGATCCCCCTTTGCAAATGATGTGGCTTTCCATATATATATTCCCATCATATGCCTGAATGGAGACGACTCCTCGTGAACTGTCATATCACAAAGGGACGCGACTTTTGTAAACTAACATTCCTTAACATAAGTGTCGACCTTGCATTTAAATTCCCTTTTAAACATTTGTGCCCTTTCACTTGGTTGAATGCATATGTTTATATTACTCCTTTAAATTGTTGCTACGATATGATATTTTTATTTATGAGTTCGCTGCTTTAAATTACTTTGAGTCGGCCCTGCCCTAATATCAATTAGGGCCATTATATTGTTTTATCCTTGGTCGGCCACCTTATTTCATTACTGATGGGTTTTAACTGGTCAGTTCTCACAGGAAAAGTTATTAATATATGTTAGTGCTGTGATTTTGGGTTCTGATCTTCAGGAATTAAATTGGGACATCACAAGAGGAAGGGATGCAGGTCTAAATTCATTCTATCAACATTTCCGGTCATCTTCCAAAGTAGTTTTTGGCTTAAACCCTACCAATCAACTGCATTTTCCTGCACCAGCCTCACTCCTCACACTATCACTTCATCCCATATGTCTTTGTCTGTATGAAGGAAAGGATGCAGATATAAATTCTTTCTATCAACATTTCCAGTCATCTTTCCAAAGTAGGCTCTAGCTTGAATGCCACCTATCAATTTAACTGCTTTTGTCATCTTTTGTTGACGTTGCTTTCTCCATCTTAATCCATTAATATATTCCCACTCCCTCCACCTCCTATTAATCATCATCTTCCTCACTTCCCTCGGGTGAATCTCTCTTTTCACTAAGTAATGTGTTTTTATTTTCTGAGTTTTAGTTGACCTATATTACAGTTAGCATTTGAATCATCATCTGTACAAAGTTTTCTAATTAATTCTACTTTTCCTTCTCCATTTGTGCTTTCTTTTGACTCAGACTTCCCAGCCTAAATTTGGACAACTATAAACCTAACCACATCAGAAGGCTCAAAGGTGATGTTCTTATCTCTACACATCAACTGGTTAGTTTCCATATTGTAACCTGCCCACTGCTAAGAAATTGTTGGCACTATTAAGATGCAGAAGAGTCACTCCCTACAACTTAAGTTTTTATTTATGACGAAAAGATGTGTTTGGCCCCTTTTTATGGGATTATTTCTGAAAATAGCTGTCAGGTCCACATGTTGCCAGTGTTCTCATCAACTACATTTTCTAAGAAATTCTTGCCACTTTTAAGATGAAGAAAGATCACTTTCTTCAATTTAAATTTTTATTTATGACAAAAAGATGTGTTTGGCCCCTTTTTATGGGATTATTGCTGAAAACAGTCTGTCAGTTCCACATGTTACCAGAGTTCTCATCAACTATATTATCCTCTGCCATCCTCTCCTCCCACAATCACTGCCTCAAAGGTCCTTCCATGTGTGGTAGAAGGGATGCCTAGACATTCAGGTCTAACTCAATTCTATCAACATATCCGATCGTCATCGTCATCATCTGTACAGAATTTTCTAATTAATTTTACTTTTCCTTCTCAGTTTATACTTTCTTTTGCCTTATACTTCCCAGCATAAATTTAGAACAATGAACTTAACTAAACCAGAAAACTCAAAGGTAGCATTCTTATCTCTACACATCATCTGGTTGGTTTCCATATTATGAAATGGCCACTGCTAAGAAATTGTTGCCACTTTTAAGATGCAGAAGGGTCACTTGCTACAATTTAAAAAATAGATTATGACAAAATGATGTATTTGACCCCTTTTTATGGCGTTATTGTTGAAAACAACTATCAGTTCCACATGTTACGAGTGTTCTCATCAACTACATTTTCCTGTGCCATCCGCTCCTCCCACAATCACTGCCCCAAAGGTCCTTCCATGTGTAGGGGAAGGGATGTCTAAATATTCAAGTCTAACTCCATTCTATCAACATACCCAATCATCTTTTCAAAGTATACACTGGCTTGAACCCTACCCATCAACTTAGCTACTTTTGCCATCTTCTCTGTTGATGTTGCTTTCTCCATCTTAGTCCCTTAATATATTCTAACTGCCTCAACCTCCACCTGCAAGTGCAAAACCTAAAAGCATGAAAGCCTTTCACATTACAAATAATGTCACAAAGCATAAAGGGGAATAAAATCTGTCATATGGTGTATCTCCAACAACCACTCTTATTCCCCACTTTTCATCAAGGTAAGCTTCTTAAGCCTTCATGCCAATGATATCCAACCACTCTTGGTCCCTTGGTAAAGTGCAAAAATTTCAAGCCACTAGTAGGATCCCATTAGCAACAACCTATATACCTAACAGAAAGCTCCAAAATTTTATGACTTCCTGGGAGAAAAAAAGACATGAAGAATGGTAGATGTTTCCTGCTGATAGAATTTTATCCAACATAGGTAACCCTTCCGGCATGATATAGGTTGAAGCTACTCCAAACCTAGGTTATTTTGTTTTTAGACTTTGCCATTGTTGAAAGCCAAAAGGCATCCCCTATGGTTTAATAATCGTCCATTTCTTATTATGCCAATTTGGAGAGTCAACTCAACTATTAAAAAACTCGTCCTTTTTGTCAATTACTACTAATCCAATGTCTTTTATCAAAA
This sequence comes from Sequoiadendron giganteum, assembly GCA_007115665.2. Classification (NCBI taxonomy): domain Eukaryota; kingdom Viridiplantae; phylum Streptophyta; class Pinopsida; order Cupressales; family Cupressaceae; genus Sequoiadendron; species Sequoiadendron giganteum. The sequence goes on along the minus strand of VCHN02000014.1, from coordinate 73,502,828 downwards.
TGTCTATACAAAGAATATTACCTTCACAGAATGTTGAATTCGTTCCAGAATTAGAGCTTAATCATCAGCAAAATCATAAATGAACATTACATAATCTGTTACTGCCAAGGAATGAGATTTCTTTTGATTTGGCTATGCACTCTTACTATATTAACAAGAAATGAGAATAGAAAATAGCCTTGCCAAATAGATATTTATAACGGAATAGGCTCTAAAAGAACTCCTTTCACTTTTCAATTTTCAAGAAGAAAGTCATTTGACCAGACTCATGAGCCACTCAAGGCCCTCATGTAGAATAATGAGATTATCAACAAGAAATATACTTTTTAAAACCCCAATATGCTCCTTTATTGTAATGTCCCCTCTTTTAATCCCCTTTCGTAGGTCAGCCAAAGAGGAAGCAAGTAGTGAGTCGACCCTCTTGAAGGGAATAAAATTTAAGTCTTGGTCTACTAGAATTAGTGGGGCACCTATGAGACTTAAGAGGTCGGCCTTGAAAAGGAAAAAAAATAAGAAATTAATAACAATTTTGCCTAAGTCAGCCAGCATAGAGGAGGGAAACATGTATAAATACAAGATCTTGTGGAGCATTTCATCATCATATTCGAAGTTGTTCTTCTACTACTTTGGTCTGTACTTTTGAGCAACATATGCTATAGGACGAAAACCCTATTGCATAAAGGAGAAGTTGGACGAAACCCTAGCTTCTTCAAGGGCGAACTTCATGACGGAGGTTCCTATGTGCTTCAATGGACATAATTGCTAGTTCATGTCAGTTTTGCATCAGCATTTAGATTTCTAATTTGAAGGGCAACTTGTGCAATTTGGAGGTTCTAATTCAGATTTCTAGGGTGGCAAAGCCCTAATTTCAATCTAGCAGGCCAATAGACCCTTGGTAAGGTTATTTCAGTTGTTCCTTCATCATTTAGTTGCATTTTTGTAGCTGGAGCAGCTTCGCCCAGCTAGGGTTAGTTGCATCTACATTATTGGGGTTTCTTCATGTTGTGGCACATGTTTGAAGCCCACTTTACTTAGTAATTTGCATTCATATTTTGTAGCAGCAGACTGAAGGTTTATATCAGACATTTGTTGACTCATATTGAAGGATCTAATCATGCTATGTTGGTGATTTAATGCTACTGTTATCTGCTACAAGTTTTTCTATCTTTTGGTTGCATTATGTATTGTTGTTCATGCATTATAAAACTCAGAAAATTACATCAGCGCACTAGGGTTTAAGCAGAAATTAAAATTAGAAGTTAGGGCATCAATCTTGCATTACAAAAATCAAAAAATTTGCAAAAATATTGTTTGGGATATTTCAGTGGTATCAGAGCCTTGATCCTGCCAGCCTGTGGATCCATTTGTGGAATGAATCCTTGGAGAAGAGACATGGGTTGGCAACCTAAGTTCTTGCCAAAGAAAGAGGAAACGAACCTGAAACAACAACTCCTCGAGAAATATTGTAGCAGCCTTAGGAATCTTGAAATGTTCAACAAAGCACGGCAAGATGATCCTGTTTGAAGGGCATTAGAAGATCAGCTACAATGAGATGAGTGCAAGCTAGCTGCCTACTGTCATTATGTGCAAGAACCTGTTGCTTATAAATGAAATGATTATTGATATTTATAATAGCGTGATTGCAAGAGGAGATGAAACCTCCTTATACAAAAACTTACAAGACGATGTTTCTAAAAAAAACCATCGTTAACTAAAGCAAAAAGCAGAAATTACTAAAAACTAAGTAAGATAACTAAAAGTAAATAGACGACTAACTAAAGCTAAGATGACCATTAATATTACATTTAATGGTCATCCTACAAACATAAACTAAGTCTACCCATGATCTTCTGGAAACATATCATCGGTGACTGATAACTGGAGAAGCATAACCGCCTTGTGATTACTGGTCCTTTCTCACAAAACAATCAAATCTAGACACCAGCACTCAAAAACTGTGAGCTTCCTCTGCTTCCAAGTATTATAACTTTTCTCAATCAAGCTCTGTGTACTTTCCAACATATCATCGGTGACTGATAACTAGAGAAGCATAACCGCCTTGTGATTACTGGTCCTTTCTCGCAAAAAAATCAAATCTAGACACCAGCACTCGAAAACTGTGAGCTTCCTCTGCTTCTAGGTATTATAACTTTTCTCAATCAACCTCTGCGTACTTTCCAACATGATGTTGGACAAAGCAGCCATCCCTCCCATTTTCCAATGCATGAAAAACAAGGTAACTCTATAATCAGCTGGCAGAAACTTTGGACAATCAATCGGCACAACTTTCGTCTAAGAAAGAGGCTCAAAAATTGTAAGATTTTTCATAAAAACCTTCGAAAACTCTGAAAAGTAAGATTTTTTCATAAAAAGTCCTCCAAAAACTGCAAAAAATTTATTGAAAATTTTTCAAAAACTCTTTTAGTAAGTTTTTCAAAAAATTTTGAAAAACTCTTTGCAAGAATTTTTTAATTTTTATTTTTCCCAAAAAAAAATTGTCAAAAACTGGCTCAAAAAGTAAACCCTTCAGGCTGCCATGAAATTTGGAAAATCAGGAACTTATGATCTAAAAACCCCAGTTGAAATACAGAATAGAGGATTTTGCACAAATCTGTCACAAAACACTAGCACCTAGAAATCTGAAAAGAAAAAACTTTGAATCTACCACAGCAAAAAATTTCAAAAAAGGACACCTTCAGAAAATCTGATAACATCCATCCAAAAAGACCCACGATTTTTTGAAAAAATAGCCCAGAAATAATTATGGAAATGCCGAAAAAATAGGCATAGATCCACACAAAGGCTACAACACCCACGAACTCATAAATTTGTCACACAGCAAATCGTCAAAACACTAAGTTGTAGGTCGCGCAAGCAGAAAAAACAGCATAGAAGACATGCAAAATAGCCTCCAAAAGAGACAACCTCGAACACGACAGACACCCAATAGCCAGAAAACGCGCACACAATTGAGGAAAAACTCTTCTGAAGACTCACCAAAAACCGCGATTTAGGGTCATGTGCAGAAAAAACGACAACTGAACCTAGAAAAGCGTCCACGATATGCTCACCCGCGTGAGAAAACTAGCACTAAAATCCACGAAAAAAAATTTTAAAAAAAACTTGAATCTTCAACACGAAAGAAACCCTCGATTTAAAAAATCGGCTCTCAAAAGTTCTTTAAAATTTCTTCAATTTTTATTTTTTTTAAATAGGCTAAAAAAACATCTAAGAAATTTCTAAAAATTCTTTAGGCAAACAACAAATTTTTTAATAAAAATTCCCTAGAAGGGACCAAACCTAAGCTCTGATACCATGAAATGTTATTGATATTCATAATTGCGTGATTACAAGAGGAGATGAAAACTCCTTATAAAGACACTTGCAAGACAATGTTTCTAAAAAGAAACCATCGTTAACTAAAACTAACTAGAGCAGAAAGCAGAAATTACTAAAAACTAGCTAAGATAACTAAAAGTAAACAAACAACTAACTAAAGCTAAGATGACCATTAATATTATATTTAATACTTTAATAATAAGTCCATTGTCACCTATGATGAGTACTTGAAAACATTCACAAAAGATAGAAGGAAAGAAAAGGAAAGATTGATGAAGAAAAAATTGGAATTACAAGGAGACATTGAGATAGAAATCAAGACACATGAAGAACCAACCATGGAGCAAGAGCAAGAAAATGAGGCCCAACAAAAAGAAGAGGCTTTCCACCTTGAAAAAGATGGTATGAAAGTATTCAAGCCTTATGTCGATAATCAGAAATGTTTGGAAAAATTTGATGATAAGGGTTATTCTACCGTGAGAAAGGGTGAATCAGCAGTCATTAATCAGCGCATAGATAAACAAGGGTTTGAAGGAAAGCGTGTTGAAGTGGTTCAAGTATTGCCCTCCTTTGATCAGCTACATAGAGATATAGATGTGGGTTATGAGAGGGATGATACAACTTTTGGGGCAGCCAATGAGGACAAGCAAGAGTCTGCACCTGCTGATGGAGAACACATAAGTCTTCATGGCGACCACGAGGATGAAGGAAAGGGTATTTCGGAATTTGCCAAACTAGTATTGATTGATCAACTATGTGGAGGTATGAATGCTACTAAGGAACCAATTTGTGTTTTGGGTAACTTGGACAATGATGATGATCATGCATATGAAAGCTCCATAGAGGTTGATCAAGAAACATTTGAGTTACTTTGCTCCAAGATTAACGAATTCGTTGATCGGTTAATTTGTAATCCGGAGAAGGAAATTTCTAATGTGCACATGATAGGTCTAGGAGAGCTGATGGAGTTTGAGGAAGACACTGCACTTGAGCATGAGGTAAGGATTGATTTTCTGATGTATGACAACTGTCTTTTATCTTCACATTATCATGCTATGACAGCCAAGAGGATCAGCCTTAAGGCTTGTGATTTTCATGGAGAAACTCATGTGGGACCAGCTCTTGGCAATGGACAACTAACAAAGGATGAATAATTGATTGAGTCCCTTGAAGAAGCTACAAATAGTTGGGAAGTTGCTGCTCTGATTGCTACCAGCAACATAGGAGGGGCTGATGTGTTCTTCTATGCTCCTATGAGAGGCATCCTAGACATCCAACAAGCATTTATCGAAGCTGGAGAGTCGGTGGGTCTTGATGGCTCTATGGAGTACATCCATCTTTTCGATTTTGATACATATGGTAGGGTGATGCTATGGGATCCAACTGGTGGCATGCTGTCATTGCTTGAGGACAAGCAATTTCGAGAAGGGAGGATTGTAAATTTGTAATGTCCCCTCTTTTAATCCCTTTTCCTTAGTCGGCTCATGTTAAGGAAAATCAGGTTGGGCTTGTGAAGAAAAACAACAAAACATTTATATTTCTTCCTAGGTCGGCCTTGAGATGGAAAAAAAATAAGAAATTAATAGAAATTTTGCCTAGGACGGCCAACATAGAGAAGAAGGAAGGAAACATGTATAAATACAAGATCATGATTTTGAAATTGTTCTCCTACTTTAGTCTGCACTTTTGAGCAGCATATGTTGTAGGACGAAAACCCTATTGCATTAAGGAGAAGTTGGAAGAAACCCTAGCTTCTTCAAGGGCAAACTTCATGACGGAGGTTCTTATGTGCTTCAATAGAGATAATTGCTAGTTCATGTCAGTTTTGCATCCGCATTTAGATTTCTGATTTGAAGGGTGAGCTGTGCAAGTTGGAGGTTCTAGTTCGGATTTCTAGGGTGGAAAAGCCCTAACATCAATCCAGCAAGCTAGCGCACCCTTTCAGTTGTTTCTTCATCATTTAGTTGCATTTTTGTAGATGGAGCAGCTTCTCCCAGCTAGGGTTAATTGCATCTGCATTATTGGGGTTTTTTCATGTTGTGTCGCATGTTTGAAGCCCACTTTACTTTGTAATTTGCATTCATATTTTGTAGCAGCAGACCGAGGGTTTATATCAGACATTTGTTGACTCATATGGAAGGATCTAATCATGCTATGTTGGTGATTTAATGTTACCATTATCTGCTATGAGTCTTTCTATCTTTTGGTTGCATTATGTGTTGCTGTTCATGCATTATAAAACTCAGAAAATTACATCAGCGTTCTAGGGTTTAAGCAGAAATTAAAAATCAGAAATTAGTGCATCATTTTTGCATTACAAAAAATCAGAAAATTGCACAAATATTTTTTGAGATATTTCATTTTCAACAATCCAGGAAAATGGCAACTGAATTCTTCTGACCAATATTTTTTGCTAGAACTGGTAGGAGGATGGAACTCCTTAGCTTTTTAGTGGAAGTTCATAGCTTGAGAGCCAATTATAGAAAGGGCCAATGGTCAAGCTTCCAATACTAACATGGGCATATGGTCAAGGCTTGTATTTCAAAGGTTAAGTTTCCAATTTTAATTTTCTTTCATCTCTTAATGTGCTTATGTCAACTGTTTGCATTCGACTTGCACCTTAACCCCGATTCTTCTTATCATACTCAATAAAATCAATGATATTAACCAATAGTCACCAACACCTAAAGTTGCGAAAAGTTGTGTTGAATGGAATCGCCCAATACAAGAATAAAATATTCCCAGTTCCAAACAGTATATTTATATCCAAAATTATAGAAAACATTACATTTTAAATACATACCATAACTGGGCAGCCTGCCCTTGGAACAGTGTTAGATCTGATGCCTCCCATAGGATTGAGCCCAGCATACTCAACAAGGATGCATGCATCAAATCCCACAGCCTCATAGAACTCTCCCACCTGATAACAAAAAGGAAGCAACCATCCATACCATTAGCTTCTGAAAGCTGCAACTATAAAGCGTGGGGCAAAAGATTTTTGGGAGCAAAATGATTAAATAGCCACTCAAACAATTCTAAGTGTAAGGCAGAAGAATACAAACATTTTGAAAGCAGATCCCGCATCTTAAAGTGATAAGCATCAAAACTTGTTAATAATTTGATAAAACTATGGATTAAATGGTAATATATTTATATACCCCATAATTCAAAACTAAAGTAAAAATTGGGCTAATGCCCATTTTATTCATCCAATATGCATCTCCAATCTGGCTACTATTTAAATTGCACCTTCTCCTACAATTCAGACGACAACCATCCCCAGGACCCTAGCTACAATCCCCTAGTGATGATAGAATGTTATCACCTATTATGGTCTATGTATCTGAGGTAAACTAGAAACATTCTGTTTGAAGATTAGAAAGGTATTTAGGGTCATACCAAGAAGATGTTACTGATCTGAGCCGTTCCATTTAGAAAACTGTATCAAAGATGGGTTCCAAATTTGTTGCAAATCCAAAGGAATGTGATATATGGCTGCCATGTTCCATAAACATATGGTGCATACACATGCCCCAGATGACTATGTATTGAGCACATCCTTCAACAATGGAGTAGCTCCACTTGATTATTTAAGGCATCATATATAGAAAGATTAGTGGAATATTAGATGATACAGATATGCAATCAACTCACTATAGGTTGCAGCACCAGTGCTCATGTAAAGTGAATATATTGAAAAGGTGATCATGATTTTCAACCAACAAGTGGGCAAGTTGAGGGACACTGTGCATAACTTCCTCTCTCAAATTGGCAGGTGATTATTAATATATGCACTTATGGTGGCCTTGTTCTTGAATTTCAGAAAACCACCTTTCTGAAAAACTAACTAATACCAAAACACTGAGGACCTTAACTAAGGAGAATGAACATAAAATTAGTAACCTTAGACAAGTTGGGAATGAGAACCATATAATGTGTATGCAAGCAACCATGTGAAAGGAGCACTGTTATATGAAACCACACAACTGGAGTCCATGGAGACTGAAGCTCCAATTTGTATCAAAGTCTGGCAGGACAACCCGCTTCATCATCTGTCACCACAAAAGAGCCAATACAGGATCCAATAATGTCTATGAGTGAATAATATAGTCTAATATTGCCTGACTGGACAATCCTTAAAGAAAGCATGAAACTCCTCAAACCTCCCCTAACAACCATGGCCAACCATCCTCCAAAGCTAGAGAGGAAATTGAAAATGCCTCTCAATCCCTGTAGTAGACTGGGAATTAGGGGAGCAAACTGACTCTCTACAACAGAAAATAGCTGACTCACCATGTCTTGTGCAAGAATTTGTGGATTAGGATACTTAGTGACGATCTCATAAGTCTCACAGACTTAACTCTGTCTGTGTCTGAAGTCTGAACCCCCTGATATACTACATAATGCTGTAATTCCATCTTGTGTCACCAACATTCCTAGGTCATGATAGCTAACTCAGAAGAAAATATATATTGTATCATTAAGTGAAGGAATAGAAACAACTTCAAAGAAACTTACACAGGGCTTACCAGAGTTCACGGATAACTAGATGCAAGAATAAAGAATGTTGCTTTTGGAATATGTATGACTACTAAAGGTAATTGCAAGTGTTACGGAATGTCTACAGGGCTGTGAAAATATATCAATAGACTATTCAAAGAATCTTAATTATTGGTGAACTTCATCTTCAACAAATTTGTATTCTGTAGATTTTTACCAAACTAAGAGCCAAAGGACCACTTCATAATTCAATGTGGAGTAAAATAAAAAAATTTACACATGCAATCTTACTCATTATTTTGTCCATTGAAAGTTCAAATACTGATCAGAAAGAAGGATATCAATCTGCAAATCAAATCATTCAGCAAAATTAAGTGATTCTAGATTGGTTGTCACGTGTAGGGTTTAATACAAACAAATGGTAAAGTATGTCAACAAACAACATGCTTATAATTTTAGTGAAAAAAGATGTGATATTATAGAACATTATTTAGAAAGTGACAGTCTTGAAAATCATGCAACAAGTAAAACTTATATGGCAATAACAGCAAATGGCCCTTTTAAGTTAATGCATGGGCAACAAGTTATTCGAACTGAATTTATTTTTTCTTGATTAAGAGATCCATTTCGCTATCTTAAAAATTAGCAAATAATTTGATGTATTTCCCATTTAGTAAAATTCAAAATGAATGAAGATAAAAATCAAAAACTTAAGTAGCTAAGAACTTCTTGGAAATTTAACCATAGATTCTTACAAATCCCTCCAATGTGATTTATACAGTGTATTATTTGTCTCTTTAAGGAATTGTACAAATATGAAGCATATTGTAAAACAACATACAGCCAAATAATATAAAGCATACCCGACAAAGAAGAACTTCTCTTGGAAACTTCAGCTTGAATTGAATTAGTTCTGAATTCAGTGATCCATCCTTCAAGCTAGTTATTGCAACAATGAAAAATCAAAAAATCAATACCATGGCAAGTGAGCACACACACAGTTATGAAACAAAGATTATTATGCTACTCATAAAAGAAAAAATTTCATTCTAAGACAATAATGTGCACCTTTGAGAGCATGCCTGGGCTTAAAATCAGATTAAAGTACTGATGATAAGAAGGATATATCCATCTTTATGATTAGTCTGGACTTGAATGTATTTCTTTCACCATTTCTATATTCATAAAGCTTATGGCATAGATTCCTAAAAATGAAAAGTTTTAATGCGAGTTCAAAGTAGTTGAAAACTTACAGGTGTCATAGACACATTAGCTACAGCCTATGAAAGCAATATAATATACATGCACAAGTGAGAATGCAATGATGCCTTTATGAATCATATCACAGTCACTTATCTTTGTTATCAGTTCTATATGAGATTGATGTTATGATTGCTTGCATTGTATGTTTTTCTTAAGGTAAACATACTGGAAAAAAATTGTGAAAGCTATTGAAGAAAACTTGAGATGTGTATCTCAAATGATACTTTAATGCATTAGTAAAGGTTGTAGACCCAAGGCAAGCAAATGGAAAACACTTAAGCCCAAAGCAGCCTAGAATAAAATCAGGGCAATGGGTAGGCTAAAAGAGATGAATTAGTGCAGATGGAAAAAAGGGCCTGTTTCAAGAACTAGGCTGAAATGAGAATACATGTGGCCCATAAGCTTAAAATGACGTTTTTTCAATTTATGTTCATTTTATGAGAGAGAGCACCCAAATATACTGTATACATGACAGTTATTTCACCTTACACAGACGAGCATAGTTTTATGCATAAGAGAAGGATTTGGATAACATGCAAGGAGGCAATTGACATGCCATAGTATTTTTAAATTTTAACAGTGAATTTCAAAATTATCATTTTAAGAAATAACTATTTATTTAAGGGGGTGGATTACCAAGGAAAATCCACTTACACAAATTCCTTGTAATAAAAAGGAAAAGGCATATCAGGCAAAATTAGATGGGTTCAGGATCAAATCTAAGTTTGGGGCTCATACTGATGTATAATAGCACCATAAGACTTCGATTCACATTTGACCAACCTATAACCTAGACTCCTACACAGCTGACCCTGGAACATATTAAGGCACTAGGTATCTGGCAACAAGGAGAACAGGTATTGGATGAAACAAAAGAAGACAGGACCGACAGGCATTAACGTTAACAAGGACATATGGGAAACAAGAAATGGAACCTAAACCAACAATCTAAAAGAAACATTCCAATCAAGGCAAGGAGCAAAGGAGAAAAAGGAATGGATCCATCCAGACTAGGACCAAATATATGGCTGAATTTAACAAAAGATATTGATCAACTTGCAAGATGGTAGATAGAATTAGATAGCTTCCTTGCCCCCCTACTGAGGGGTAAGTGAAAGTTGACTCCAAACAAGGGAAAGGAATCTAAAGGAAAGAGAGAACCAAGCAAAGGTAACGGGATAGAAATGAGAAAGCAAAGAGTTGTCATCCTCTAAGGCATGTAATGTGCAACAAAAGAGCTTGTGGGAAAAAGAGACAACATCAAATAGAAACACCTCCCATGATTGAACATCATTATTAGGAAGGTCACAAATAAGGAGAGGGGCATGTTGAGATGGGTGAAATCAAAGTACATCATAGATATACCTCATGCAAACCAAATAGCAACATCAAATAGAAGGCAACATAATTTTAGGAGATGAACACCAAGAAGTTGTACTCTCCAACTAGCAAGATGATAGTCGTCTTGGAGGAAGTTTACAAGACCTTTGGGCTACCACTCATCAAAAAGGGAGTGAGATCTGTGCCATAGAAATTGAATAAGAGAATAGAGACAGCAAACTCTAGCATGTGCAAACTTAGGACATGCCCCATATAAGGAGGTTGATAATTTCCCTACCACAAACTTGTGCCTTTCACAATAAAGGCACAAACATTTTCTTTTCTTGGATTATGGAAACTTGTAATTGAGACCAAAAAAGCCACCTATACAAGTAGGGAGAAGAGGTGCTCAGCTACTTATAAGTTTATATATGGGTTTATGAGAGAATTGTATCTTTCCAAGTCATCAATGGACTGCTCCCCATAAGAGAAAATTGTATCAAAGTGCAATTGAATCACAATGGAGTTGAGCAAATTTTGGTGTTCTTGTTCTTGCTAATACTATTGGATTTTTTTGCCACATCATTGGATCTCTATTATTCTACTTGCACAATATAGAAATGTCATTTCAAGAAGTGTTGGGTGAAATTTAGGCACCCATTAGACAAGAGGGTACCTAGGATTAATCTAGTGAAAATGCAAATAGTTGAGAAGGAATGGAGGCATCAGAGAGAGACATGCACTAGCTATGGAACTAGAGGTACCAATAAATAGACCAATACTATAGTGACAACAAATTAGCCAAGGGACCACAACAACCCTACCAACAAGCTAGTAAACCATTATGGCACACTTTCCCTACAAGCAAGGGAGATTGAACTTCAAAAAAAACAGCGTAAGTCTCAATTAATTGTGGGTCTCCATCATAACATAGCAAATACCAATAGTTGATCTCAATGATGCTTCTCCTATAGCTTGGAGAAGTTGCTCCACAAAGGAGCTTGATCAAACATAAAGGTCAAGGACCTAATTGATCTTCATCAAGGAGTTTCTCTCACTCCATCAATTGAGTCCCTCCTCGACTAGCACCTAACAGACTTTCATCAAGGGAAAGGAATTCATCCCAAAAAGGAGAATTCGTGAATTCAATCTAAAATTCAAGGGAATCTATACACAATAAGCATTTATCTAATATAAAGGCCTTTAGGCACTCTGTCAATAGATTGATGTAAACAAGAGTAACCAACAAACAAGAAATGAACTTGAGGTACTATCCTCTCAAAGGATCAAGAGGGAACTCCACAACTCAAAGGTCTTACAATTCACTATCACTCACACCTTTGCCATGAGAGTACCCAAAGACTATCAATGTGGACAAATGTATTAGCAAAGGTAATATGTTGAAAGGACAAGGCTAAGGAAGAATATCCATTAATAGTCAAAAGAACATCCCTATGGGTCCTAAAGCATCTAAGAAGGCCTCGGGAATTTTCACTCTAAGCATGAAACCAACTCATCAAGAAGTAAGGATCAACCCTAAGATGCCTCAAATCTAATATGTCGTGTTGGTTAAGGTTCCTAGCACCTTAGTCATTGGCATTAAGTAGGTCATGGATCAAAGATTTGATCTACATGTAGTTTCAAACCATCCACAAGTTGTGCCATTGATTTCTTTGTTTTCCCCTTGTACAAAGCCCCACTAAAAAGTTTTCCACACTTGCAAATTTCAACCTTAGCACAAGCAATGTGTTTCTCAAGAAATCACATAACATATGAGATTAAAAAGCTATACACCTATTTGATACACAAAAAAGAAGCATAATTAAAAAATACTAAGTTCAAGCAACCTAAAAAAATTAAAATAGTAAGGAAAAGTAAAAAAGTGTGATTGGTACTCAACAACAAAAAAGTTTACGAGGGTTTATACATAGCATGTTTAGTTAATATTTTTCCATTAAGTAGTCTAACAACATGAACTAAAAAATGTTCTCACCTTCCATTTTTTAAGTTCTCATCCAATCCCAACAAATTAGAATAAACCAGCCTATGGACCAAGTGCTTCGTAGAAGGCTTTTTGCATAACTGCATTTTCTGAAAGAAAAGAGTTTACCTGAGTAGTTGTGGTCAACAAAAGCAGACTAAATCCATATAACTTGATTGACATGCTGTAGGTAAGTAAAAGCTAGATATACTTGTTTCTTCATCATAAATTCCACATAGGTAATAAAATTTGAAGCAAAGAAGAATCCACGAACCTCCTGCCACCATATTAGATGTGCATACTCTCCTCCCCATAAAATTGACGATGAATTTTTTGTTCTCTTCCCTCCTGTGGCTTTGGAAGACTTTTTTACACCGACGCAAAGAGTTTTCAATCCATGCCTACTGCAATAACAATAATTTTGCAAAATCTAAATTCAATTTATCTTAAAGCAGTACTATTCTAAGATTGATGACCAGAGCAATGATATTCAAATGTCAACTAAGAAAATCTGCATTTTAAATATTTAAGCTTCTAACTGTATAACATTATTGCTTATCCACTATGAATACTTCAAAATCGAAATATAACATGTTTTATGAGAAAAAAAAATGATCACCACAATTCAAAGTATTGTTTTGTATTGAACCATATATTATTGCAGAACACCTAAATTTCATTGGCCTTAAAAGGGATTGTCAACCAGTTCATTTCTTACTGAGTTGGGTAATAAAGGAAAAGATGGTATTTTCCTTTATTGTGACAAGATTTTTCTTCTTTGTGAAAAAGATAGTGAATCCTTCAAAACAGGAAATATTTTACTTTAGAGTAGATAGTACATTTCATATACAAGATATTAAGTCTCATGCACATACTAGCTATTGAGAAGCACAACTTGAGCTCAGAAGATAAAGAAAGGGAACATTGAAGATCTCCTGGCATCACAAAAAAAAAAATTGAGCTAATCATGTTTAGGACAAGGCAATGAATGGGTCTTAGCTCCCTAAGCCTCACTCTAGGTGGGTTAGAATCAGATTCATTTTGGAGTTGAGGACCTTGCCCTTTTTCACAGTCAAGTTCATGGAATCAACCAATGTTACTATAGTTTTCTCTACCATCATAGATTCATCACCTATAATGTTAAAGTTCTAGGGTAAGTACCTAACCTCCTCCTAGGATAGTATAGCAAGGATCCCTCAACCATTGGCATTCTCCTATGAGCAGTATCAAATCCTATATCAACCCCTATGTGGTGATAGATGGCATAGTCAATTCTCTTGCCACAATTCTTGCTATAGACACATACATCGCTGATCGCCTATCCAAGTCTCTTGCTTTCATATTCATCTGCGCCATGCCTTGTTGAGAGATCCTTCCCTCGACAAGGCTATTTGTAGTTATACTTAATCATTATCTTTTTAGGTTTAACTTTGGTCAACCCCTCTTGTTACAATTACATTTATTTAGTGTTTAGTGTTAGTTATTTTACATAACACTTAGGGCACCCAAATTTTAAATGTACTTAACTGACATGGGAATTCAGTTCAACCATAGTGTAAGTTTACATGACTGTAAAGAAAATATTGCTTGACAGCCGTCAAATTTAAAGCTCGAATTGCAGTCCTCATACCTGTATCAGTACCCCACATCTTCAACTGCCAACTCTGGCTCAAACCCTTATATGTATATCAAAATTTAAATGCATCCAATGAATTCAAAGCCGGCTGAAATGTTCAAAGCCATCCATATAAACATTCAAATTATACTGTATTCAATATTTTAGTTGGTATTTCTAGGGATGTGTATTCGAGGTGACTTTCATGGGATACAATTAATTTCCACCATGTATTTTTAAGAAGTTGAAATCATCAGCTTTATGTCGAAAAATAATAAGTAAAACTTTAGTCTACGGGATTGTGGTCTAATGGCAAACGGAGTGAACTTATGTCAAGGTGGATACCCACAATCAGGTTTCCAGATTGGGCTAATCCAACCTACAGCCCAGGTGCACCTCAATGGTCATACAGTCAGTACTACACCTTAAAATGTCCCAAATGTCTTATCATGCAATAATCATTGCAAATTCTGAGCAGCAGGTTTTCACTTTAAATTTTCTGAGTAGTGGTCAATGTAGCGGGCATAGATAGAAGGCTGGATATTTGAAAATTTTAAGGTGAAAGGTTTGTTTATGCCACATTGACAACAACACAAAAAACCTAATGTTAAAACATGCTGCTCAGAATTTGCAAAGATTGTTGCATAATAAGACATTTTCTAAAAGGGAAAATTGCAATGGCGTTTGAACTTACTGGAAATAGTGCAGAGTCCTCTGCTGTTGGTGTTGGTGTTGGTGGAAGCAGGAGGACTGAAATTGGAATAAAAATTTCACTCCAGATATAACGAGAGATTGTCGGGTATTTGGCAGACTGATAGGCATTCTGCTTCTTGACAATGACCTCCACTTTGGTGAAGAGCCCCAGAAAAAGGATTTTGTCATCAGAACCGGCATTTTAATTTGAACTTCGGCTCTGCTCCTTCTTGCATAACCAGCACTACAGTGGATGTTGTGTCATGCGAAGCAAATTCTCTATATATAAACAATATATGGCGGTGTTGCACTGGCAGGACTTCGTATCATTCCCGCCAACGGTAGTGGTGGAATGTTACTGATATCATTGCTCGGGGATGTGCGCCCGCTCGTTTCTTATTCTTTGTTTTTTTCAAACGGTAGTGCGTAGACAAGATTGGAAGTTAAAGCTTTCAGGCCACCTAAAGATTATAAACTAGAGTTAAAATAAAAATAGATGCAATTCAATTGATATACTTAACTAGCATATCTATTTTAAAATTGATTGTCATTAATATTAATATTATTTGATTATGTAAAATATAATTTTAAATATTATTATAATAAAATAATAATAATAATTGTAATAATTTATTAATTAATTGGGTTTAGATTTGAATCAATTAAAATTATATTTAATTTTTCAATTATCAAATTACATTTATGTTAATAATTAATGTTAGGTGTACATTTATAATTATGGTATAAAATTATGAATTATAACAATAAATTTCATTTCATTTTTACAATCTTTGATGTGGATATGAATAATTTATTATGTTATATATTTATATGATTAAAATAAAATATATTTGTTTGTTATATACAAAAATAGTAAAACAAGTAAAGAAGAAAAGATAGTTGAATAGTTATTCAATGTTTATACAAATGATAATTACACTAGCATATATATATTTAATAATATATATAAAATACGTCGAGAGATATCCTTTTCAAGGCGCTTATTTTTTAATCAAATTTTCACAATTATTATATATAGGTGCCTGAGAAGGATATCTCTCTGTGTATTTATATCTCAAATATTAAGTTAAAATATATAGCAATCACCTAGATGCAATGAGTGCTAAGTGGACCATTCATTATCATGAGAGATGGGTTCTTGTGAACCACTACTCATGAATCATGGCTCAATGAGTTTGACTCTACATGGTTGAATCCTAATAGCAATATCATAATTTGACACACTGTGGAAGAAATCTCCTACTTATCAACATCTAATATCTCAAATAAATTATTTTTATATTTTATATTAAATTGTTATAATAATTAATATATTATAATATGATAGTGTAATATTTGTAATTTAATTTTAAGAAATATTCATACTTTAAAATTTAAATGTTAAGTTAAAATATATATTAATTTTGCTTAGGTCAAGAGATATATTTAATTTTAAAGGTTAAGAGATATAGTTAAGGTTAGGGTTAGGTCTGGAGATATAGTTAGGGTTAGGGTTAGAGTTAATATATAGTTAGGATTGGGGTTTTGGGTTAATATTAGGATGAGAGACAAAGTTTCCATCAAAATTAGGATTAGATTTATCATCAATATTAGTTTAGGATTAGGGTTTGGGTTAGCATGAGGATTAGGGTTATAATTAGGTTTAGGGTCAAGTTTAGGGTTAATGGATATAGTTAGGGTTGGGGTAATAATTATGGTTGAGGTTATCAAGATTAGGGTTATAGTTATGTTTTGGATCAAGTTTATGGTTAGGATTATGGTTAGGTTGGAGTTAAGAGATATAATTAGCCTTAGGTTTCAGGTTATGATTACGCCTAGAGATATAGTTAGGGTTAGAGTTAGGGTTAGAAATATAGTTAACATTATGATGAGGGTCAAGGTTTGTATCAAAATTAGGGTTAGGGTTAGCATTAGGATTAGGGTTACATTTAGGTTTGCAATCAAGTTTAGGGTTAATAGATATAGTTAGGGTTGGGGTAATAATTGGGGTTAACGTTATCAAGATTAGGGTTATAGTTTTATTCTCGATCAAGTTTAGGGTTAGGATTATGGTTAGGTTTGGGTTAAGAGATATAGTTAGATTTAGGGTTTAGGTTAGGATTAGGGCTAGAGATATAGTTAAGCTTATGGTTAGGGTTAAGAGATATAGTTAGGGTTAGAAATATGGTTAACATTAGGATGAGGGTTAGGGTTTCAATCAAAATTAGGGTTAGGGTTAGCATGAAGAATCTAGTTTAGGATTAGGTTAGGATTAGCATTAGGATTAGGGTTAAATTTAGGTTTAGAGTCAAGTTTAGGGTTAAGAGATATAGTTAGGGTTAGGGTAATAGTTGGGGTTAAGGTTATCAGGATTAGGGTTAGGTTTAGGGTTAAGAGATATGGTTAGGGTTAGGGTTAGGGTTAAGGTTAAGGTTAAGGCTAGATATATAGTTAGGATTAGGGTTAGGGTTGAGATTTAGTTAAGATTAGGGTTACGATTAGCATTAGGATGAGGCTTAGAGTTAGCATCAAAATTAGGATTAGGGATAGAATCAAGATTTGCTCAAAATTAGGGTTATAGTTAGGTTTAAGTTCATGGTTAAGGTTACGAATAAGGTTAGAATTAGGGGTTGCATAATTGTTATGGTCATGCTTAGGGTTAGGTTTTGAGTTAGAAATATCATTAGGTTTAGGGTCATTATATAGTTAGGTTTAGGATTAGAGATTTAGTTAAGAATAGGGTTAGGGTTAGGATTAAGAGACATAGTTACTATTAGGGTTAGGGTTAGCATCAAAATTAGGACTAGGGTTAACATGAAGAATAGTTTACGATTAGGGTTACATTAAGGTTTAGGGTTAAGAGATATAGTTACCTAAGGTTAGAGTAATAGTTGGGGTTAAGGTTATCAGGATTAGGGTTAGGGTTAGGGTTAAGAGATATGGTTAGGGTTAGGGTTAGGGTTAGGGTTAGGGTTAGGGTTAAGGTTAAGGTTAAGGTTAAGGTTAAGGCTAGATATATAGTTAGGATTAGGGGTAGGGTTGAGATTTAGTTAAAATATTAGAGCTATGGTTAGCATTAGGATGAGGCTTATAGTTAACATCAAAATTAGGATTAGGGATAGCATCAAGATTTGCTCAATATTAGGGTTACAGTTAGGTTTAAGGTCAAGGTTAGTGTTATGAATAAGGTTAGGGTTAGGGTTGCATAATTGTTATGGTCATGCTTAAGGATAGATTTTGAGTTAAAAATATTATTAGGTTTAGAGTCATTATATAGTTAGGTTTAGCTCGCCAAATAGGCTTTGGTAATACCAAGCCTATTTGGTGAGCGTCAAATTTGGCACTCTCCCAATGGCTTTACCATTTGGCGAGCGTCAAATGGCTTGAATTTTACAATGAGTGAACATGTGTGAGTTCTCTTTCTTTTTGCAATGAATTTTGGAATGCTTTTTTCTAAACTCTTTTATTTTCGCTTTCTCTTCCAGAGAAACTATATACATGAAATAAACATTTAAGTATAAGTTGACATTTACATATGGACATTTACTTTCTTATACTTTAAGTTATATTTCATGTATATAGGCAGGATGTTTGAGAGTGGTTTCAGATCTCTAGGAATTATAATGCAAATTCTAGTTTTTGGAAGATCTTCAAAATTTTAGACTTAATCAAATTTCAGTAATCAACAATTCAAATTTCAGTAATCAGGAGGTCAAATTTTATTAGTCAGCAAATTGTATCATCTTTCTCTCTCCTTCTCTCTACTCTTTATCTCTCCACTCCCTCTCTCTCCCTTCCTCTCTCTCTCCCCTCTCTCTCTCTCACCCCTCTATCTCCTTCCTACATCTGCCTCCCTCCCTCCCCTTTCTACTTCTCTCTATATTTTCTCTCTCTACATCTCCTTCCCTCTCTACTTATCTTTATCTCCCCTCTCTCTCTTTACCTACCGCTCCCTCCATCACTTTGCATCTCACTTATGTCTCCCTCCCTACCTCTTTCCCTCTCTACTCTTTATCTCTCCTCTCCCTCCCTCTACCTACATCTCTCTCTTCCCTCTACCTACATCTCTCTCTCACTCTCTATCCCTCTCTTCCCCTGCTTTCTCTCTAACTTTCTCCTCTCTATCTCATTATTCTCTCTCCCTCCCTCTCACTCTTCCCTCTCTATCTCACCACTCTCTCTATCTATCTCTCTCACACACACAAACCTCTATCTCCCTCCCTCCCTCTCTACTTCTCTCTATCTCTCCTCTCCCTCCCTCACTCGACCTCACCCTCCCTCCCCTTCTTTTTGTCTCTCCTCCCAATCTCTCTCACTATTGTCTCTCCCTCCCCCCCCTCTTTCTCTCTCAATTGATCCTTTTCTCTATCTCACCATTATCTCTCTCTCACTCACACACACACCTATATCTCCCTCCCTACCTCTCCCTCCCTCCCTCCCCCTCTCTCTTTATCTCTCCTCTCTATGCATACCTCTCCTCCATCACTCCTCTCTCTCCATCCTCTTTTATCTCACTTATGCCTCCTTCCCTACCTCTTTCCCTCTCTATGCATACCTCTCCCTCCATCACTCTCTCTCTCTCCATCCCTCTCTATCTCACTTATGTCTCCTTCCCTACCTCTTTCCCTCTCTACTCCATATCTCTCCTCTCCCTTCCTCTACCTACCTCTCTCTTTGTCTCTCCATCCCTCTCTTTCTCAGATCCTCTCTATCTCACCATTATCTATATCCCTACCTATCACCCCCTCTCATCCCGTTCCCTCTATCCACTTCCCTCCTTCCTCTCACTCCTCCTCTCTAAATCACCATTCTCTCTGTCTCACTTTCCCTCCTTCCCTCTATATGTCTCATATCCTTTCCTCTCCCTCCCTCCAACCTCCCTCTCTCTCTTTATCTTTGTTTCTCATTCTCTCCTTACCTCTCTACTATCTATCTCACCACTCTCTCCATCTCACTCTCCCTCCTTCCCTCACTCCCTCCTATCCATCCCTCTCTCCTTCCCTCTCTACCTACCTCTCCCCCCTCTTTCTCTCTTACTCTCTCCTTCCATCTCTACTCTCTATCTCTCCCCCCTTCCCTCTCTAATATCTTTCTCTATCCCCCTTCCTCTCTCCCCTCATTTTCTCTCTCACTCTCTCTCCCTCTCACACACACTCACCTCTATCTCCTCCTTTCCTCTCCCACCATCCCTCCACTCTCTACCTCTTTCTATCTATCATCTCTCTATGCATCTCCTTCCCTCTCTATTTATCTTTATCTCCCCTCTCCCTCTCTTTACCCACCTCTTCCTCCATTCCTCCATCACTCTATATCTCAACTGTGTCTCCTCTCTCTCTCTCTCTCTCTCTCTCTCTCTCTCTCTCTCTCACACACACACACACACACACACACACACACCCCTCTATCTCCTCCCTACTTGTCCCTCCTTCCCCTCTCTACTTCTCTTTATCTCTCCTCTCTCTACATATCCTTCCCTCTCTACCTATATTTATCTCCCCTATCCCTTTGTTTACCTACCTCTCCCTTCATCACTTTGTATCTCACCTATGTTTCCCTACCTACATAGGGTTGAGAGATTAAGGGTTAAGGGTTGAGAGATTAAGGGTTAAGGGTTGAGAATTGAGGTTTGAGGGTTTAATGTATAGGGTAGAGGGTTTAAGGGTTGAGGGTTGAGGGTTGAGGGTTGAGGGTAGAGGGTAGAGGGTTGAGGGTAGAGGGTAGAGGGTTTAAGGGTTGAGGGATTAAGGGTTGAGGGTTGAGGGATTAGGGTAGAGATTTTACTTGGGTTTAAGGGTTGAGGGTATAGGGTTGATGGTAGAGGGTATTGGGTTTAGGGTAGAGGGTATCAGGGTGAGGATTGACTGTTTAAGGGTTTAAGGGTTGAGGGTATAGGGTTGAGGGATTAGGGTAGAGAGGGAGGGAAGGGTGGAGGGAGAGATGGAGGGAGAACTGAGATAGAGAGAAGGAGAGAAGAGGAGAGACATATAGAGATATATGAGGCTTGAGGATTCAATGTATATGATAGAGGGTTGAGAATTGAGGGTATTGGATTGATGGTTTAGGGTATTGGGTTGAGGGTATAGGGTAGAGGGTAGAGGGTAGAGGGTTGAGGGTAGAAGGTAGAGGGTAGAAGGTTCAAAGGTTTAGGGTTTAAGGGTTTAGGGTTGAGGATTTAGGGTTGAGGGTAGAGGGTTTAGGGTATAGGTTTAAGGGTATATGGTTGAAGGATTAGGGTTGAGGGTCTAATTTATAAGGTAGAGGGTATAAGGGTTGAGGGTTTAGGGTTTAGGGTTTAAGGGTTGAGGATTAAGGGATTAAGGGTTGAGGGTTGAGAATTGAGGGTTAAGGATTGAGGGTCAAGAGTTTAAGGTTGAGGGTATAGGGTTGATGGATTATGCTCGAGGGTACAAGGTATAGGGGTTGAGGGTTGAGGGTTGAGGATTGAGGGTTGAGGGTTGAGGGATAAAGGGTTAAGGGTTGAGGGATTAGGGTAGAGAGTTTAACTGGGTTTAAGGGTTTAAGGGTTGAGGGATTAGGGTAGAGGGTATTAGGTTGAGGGTAGAGGGTAGAGGGTAGAGGGTATAGGGTTGAGTGTTTAAGGTTTTAAGGGTTGAGGGTATAAGGTTGATGTATTATGGAAGAGAAGGTGGGATTGATGGAGGGAGAGATGGAGGGAGAAGTGAGATAGAGATAAGGAGAGAAGAGGAGGGAGGGACAAAGATAGATGAGGGTCGAGGATCCAATGTATAGGGTTGATAGTTGAGAATTAAGGGTATAGGGTTGATGGTTTAGGGTATTGGGTTGAGGGTATAGGGTTTAAGGGAGATGGGAGAGAGATAGATGGATTGAGTGAGTGAGAGAGACACCTGAGAGAGGGAGAGGGG
>VCHN02000014.1:73257833-73481130 GCA_007115665.2 Sequoiadendron giganteum | reverse complement strand
AGAGATAAGAGAGAGGAGGGAGGGATAGGTAGGGAGAGAGGGGTGAGATAGAGAGAAAGAGAGTAGAGAGGGAAGGGGACAAAGAGAAATGAGATAGGTGATAGAGATGTGTGATGGAGCTAAAAATTAGAGAGGTAAGGAGGAAGGTGGGGAGATTGAGAGGGAACGAGGGGGGAGAGAAAAAGATGTATAGAGGGATAGGTTAGATAGTGAGAAGTAGAGAGAAAAGGTGGGTGAAAGGAAGAGAGAGGGAGAGAGAGAGAGGTGAGATAGAGAGAAGTAGTAAGGGAAGGAGAGAGAGAAAATCAAAGAGGGAGGGAGGGAAGGAGAGAGAGAATGGCAAGATAGAGAGTAGAGAGGGAAGGAGAGAGGGAAGCAGAGAGTGAGAGAGAAAGAGGGGGGAGAGAGGGAGAGAGGGATAGGTAGGTATAGAGAGAGGTGATATAGAGAGTAGAGAGATATATAGAGATAAAAGGAGAGGAAAGGGAGATAGATAAATATAGAGAGGGAAGGAGGGAGGGAGATAGATATTGGAGAGGGGAAGAGAGAGATATGGACATGTAGAGACATAGTTCTTGAGCTCAAGGAAGATATTGTTAGATAAAGGGATGGAGATAGTGAGAGAGAGAGAGGGGTCTAGAGAATAAGAAATGAAAATGAGTGAGATAGAGAGAAAAAGATGAAATTTGACCTCCTGATTACTAAAATTTGACCTTCTGATTACTGAAATTTGACCTTCTGATTACTGAAATTTGACCTAAGTCTAAAATTTTTAAGATCTTCCAAAAACTAGAATTTGCATTATAACTCCTAGAGATCTAAAACCAGTCTCAAACATCTTGCCTATATATACATTAAATATAACTTAAAGTATAAGAAAGAAATGTCCATATGTAAATTTCAACTTAAATGTTTATTTCATGTATATAGTTTCCCTGAAAGAGAAAGCGAAAATCAAAGAGTTTACAAAAATGCATTCCAAAAATCATGAATGACATTTGGTGCATGCCAAATGAAGCAGCCCATTTGGCGTGCGACAAATAAGTTGCATTGGGAAATACCAACCCTATGGGTTGGATTTTGTATTGGGCATCCGACCCAAAGGTTTGGACAACCATTTCATGAAAAAGATGTGATTTTTTTAAAGGGTGCCAAATTTCTTCATATTTTCGTTTGTGCTCCCCATCTCGTTTGGACGTCTTTCAATGCAAGTTTATAAAAAAAATCGTGATAGCGTTAACCTCTCTCTTAGCTATCTAAATATATAATTCTTTTTTCATTTTGATTTAGTTAAGGTTTTGATCAATGGCTTCTTTTGTAAATGCCTTCATTTTTGTTCAAAAACCAACATGTGCTAGTTTTAGGATAGATTTTTACTCGTTCATCAGAAAGTGAAACAAATTACATTTTTTGAAACTAGAATCCGTTCTACACATGATGAATAAAAAATCAATTTTCGATTAGTTTGCAAAAAAATTGGGGGGTAGCACACTGAAATTTCAGCTTTTCAAGATGTGTCCAAATTGAAAATTCATAAAATATTATATATTCATTAAAAAAAATATCTGAAAGAATGAGGATAAACTACATGGTAGCTAATTTCTCACTGTTGGGATTTTCGAAATTCTAAAAAAAAGTTAATCAAAAAGGGGGGAGCCCTCAGGCGCTATGCTATTATTTTTGATAAAAACATGACCTGTTTTGGGCCCCCCCTTTTTGAGACCCTTAATCTTCATTAATTTCAAAAAAAATAGTAGCTTAGAAACTATACTCGAAGCACTTCAACTTTTTTTCTTGTCACATCTTAAAATTTTGAGCGTAACTTTTCTCGTGCAAATCAGATTTTGTTGATTTCAAAAGAAAAAAAAGTGGCATCTTGAGAGCCAAAATTGTGTCACAGATTGGTGCACTTACCCTTAGGGTTAAGAGACATAGTTAGGATTAGGGTTAGGGCTAGCATCAAGATTAGGGTTATGGTTAGCATCAAATTTAGGATTAGGGTTTTCATGAAAATTAGCTTAAAATTAGGGTTAGAGTTAGGATCAAGATGAGGGTTACAATTAGATTTAAGATCAATTTTAGGGTTAGGATTATGGTTAGGGTTATGATTTACATCATGGTTAAGGTTATCCTTAGGGTTAGGTTTTGGGTTAGAGATATATTGAGGCATTTTATTAAACATTAACCCCTAATTTTAACCCTGATCTAACTCCAATCACCCTAACCCTAACCCTAACCCTAATTTTATGATAAAATTTAGTGTGCATTAATTTGATAAATATAGTATGGTAGTTTTAATATATTAATTTAAAAAATTATGATAAAATTTAACCCTAACCTTATTAGAACCCTAACCCTAATAGTAATATTAATTTAATCCTATAGCTAATCCTAATTGAACACTAACTGTAATTAAATCTTAATCTTAACCCTAACTCTAACCCTAATTTAATGCTAATAGAATCATAATCCTAATTAAGTTCCCATTATATAATTTATATAACATAAAAAATAAACTCCATAAATAACCCTAAGTTTAATCAATTTTATTATTGTAACCCTAATCAAAACCTTACATTAACTGAACCTTAATTAACACCTAACCCTAACCCTAATCCCATGTGAATGGTATTCCTAACCCTAAATGAACCCTAACCTTAACCAAAATGTAAGCATTATCGAAGGATAACCCCAACCCTAATCCTAACCCTTATTGAATTGTAATATTAATTATAACCCTATATGAACCCTAACCTTAATTGATCCTAGAACCTCACACAAATCTAACCCTAACCCTAACCCTAACCATAATTGATTTGTAAAACTAATTGAACCCTAACCTTGAAAAAATATAATCCTAACCTTAATAAAAATGTTATATAAATTATTTTTAATCTATCCAAAAAAGTTAAGTATAAATCTAATTCTTAATTGCGTTATTTTTTAAAGATAGATATGCATGTTTTAAATAAATTAATTTAAATTTATTATATTTTCTTTCTATTTGATTTTGTAATTTTAAATTACTATATTTGTGTACAATAAAATATTTAGTGAAATCTTGAATTTATACTATTTATTTATAAATATATATTTATTTTAAATTAATAGAATACGATCGGTTTTTCCTTTTTTAAAATGTTTTCAATTTTTTTTAAAATATTAAACATTGTTTAAGATTTAAATATATTAATTTAGAAAATTATTTTTATGTGTAATAGTTAATTTAGGATATTTCTTTTTTATTTAGCTTTCTAATTTTTGAATTTTGATTACATTAATTTGGAATTTTTAAAAAGAACAATTATTTTTCACTCTCATAATTTTATTTTATTCTAGTTTTAAAAAACTATTTTACAACATGATATGAAATAATATTTTTATTTTTATAAAGATTTTCCATATTTTTTAATTTTAAGTGTAATAATTTAGAAACCTACTTTTATATGTAATAATAAATTTAGGGAATGTTATTTTATACTTAAATTTTTTACAATTTAGAAACTTTGTGTACTAATTTAACATTTTTTTTATGTCTTATCTTTAAAAATTATATTTTTTGATTGGAAAAAAGTATTTAAATAAATTCAATGAACTTGTGCATTCATTTCAAACAGATAAATATGATATGGTATGAGAGGCTAATATTTTAAGTGAAACAAAAAATACAAAACAAATCATTCCTTTTTAAAAATAAAAAATCAAAATTGTAATATTAATTTATATTCTCTTTACTAAAAAAATATTTTCTAAAACACAAATCACTTCAAAAAATTTAAAAGGCAATATAAATATCACATTTCCTCACTAAAATTTATTTTCTAAAGAAAAAATTATGTCAAACATTTTAAAAGGCAATATAGATAATTTTTAAAAATAAAACATCTATTTTTCTTTTTTGTTGGAGATACCCCCGAGGGGGTCCCCTTTAGCTTAGCAACCAAGGGCCCATTGACTCTTTCTATATTTTTATGTTTAGTAATTTAACATTATTTTTAAATATATTATTTTTATAAATATTTATTATTTTGATTGGAAAAAGGTGACTTAAATAAATCTATATAAAAAACCTCAAAGATATCCTTGTTTTAAAAAGATCTTGAAATTTTTTAAATTTTAAATCTGTTAATTTAAAAACTTACCTTTTTTTAATTAGGAATTTAAAGCTTACTTTTATATAAAATAGTAAATTTACAATATTTCCTTTACACTTGATTTTATAAATTTTAGAAACTCTATTCTTGTGTAAAAGAGTTTGGACTTTTTTAGATCCTATTTTAAAAAAAATATCAAACACTAAAATTTCAGACTTAAATCTATATCCATATTAATTATTTAAAAACTTTATTGCAACCCAATCCTAGAGCCAAGCCACAATCATAATCAAAGCATGAAGATATTGATCGAGTTTCATGAAAGGTGAAACATTGCCTTTGTATCTCAAATAGAGATGCATTGAGGGGTACAAAACCATATCTGTTTATTGAAGAAAACAAGTGATCATGTATTTTCTCACTATGTGATTGTACTTTACAACCATGCTTCAGGGAAGTATCATCTTTATTGCATATATTGTTGAATGTCGTAATGGGCAGGAGATGTGAAATTCTCTAAGTTTGAGATCCATTTCTATGTTTCCAAATTACACTTCAGCAGCATAAATAAATGCTATAAATATGAAAAGTAATAAAGACTATGAGCAGGATATAGTAAAAAATTGTGAATTCCACCGCTCAAAAAACTTGATGTATCAAATCTATCCATAACTGTAAATAAATCTCTTTGTTTCATTAAAATCCAAAAACTTTCCAAAATTTTGTAAATGGTAGCATTTTGAGGAAGACACGATTTAACCAAAATTGACAAAATATACACCTCCTAGTAAGCTTTTAAACATCTTCCATTGTCATATATTGATGTGTACCACTTCATCAATCCTGCCAATATAACAAATCAAAGCATGCGTAAGTTAGTTCTAGGATGTCATAGTTCATTTGCCCTGCAACTCAAGAAGGTAAATTCCTCCACAGCCAAACAAATAAAACGTATCCAACCAAAAACACATTGGAAACATAGTACTTGTATAGGCTAAAATTTATTGAAGTAAATAATGAACCACACTTCCTTTTCACTTACCCATATTAGTAGTTTGGAAAGAATGAGAGTTTCTCAGGCAGGGCAAAAGAATGATGTCACGAAGGTTTACATGCCTACTGCTTGACAATGTACGAATTTCTACTCTACCCAATTCTCTTGAAAAGACTCACCCAAGATCATCTAAATCTCCTAGCCGTGAATAATAATATAGCAGAGGGAAATGAAAAGATAAAGAACGACGAAGTCATCAATGTCGAAACAACACAACAATACTATGCAGTGAGACTATTTAATTTTCTCATACCTATGATAGCATTTGTGTTGAAACGAATTAACATCATCATAAGGTGGAAACACATACTAACCTGTGAATGTTCTTCTCAATCTTTTGTTATCTTGTAGCCTTCCTTTGTCTTTACCTTCTAGCACACATCCCCCTTACATTCGTAACTATCTCCATATATAGAGATAAAAGAAGCTTCCTCAATCAAAACTTTATTTTGCAGTTACATGCAGCTAAACATGCAGCCATGCAGCTAAACATGCAGCCATGCAGCTAGCCAGCTGTCTCATTTATGCAATATGACTTTCAATCTTCTCTTCTTCGAAGTCAATTTTTTTTAAAAAGTCAAAAATGTTAACACAAATTTAGCTTCCACTGTAGATTGCCTCTCGACGAAATTAAATTCATGGCTATATTTTTTAATCAATTATTTTCTAAGGCTCTCGGCCTATTTTCTTCTACTTTTCTCTTTGCAACTTTTTTTTCTGTTTTTATTTTTCATATATGTCATATGTGAATGGTGGCATAATTCTTAGCCCTTCTAAAGAATTTATGTGAGAGATGGTCAAAAATGTCAATCATGTCCTTTCAATTGATCCTATATCAATAGTGGCTTTTGGAAAAGTCAAACCTTGTGATTTATGTGTTATTGATGTCCAAGCCAATCTTAATGATATTTGTATTGAACTACCCCTTTAAACTATTGTAATTGGGATTGTAAATGGATAGTGATCGATGAATGATATTCTTGAGTAGCTTTCAAATTTAACAAGTACATATGTTGATGGTTGAGGTGGTCCAATTCCATGTCTATATATAATATTTTGATACATCTTAGAGTTCCCTTTACAAGACCTGCTTTTATTCATAAGTCTAATGTTAACATTACCTTAGCATTCTCACTCAATAATAATTTCATATCAATTTCATCATTTGGACTTTCTTATGCACCACTAATAGTTCCATTTTTTGTTACAATGTTGTGTGCAATTGGATTTATCAATGTACATTTTTTTTTTTATGATTGTGAATATTACAATCTATTGAAAATAAATAAACACTATTGTCAAAGTCGTCATTGCTCGTTGCATCAATTGTCACATTAGATCTTGTAATTAACACCTAATCATCAATTGTAGGGTTTGCATTTTTATATTTGTTAAAAGTTGGTGAATTTTTTTTTGGTCAATATTTTCTCCATCTTATCTAATAATGTGATCTAAAGTAATCACAATTTTGAATTCTTCCCAAAGTAAGCTCATATTTTTCTTTCATATTGTGGTATGTCATTAATTAGAGGTAATTGTCTCAATTCTCTTATTAAGATCGTAATTTTTTTTTTGAAAATAATATATAATAATTATATTAAATAATATGTACTATAATTATGGAGATTAAGTATATTGTTAAAATTTGATGAAATCTTTATTGGTTGGTGTTTTGTTCATCATGTCTAAAAATATGATCTAAATTAGTCATAGTTTTGAATTCTTCTTGAAGTAAGCTCATCTTTTGTTTTCATATGGTGGTATGTTATTAACTAGAGACAATTATCTTAGATCTCCAACAAAGCACAAGTTTTCTTATAAATATATATTTTTTGTATTAAATAGTATTTACTACAACTATGGAGATTAAGTATATTTATTAAAAGCTGATGGTATCTTTCTTGTTCGACGTTTTGTCCATCCTGTCTGAAAAATGTAATCTATATTAAGCACAATTTTGATTTCTTCCCAAAGTAAGCTCATATTTTGCTTTCATATGGTGGTATGTCGTTAACTATAGGAAATTCTCCCAAAACTCCAACCAAGATCATAGATTTTCCTAAAAATAATTTAATTATTGTATTAAATAGTATGTACAATAATTATGGTGATTAAGTATATTTTTTAAAAGTTGATGAAATCTTTCTTTAGTGTTTTGTCCATCTTATCTGAAAATGTGATCTAAAGTAATCATAGTTTTGAATTCTTCCCTAAGTAAGCTCATATTTTGTTTTCATATGTCGGTATATCATTAATTAGAGGCAATTGCCCCAAATCTCCAACCAAGATCATAGATTTTCCTATAAAATAATATATATATATAATTTTATTA
The DNA here is from genome assembly GCA_007115665.2 of Sequoiadendron giganteum. Classification (NCBI taxonomy): domain Eukaryota; kingdom Viridiplantae; phylum Streptophyta; class Pinopsida; order Cupressales; family Cupressaceae; genus Sequoiadendron; species Sequoiadendron giganteum. The sequence goes on along the minus strand of VCHN02000014.1, from coordinate 73,473,650 downwards.
TATTAAATATTATTGTGTGCCAAGGAATTCCTAATTTAAGATTGCAAAACGAAATTAAATGCAGACAAAGAAAACACTAACAACACCTCAAGATGAGCCTAGTTGAATTCAAACAAAAACACAAGAAAATAACAATTTTTTACCTTGTTTGAATTGTTGAATTGGTTGGCCCTTTGATGGTCGATTTGTGTGCTCCTTGGTTAGTGAAATGGCATGTAACCTAGCTCTAAATGATGGTGAAATGATGGGGAATGCAATGGTGAATGTGGGTAATTTATTTGGGTCAAGATGAAAGCTCAAAATTGTATGCAACTATGGAGGTTGTATGCTTGGTAGTATGAGAGCTAAAATTGGCTAAGTGATTGCATGAATGAGTTTCCAAAAATGAGGCAAAAATCACCATATTTAAGGGAAATGCCTCTAAATGAATGAAGGGCTAATATTCATCCAAAAAGAAGAAGATCAATGGTTAGGGTGAGTTGAGAACTCACAAGCCATTTCATGATATGTTTCAAATGAGGTGGAGGTACTAGAAAATACCTTGGGAATGGACAAGATCTCCTCATAAAGGTGGTCTTTGTCCTTATGTACAATGAGAGGACAAGTGAGGAATTAAAAATTCCTCACAAATCCTCATGGGGATTGATAAAGGACTTAAAAATTCCTTGAAGTGAAGGTGAGGTGGAGGTACTAGGAATTACCTTGGGAATGGAAAAGATCTCCTCATAAAGGCGGTTTTGTCCTTATGTACAATGAGAGGACAAGTGAGGAATTAAAAATTCCTCACAAATCCTCATGGGGATTGACAAAGGAATTAAAAATTCCTTACTATGCATGGGGAGGATAAATTTGAATTTTAAATTCACATGGGGAAGGGGGTGACTTCTCCAAAAGGAGAAAGTATTTATGAAGGTTGACTAAGGGTACATGTCATAAATGGCATTAGGTGAAGTTAGCGGATAATTAGTGATTAAGGTTGTGCAAATGCAGGATTAAGTGGACTAATGGAGGAGTTAGAGGCAAGTGGAAAATAATGGAGGATGTGACCCTAATGATGATTAGGAATGCGCACACCCTAATCATAGATTAATTGGGTTAATCTGGATTAGAAGGGATTATGGACGATGTTGACATGTGGAGAGAGAAAATATGAATTAAAAATTTGATTTAATTCATTTGGATAAAGTGACAAAATTAAATAAATTTAACTATTTATTTAATTCAAATAAGAATAGGGTAAGGAATTCAATTAATTAATCAATACCTTAGGGGACATCAGACTAAGATGAAATATTAACCAAATGATAAATTATTTAATTAATATGGTTTAAGGATGTGGGATAGAGGAAAATGAGGGCAAATTTGACCATTTAGGAGTGATCAAATTCAAGTGTCTACATTTTCCCCCTCTTCGAAATATAGTTAGAATAATAATGTTTCAAAGAAAAATAAAGTGTGGATAGCTCTATAGAAGAAAATAATATTAGACGATGCCCCAGTACTGTAAGAAAATGGATAGGAAAGAAGAATGCAGAAGTATAGTAGGGTGTGCCCCCTCGAGAGGGCAGATGATGAAGAAAAGGGGCCTCAGGAAACTTCTCGGTATGGAGAAACGAAGGGTACCACATGATAAAGGATGAAAAACCATGAAGAATGGCTTTTGAACAAAGGAAAATAGACACACGTGGTGCAAATGGTGGTTCACGGAAGAAAAGAAATTGAAGGATTAAAAAGGGTAAAAATTACCCAAAATTTCAAAGGTTAAATATGGGTAAAACTGAAAATTATAAATAGTAAATTTGAAAATTCAATATTCACCCTATTTTCATTTGCACACTTGTCCACACGAGATTGGACAAGAGAGAGAGAGTGTGTGATTGTTGATGAGATGAGCAACATGAAGGACGATGACGAGACGATCCACCGAGGTGATGAGGTCCGCAAGTACTATCACTGATGATCCATACTCGCCAAGTAGGAATTGAATCCTTGCTTCATAATTTGATTTCAATTTTTTAGACATACTCGAATTCTTGGTCGGGTAGCTAAGATAAACAAGATTTCCACGAAAGGGAAAATTCTCCCTTTTGATGTAACACATTCTCCCATCTGACGAATTGGCGAGGGAAGCGGCGGGTTTGTGTCCGTAGGGGCAGATACATTGGGAGAGGGGCTATTGCATAATCGCCTCTCTGAGAGGGGCGAACTTGCGAGCGCAAGGGCAGTTGGGTGAGGGAACACGCGATTTACGAAATTTCCAAAGTTAGAAATGGGCGAGTATGTAACTAGACAGGGGCGAATATGCCTCGGATAGGTGATTGAAAAATCACCTTTCAAGAGAAAGGGAAAACTTGAGTATGCCAATAGAGGAATGGGCAGATGCGAATCCACCCATGGGGAAGAAAGGCGAATGTGAATCCGCCACTCCGAGAAACAAGACTACAGGGGTGCGTATGCACTCACCCATGGGGGGAAAAGGGGAAAACACGAGTTCGCCTTTGGGATAGAAAGGGCGAATATGCACTCTACATGGGAAGGGGAGGGTGTGCTGAAGAAATAGGAAAAACCGCCAAAAGGGGGCATAGGAGCGAATGCATGATCTCAATAAGAGAACATGCATAAGGGAAGAAAGGGTGAACCTACCTTACATAGAGGCAAACCTACCAAATCGGGGTAGGGATGAAAAAGAAAAGGATAGCACTGAAATATGAGAGAATCTGACAGAATGGTGGCATGACGTAGTTTTGAGTCTCTGAGGACACAGGAGAGACACTTAGTCGTATTGGATGCGACTCAGGAGGCCATGATTGTTGATGACTATGCAGCTTTGGAGCAGGTAGGGCTAATGCATATGTTGGGATATCCCATTAGGGCGCACAAACCATTATTGACAACATTGATAGAGCGCTAGAGATCAGAGACATTGACCTTCCATCTCTCGGTAGGGGAGATGACAATGACTCTAAAGGATATTTGGTGAATTCTGAGACTGCCCATTAGGCGACACATAGTTAGGTTGATTCCCACTCATCTTGTAGAGAGGAGCCTATGGGTAGTGTTTGGTAATGAAAACCTTCTCGTATGAGGGAAGGAGCTAGATATTGATGCATGCCTAGGAAAATTGAGAGCACCACTGCTCCTATATCTTTGTGGACTCATCAATGGGATCCTCCTTCCTGATAGGAGTGGTTTTTTTTCAGCTTCAAGATGATTGAGGTTGTCAGACACATTGTGGAGAGGCGAGATGGAGTGTTTTCCTGGGGATCATGTGTATTAGCTCAACTATACTATGATATGCATATGGTTTTTTATAGGCGAGCATTGAGTATTACTCATGTCATAATTCTTCAGGTATAGGTCTAGGAGCATATCAAAGTCACATGACTAAACATTCTTATTATAGGAGCCAGAGATAACACCCTGCCTGTGGCCTACTGGTGGGGTAGTGAGTATGGATGGAGGCTCCATTACCAGAAGGTGGGGAGTGTGAAGTTCTAGTAGTGGTTGATTGATGGGTTATGAGACAAGGATATTAATTGGAGGCCTTATACGGAGAGGCAGTTTCGGGGTTAGCGAGAGGATGATAGGCTATACAAGGCTTACTTGTATTCACGTTGTTATCTGATAGGGAGAGATCCCTTTATCATAGAGTTACATAGCTTGGACAGGGTTATTCGCTAGTACGGGATACAACAAGACATTCCTTCAAGTCCACAAATGTTTAGGAGGATCAATAGGGAGTCTAGGCTAATATGGGGATAGAGGCTCGTAATAGAGTATGTTAGATATATGTGGGAGGATCTCCCTATTACCATATGGTCGTGGAGAGGGGGGCCAGTGAATGCAGGCACCACAGTCAGATATGCTAAATGGTGGGTCAGGCAGAGGCCCACGAGGATTATGACTATGCATCTGATCATAACGATTGTTGGTTTCAAAAATGAGGAGCAGTTGAGGCTGCAAAGGATGGTTGGTAGACAAAGGGGTGAGGTGAAGGTGGCATAAGAGGAGGTAGTGCCTAACATGGAGATGGAGGATGAGGGGAGAGGGGAGCAATCCATGGAGGTAGACACCTTGGGAGTGGATGAGAGGGTCGTAATTCCATATCAGGCACCTCCACCAGAGGATCTAGCAGTGTTATTGATAGGAGCCCTGGTCAGATTGTGGATCTCTGAGTAGATATTGAGATAGATGGAGGTCGATAGGGATTGGCTCCAAATAGAGGTGGAGAGACTGTAAGGGGGTATAGTGCCTACAGGAGGTGGCTAAGACTATGTAAGAGGAATGGGATACAAATTTCATCAGAGTTGCAGAGGAGGTGGGTGGGTGGCTTAAGAAAATGTAGGTCATAGGGAGGGTGGATACAAAAAAGGCCCTAACATAGGGTCTATAAGGTGACTGAGATGAGGCCATGAGGAGGATGGACCATATGGAGTTGCAGTTAGAGTCGATAAGACTTGTGCAAGAGGCTTAGGAGTAGGAGAGGCAGAGGATACAGAGGTAGAGAGATAAGTATAGGATGGAGAGGGACCAATTGTGGGTATAGGTAGATATGGATACTTATGCTAGGATTGAGGTTGGATATTGGATGGGGGTGTACTTCACGTTCGTACTTGACCCAACATAGAGGGTACCTCCATTCGTGCCACCAATGACACATAGACCAACACCTTGTCATTTAACACAAAATCGTACCAGAGGATACAACGACTATCGAGAGACACCTCCCCACAATGCTCAGATGCAAGGAGCAGTGGTTAGATGGATAGGGGTGATACAAGATTCCCATTTTTGAAAAGTGTAGGGCAGATATGTATGTATATACATGCATAGATTACATATAATTTTTTTATGTAGATGATTCATCATATTCTTTCATTTATGATCCTTTATTGATTTAGGACACTTTGACATGTTAGATGTATCTATATGTATTTTATTATTTCCCTACACTTGTACCTTTAGTTGATGGATTTGAGAGACTATGGACATGGATTACTTATTATGGACTTTTATGATCTTTTCATTATGGACTTTGGATGGACTTGTGATGGACACTATATTTTTGATATAGATATATGATGTGATGGCCATTGACGATGCTATGTGATTATTATGTGATGTTGTGGTTATTTATTATGCTCATGTGTATGGTTATGATTATGATGTATGCACGTGATTATGATGGTTTATTCCTATTATGCATGTATGATGTGAATGAGATGCATTATGTTTACCGCGTTTTGATGTAGGATGTGATGTAACATGATTTATGATTTTATGATGTATGCTATGGACATGATACTAATAGTGTTTGATGTAGGTGACGATGCGATCATAATTTATGGTGCATGCATGTGGAATATGTGTAGATGCATAAAAATGTCCTCACAATAATTTATATCCATTGCATATTTTATTTGATCATCTACATAATCATATCTCCATACTCATAAACCATTAAAATATTACATATTTCAGTAAATGAATTTGCATAAATATTTACCTCTCTGCATAGTTCATTAATCCATATTCGCATAGTCATTAAAATATTCCTTTCATTAAACCATTTAAACCCATTTCATTAATACATGTTTGCATAAGCATTTGTCCATAAAAATTATCATCATCGACATATTCATAATCATAAACTAATTTCATTAAAACATTTACATAATCATTTACTCAAACTTCATAAGCTTCATTTACACAATCAATTTTATTAACTATATTAAAATATTCATTCATGCATTTATGAATATTCATAAAATCCCACATTCTTCTCGAAATCTAGATCTTTCCCATGAGGACATCTATAAAAGCATGTTTTTTCCTCACTTTTCAATCACGAACTCCAATCTCATTCCAATCACATTCGATTCTACATAGCTTCTTGTGCTTTTGTTGCAAAAATTTGAGAGCAAAGACAAGATATTGTGGAAAGGATAACAATGGAGTTTGATTTCTTTTGAATGCTCATGTTTTTAGTTTTATTTTACATGTGTTTTCATTTAGAAATGCTCCATTGATGTTATGTTGAAAGGTTGATGTGGATTTACAGGTTAAATCATTTAGTTTTTCAATTTTTAGCATGTACAAAATGGTGAACCCGATGTGAACACTTTTTCGATTTGGATTAATCAATTTTGATATAAATGCAAGGATGATTATCGAAGGCTTAAAATTTGTTGGTCTACTAATTTAATAATGATTATGAATATTGTTTACTGTTTACACGATCTTGTTTGTAACAGGGGAAACTAAATGCAATAATGTTTCAAATTGGTTATTTATGGTTGATTTTGTATTTACTCATCTATTGACTCTTGGCATCGTTGGTTATTTCTGGTAGAAACCTTTCATCATACATGCTATTTGAAGTTGTATCTTTCTTTAATCCTAGGTTTCAGTATGGTGTGCCAGTTTTGCAAATTTTGTTGAATGAAGAGATTACAGAAGGGAATTCATGACTATTGGCGAACCTATCAAACCAGATGTACTCTTGATTTTTGCATAATTTGCATGTTTAGCATGTTGTTAACTTCTTTGCATGATCTCACGTTCCAGCCATAGCCACAAGAACTTTATCCTCATTACACCTCTATTTCTTTTTAGATTATCGCTTGTCATGCATTGCCACATTTTAATTTTATTTTTTTTAAAAGATAATTTTTTTATAAAAAAAATTATGTCGAGTCTTGCTCATTCTCCTATGCCTGGTCACTTAGCCTAGAACAATTCCTTCACATTGCTTCAACTTGCTTCTTCTTCATGTTGTTATGTATCTGTGAAATGCTAATTATGTGTTGGGGATACGAATTCAGTCTGTCATCATAGATCAACATCTAAGACAATAGTGCCTTAGTGATTTCAATTCAAAATCACATCAAAGACACAACCAATTATGCCATAAAGCAGAAATAGACACAGTTGATCCCCCATTGATCCTCTGAGAGAAGTGAATGCAAAAATAAGACAGATTCAACATAAACAGATAACCATGAAAGACAAAGCAATATTGAACACACAGATATACGTGGGGAAAACCCTTTCGGGTAAAAAACCCCACACTCCAAAAGATCAAGCCATTGTATTATTCAGCAACAAAAAACAATTACAATACAATCTCAGGCTCATAGCCTATATAGGAGTCACATCTTGTTCAACTGGAGAATATAGGCAATAGCAACAATCAGAACCTTCATGTAGTTACAATGACATACATCTGTCATACTACATAGATTCCTTTCAGCTCCTTGGAACTAATTGTCTCAACTAGCCTCATGACCAGCCCAGCCACATGGCCTATCAGGTTCGCATCCTTGTGACCAGCCCAGCCACATGGCCTATCAGGTTCGCATCCTTGCAAATCTGTGACACCAAGTGTTAACGGTTACCAGATCATCACACACCGCTGTTACACTTCGTCACCTTTCTTTTTGACCAAGTACCAAGTATTCAACTCTTCCAAGTCATACTTCTTAGTCTACTCAACCAACCAATCGAGTGATATTAATATGCACCTTATCTTTGTTAGACAAATCTGATTGCCTTTGACCAAGTTGCCCTGCAAATATGCATCGAGCCATCTAGGCATTCAATCCATGCCTTAATCAAGTTCCAAATCCAGCTAGAAATCGGCCTGCAATAACTGCCTTTCACTGTTTCAATCTTTGGCCAATTAGACGTTGCCACGTGTCCTCTTGTCATTCGACTACCACTCTAACACCGAGTCCAACTCGGTCAAACTTTGCCCTGAGCTCATCCGAGCCCCAAGTCTTCACCATGCTCCGTCTCTCCTTCTCATCGTGCTACCGCAACCCTATTGGCATTGCCTCGCAGTATGGCGGTAACCGCCCAACAGACCATCAACGGTCATACCACACTATCATGGTGACCGCCAAGTCTCACCGCAATAGAGCGGTAATCGCTCTGGCAGACCTCTAGTGGTCTTACCTCGGCCACCACGGTCACTCTGAGCACCGAATATGGTAGGGCGGTAACCGCCATCCATCCTGTCATCGTCAATCGCACCACCATCGCTTAACCAAACATCGCCCGCAGTACAACGGTAAACATCTTTTGCCAGCCCGCCACCACTGCACCACTTACCGCGTTACCTCACCACCAAAACGGATTAGCCAACAGTAAGGCGGTAAGCCTTCACTCTGCCACTCAACTGCACCACCTCCAAGGGACCTCTGAGGTATAGCGGTAGCATTGCCCAACCGCCAGATAGAGAAAGGTGGCCCGCAGTAAAGCAGTAAATCGCACAACCGCGCCACCAAGGAAAGAACAGACAACAGTATGGCGGTAAATGCCAGAACATGAAGGAAAAAGCCAAGTTTGAAGGGAACAAGCTAGAACGTTGAGGCATAATTTCCCAAAAATCTCCCACTTGCCATAGACTTTCATGCTTCCTCCAAAAATCTAAACAAGGACCAAAACCATGCTTCCATGCTCCAACCAAGACCCCTGCAACGACATCAAAAAATGTCCACCATCTCAGGCTACAACTCTAAACATCCAACACAGGAAAAGGAACAAGCCAAGGCGTATATGCACCGGTCTCTGGAACACAAACATTTGATCCTTTAGGCGACAAAGGCACCACAATAGTAGCAACAAGGCACAACGCAAACACAAAAAGAGAACCATTCTCCAAAACAAGATAAAACCATCAGCTAGAACAACAACCATAAAAATGACTGCTCTCATCCAACTAAACAAACCCACACGGTTGAACATAGAACCCACAACTCGTGCTAATCCGTCCAACCACCCATACCTCAAAGGTATGATAACCAGCAGGAAACTCATGCCATCATAAAACCACCCATCTCAGCAGCAAATGAGCACCCTGTGTCAACTAGTCAAAAGACCAAACATGTCCAAGAACTCCCACTGCAAGGGTACTGTCTAGATGAATGCAAACAAAGCACCATCACACATGATCCAGGCATACTAAGTACACCAATCCCTACACATAGAAATTAGTAACTATGTAGTTCCAAGGAACATCCACATTGATCTGCAACACTTGCAACCACCTGCTGCAAGAAACGTTTCTTTCAACTGTCTTCCACAGTTCTTCCAAACTCCTCCAAACCTGATTGAAGAAAGAAGCATAGGAACCTTCATGTCATCGCCCAAGTGACAACACATGACCACAAATTGTGACCAACTCGACACCACAAAGGCAACTCACGTCTAAAGTCAAAAGTACAATCAAGAAGAACAAGACCAGATTAGAGAGAAACAACAAATAAAAAATGTGCCCTTCTACAAACACTTCTATATGCTAGTTGTGTCAAGAATTATCTTCTTCACATCCCAAAGGAAAATCCTTAACAACATCCAACAAATCCATGGATGTAAGCACCTCAAAGAAGATCGAACTAACCCATATAAACATCTCCTATCAGTCCTCAAAAGCACGAGGAGATCCACTATGCTATCAACCTTCCATTATGAATCCTCCAGAATCTCAATGCAACTCAAGATTCATATCATGAAAGATAAAGCATAACACACCTAAAAATTATAATGGGCAAATAACTTTCACAGGAACACTGACGAGCAGACCAAGGAGAAAAGAAACCATGCTCATCCAAGATATACAAGTCACCATGACTTACCCAAGAGCATTCTCCTTCATGGTCTCTGTTGAACTCACATTCAACCAAGGTGCAAGCTACTCGGACTTTCAACTATAACAACAACATTCTCAAAAGAGTTCCAACCTCACCTTATTTTCCATGCATCCATGAGCACCAACACCTGTCATCTCATGCTAACTCCGAACTACATCACTGCAATAAACATGAAGTCCTCTAGCATATGACCAATGTACTCAAAACAAAGAGAAACCCCAAACCACTGTCAAAGCTCCAAACCTAGGACAGGAACTTATCATGACACCATGATCTACACATCCCCATTAGGAGATACCATGCTTCAAGTGAATAAGCAATGGTCTCAAGAGCCAATGCAGCATGCCAAAACTCTAATACAAGAGTATACTATGACATAAAGCAAACAAACTCTAAACCAACATCACCTGTCAAGCACCACTAACATCTCAGCCAAAGACTACCAAGGTCCTTCATGGCTCCAAGATGCTGCACATCTTCAAATAGTGACCATGCAGATGCGAAAGAGCTCTTCTGCAACAACATGATCTAAGAGTCCTCAAGTAGAATCTGCAACACCAAAGAAGATCATTCACCACCAAGTGATGAATCCACAGTCACTGTTAAAGCTCCCACTGAATTGTGACACCGAGCTTTCCAAGCACCATGACCGACCATTTGTTGATCTAAAAAACTCCAGGTACAAAACGACAACATGTCCATCAGACAATAATACCGAACAACACCAAGATTACCAGATCACACAGACCACACCATCACTATCAAAATCCTACACTAGTCAGTGTATCCAACTCTCGATGACATCGTGATTCACATGCTTCAGGTCCCCATCACTAACTATTCAAGCACTCAAACGCCATTCCTCCTCTCATCTCAAAATAACCACACCAATGCACAAGTGACCACAAACAAGGTCAGCTAACAGATCTGCACCACACAGTTACAACCTTGTGGATATAAACAGCCCACTTCCGAGTTGTCTCATAGCAAACATGTAGTTAAGGACAACCCACAACATTGCACAACTCATGGATGCAACCAAATGAAACTTGTAAATCTATCATTGCACTGGAAACTGAAAAACTGAGATCATCAAAGAAAACAACCAAAGTAGACAAGCATGACTCAAACACCAGATCAACAACAAATCCGATTTGCCAGACACGTCCACAACTCAAGCACCAAAATCTAGCTAACCAACAAGCAACACCACAAGAATGCTGAAAGTAAACACATACCAACACTCTCATGCAGAGAAGACATCACACCTCCTCAAACCATGTTGAACTGCAGCTATATCATCTAGTCAAACCTCAGAAGCCAGGATCTAGAAAATAGCAGACAAAAGTTCCACACAAAACACAAGTTTTCCTTGACCATGCAAAACCTGCAAAGCCATAGTGTTTCCAAAACACCCACTCACCTCCATATTCACCGCTCATCTGAATGACTCAGGAGTCTGCACACAACCATCACAGTTAACCAAAACAATGAAAAGAAACATGAATATGTGTCATAGACTTTTTAGGAAAATATACACAAAACCTTCAGAGCCAAAGACATGAATCTAAAACCATGCAGGAGCACGACACAAGCACATAGGAACAACAGGTCTATTTCAGACCAGTTCCAACGCCATAGTCATGCACAAGCAAATGAGAGAGCCAGGCTATCTAGAAGTTGCAGACCACCAAGGTCACTTCATAGCCTCCATACAATCAGAGCACCAGAGAAATTGCCTTCAGTGCTAAGTCAAAAAAACCAAACACAAGCACAACTCTCCATAGCTAATCAATAACACAAGAAAGTCCATACCGCCAAGGAGCCTCTCACACAGACACCCAGTATGAACACCACGCTTTGCTACAACAAAACCACAAGCACATCTCACGCCTTTTGCATCACGAACTTTGTTACCAGCCAGGAGCTTCAGATCACATTGCCACAACATGATCAACTCTATACTTCCACTGTTTGTTGAATCAAAGAAGCACACACTTCCACTCATCAAAGGATAAATCACCAACCAATTTCTCCAGACTTCCTCAAGCTTGCCAGGCTAAGAAAACATCATAGGAGAAATACCCAGAACTTTAGCAACCAGGAGAAGACTTTGATACCACTGGTTGGTATCATTAAGCTTCGACCTCCTTCAAACATGCTTTGATACCACTTGTTGGTATCACGAGCAACAAGCTACTAGCTCTGATACCACTTGTTGGGGATACAAATTTGGTCTATCATCATAAATCAACATCTAAGACAACAGTGCCTTAGTGATTTCAATTCAAAATCACAACAAAGACACAACCAACTATGCCATAAAGCGAAAACAGGCACAATTGATCCCCCATTGATCCTCTGAGAGAAGTGAATGCAAAAAAAAGATAGATTCGACATAAACAGATAACCATGAAAGACAAAGCAATATTGAACACACAGATATACGTGGGCAAAAACCCTTTTAGGTAAAAATCTCCACACTCCAAAAGATCGAGCCATTGTATTATTCGGCAATAGAAAATAGTTACAATACAATCTCAGGCCCATTGCCTATACAAGAGTCACATCTTGTTCAACTGGAGAATATAGGCAGTAGCAACAATCAGAACCTTCATGTAGTTACAATGACATACATCTGTCATACTACATAGATTCCTTTCAGCTCCTCAGAACTAACTGTCTTAGCCATCCTCATAGCTAGCCCATCCACATGGCCTATCAAGTTCGCATCCTTGCAGATCTGTGACACCAAGTGTTAACGGTTACCATGCCATCGCACACCGTTGTTACACTTTGCCACCTTTCTTTTTGACCAAGTACCAAGTATTCAACTCTTCCAAGTCATACTTCTCAGTCTGCTCAACCAACCAATCGGATGACATTAATATGCACCTTATCTTTGTTAGACAAATCCAATTGCCTCTGACCAAGTCACCCTACAAATATGCATTGATCCATCCAAGCATTCAATCCATGCCTTAATTGGGTTCCAAATCTAGCTAGAAATCGACCTGCAATAACTGCCTTTCATTGTTTCAATCTTTGGCCAATCAGACGTTGCCACGTGTCCTCCTATCATTTGACTACCACTCTGACACCGATTCCAACTCGATCAAACTCTGCCTTGAGCTATCGCCGAGTCCATTCGACCCAGCCACGGTATGGCAGTGAGCTTGCCCGAGCTCACCAAAGTCTTCATCGTGCTCTGTCTCTCCTTCTCACTGTGCTACCGCAGCCCTGTTGGCATTGCCTCGCGGTATGGCGGTAATCGCCCAGTAGACCGTCAGTGGTCATACCGTGATAGAGCGATAACCGCTCTGGAAAACCGCCAGTGGTCTTACCGTGGCCACCGCGGTCACTCTGAGCATCGATCGCGCCAGGGCGGTAACCGCCAGCGCTAGCTGCCAGTGGTCTTACCGCAGTCACTCTGAGCACCGACCGCGGTAGGGTGGTAATCGCCAGAGCTAATCGCTAGCCATCTTGTCACCGCCAACCGTGGCTTAATTGAACACCGCCCGCAGTACAACGATAAACATCTTCTGCCAGCCCGCCACCACTACGCCACTTACCGCGTTACCTTGCCACCAAAATGGACCACCCAGTGGTAAGACGATAAGCCTTCACTTCGCCACTCTGCCGCTCACTGTGCAACCTCGCCACCTCCAAGAGACCTCTGCGATATAGCGGTAGCACCGCCCAACCGCTAGACAGAGAAAGGTGGCCCGCGGTAAAGCGGTAAACCGCACAACTGCGCCACCAAGGAAAGAACAGACAACGGTATGGCAATAAAGGCTAGAACATGAAGGAAAAAGCCAAGTCTGAAGGGAACAAGCTAGAACGTTGAGGCATAATTTCCCAACATTATGTATGTCGCCATGTGTGTGAAATGCTCTCAAAATCCATCCTCGAATCAACTGCTCAAAAAAAAAAAGAAATTGAGTTGTTAAGAAAATTTATGAGGCTTATTTGCCAAATTTGGATAGTCATCCCTTTGTGAGGCTTATTCACTAAATTTGTGAGTTGTTAATGAAACTTTTTCAGCAATATATTTTTGTTGGATAGTCACCCCTTTTTGCTGCATCCTATCTAGACGTACACACAGAGAAGCATCAATGATAACATCTGTCAGTGATATTGGCTGCCAACCAACCTCAGGCCAAAGTACATATTGTAATGTTGAAAGCAAAGCTCTTAAATTTCCCTCCTTCCCTACCACCCACCGTTTGATCTCAACATATAAGGTTTTTGAAAATCTATGTCTCTCAGCTTGATCTCTTTGAACTTGCATATCACAAAATTTCCATTCCATTTTCAACATCCTACAATTACGTCATTCATTCTGCAATCCTCCTAATTGTATCCTGCAATCATGACGTTTCATTTTTAACATATCCTGCAAATTGTGACTATCGGTGTTTCTATTTTTCTCGAGTTTCTAAGATTAGATTTAATTTTAACTTTAAATATGGATTTAAGTCATATTTTAATTTTAAATTAGATTTTAATTAGAATTAATTGTAATTTAGATTTAACTTAGATTTAATTTAGATTTAAACTAACTTTAATTTAGATTTTAATTAAATTTAAAATTAACTTTAATCTTTAGATTTTAACTTAGATTTAAATTAGATTTCACTTAACTTTAATTTAGATTTTAGTTAGAATTAACTTTAATTTAGATTTTGATTAGATTTAAATTAGAATTAATTTTAATTAAAGCTTTTAATTAGAATTAATTTTAATTGAGCTTTAATTTTTTAGATTTAAATTTAAATTTAGATTTTAACTTTTAATTTAGCTTTTGTTCTTAACTAAAAGGTGATTTAGCTTTTACCTTTATTTTAGAACTAATTTTTAATGTAGATTTTGATTTCTAATCTAGATTTAACTTAGAATTTGAACTTAACTTGGAATTTATTTTAATTTAGACTAGATTCTAGTGTAAATGCTAACTTTATTTTTATTTTAGTTTTGTTTGATTTTGGGGTTGATTTTGTTAATGTGGCTTTTTGTGCAGGTTTGCATGTCAGAGGTGCGAAAAGTGAAAACATAAACATATGTTTGACGAAGATTTGAAACCAAAACTACTAACTAATTTGGTGCAAGATGCAATCAAATCAATGATGTGATTTAAAACTAAGTGTATTCATTTTATTAGATCACATTTATCATTTGGAGCTTAAAAAGAACAATTGTCTTCTTTCACATAGATTTAACTAGGGGGCTAACAAACTTATGTTTTTTGTGCTTGTAAGATGGTATGTATTATGATCTCACCTTGTGTAAACTTGGTGATTAGAAAGCCAAACCCATCTTTTTTTTTGTTTACCTCTTAGACAGTCTATCTTGGTGGGAAAAAGTACTCACCCCAAGGGAACAACCCAAGTGGTAGTGGGCTAAAGCCAAGTCCTTTTGAACAACTATATAAATTTGTGATTGTAAGGAAAATTTGCAATCAACAAGAAGCGATACGTGATAGCTCTCCCCCAGTATCTTTATGATGTGAAAAGCCCTCTTTCTAAGGGTTGGGAGACATCTTGAAGGATTTTATCACAGTACCCCCTGAACCGGATGCCCTTAATAGACACCTCTCATTTTTAGAAGCCAAAATCCCTCTATTTACTGGAACAAGAGGTTGGAAATTTGAAGTCATCCCACACTTTTACGATTCATTATAGAGATGATAATTTTTTGGAGATCCTTGTGGTCTTAGGGAATTCAGAACTTGGTATTCCTAAGAAGTGAGTGTCGTGGAGGGAAGCCATTGCTACCAAGTTCCTAGGTCATCCGCTCTAATTAGGCGTGACTAGAGAAATCCAAGTGGGAACCTATCAAATATTATCCTTGCCAACCCTAGGATTGTGCATATTTTTTTCATCTTGAATCGAGAACAAACTAAAAAAAAAACATTATGTCTGGTTGTGCCTTATGTGTGTGTTTAAAACAAATATCAACCAAAAAAAACACTTAGTCATCCTACAACATCCTCAAAAAATCCCCAAAACCATCAACCATGTCTAATCGCTATCCTCCATATTCATCCCCAACCTATGAACGAAACCAAAGGATTGAACATATTGACTATCATTTGAAAGAGATTAAAAAACAACTAGAATCCTTGTTGGGAAAGAACGGGTCAACTTCGAACAAAATATCTAAGAAGAATAGTGCCTTTGGTGATTTTATTTCTTCAAATCACCTCAAAGACACAAACTATTATGCCATAAATCAGAAACAGGCATAGTTGTTTCCCCCATTAATCCTTCTGAGAAAAGTACATGCTGACAAATAACAGATTCAACACAAATGCACATATTCAATTCACAGAATCTAACAACATGGAAGACAAACTAAGGAACACATAGATATACGTGGGGAAAACCCTTTCGAGTAAAAAACCCCACCCTCCAAAATATCAAGCCACTGTATTATTCAACAACAAATAGAGTTACAATACAAGCTCAGACTCATAGCCTTTACAAGAGTTACATCTTGTTCCATCTGGAGAATACAGGCAACAACACTAAACATAATCTTTGCATTGTTAAAATTTTCTCACATAGAATACAAATTCATCTCATCTCACTAGTCAACTCTCTCTGCCAGCCCAGCCTAACGGCCACCACAGGTTCACATCTTTGTATGTTTTGTGTGTCTCAGTGTTCATAGTTGTAATCCAATATACATACGACTCGAACACACACTTTGTAAATGCTCAACTCCTTTCCAACCAACAACCATCAGGACATTTAATAACCCCACCGACAATCTTCCCTCATCTCTGATTGCACCGCCCTGTAGCATGCATCGGGCCGCCCAACATTAAACGATTACCAAGAATAATATCATATCTGCACCGGGTCAGAATATAGATTTAATGTATATATATCGCTTTCAAAGAATAAAACTTTCAACCAATTATCAGTTGATTTACAACAATGATGTAAAATCAACGAGTGATATCGTGCCATGTCGTAACACCATTTGTCCATCGCCTTGACTATCAAGTCAGACCATCCAACTGTGCCCTAAGCTCCTCTTATCTCGCTACCGCTTGTCGTAGTCAGAGCCTCCATGGTATGGCGGTGCACACACCGCACTACCATGGCATGGCCTAATGGCCACCATGGTATGGCGATAATCGTCTGATCGCTAGATCGCCAAAGTTCACCAAGAGACACATACACTACTTTTGTAATTTCAAAGAATCAAAAGGGAATCTACAATATTCCCAATAAGTCTCCCAAAGAAGGCTTAACACAACGAAACATGTTTGAAGTTGGCACACCCCTCATGATTCATTCAGGACCCACCACAAAAAGCACGGGACTAGCGAGCATTGTTGATTAAGCCAACAAGTGTCAAATGCTTAGTCAATTCTGCTAGCTTCATAAGAGTTTGTCGGTCCTCACCACAAAGGAGCACATAATAAACAAGCACCGTTGGATTAATCACATCACAACCATAGATCAGGATCACCTTTTTGGTGTGGTCCCCATTGTCGTAGGAATCCAAGTCACTTTTGTCTGCCATCGGTCCATCGGTATAGCCCGGTGAAGAGTTTCACTGATGACCCCAAGTCACACTGATATAGTGTTTATCATTCTATCATTGAGACTACTGATTAGGTTCCACCGATAGTAACAAGCTACATTGATAGAAACAAACCGCCAACACTGAGCACTCATCCTTGTCCTTAATAGAGGTTCAAGCCAACAAGTTGAGGCACATATTTTCCAACAATCTCCCACTTGACAAAGACTTATTGGCTTCCTCCAGACTTGAACTCAAGAATCTAACACAATGCTTTCATGCTCCAACCAAGACATGGCATCAGATCCTACAGACGATAAAGGCATCACATTACCACCACTTTATCGTGATCACCAGCCATACAGAAGCAACACTGCAACAACTTCAAAGCTCTCAATCATGAACATAATGAAGATCTTAGGCCCCTCTAGTTCATACCCTATTTAACAGCATCTAGGATACCCAACCAAACGTGTTTCTACAGATAAAATTCTATCAAACAATCTATAGCTTAACCAGGTATCCAACTGTAACCAACTGTCAAGCAATGTAACCAAACACAACCTTCATCCATTCTCCAGAAACAAGATAGAACACCAGTTAGAAAAACAACCAGAACACTAACTGCAACCATCCAACTAATCAAACCCATGCGACTGAAAATAGCACCCACAACCCATGCTATTTCATCCAATCATACATACCTTCAAGGTATCCACATTAGTAAACTTGTGCCAGCAGCACAACCAACCCATCAACCACAGATACAAGCACCATGTGCCAACCATTCAAGAATACCAGAAACATACAGGTACTCCCAATACATGGGTAATGCCAGAATTAAAAGATCAACATCATAACAAGTTTACCAATTTTAACACATAGAAAGTGTAACCATGTAGTACCAAGGAACATCTACAACCAACTGCTACAAGAAAATACTTGTAGAACTTCCTTCTACATACGCCTCTAAAATACCAATTGTGTCAAGTATGATCTCCTTCAAATCCCCAAGGGAAAAGCCTTAACAACATCCAATTGTTCAACCTCCAAGATCAAAAACAACATATGAATGTAAGATTCTCAAAGAAGATCAAACCATTCATTTCCCATATCAGGAAATCAGCCCATAAAGCATCTCCTACCAGTTCTCATCAACAAATAATATAACACAAAAGCTCAAGGAGATAAACCATGTTATCTTCCAGAACCATTTGACCATAGCACAAGATCCATATCATGAAAAATATAATGGGCAAATACCTCTCAAAAAGACTTCACTACTGAGTAGATCAAGAGTTGGAAAAAAATGCTCCTCCAAGATATACAAGCCACCATGACTCATCCAAGAGTAATCTCCTCATTGATCTTTTTTGAACTCACGTCCAACCAAGGTGTAGGCTACTCGAAATTTCAACTATAATTAACACCTTTCTCGAAATAATTTTAGCCTCACCTTATTCTCCATGTATCAATGAATACCTACCATTGATCATCTCGTGCTAAACTCCAATCTGTACTACTACACTATCAAGAGTTTCTCAAGCATATGACCAATGTACTCAAAACATAGAGAATTACCAGACCACTATCGAAGCTCCAAACATATGAAACAAGAACTTATCATGACATCATGATCTACACATCCCCCTTAGGAGATACCATACTTCAAGTGAACAAACTATGGTCTCAAGAGCAACACAACATGCCAAAACTCTAATTCTCAAGCAAGAGTATACATGACATCAAGCAAACCAACTCAAACCAACATCACCTGTCAATCACCCCCAACATCTCAGCCAAAGACTCCAAACGTCCTCCATGGTTTCAAGATGTTGTACATCCTCAACTAGTGTTCTTGCAAATGCAAAAAACTCTTCTGCAACAAGAAGATCTAAGAATCCCTCCTAGTAACATCTGCAACACTAAAGAAGATCATTCACCACCAAGTGATGAATCCATAGTCATTGCTAAAGCTCCCACTCAACCGTGAGCTTTGAGATTTCCAAACATCATGACAAAACATAGATATTGATATGAAAAACCTACAGGTACAATTGACAACATGTCCATCTAACAACAATGCCAAACAGTACCAAGATCTCCAAACTACACAAACCACACCATCATTGTCAAAAGCTTACACTATAATGTGTATCAAGCTCTCCATGACATCGTGCTACACACGCTATAGGTTCCCATAATAGACTATTCAGGTACTCAATGCCATCCATACTCTCATCCAGAAGCAACCACGCCAAAGAACAAGTGACCACAAATAAGGCTAGCTAATAGATCTGCACCACCACTAAAGCAACCTCACGGATATAAACAATCCACTTCCAAGTTATCTCACTGCAGCTAATTGGTAGCTAATCCACCAGCCACATAGCTCAGAGATTAATCACAACAACAGTGCAAAGCCATCATCGCAAAACTGAGATCTCAAAGAGAACAACAATATAGACAAACATGACTCAAACACCAGATCAAAAAATAATCCGATTATCCAGTCACATCCACAACTCAAGCACCATAGTTTAAGAAACCGACAAGGAACACAACAAGAATGCTAAGTGAAAAATCACATACCAACACTCCCATGTAAAGATGACATCACATCTCCTCAAAACCATGTCAAACTACAACTATCTCATCCAGTCACACCCCAAACAACCAGGGTCTAGAAAATAGTTTAACAACAGCTTCACAAAACCACAAGTCTTTCTTGACCATGCAAAACCTGTAAAACCATCATGTTTCCAAAACACCCATACACATCTGGATATCCACTGCTCATCTGGATGACCCAAGATTCTACACACAACCATCATGGTTAACCAGAACAATGAAAATAACATGAATATGCATGATAGACTTTTTAGGAAAATCTATAGAAAACCTTTAGAGCCAAAGAACATGAAACTAAAGCATGCAAGTACAATATATCTAAAAGGAACAAGTAGTACATAAATTTCAAGTCCATTCCAAACCAATTCTAGAACCACAAGCATGCACATGCATATGAGAGAAACAGGCTATTTAGAAGTTTTCAGACCACCCAAGATCATCTTTCTAGCCTTCAATCAATCAAGGTGACAAAGAACAACGCCTTCAATGCCAAGTCAAAACACCCAACACAAGCACAATACTCCATGGCTGAGCAACAACCCAAGCATCTCCATACCATTAGGGAGCCCCTCACACAAACACCTAGTATGAACCATGCTCTGCCGCAACACAACCATAAGCATAAACTCACACCCCTTGCATCAAGATCATTTGCGTGTTGTCTCAACTCCAGATTCTCCATCTTCAATGTCTTTCACATTGCATGTTGTCTCAAGAGAGAAAAGACTTTTACTCATCAAAGGATCAATCATTAGCCGATTCCTCCAAATTTCCTCTAGCCTAACAGACTAAGAAATCTTCACAGGAGAAATACCCAAAACTAGCATCTAGAAGATGGCTCCGATACCACTTGTTGGGAAATAACAGGTCAACTTAGAATGATATATTTATGAACAATGCCTTTGGTGATTTTCATTTCTTCAAATCACCTCAAAGACAAACTATTATGCCATAAAGCAAAAACAGGCACAGTTGTTTCCCTCATTAATCCTTTTGAGAAAAGTACATGTAGACAAATAACAGATTCAACACAAATGCACAGATTCAATTCATAAAATCTAACAAAATGGAAGATAAATTACTGAACACACATATATACGCGGGGAAAACCCTTTCGGGTGAAAAACCCCACCCTCCAATAGATCAAGCCATTGTATTATTCAACAACAGAAAGAGTTACAATACAATCTCAGGCTCATAGCCTTTATAGAATTTACATCTTGTCCCATCTGGAGAATACAGGAAATAACACAAAACATAATCTTTTCACTGTTACAATGTTCTCACATACAGTGCAGATTCATTTCATCTCACCAGTCGACTCTCTTTGCCAGCCTCTCGGCCAACCCAGCCTAATGACCACCACAAGTTCACATCTTTGTATGTTTTGTGTGTCTCGGTGTTCACGGTTGCAATGCAATATACATACCTCCCGAACAAACACTTTGTAACTGCTCAACTCCTTTCCAACCAACAACCATCAGGGCATTTAATTACCCCATCGACAAGCTTCCCTCATCTCTGATTGCACCACCCTGCAACACGCATCGAGCCGCCCAACATTAAATGGTTATCAAGAATAATATCATATCTGCATCGAGTCATAATATAGATTTAATGCAAATATATTGCTTTCAAAGAATAAAGCTTTCAGCCGATTAACCGTTTATTTACAACAACGATGTAAAATCAATGAGTGATATTGTGCCATGTGTCGTAACGTCATTCGCCCATTGCCTTGACTATCGAGTCAGATCGGCCAGTTGTGCCTTGAGCTCCTCCTATCGCACTACTGCTTACCAAAGTCAAAGCCTCCACGGTATGGCATTGCACACACTGCGGTATGGCGGTAATTGTCCGATCGCCAGATCGCCAGAGTTCACCAAGACACGCGTACACTGCTTGTGTAATTTTGAAGAATCAAAAGGGATCTACAATATTCCCAATAAGTCTCTCAGGGAAGGATTAACACAACATGTGTTTGAAGCCAACACACCCCTCATGAGTCACTCAGGACCCACCATAAGAGGCATGGGACTAGCGAGCACTGTTGATTACGCCGACAAGTGTCAAACACTCAGTCAATTCTGCTAGCTTCATAAGAGTCTATCGGTCCTCACCACAAAGGAGCACCAAATAAACGAGTAGTGTTGGATTAATCACATCGCAATCGTAGATCAGGATCACCTTTTTGCCATGGTCCCCACTGCTGACAGAATCCAAGTCACTTTCGTCTACCATCAGTCCATTAGCATAGCCCGGTGAAGAGTTCCATCGATGACCCCAAGTCACATTGATACAATGTTTATCGTTCTATGGTTGAGACTACCGATCGGGTTCCAGCGATAGTAACAAGCTACACCGATAGAAACAAACCACCAGCATTGAGCACTCATCCTTATACTTAATAGAGGTTCAAGCTAGCAAGATAAGGCACATATTTTCCAACAATACCAACATTTGAATGAAGTGATGCAATCATCTCATAAGCCTTTATCCTCGCCCAAAACTACATCATCCAAGTTCAATGTTTTTAAAATTTTGCAAAGGTTAAATGAGAAGCCCAAATCTAAGACCTCAAACAAAAATAATATTGAGCAATCCTACCATGTCATGCATCTATCTTCATCCCCCATAAGTCAAAATAAATCTCACGAGTCTTTCACCCAAGTTAACAAATCTATCCAACCATCCTCTCCCATCATACCATCTACATCTAATGATTCATGCCAATCTCTTAGTCCAAAGAATGCTAGCATAGACTCCCTTGCACATCAAGATCAAAGTATTGTTTCCACTCCATCCAATGATACCAAAAATCTCCAATCCCCTCTAATCTTTGACCAAGATCCCATCTCTCAAGAACCTCATGATGATCCCCTTATCTCTTTTTATTTCATCCAAGATGATCCCCTTCCATCTTAGGAGAAAAAAATCCTTCCAAGTCCTCCTTCCATGTCATATAATGAATCCATACCCTCTCATGACTCCATTGCATCCCATGAGCATGATAGTTCTTCCATCATATCAAATGATGTACAACCGTCTAATGATCAAGATAGGCTTTCCACAAAATCTCAGGATTTTGTTCCACATCAAGATCAAGATATACCTCCATTTAAGGACACCCTTTCATTCCATGATGATTTTCGTCCTTCTCATGATCAATATATTCCTTTCATACCACTTCATGATGATTTCATACCTAATAAAGAGCAAGCTACTCTATCTTCTACACCTTGTGATCTTTTTCCAAGTCAAGATCAAAGTACTCTATCATCCCCATGTCAAGATCCTATCATCCATCCTGACGCCCCTCATGCTCTCAATCCTTCACAAGAGCCTATCACACCTATTCAAGCTATTCATGAACCCCATACCCATCAAATGGGATCCCTCACTTTTATCCAAGGTGGTTTACTCCAAGATATTGTTATTTCTTCCATATCTGTGATCCACCTCATGATGGACTTGTATCTTGTTTCATAAATAATGTTAGAAACCAAGTTATGACATGCAAACTAGAAAATGCCTCCCACAAGAGAAAAATAGAAAAAACAAGAGCAATTTGCATGAAGATATGCAAATGAATTATATTCAGGAATTGAGAAATTACAAAAGATGATTTGCTTTATAAAAGCAATGTATGCATAACCCTAAAGGTAAAACCTAATTTTGAATTAAAATTAGCTCAATTAAATAAAGCTTACTTATTAATTAAGTAAAATAATTATTGCCTAAGCAAACTTAATAAAGTGTAATTAAATAATTATTTACACCAACAAATAACACATATCCCATTGGCAAATAAATGTGTCAAAGTATGAACTACAAAGGCAAAGGATTAGGCATCCATGAATAAGGTATCCTAGAACCCCTTTATATCCAAGAAAATCTATATTATCTTGGCCTTGGTTATACACCTCACGCTCAAGACATTGATAGCCATTATAAGTCCAAATTCCATCACAATAAACCTAAGTATCCTAGTCCATCAAACCTTCCATCTATCCTAGGTCCTTATCCTAGTCCATAAAACCTTCCATCTATCCTAGGTTATAATCCTAGTCCATCAAACCTACCATCTATCCTTGGTCCTTATCATCCAAATCCTAGTCCAACAACCCTTCCATCCATATTGGGGCCCTACATCGCTCCATCTCCTATTCATCAAGAACAACAAAGGCACACATCCTTGATTCCCTCTCAAAATTCTACCTATATTAACCCATCCATAATACCTCCATATCATTCATCTCCATCCACCCATTCCATTTCTCTTGGAAGCAATTTGGGTGCCAAATGTTAAAAGCTTCCATATCAAAATCCACATATATCAAAGGATCAACATGTCTTCTTGAAGAGAGATGCAAAAAGAAAAAAAAATCTAACCCAAAGTCAAAAGAAAAAAATTCAAAGGCCACAAAAGGCCCCTAAATCAGAAAGAAAAAATTCAAAGGCCACAAAGGCCCACAAACCAAAAAGAAAAATTTCAAAGGCCACAAAGTCCCACAAAGCAAAAAGAAAATTTTCAAAGGCTACAAAATCCCATCAAATCAAAAGAAAATTTTCAAAGGCCACAAATGCCCATGAATAAAAAATCAAAGTCAAAAGCTATATGGATTCCTAAAAGTCTCATAGAAGCAATAAAATCTAAATTGGCATCCAAATTTGCTAATCCAAAAGCTTCCTCGAATCTTCCATCTAAAAACCTGTTACCTTCCAAATTCATTTTTCCTCCATCACTCCACCACCCTTCAAGGTTTGTGTTGATGTTGATCTTTCCATCCTTTTTGTATAACTAAGAACAATAATTCTAACCTCCTATCCATTATCCAACATTCATCCCCCATTATCCTCCTTTAACCCAAAACTTTGCATAATTTGTAATGCCCCGCCAAGTAACCCTAAAGGAAGTTGCAATCAATATCTTAAGCGAACCAATTTTTTTTTTATAAAGTGCATTTAACATACACATTCACTTACTAATTAACAACAACCTCTAAGGCTACAAGGTTATGATTACTTAAACCCACACATACATAATACATATAACCATAGTCTTATAAACTTTATGAAATAAACATCATACATCATAAGAATACCACATAACATAATAAGATAATCAACCAAGATACAATCTCATAAACATTATCTTAATCCAATAGTTACATCACTCATTCCCAGAATGAAGCAATAGTACAAATGTATTACAATTACATAACTCCACCTCTTACAAAAGAGGGATAAAGTATCATATACAACTTGAAATATTACAATGCAAGAATTTACAACAAGAACCGCGAGCTGTCCATCTGGATGTCTCTCCACCAAGTACTGAAGATTCGATGGAGACCCAACGGTTTTGGTGCATGTTCCACCCTACCAATGTGGTACCCGAAGGCCCACCCCCCATGCTAGGAGATAGTAACATGGACAAAGATCTACTACCTCTAACCAAAGGCAGACTCAAACTGACTCATACTGTTATAACCAACCAAATGAATTAACAAGTACGAATCAAGTATAACTCAAGTATAATACAAGTACAAATAAAAAACAATACATGTACAAATCAACTACAATACAAGTACAACTCCAACATCATTGACATAGGTCACATTGCTTCCAGACATAAAGTAGATCAAGTATGTTCAAATAACCATACACATAAAATAATTAACAACAGTTGTCATAGATAGAGTGTTATCGCAAGGTTTGTAATGAGATCTCCTCTGGACATTCTTCATAGGCCTCGACACAAGTAATCCTGGTGGCCTCAACCGAATCCCGACACTCATACTCACTCATGCGGAATCAACTACCTCTTGCAAGAACTAGATAGTTGATCTTGCCATTCTAGGCCTTCTCACTCATCCCAAGTCTAAACAAACCCTTGCGTCTATGAGTGAGGATTAAATTATCTTGATTAGTGAGAAGTTAGTTCTAATTTTCTAAGTACATTATTTTAATTATCACTTGTTTAAATCACTCTTGAAGGTTATCCAGTTTACCTCTTTGGGCTCTGGCGCCTAACAGAAGCCACTCTTCTATTCAACAACACACATCCAAACAATCTACCAAGGGAACCACAAGTGCATACCAACTAAGCATCATAATCCACTCCAACACAAGGAGGATACAAATAATAGAAACTCACTCCAAACATCTTGGAGGAAACAACACATAGTCCACTCCTTTTACAGGAAGTACACAAAATATCTCACTCCAAACATCTTGGAGGCAACAACACATAGTCCACTCCTTTCACAGGAGGTACAAAAAATCTCACTCCAAACATCTTGGAGGCAACAACACATAGTCCACTCCTTTCACAAGAGGCAACAAGATGAAACCACATAACAAGGTCATTCCATACAAGGAGACACGGATCCCATAATCCGCTCCTAAACCAAGGAGGTGCAAACATTCCCGTTCGTGAAAACCGGGTAAAACTGAAAAGACGCCATGCACTACCCAAGGGAAAACAACTGGATGGCACAAAGATTCAACAACTCTTATCCTCTAAGTTCTTCTGGAAGACTTATAATTTAGGACTGACACTAAATCCCAAAACCAACAATGCAACTTGACGACATAGCAACAAAAGCATTCAAGTCATCAATCAAATCTAATATTTGGATTTCCTAAATCCATACTCATTGAATAGGTAGTGTTGACAAAGTTAAAGACATGATAAGTAGATCATCTAAAATAATCATAACCCTTATTTCTCTTTTCATTATTGGAAATCTAAAACAATTAAACTTCCTTTTACTGAATACAAAGAATTAAATCCTTTAAGATAAGCATGAAGAAGATACTACTTTTGGATATACTAAATCCATATCTCTTTCATAATCCAATCACAATGATTCAATTAATCTAAAAAAAAGTTAATAAATAACACAATTGATTGCCTCATCAATAAAACAACTTCTTAATTTACTTTTAAATCGACACAAATCCATGCAAGTAAACTCTTTCCATTTCCTAACCAAATCTTACATTTCATTCAATTTTCTATTTAACACATTCAATCACTTTAATATAATAACATATTGTTTCTCTATCCATTTTCCATATACACTAATCAATCCAATTTTAAATCTCTATTCAATAATATATTGCATTCTTTAAATCAAATATTTAACTCTTTCAATTAAACTTTAACAAGCCATTTTAAAATAACAATAATTTCCCATATGTTTATAATTTTAATTCCACTAATCTAATATACAAATTTTATTTAAAAATAATATAAATAAATATAATACTTTAATATTATAAATTATTATATAAAATATTATTAAATAATATTTTAATATTATAATAACAATACATAAAACATTAATATTTATAAATATCAATTTATTATTATTTTATTTTCAAAGCAGCCATGGGAAAATAATTTAACAGCAGTCTCATGTTTCAAGCATAACTCAAAAACTACGATCTGGGTATTTACGATTTTTGGACAAGGGGAAGAAAATTTCAAAATCCAAAAACCCTTTAAATTTCCTGAAAACTCAGTTTGTGAAAGTAAAGTTATAGGCGACGCAATCAGACCATTTTACCATGAAAATATAACTATACTGCAAATTTTAAAATCCGTTTTTTAATAATAAACAGAAGGTTTCATTTTCTAAAAACATTCTAAATGCATTGTTCAATCTCTATATTTGATTTCAATTACAACAAAATCTATTTCCCCAAATAATTTAAATTCAACTAAGGTTTTCACAATTTTCACTCAAGAATTTTCACAAGTAAAGGCTGTAAATTTGTTTAATTCTTTTCTTCTAACATCAAATTTATTTTCTAAAACAGATTTAACAAACAAATCTTTAATCATTACTATTTTAAAGAAAAACAATCAAGAACAATAAAACACAAAGAGGAAAACCTGGTACAAGAAGCTACAGGAAGAGATGAATTTCTGATGCAAGCATCCTCCAAAGATTTCCTGAATTTTCTTCAATCTTCCAATGAATCCAATCCAAAATCCAACAAATGCAAACAATCTTTCCTTCAATCAATTCTACAATCAAACTTTCTTCAAACCCTTGTGCAAATTTTCCAAAATTTCTTCGCTGTTGTAAAAATGTATTTTTCTAAAACCTTTCTCCTCTAAAATTAAAACATATATTCTTATAAATAAAAAATACCTAATTCAATCCGAATTCACATTATATGCAAATTAGATATTTCAATTTCAATATTTACAACCCTAATTCACATTACATGCAAATTAGATATTTCAATTTCAATTTCAATTTCACTTTTTGAAAACCCCCTTTCAATTTAAAATGCAATTTGAAATAATAAATTAATTTTCACAGTTGCAACTAATTTCCCAAATAAACATTTAATTACAATTTCCAATTTAATTCTCACACGTTGGAATTAAATTCCAAAATTAATTCTAATTCTTTTAGTTCCTTTCATTCTCTTGCATCACGTTTAATTATTTAATAACTAAATTCAATCCCCTTGGATTAAATATAATTAATTAAATATAATTAATTAATTTAAATATAAACTTTTATCCACATTGCATTATTTAAATTAAATAACCATCAACATGATTTAAATGCAATTATTCTAAATATCTATCTCCAAATCAAAAATTCTTCAAAATTAAATAACATCAAAGCAAGACAGATAATGACTCGACAAACACAACTGACGACACACTAAGGCTAGGGCATAGACTTGACACATGTTACCTAGTTACTATCTCTCGTTCAACTTAACCGTTGGATCGACACGCTCAAACCTGTGAAACCAGGTGGAGTCGATGTCATGTACCTGCAATCCTGCAACCAGGTAAACAACATCATACAATATATCCAGCATATAATACACACCGTGAAGAAGAAATTATGGATTCGTAGGGCGCTCGCAAGCGAGTGATACGAAATCGTCATTTTCACCAATACACTCATCGAAACTGACACTTCCATCATAATCCAGGAATCTCATAATAACATCTTATGTTAACTCTACAACAACATTAATCTATAATGCATGTGAAACAATAATCAGATAACTACATCCCACAATAATAGTTGTCGCTCAATAGTAGCGATCAAATCATCATAACAAAATGTATCCAGTATCAAAGTAACTGCAACCAAACATAGTATAAAGCAAACCAAACAAGAAGCAAAATGGAGGGGTATTACATAATTCTTTAGCTTCTTCCATCATACCATTAATCTACCAACACTTATGAGCCTAATACTCATTGTCGTGGTTTATTAGAGAAAAAATTTAAGGGATATTAGCCGTGAAACTTGATGCTTGAGTCCTCCCTCCATCTTTCTATCAGACATATATTATCTTCCATTTTAATTTATCCTTATCCATATCCTATTTTTTTCCCTTTCTCTTGCACTCTACACTTGGGGGAAAGTTTCATCCATCCTATCATTCATATCCAAATGTATCCTCTTTACATTCATCCTTTACCTTTCCACCTTTAATCTTGACAAGGCTAAGGATATTCTTGAGCATCATGTGTATTATCTTATACACTTTATCCATATTACATCATTGTATCTAAATACATCCTTTCTTTCCCTCCTTGGTCTTGATGAGGAATAGGGGAAAATTATTTAGGAATTTGTGTCCATATATTATCTATTTGATCTTGATCATCCTATTCATTAGCCTTATCCTTGCAATTTTCCATTCTATATCTCCTAGCTTATCCAAATTCATGTCCCATTTCATTCCTTTGTTCTTGTTGAGATTAGGGGAAAAATTAAAAACACATGCTTTGGATTTCCTTTCATATCCTTATGTGTTACCATTCCATCATAGTTCACACCCTTATCATTTATCCATGATTACACTACCCCAGGGTGGGCCATCATGTCCCTTTACAACCTTGAATCTTATCATGCAAATCATATTTGAGCCTAGCTGTAAAACATTATCCAATCCTCATATATTTGTCAATGAATCATCAACAATCATCAACCTTATAGTACTTAAAGCAATCAGTGATCCTAAGTACTTATCATCATCATGCCTTATGGAATCAATCATTTCTGACATCTTAATCAATCAACCATTATCATCTTTCGACAAGCGATATGTTCCTTGTGTGTCATATTTTGTAGTGAATCTTTCATTTTGATCCATCATTTATCCATGGTTGTATTACCTCTAATGTGGAAGACCTTATTCCTTCAATCAGTCATCTATCAAATTTCACCTCACTCCACCTTTTAAACTTGAAAAAATCCATATAAATCATAAAATATCTTGAAAAAAATCATAAAATGTCTTGAAATTTTTTCCTAAAAATCGTAAAATGTCCTGAAAAATCCCTAAAAATCGTAAAATGTCCTGAAAAATCCCTAAAAAATCATAAAATGTCCTGAAAAAATCCCTAAAAATCGTAAAATGTCTTGAAAATTCCCTCAAAATCATAAAATATCATTAAAAAATTCCTAAAAAATCATAAAATGTCTTGAAAAAACCATAAAAATTGTAAAATGTTTTCAATAAAATCCCCCCAAAAAAATATTGCAAAAAAATCCAAATAAAATTTATATATTCCGAAAATCCAAAAAAATCAAATAACATAAAAAATAAATCCAAAACAATGACACTTTGAGATCACCACAAAACTTTGAACTTCAACAAAATCAAAACACACCAAAGTTGACAATCAAACGGAATTGCAACATACTTATCAATCTATCTTTCAAATCCAACGAAAAGACATAACTTGATACGAGAATCAGTTCTACATTGAAGCATGATGCATGTTTGTTTGTTGATCTTTGATTATTTTGTCTTTGATGTCTTGTCTTTTAGCTTCTTGAGGATGTCTTGGACTAGAGAGGCGATGATGGGGCATGTTCACTTGTTTGTTGTCTGTGGATTGTTTCTTATTAACAGGATGGCTTGTCTTAAGACACAATTGACTAAAATCATCGGGGACCTATGAGTCTACTATGGATAAGAACATTCCTTGTCTGATAGTGTTTTCCACACAATAAGTATTCAGGTCATCTAAGGTCTTTATACCTAGATGCATATACTTCACTGCTAAATAAAAATGCAAACAATATTCAAGTCATTTAAATGTTCATGTTATCTAAACGCTTATGCTAATTTGTGACATAACAAGCTCTATGATGATCAAGCACTCTATAAAGCACAAGAAGCTTCATCACCTTCATTTCCTGCATATCTCTTTTTCATCTATCATTTCTTCCATGATCCATTTCCTTCATCATTTCATTTTCTTCATGTTCCTTATTTAAAATAATGATCAATTGGTTTACATAACTGATGCTTGTCTTTAATTCAAATATCAAATCAATCAATATACTCCATGATCACTCAATCTATTAATCAATCATTGTTTTACGCTAGCATCAATCTTAATCAGCTTAATAAGCTCAATCAATTTAATTAGCTCATCAACCTGACTATACTGATCATTTATATCGATTGTTTAGTTACGCCTGTCAACTGTGCATTTTCATCAAATATACATCTTTTCTTAATCACTCACACAATATCAATTATCAAATCTACTCCTCGTGATCTATCGAAAGATTAATCTTATCATAGCTTGTTCAATCAATCTCTCAAGGGGACATATCATCCTTACTAGGATGTCCTTGGGGCATGTATCAGTTAATCAATCTTTTTTTCTTTGAAACAACACGATAGGCTGCATTGTCGCAAAGAGGGGCAAAGTGTAGACACATAAAAATGTCCTCATAATCATTTCTATCCATTGCATATTTCATTTGATTATCTACATAATCATATCTCCATACTCATAAAACCACTATAATATTGTATATTTCAGTAAATGCATTTGCATAATTATTTACCTCTCTGCATAGTTCATTAGTCCATATTCACATAATCATTAAAATATTCCTTTCATTAAACCATTTAAACCTTGTTGGTGTAATTAATTGTGTTGTACCTTGTCCTAGGTCATAATTACACCTTAGTCAAGTTTACTTAGGGACCACATAGAAGTTGTTGGAGCTTTTCCACTTTTGGTGGACTTATCATGTTATTACTTTATCACTTCCACCTTTCGTGGACATATCATGTGATTTCCTCTCCACCTTTTGTGGTGATTATCACATTATCACTTTTCCAGTTTAGGTGGAGTGATAGCTTTTCACAGTTGTCTCATGTCATAAGATTACGAAACTTGTCATAATCTTATGCCCTCCTATGTTATCACCTTGGCTATATAACCAAGGGATCTCTACTACATTTGTACATTGATTCTATTTGCATTATTGACAAAATACAGTCTATTCTTGTCATCTTGTTTCTATCTCTCTTATGCTTGTGCTTCCATTAGGCCTTTAGATCGTGGGTGGCTACCTTCATAGCCAATTCTTACATGGTATCAGAGCTATTGGAGTGCTTTTGGATTGCCATTTTGGAGAGATTTTGAGTGCAATCTTGAATTTTCTTCATAGAAATACTAGATTCTAGGGGGGTTCCTTTTTTGGCCTTGTATTGCAGGTGCACTTTGGGAGCTTGTTGCATCAAATCTGAGCTCACCATTGCGTCTGAGGTGTTTGAGAAAGTCATATTTTCCTTTTATTTTGTCTCAATTAGACATTGGAGGCCAACTCTACAAGGGTTTGAAGATTGAAGGTGGTTGCTAGATCCAGGAGGTAGCCATATTTTTGGAGCGTTTTCAGCCAAAAAAGACATTTCCATTGCGTCCAGAAGGGCCAAAAACCCTAAGATTGACTGTTAATTCATCAAAATCGAACAACTTTTCCCATAGCCATCTGGAATTTTTTTGCACTCCTCGGCTGTACGGATCATCATTATTGCAAAAGATGGTACGATTTTTATTTTTTTAAAATTATTTTATTTGTCGAATTTTTTTTTGTTAAAAGTCTATTTCAGCGAACTATTGTACCACCGAAGGTACCTCTACGTACCAACAGGGTACGCGGACCCTATCGCTGCCACGTGGTAGGCAATCATTGGCCTATCACGGGCCCCTCCAACAAGCAATTGATTTTTAAATAAAAACTAGTGAATTCTATTAAATTCAGTGGTGGCATAATTAAATCTGGCCCCACTTTCCATAATCGGCAGTGAAAAAGGTCTTCGGCAACTAGCCGGTCAAAAACTGGTAAAAGAAAATCCGATGAGAAATTTTCAGCGCCCATAAAGGAGTATACTGGCAAAAAAACAACATGTTCTGGTCAAGGGGCACATTTTCTGGTGATGGGCCATAGGCCATCAAATTTAACCTCATGGAATGCTGACGTGAGCATTATGTCAGCAACTTTAAAAAACAAATTGCCCCCTCTCTGTTGGCATTTTTGAAATTGTAGTTCAACTTCAAATGTTGATATCTTGCTCATTTTGACTCCTTTTTTTGAGCAATTTTTTTTTATTTGGGCTAATTTTTTGTGCTCTACATGCTGGTGTGATCATTTTTTGATATTGATGCATGGATGTTTCAGAACTCATAGGTGTAGCTGAGTTGTCACCATTTTTGCAACTTTCGGGGCTCCGTTCAGGCTCATATGAACTCCTTTTTAGGTGTCATTTTTTTTGAAAGTGCATGATTTTTCATGAAATTCACAATGGTGCTATCAATTTTTAGTAATTGTGATCAAAAATTGTACTTTCAACACTTGTTCATTTTTGGCCTATTTTGGCATTTGTAAAGATAAGATCTCAATTTGGTCTTTTGTAGCAGTCACCTGAGTCTGTTATTGCCTACTTAAGGCTGTTGTAAATTATTAAAAATCAGAAGCCCACTTTTCTTGGCTTGCAAGTGGCCATTGTAAATGCACTAAGTATAAAGTGTCAAATCATCTTTTTATGGGGGTTCTTTGATTGAGTGAATTTGGGGGGGTGTCTTGTGTGATTGTGCCTCTCTCTCTCTCTTGTTCTCTTTCATTTTTCTGCTATGGGTTCTCCTAAGTTTCCTTTGTTAACTCCACATAACTATGCTTCTTGAAAAATTGATGCTTGGAGTAAGTTGATGGAAAAAGGATTAACTCATTATATTGATGGAACTATTGTTGCACCATTTGATCCTAAAACTGATCCTAATGCTCATTTGGATTGGATCACTAACAATACTATGGCTCTTGGAACATTAAAAAAATATGTATCAAAAGATCTAATCTTTCAAATTAAAAAGTGTAAAACAATTAAAGAAGCTTGGGAAAAGTTTGGTCAATTGTATGGCCAAGTTGATGAGATTAGAGGTTATCAACTTGACAATGATCTCACAATGTTAGATCCTAAATTTTTTGATACAATCCAAGACTATGTCATTAAAGCAAATGAGTTAAGAGCACAACTTAAGGATTGTGGAATTGACAAAAAGGATGCACAATTGGTCTATAATTTGTTGGGAAAGTTTCCATCAAAATATGCAGCATTTGTTTCTAGCTTCCAAACCCATCGCTTGACAGTGGGTAGTTCTTTCACTCTTCCATCATTTGATGCATTCACATAAATGTTGATGTTAGAACAAGCAAAGTTGATAAGCATGGGGATTCTAAAGTCTTCAAAGTCCAAAGCTTTGGTGGCGAATCAAGGGAATCAAGGGACTCAAGGAAAGGGTTATAACAAGAAGCAGAAGCAGTTTAAGCCAAAAAAACAATCATCCTCTCCACAACAAGGGAAATTCAAGCAAGAAGGAGATACCAACTTGTTCATATTACAATATATTTGGTCATGATGAGCATCATTGCCATACTAATAAAATTTATGAGTTGACAAACATCATCAAGAAAAACAACATCAATTTGCCATCCACCTACAAGAAGAAGGATTCATCTCCTTCCACTTCCTCATAATTAAAAGGAAAAGGGAAAGCATTTATGGCTACTACAGGTTCTTCACAACAATGGATAGTTGACTTAGGTGCTACTCATCACATGGGTTCTACAAGGGAGAAGTTTTATTCTTTGGAGCCATCTAAGGTACCTCACATCTTAATAGGAGATGATAATCAAGTTGAAGTTGAAGGCAAAGGTTCGGTTGTCATGGATGATGGAACATTTGAGGATATTCTCTATGTTCCTAACTTGAGCACCAATCTTCTTTCAATCTACCAAATAGCTCACTTTGGAGATGGCAAGAAAGTTGAGTTTCTACTAGATTCAGTTGTGGTCAAAGAACTTAAGGATGATGCCTTGGTTGCAGTGGGACAAGCCAATCACAACACATGAATTTACTCATTTTCCCATTTCATTCCTAAGTCTCCTTCTATAGCATTGCTCACTCATTCAAATTCAGATAGTAAGCTATGGCATGAGCAGTTTGTACATCTCAATTACCACTATCTTCAACAACTTAGCTCCAAGGATATGGTTACAGGACTCCCTCAAATCAGCTTTTCAGAAGGTGTTTATTCAGGTTGTTCCTTGGGTAAGCATCCAGAAGATAATTTTGATAAAGGGAAATCTTGGAGAGCTTTGGAAGTTCTTCAATTGGTTCACAATGATGTAGCAGGTCCATTTCCAGTGCCATCATTTAGTAAGTCCCGCTATGTCCTCACCATCATTGATGACTACTCTCGCTTCACTTGGGTCTATTTTATTGTTCACAAGAGTGAAGTGTTTGACAAATTTCTAGCCTTCAAGGCTCATGTTGAGAAGAAATCAGGGAAGCAAGTCAAGATTCTCTGCACAAAAAATGGAAGGGAATATGTGAACAATAGACTTGAGGAATTTTATACTCTTGAGGGTATTGATCTTCAACATTCGGTTGCATACACTCCACAACAGAATGGTGTTGCTGAAAGGAAGAATAGAACCCTTGAGGAGATGGCTAGCTGATTGATTCATGCTCTTGGTCCTCAATTTTGGGCAGAAGCTATCAGTTGTGCCACTCACATCCAAAATCAGGTTCCCCATAAGGCTTTGAAGGGTATGACTCCTTTTGAGGCTTGGTGTGGTAGAAAACCAATTGTGAGACACTTAAAATTTTTTGGTTATCTAGCTTGGGCACGCATACCTCCAGAGAAGCGCAAGGAATTAGAACCTCAAAGTAGGCCTTGCATCTTTGTTGGATATCCTGAAGGGGTTAAGGCATACAAAATTTTAGATCTAGAGACACGTGAGCTATTCATTGAGAGGAGTGTGCACTTTGAGGAAAGCTCTGCTAGCTTGGCCTCTAATCCTCCTCTTCCTTCCTCCATAGTGGAAAGTGATGATAGTGACTTAGATGATGATTCTCCCTCAACTCCGACTCGCAGGATCACACCTTTGCAGGGTCCACTTGTAGTTGAGGAGCCTCATCCTTCATCTCCTACTAGACCTCATTGGGCTCAACAAACTCTTGAGTCAACAGGTTCTCTTGTTGGGGATCCTTCAAATACTCAAAGGACTCAGTCACAACACCAAGATTTTCCACATGAATTTATTGCTACTACTTCCAATCCACAATCCTTCAAGGAAGCATCAGGAGTTCCAAAGTGGGATTCAACAATGGAGGAAGAGTATAGTTCCTTGATGAGGAACAACACATGGGATTTAGTTCCACTCCCTAAGGGGAGAAAGATGGTTTGATGTAAGTGGATCTATCAGACCAAGTATGCAGGGAATGGAATTGTGGATAAATACAAGGTTTGACTTGTGGCAAAAGGTTTCTCACATGTTCCAAGTGTTGATTACATAGAGACCTTTGCACCCGTTGCTAAGATGAACTCCATTCGCTTGACACTTGTTATTGTTGCAACTCATGGATGGGTTGTACATCAGATGGATGTGAAGAGTGTATTTATTCATGAGGATCTTCATGAGGAGATTTACATGGAGTATCCATAAAGATTCATCCAGGATTCTTCTTTGGTTTGCAGATTGAGGAAGTCTCTCTATTCCCTCAAACAGGCCCCTACGGCTTGGTATGCCAAGATGGATTCCTTTCTTCTCTCAACAGAATTCATGAGGTGTCATTCAGATCTGCATGTCTACATTTTGTGACAGGGCGACTCTGATTTGCTACTTGTGTTCTATTTTGATGACATGATCATTATAGGGAGTACCTCATCCATCATTAGCAGTGTCAAATCTGCTTTGCAAGACAGATTTGCTATTACTGACTTGGGCCTTTTGCACTATTTTCTTGGGATTGAGATCACACAGTCAACTTTTGGGATATCTCTCTCTCAGCCCAAGTATGCTCTTGATCTTGTAGCTCAGTTTCACATGGTTGATCGTAAGCCTGCTCTGAATCCCTTTCTTTCAGGAGTCAAGCTTGAGGCTAAGTGTTCTACACCACTTGTTGATGCCACTTTGTATCGTCAGCTTGTTGGGAGTCTCATCTACTTGACTCACACATGCCTTGATATCTCCTTTGCATTTGGCATGGTTTCATGCTTTATGTAGGAACCACATGAGATTCATTGGAAAGTAGCCAAATGCATCTTGAATTACATACAAGCTACACATCATCATGGGATTCACTATGTAGCAGGTACGGGACTTACCTTGGTGGGATATATCGATTCTGATTGGGTTGGTGATTTTGATGATCGTAAGTCCACTTTTGGCTACAACTTTCATCTTGGTTCTGGCCCCATTTATTGGCAAAGTAAGAAGCAACATGCTATTGCTCTTTCTTCGACTGAGGCTGAGTATCGAGGGGTTGTTAATGCAACTACTAAGGCTATTTGGCTTTAGAATATTCTCACTGAGTTTGGCTTCACTATTCCACATCCTTTAGTCATTCATTGTGACAATCAAAGTGCCATCTAAATCTTGAAGAATCTAGTTCACCATCAGAGGAACAAACACATCGAGATTCATATGCACTACATTCAGGAGCTGATACAGGAGCAGGTCATTGATTTGCAATATTATCCCACAACACAGCAAGTTGCAGATATCTTTACCAAACCCTTCACTGAGAGTTCCTATCATCGTTTGCAAGCTCTCTTGGGGGTGTGGGATGTTTCATCTGAGGAGGTCACTTGACTTCTTCATTCTCTCTTATGGGGGATTTTTCCTCTTTTAGGGGTTTTGTCCTTCTCATACATTTGAGAGCATTTTCTCTTGTTTTTCATCTCTCTTTTGGGGGGGAGTTTTTTCCCACATGGTTTTCTCCTTTTCTCCACTTTATGAGAGATTTCATTGCATTTGTACATGGGTACCTAACATGGCCTAGTTGTTTGGACCCATCTTGCATTGTTTTCTTTTGTGTACATTCTCCCTAAGTTGCACTTAATGGGGGTGTTGGTGTAATTAATTGTGTTGTACCTTGTCCTAGGTCATAATTACACTGTAGTTAAGTTTACTTAGGGACCACATAGGATTTGTTGAAGCTTTTCCACTTTTTGTGGACTTATCATGTTATTAATTTATCACTTCCACCTTTCATGGACATATCATGTGATTTCCTCTCCACCTTTTGTGGTGATTATCACATTATCACTTTTCCACTTTAGGTGGAGTGATAGCTTTTCACAGTTGTCTCATGTCATAAGATTATGACACTTGTCATAATCTTATAATGTTCTCACCTTGGCTATACAACAAAAGGGTCTCTACTATATTTGTACATTGATTCTATTTGCATTATTGGCAAAATACAGTCTATTCTTGTCATATTGTTTCTATCTCTCTTATGCTTGTGCTTCCATTAGGCCTCTAGATCTTGGGTGGCTACCTTCATAGCCAATTCTTACAAACCCATTTCATTAATACATTTGCATAAGCATTTGTCCATAAACATTTATCATCATCGACATATTCATAATTATAAACCAATTTCATTAAAACATTTACATAATCATTTACTCACCTTCATAAGCTTCATTTGCACAATAATTTTCATTAACTCTATTAAAATATTCATTCATGCATTTATGAATATTCATAAAATCCCACATAATTATTTATCCCACATTCTTCTCGAAATTTAGATCTTTCCCACGAGGACATCTATAAAAGCATGATTTTTCCTCACTTTTCAATCACGAACTCCAATCTCATTCTGATCACATCCGATTCTACATAGCTTCTTGTGATTTTGGTGCAAAAATCTTAGGTCAAAGACAAGATAATGTGGAGGGTGATTCCACAATACTGGTTTATAATTTTTGGCCAAACTGGACAGTGAACTGATTTTTTTTAAATAAATCTACACTTTCAGACACCTATAGTGGCTAATACGTGAGGAATTTGAAGATGTGCAAACTAGTGATTTGTGACATTTTTTTTTGTAGATTCTAAATATATTTTTTTCAAATTTTTTGTAATCAAATTGTACTTCTTTTTCCATCTCCTTCGAAAACTAGTTTTTTTTTAATAAACACCATTTTTAAGGAGTGACACTCACCGTATAATACATAAATTTTTTCCATAATCTAGTTGGGTTTGTGAAGTCTCCTCCATTTTCATCCTCAACTCAATCTTAGAAGGGAAAAATTTTATAGTTTTTTTGTGCCAAAGGGTAAGAAGGTGGGAAAAAAGGGGCTTGAACCAGGGTTCGAGCGAACCCCCTTTCCACAACCATTTTCTTTGCTCATTTTGTCGGGAAATGTGGGACCCAACATTTAATGGGTTCGCTCGAGCCAAAAGTTCGTTTAAACCCCCAAAAACCAACTTTTTTTTGCATGGGGTTGTTTTTTGAAACTTTTCCTTCCTCACTGAAATTGTAAACCACTTTTGTGGGTTTATCCTAGAAAGGATAACAATGGAGTTTGATTTATTTTGAATGTCTGTTCGGTGTGATGGGACCTTTAAAATTTGTCAAAATTTTGCCTAAATTGGGAATGACTGGTTACTTTTAACAGAGATGAGGTCTGATATTTTGGGTAAAGGCTTTTGATCACTCATGAAAGATTGATTGGTATCTTTTAAACCCTCGTGTTATATTTCAATGTTCACTTGCTATTGAGGGTTACCAGTCACTTAAGTTATCTGATTGAGCCTTTCCTTCGTGCTCTTACTGACCCCTTTTCACCCGACCTATCGGTCTCCTTTTTGCCACTTGGGCTTAATTGTTTATGTCATCGAGGGATTCTTTTCAGTTGACCCACTAGTATATTCTATGTGTTTTATGTAGCTTGGCAAACCATCTGATCATGAGTTTTGATCTGGATCATTTCTCACGAACCTCGCAGGTTTTCCTACTAA
This sequence comes from Sequoiadendron giganteum, assembly GCA_007115665.2. Taxonomy (NCBI): domain Eukaryota; kingdom Viridiplantae; phylum Streptophyta; class Pinopsida; order Cupressales; family Cupressaceae; genus Sequoiadendron; species Sequoiadendron giganteum. The sequence continues at coordinate 73,433,701 of VCHN02000014.1, read as the reverse complement.
TGTCACTTAGGTGGTGCGAGGTGTGCGAGAAACCACCATCTGTCATATACAGAGGAGTGGGGCCTTTTCCTGATGTCTCAGCAGTGACAAGTGGGCATCATTTCACCAGCGGGAATTTAATGACAAGGACTAATGATGATCATCCCTCGTAGGCCTCGCACGATCAGAGTTCATGTTCCAAAAGTACCGCGAGGTTTGCGAAAAGGCGACACGTGGCCTGACTCTTGGAACAACGGGGCTAGGTGGGGCCTGCTGCCCGATTGCAACCTCCTATTTTCATGGGCTATGATTGGTTGTGGTTTTTCCCAGGCGGTGATGTGGATCTTCAATGATCATTGACTCGATCTGAGTCGTCTGACTTGCCAAGTCTTTTCCACATCAATGGTTCAAATTCAAAGGGGTATTGTTCATCTGTGTGAGGAGTTTTTGTGCTCTACAACTTGTTTCATTAATGGTATAGGTTTTTCAGTGGATTTTCTCTTGATTTCCTTGCGTGCGAGTGGTATCCTCCTGATAAATATAATGATGGGTTGTACGCCTAGAATAAATTTGTGGTGGCAATATCAACCACTAATCGTTCGCATGCTTGTGCAAGAATTGGAGGAATTAATATTCCGTGCACTAGATTACTCTATAAATACATGCTAAATTGCTCAGTATTATCATTGCATTATTTGAGTTGATCTATTTGTAGGTAGTGGACTTGTTTATAGTTTCTAAGCTATGCATCTTCAATGGATAAGTCTGAGGTGCGTTGAAGTGCCAAAGTAGGCGTGAGGAATTCATGGCGTGAAGAGGAACAACTCGTTCCTAGTGCTCTTGAAGCGAGTGCCCGAGGTGCGGGCAAGCGGTCTGGGCGCTGTAATTCTCTTGTCGTGCTCTCTTCGAGCTCTGGTGGTGATAGGTCTGAGACTGACTCAGAATATTGCTGCTATCTTGCGGCCATGACCGAGCTCGTGGGTGTTGATGAAGAGGTCCTTGCAGTTTCACCAATAACTGCAATGGCAGTGTGCCATGTTGCTGGGGTTAGTGCTGGTGTGGATTGGAAAAAGAAAGTGGTTCTGCCTCAAATTGAAGCCAGTACCAGAAGCGTTCGCCTAAACCGGAGCTGTGTGTTGACTAAATGATTGTTGGTGCTGGTGTGTGTTGCTCGTGGGTGGTGTTGTTTTGCTGGTTCTTCTTGTGGATGTGGACGTGCGCGTGTGTGGCACGCTCTTTTGTTTTTTCTCTGATTGTTTATTGGGTGTAATCGTTTTTTGATTCCTCGGATCATAAAATTTTTTTCTAATGATGAGGAATATTATTTTGGATGGTGAATTCGAATTTCATTTCATTTTTGAATTAAATTCAATTTTGAAATTAACAATGGAGCCCAATGCTTGTTGCTCTCCTATTTTATAAAGGAGATTTTATGGCTCATTGTTAAGGGTCAGATTTTTTTGTATCCAGAGGCTTAGTATTTGTATAGTCAGTATGTTTACTATAGGTTTTTTCTGAAGGTATTAGCTAGTATGTCTTTTCTGGGGTAGGAATACTATAAAACAAGCAGGCTCTGCTTATGTAGTTAAAGATATTGAAGTAATAAATGAAATTCTATTAGAATAGTTGCTCTCCTAGTTTCATGTAATGGGTTTTGAATGAGTTTATTAATGATATATTCATTCAACTTCAATGGTATATTTGAGTGTGTACTTCATTTTACTGGTTTAACTTAATGAGTTAATCAAATTGCTTGAAAATGAGTTACAAATTTATGATGTTGTCTTCAGGATTCCTTAAGGAGTAATTTTTTAATAACTGAAAATCTCATAGTGTAAATCATTATGGTGAGACGTTCATGATATTTGGGTTATGTTTTATGTAACTCTCGCCCAATGGATGAGGCACTGGATAATTTCTTGAGGATCCCAATTTTGAGAATACAGGGTTGTAGTTCTAAGTACGGTGGTTTAAAATCTGAACAAAATCTAAAAAATCAAACCTTATCTCTTTGGAGATGTAAATCTTATGTTAATTTTTTAGTCTCGTTGCTTTAAGATAATGTTGTTATTCTTTGGTTTGCCACAACCAGAATAATTGCTATCTAATTGGGTTGGTGGGGACTATATCTATAAGAGGAAGTGTTCTTACCAGGTCATGAAGCATTCTTATGAACACACTTAGGAAAACCCTCCTTGGTTTCATAGAGCCAAAAGTGTAGGAGATCTTAGTCTTTGACTGAATCTCATTAGTTGGACACTAAATTTTTTAGTTATTGAATATAGAGGTTGGATACCTCTTAGGGAATTACAAAGCCTTAGCTAGGGAAATCCAAAACACCAACAGGGTGAAAATTATGTAATCAACTTTTCAATAGATTACACAACCTAGATTTTAGCCAAAGCTATGTGAAATAAAATCTCTCCTCTAAGAAAGGGGAGGGTCCCTTCTTACTACTAACATAAGATATGGTAAAACTAATAAAGTATTTACACAATGTACACTACACTTATGAAATGGGGGGGTGTGTTACACTCATGCTTCTCTCTTTTTTCATAGAAGATGTTTTACAATGCTTCACAATTTGGAAGTTCTAGATTTGATAACTTTAAACTTAACAAAAAGTAGTAATGCCAATATCTCTATCTTGTCAAAGAAAAGCGTAGAGATACCAGATGTGATTGATAATAAACAAATAAAGGAAAAGGGAAATCTCATGAAGGCACAAAGTCATTTCGTAGCTTTTTCAATGATGGATCTATGAAAGGTGTATCGTTTGTCGCATTAGAAGCACAAAGTCTTCTTAGATGCAACAATTCCTCAAACAACATGAACGATTACAAGCACAAAGTCTTGTAGATATTTCAACCTAAGTATCCAAACATAAAATTAAATCCAAATAAGGAATGCAACACAAAGTTTACATAAATTATTTGAAGGCCTTCGAATATCATTCACTAATCACCACTAATCTCATTCAAATCAAAAGATAATTGATTCCAACCCAAAGTTTGGCATGCAACTTCCTTATTTATTGATCAGATTTAGATTCACAAAATTGAACACAAAGTTTCAATGTTCGTTTCAAAAGGGCAACACTTCGTTGTAAAATACTAAAAGGTAACTATTACAATAAAAGTCTCTTATTGATAGAAAAGCAAGAAGAGCTAATTTAGGAAAACAGTTGAGTAAAAATAGGAATCCCTAACTTTGACTAAGTCAAAATGTAATTTATTTCCATGAAATTACATCTCATATTTCTAGTGTAATTACACCTTACAAAAGACATTTAAGATGTCATAAACTATTTACAAGATGCATCTAAGGAAGAATCAAAATGTTCAACACAGGGAGATTAGGAATCTTCATGGTTCCTTGCTTTGGGCATGGAAGTCTTCATACTTCTTCTTGGTTTCCTTTATGAACGCATCATCTGGGTCGACTGTTAATCCAGAAGGGAGTGAATTCTTGTGATTGACCTTCAGATAGATGAATGGATTTTCTTGTACCTACGAAGATGCGTCTTGAGATTATCAAGTGTCATTTGTATATTGCAAATGACATGTATTGAGGCTTTTGAAAAACTGGCATCCTCAACTTGCAGCATGATGACTTCTTTGTAGATCTGGGATAGTTCACTGGATCAAAAATGTCACCATGTCACCTTCAAGATCACTTGATGAAATCTGGAGAAAAATTGCAAGGATGGTGAATCAACAAACGTTAGTAGAAAAAATTAAATTGGGAAGCGAGAAGCAAGCAAACAATGCAAAGCAAGCATGATACAAGTGATGATGCGGAAGTGAAGAAATGGGGTTCGAAACGAAAACAGAGCAAGTTTGAAGAGTTCATGGCAAAAATTGCCAAAAGTGTAAGGGCACTAAAAATAAAAGCTCTTGCACCAAAAACTGACTTTAGGTGTAAGGGCGCTAAAAATTAGAGCTCTTGCATCAAAAATTGACTTTAGGTGTAAGGCCACTAAAAGTCAGAGCTCTTGCACCAAAAACTGACTTTAGGTGTAAGGGGGCTAATAATCAGAGCTCTTGCACCAGAAATTGACTTTACGTGTAAGGGCGCTAAAAATCAGAGCTCTTGCACCAAAAATCGAATTTAGGTGTAAGGGTGCTAAAAACCAAAGCTCTTGCACCAAAAATTGACTTTTGGAAAATATGAACAAGCACTAAAAATCAGAGCTTGTGCACAAAAAACTAACTTTTAGAAAATATGCACAAGTGCTAAAAATCAGAGCTTGTGCACTTGATACTTAGTAAATTTTGCAACAAAGTGTAGGAGCACTATTTCTTGGCACTCTTGGAATTTTCACAATTTTGACTAAGTATTGACATCTAGACCTCATGAAAGTACTCATTTCAAAGGTTTTTGATCGACGAACGTAGAGGAACATTCAAATAGATAGTTTGAGGCTTTGGAACACACTTCAAGGTGGATTGAAAATCACCTCGTTTTACATGCTTGAACATCAGAAACCTAGGAAACAAACAAGTTTTGTAGGGGGTTATCTGTGGAACGAGCGCTGCTAGATTTTGTGATAACAGTTGGCTCCTGCTGAGAATCTTCCTTCAACTATTCTTTGAAATGAATGAAGGGAGAAGAAATCCAAAATTCAAGTGCCTTTATCCATCCATTGGCAACAAAATCGAGCATGACTAACACAAAGAAAATCTATGAAAACAAGATGCAAACTTGTGCAAATGCACTTATTGAAAAGGTAAAAACCTACCCAATTAAAACTAGCCATCAATGAAATCTTCTCAAATGAAACCATTCACAGGTTCAAAAAAATAGTTTCCTTCTTCAACAACTTGCAATGCCTTACATGATCATTAGCAGCTACATGTAGATGAATTTGAGGCACTATTTCTTGAAAGAGATGAACATGTTCAGCTACCTCTGAAAATATATCAGATATATTGTTGCTCCAAAATTAATCATTGAATTTAGATTTCTCTTGCACATCTAAAAATACATCTTTATTTGCATTCTCAAGTTTATCTTCACGCTCAGGTACAAGTGGAACCTCTATCCTCTCGTTGGCCTCCAACTAAGAAATATGTCTTATGGTACATCCCCTCGATCGGTCAAAGATTGAATGCTCCTTACCAGTTGCTACTTGAAAAACTGATTCATCAACCATGGCAACCTCATGTTGATCAAAATGATCTACTTCATGTGATTCAAATGAAGATATGACTGCACTACTTACTTTTGTATGTTGTTTTCCATCTTCAGACTTGGAAAAATTTGAATTATTAATAAGAAGGTCCTCATCATGCCTTTGGGAAGTTCTTTTATGCAACACGTGTTCAAGTTCGTGACCTCGAAACACAGATGCATTCTTTCCAAATTGACTGACACCCTCATGCATGTCCATCTTTTCAAATGTTAAGAAAATATTATCTTCATTCACTTTTGAGACTGCATAAACCAGAATTGGGAGTCGCTAGCTATGTCTACTTCTTTTTCCTGGAATAGAATAGTGAGATCACTTGGATTGGATTCAAGATGATTTGCTACTTCATTTAATAATGGTGCCTCAAGAGCAAGCCTCTTCAGAGGTGAAGATAACTTGTATTGATTCCCAACATCAAAATTATGAGCAATATTTGAAAGTGAACTCCCTGGTACATCCTTGTAAGGCACATAAAACATACCTTGAGCTGGCTGCTCTTTGACGACAAGTAGCTCATTTTCTAAGCTTTGCACCATAGGATCTATCCTTGTGATGGAAGAAAATAACTCCAAAGAAGGGCTTTCTTCAAATTCATTTGATCTAATTCTTATTTGCCCAACAAGAATTAGATCATCTTCAATTTATTTCACCAAGGTCTGCACAACTGCAAGAGTAGCTGGGGCTGCTCTTCTCAAGAGGAAACCAACCTCGGGTACTTGAGCATTTACAAAGAAACATTTCAAATTCTTAGTTGTAGGTTGAGCAATAGTTGGAATTCTTCATTTCAACTTGTTGAAGTGATCAATAACCTCGTGCATAGGCATGTGAGATTTCTTCTTCAACTGGGTTAGATGAGCCAACAAAGCCTGTGTGTCTTCAGGAGGTTTGAACCTTTCTTGAAACTTGGCTATGAGATTTTCCCAGTTTGTGATGGTACATGGTGCCATATGAAAAAACCAATCTGCAACAACACCTTGGAGAGCCTCCACAAACAACCTTACAGATACATCTCCGTGTTCAACACCATGAACTCCACAAGCGATGTAGAAAGAAACAACGTGCTCATTAGGATGTTGTTTTCCATTACCAAAGAACCTGGGAAATTTCTTCCGTGAGCCTTTAGGAAGAGCATGTCGGGGTAGAGCTAGACTTAATGGACCAAAAGCATTTCCCCAAGGACCTTGAGCAACCATTTACATATCCTTGGTGAAATCTTGAAAAACTTACAAGAAAATAAATTATAATGAAAAAGGACACGGGTATACTTCAAACAAAAGCATGAGGCTTTTGAATGTGAATTGTGTCCAGAGTGGAGTCGCCAAAAAATTATTGGGTGAAAATTATGTAATTAACTTTTCAACATATTACACAACATAGATTTCAGCCAAAGCTATGTGAGATAAAATCTCTCCTCTCAGAAAGGGGAGGCACCCTTCTCATTGCTAACAAAAGATATGGTAAAACTAATAAAGTATTTACACAATGTACACTACACTTACGAAATGGGCGGGTGTGTTACATTCATGCTTCTCTCTTTTTTTAGAGAAGATGTTTTACAATGCTTCATGGTTTGGAAGTTCTAAATTTGATAACTTTAAACTTAACAAAAAGTAGTAATTCCAATATCTCTATCTTGTCAAAGCAAAGCGTAGAGATACCAGATGTGATTGATAATAAAAAAATAAAGGGAAAGGGAAATCTCACAAAGGCACAAAGTCAATCCATAGATTTTTCAATGATGGATTTGCGAAAGGCGTATTGTTTGTTGCATTAGAAGCACAAAGTCTTCTTAGATGCAACTATTCCTCAAACAACATGAACGATTACAAGCACAAATCTTATAGATCTTTCAACCAAAGTATCCAAACATAAAATTAAATCCAAATAAATAATGCAATACAAAGTTTACATAAATTACTTGAAGGCCTTAGAATATTATTCACTAATCACCACCAATCTCATTCAAATCAAAAGAGAATTGATTCCAACCCAAAGTTTGGCATACAACTTCCTTCTTTATTGATCAGATTCAGATTCAGAAAATTGAACACAAATTTTCAATATTCATTTCAAAAGGGCAACACTTCGTTGCAAAATACTAAAAGGTAACTATTACAATAGAAGTGTCTCTTATTTGTAGAAAAGAGAGAAGAGTTAATCTGGGAAAACATTTGAGTAAAAATAGGAATCCCTAACTTTGACTAAGTCAAAATGTTATTTATTTCCGTGAAATTATATCTCATATTTTTGGTGTAATTACACTTCACAAAAAGGCATTTAAGATGTCGTAAACTATTTACAAGATGCATCTAAGGAAACATCAAAATTTTCAACACTGGAAGATCAGGAATCTTCATGGTTCCTTGCTTTGGGCACGAAAGTCTTCATACTTCTTCTTGGTCTCCTGTATGAATACATCATCTGGGCTGACAGAGTAATCCACAAGGGTGTGAATTCTTGTGATTGACCTTCAGATGAACAAATAGATTTTCTTGTATCTGGGAAGATGCGTCTTGAGATTATCAAGTGTCAGTCGTATATCGCAAATGACATGTATTGAGGATTTTGAAAAATTGGCATCCTCAACTTGCAGCATGACGACTTCTTTTTAGATCTAGGATAGTTCAATAGATTAGAAAATGTCACCATATCACCTTCAAGATCACTTGATGAAATCTGGAGAGAAACTACAAGGATGGTGAATCAACAGGCGTACGTTAGCAAAAAAAGATGCATTGGGAAGTGTGAAGTGAGAAAACAATATGGAGCAAGCGTAATACAAGTGACAAGGCACGAAAAATGATGCAAGAGCGAAGAAATGGGGTTCAAAATGAAAATAGAGAAAGTTTGAAGAGTTTAAGGCAAAAACTGCCAAAAGTGTAAGGGCACTAAAAATCAGACTCTTGCACCAAAAACTAACTTTAGGTGTAAGGGCCCTAAAAATCAGAGCTCTTGCACCAAAAATTGCCTTTAGGTGTAAGGGCGCTAAAAATCAAAGCTCTTGCACCAAAAAATGACTTTAGGTGAAAGGGCACTAAAAATCAGAGCTCTTGCACCAAAAATTGACTTTAGGTGTAAGGGCGCTAAAAATCAAAGCTCTTGCACCAAAAACTGACTGTAGGTGTAAGGACGCTAGAAATCAAAGCTCTTGCACCAAAAACTGACTTTTCGAAAATATGCACAAGCGCTAAAAATCAGAGCTTGTGCACTTGACACTTAGTAAATTTTCCATCAAAGTGTAGGAGCACTACTTTTTGGCACTCCTGCATTTTTCACAATTTTGACTAAGTATTGACATTTAGACCTCATGAAGGTACTCATTTCGAAGGTTTTTGATAGATGGGCATAGAGGAACATTCAAACAGACAGTTTGAGGCTTTGGAACACACTTCGAGGTGGATTAAAAATCACCTCATTTGTGTGCTATCGTGAACCTAGGAAACAAACAAGTTTCGTAGGGGGTTATTCGTGGAACGAGCGCTGCTAGATTCCATTATAACACTGTTGATGTTTTTAGTTTTTATAGTTTAGTTTTATTTTACATGTGTTTTCATTTAGAAATGCTCCATTGATGTTATGTTGAAAGGTTGATTTGGATTTACAAGTTAAATCATTTAGTTTTTCAATTTTCAACATGTACAATATGATATGATGATTGATGATGTATGGATGATGAATGATGTATGAATTATTTATTGCATTGTAATATTTAATTATGTATGTATGATGTGACATGAAAATGTGTAATGGATGCACTATGCATATGTAATCATGTTATGGATAGATGTGATACATGTAATGTAATGCAATGTATGTAGTGAAATGAACTAATATGTTTAGAATAATAACTCTAAACAACTGAAAATGATGACGAAAATGTACTTAAGATGCTTAGAATAACAAATCTATATTAATCGATCATTAAAAAATGGAGCGGCAGCACGGGCTTGGTCGCGCAAAAGGGTTTTTAAATTTTGATGAGCCATGCAAGAGTGAAGATGCAGATCCAGACAAAGATGGAGTTGAGGTTCTTGCGGTTGGCAGGCCTCCCTCTCTGGTTCAATGTGATCTTGAGTGGGTGGGTATTGTAGCTAGAGGTGGTCTATGTTTGAAGCCTTTAAAGGATCGTTTGTTTGTTGAGGATGATCACAGGCTTGTTTTTGGCTATGCGACAGTTGTTTAAGACTTTAGGCTTCCTTTGTTGGATTTCCATTGTGGTGTTTTAGCTAAGGACAACCTTCTTGTGAGTGTTGTTTCTCTGATTCTTCTTCCTTCATGCATTGTTTTCCCTGACCTTGGTGGATCTCTCCCTCTGGTGCAGTTGGGGTTGTGGTTGTTGGGCTACGTGTTGTGGGATGTGCCTTGTTGGGTGGTGTCGGTGGCTTCTTGGCTCTTTGCAGTGCTTTATTTTTGCCGATGAAAGAATTGTACCTTATCTTGTGTTTGGGGTTGTTGCATTGCTATAGTGGGTTTCTCCCCTTCTCTAGTATGGTCCTTTGGCCTATTATGTTGGAAATAAGATGTTGGGTGTGGAGATGGTGGATGATATTCTCATCCTCTTTTTTTGGAAGTCTAGGGAAGTTGCTTGTCTCCTTTGGAGGTTGTGTTATGGTGTTATCCTTGACTTCCTTTGGCTGATGTGTTGTGTTTTCTACTTGTGTGCCATGGTTTTGGATTCCATTTTGGTGCTCCTTTGTGTTGTTGGCTTGGATTTAGGATTTGGGTCCTCTCGTGCAAGGTTGGTGTTACTGTGGGTTCTTATTATGCTCGATGTTGGTGAAGGTGATGTTTTCGACATCTTGTACCCTCTTTTGTGAGGGTCTTGTGTTATGGTGTAGTTTGATGGCCCTCTGCCTGTCGTGAGATGTGGTTCGGGTAGGGTGTTTTTGTTTGTGTGCTTTGTTTCTTCCCCTTTCATGGGGACTAGTGAGGACTTGTGGTCTCCTAAGGATGTGCTTTGGTTAAATCTTGTTGATTTTGCTTGGGTGGTTTCCTTGGGTCATATCTGTTTGGCCCAGATGGATGGGATTTTTGAATTATTGGATGGGATTTCTTCTCTGCCAACTAGGTTACCATTGGATGTGATGGTCTTCCTTTCTTTTGTCACTATTCTCTGCCATGTTCTTTAGCTAGCGTCTTTTGAGGTGAAGAATGATTCTATTGAGGGGGAACCCTCTCCTTTTGAGGTGGAGTTGGTAGTTGTTGAGATGGTGGAGAGTTCTTTCCCTTCTTATGACTTCATATCGAGGTGGAACCTGTTTGAGTGGGTGAGTGGTGGCCCTGGTCTAGATGGTTTGCATCTTGTCTTCTCCTTTAGAGGGGATCCATCTCCTATTGAGGTGGAGTTTGTGTTGGTTCTCCAAGTGGGTTGGTGTTTCTTGTTGGTCCTCTTGCTTCAGCTTTGTTCTCTATCTGTGGCTAGGAGACTAGAGTGAGGTGGGTCTGCTTTGGATTAGGGTTGGAAAATTTTGAAATTCCTTTTTGTGTTGCTATGGGTGATTCTTACCCCTCCTTTGGTGGGAATATGGTTGGCTCAATTTTGAGTGGTAGTTTTGCTACAGTCCAGTTGCAGCAGGTGGTTTGTGGCTTGGTTAGTTTCTAGCAAGACCTTAGAGCTTGTTGTGTTGTTGGCTTCTTAGGGTTGTTGCTTGCCCTAAGTTTCAGTTACTCCTGGTTCAGGAGCCAAGTTTGGGTTACTTTGTTTGTCTTTGTGTTGGGAATATTGTTGGTTATGAGTGTCCTTCCTTTCCTAGTCATATGGTGACCAAGTGTTGGTGTTTTTGCTGTGTGCTATGGTGTTTCTATTAGTGCTAGTTGCTTGTTGTGTCAGCGTTATCTTAGCTCTATAAAAGGTTATTGGTCCTTTCAAAACCATGGTTGTCCTTTTTGGCCCTTGTGGCTTGTTGTGTAAAGGGTACAACATCCTGTAAATTTAGCTTACCTTATCAAAAACAAATCTATATTAATCTAAACAACTTAAGATGATAATAAAAATGATAATGCAATTAAATGGATGAAATGAAATGAACTTAAGATGCCTAGAATAAAAAATCTATATTAATCTAAACACCTTAATATGATAATGCAATGAAATGGATGAAATGAATGAACTTAAGATGCTTAGAATAACAAATCTATATTAATCTAAACACCTTAAGATGATAATGCAATGAAATGGATGAAATGAACTTAAGATGCTTAGAAGAACAAATCTATATTAATTTAAATACCTTAAAATTATAATGCAATGAAATGGATGAAATGAAATGAACTTAATACGCTTAGAGTAGCAAATCTATATCAATCTAAACACCTTAAGATGATAATGAAAATGATAATGCAATGAAATGGATGAAATGAAATGAAATTAAGATGCTTAGAATAAAAAATCTATATTAATCTAAGCAAGTTAAGATGATAATGAAAATGATAATGCAATAGATTAATGCAATGAACAAGGGTCTAATTATGAAAAATAACAACATGATTAATGCAACCTAATGGGATGAAAATGAAATAGACAAGGATACTAAGAAATATTCTAATGCACTGCGATAAAATGAATCTAAAACATAATGATTATGCATAATGGGATGAATAATTATGGGTATGATAGTGCACTTGTTAAAAACATAGGAACCCTAATAGAAAGAATAGGTGGGGGAATAACATTTGTACAACCAAAAATCACTAATTATAGGCTAGAGGAAGAATGGATGGGGGGGATGCAATGCAATTGGAGGATAAATGAAATACAAATCTAATGCCATCTTTCCATATTAGGAGCATTCAATTTTGCTATAGAATAGAACACGATACGCTAGGGTATGAAGAACCAAGGTTGATTAGTGTCGAATGCATAATACAAACACAACAAATAAGAAGGTTATCCCCACACTCCAAAGCCGCAATGGCTTTGATTGGGCCAGATGTTGGAGCAACCACAAGCACAAAGGATAACCCAGCATAACACAAGACCCCAAGGATCTTGGGGGTACAACACGAGACAACCATGAAGACAAGATCACACCAAAAATCAAGATATGCCCCTATGTCTACCAGTCAAAGTGCACCATGATATGATGGATCGTGGCGACTCTGGAAAGGTATAATAGGAAGCTCAAATGATAAACAAAATGCAAGAGCACCAATAGATCACAACCAATTTCAAATATCCTTCACCATAGGACTTTTAGGTGGATGGGATTGATGTGGTCTAATTTAAGGAAGGATACATCTTGTTAAGACTAGAGATGGAGGCTAGATTAAGTGATCAACATGACTCAGGACGCTTGCAACTGATTGAACCTCATAGTACCAATAGATTTTGTTTTTAGGAACCAACTGGATAGGGACATACTTGATGACACAACACAAAACCAAGACACACCCTAAGGACATACCTACAGTCTCGGGGGCTCATCGATTGATGGGATTGCCTATGTGAAATTGTGGAGACCTCATAGTTCTATAAAAGATTGATGACAAAGACAAACATGAAAGGATGGATAAAAGCCTCGAGGCCTGACCAAATGATTATCCTTGCCTAGGTGAAAGTGCAGAGGCAACATAGTTTGAAAAAATAGATGAAAGATGACATGGGACCTAGTGATGACCAACACGATGGAGGACGTAAATGAGAACACGAGACCAAAAAAGACACTAGTATATAGGCAATGAAAAACTCTAATTCAAGATAGAAGCTCAAGATATTAGATAGTAAACCTAAATCGTCCAATGCTCAATAAAAAATATATGAAGCCATAGATGATAGGAGATCACAAGAAAATGGATGCGATAAGATGGTAGGATAGGATATGCAGATAGGATGAGGGAAAGGACATAGGAAATAGGACACAACGCAGATAATGATTAAGCCCTCTATGAATGGTACTTGCTGCCAGATTTGCACCAATCACACTGATGACTATTTAAACTGATGGGAAAAAATAGGCTAACAACTTTCAATGGTATGTAAAAATTTCACAAATGCTTAAACCTTTTTTCATGGCAGAGTAGTTTATTCCTCGATCTGAGTTAAAATTCTAATGTCAATTGCAGCAGGTTTTTAAAATTTTGATTGCAGATTCCTTATGGGTTTTACCAGATCTCAACTGGGTTGTCGCTAGTTTTTTCAAGGTGTCTCGATTTTTGTGCAATTGGATGCTGATGAAATTTTTTGGGTATTTAGAAAATTATTTGGTTTTTCAGCATCATTTTTTGGGTACTCTTCAGACATTCTAGGTTTTGTCTTCAATGTGCCTCAAAATTTGTGCAATTGGATGCTGATGATTTTTTTTGGGTATTTAGAAAATTATTTGGGTTTTCAGCATCATTTTTTGGGTACTCTTCATACATTCTAGGTTTTGTCTTCAACGTGCCTCAAAATTCGTGTTAGGGTTTCGGCTTTGAATTTGTACTATTTCAGTTTTCGTTTTGCCTTCACTAGTTTGACCTCAGTGTACGTGATGGCATCTCTGACAAACATAATGCTTGAAAGCAACCAAAAGTTCAAAGGGAAGAATTACAACACCTGGAAGCAACGCATGATTACGATCTTTGAATATCGTTGCCTTGATCATATTGTTTTGGGGAGCTCACCTCATCCCACTATAGTCGGCAAGGACCAAGACAAATGGGATGAATGCAACCGAGAAGCTGTCATGCTCATCAAACTCTCTGTCACAGATGAGAAACTACCTCAGGTACCGTCTGGCACAACTACTCCAAAAATCTGGGATCATTTAAAGGCCCTTCATGAAACCTTTGACAAGAGCAGATTGTTATTTCTCAAGAACATGCTCTTTTCCATCATGATGGATGAGAAAATGTCCTTACAGGAACATTTGATGAAGATTAAGGACATTCGTGATCAGTTGGAGGCGATTGGTCGAACAACAAGAAGAAAAAGAACGTTCAATGCAATTATTGCCATAAATATGGTCAAATGAAGGCTGATTGTTGAATTCAGATGGCTTCTGAACAAAAGAAGCAGGGAGGGTCTCAACAAAGGCACATGTCGTAGACCACACTGAGCAGAAAGAGTCTGCATTCTATGCTTTTATGGCCTAGAGAACTACAGATCCAGTCCAATCTTCTGCCTGGTATATTGATTCGGGGGCTTCTCGACATTTTACTCATCGTCGAGATTGGTTCACCAAATATGAACCATTCACCAATTCAGTGATCTTTGGCGATGGAAAAGAGTACACAGTTGTTGGTAAGGGCAATGTTTAGATTCACTCTGGAAGAAGAAATTTACTCTTTCTTGATGTCTACTATGTTCTAGGCATGGAACATAATATTCTTTCCATCAGCCAGATCATGAAGCATTCTCCCCAGTTGGATGTTCTTTTCAGTTCATCCACCTACAACATTGTTGATAAGGAGACACGTACTATGATTGCTATGGGACTTGAGGATCATGGTCTGTATAGACTTGCTGATTCTGGTGATTCTCAAGAGCACGCTCTAGCAACCCAGAGTAATTCCATCAACAAACTGTGGCATCAACATTATGGGCACTTGAATGTGCGCTATCTCTCTCAACTATCTTATGAGGGTTTGGTTGCTGGTCTACTTGAGATCCAAACTCAAAATCATGGATTTTGTGGAGCCTGTCAAGCTGGAAAGCAACATCGAACACCATTCTCGGATGGTGATTCTTGGCGAGCCTCCAAGGTCCTTCAATTGGTTCACGCTGATGTATGTGGACCAATGAACACTCCATCTGTTACTGGGTCCAGGTACTTATTATTTGTTGATGATTTCAGTTGAAAAAATGTGGGTGTATTTTTTGAAAAATCAATCCGATGTGTTCAATACATTTCAGAAATATAAGGCCTTAGTTGAGAATGAATCAGGTTCTCACATTGTTACTCTAAGGTCAGATAATGGGGAGGAGTTTTGTTCAGCTGACTTCTTCCCTTTTTGTGCTCAACACGGTATTAAATTCCAACTCACCACTCCATACACCCCTCAGCAGAATGGTGTTGTTGAACGTAGGAATCACACCATTACTAAAATGGCTCGTGCTATGATGGAGTATTGAAATGTACCCAAGGAATACTGGGCTGAAGTAGTTTCTACTGCAGTCTACCTCCTGAATCGGTCACCTACATAGGTCATTAAGAAGATGACTGCAGAAGAAGCATAGTTAGGACGTAAGCCTAAGGTGTGCCATCTGAAAGTCTTTTGTTCTACAACTCATGTATGGTTTCCCGAAGCCATG
Organism: Sequoiadendron giganteum; assembly: GCA_007115665.2. Lineage (NCBI taxonomy): Eukaryota > Viridiplantae > Streptophyta > Pinopsida > Cupressales > Cupressaceae > Sequoiadendron > Sequoiadendron giganteum. Next base: position 73,418,300 of record VCHN02000014.1, on the reverse strand, counting down.
TGTGCCAAGTTGGACTCCAAGAGCCAGAAATTTATGTTTACTGGTTACAACGATAATCACAAGGCATACAGGTTGATTGATGTGGAGACGGATCATCTCATATTCAATCGTGATGTTGTGATTGATGAGACTACTAGTCTATTTGTTCCTACTACCAGCCCTAAGGATCAACCTAAGTAGGTTCCTGAGGATGGTGTTCGTATTCCTCTTGGTTCCCCTGATGGGAGGGCTTCAGAGCATTCTGACTCTAAAGATGAGGAGTCTATCGATCATGATATAGCACCACCCAATCTTCCTCAGGATTCATATCCAAATGACTTTGTTCCAGAAATCCCAGAAGATGTTGTTTCTCCTACTCTAGATGCTGGTACTTCTACTCGTCGGCCTAAGTGGTGGCTCAAGACTATCGAAGATCTTCATAATGATGAACTCATTGAGGGTAGATCAGCTCGTAGAAAGAGCAAGCAACAAAACATAGTTTATTTTTCTCTTATGGTCAACATAAACAACATCTATTAGCCTCAGACATATTCAGAGGCTAAAGGAATTCGAGAGTGGGAAAAGGCTATGGCGACCGAATACCATAGTCTTCTGAAGAATTACACTTGGGTTCTTTCTGATCTTCCTCCTGGGAAGAAACCCATCAGTTGCAAATGGGTATACAAGGTCAAATATCATGCAGATGGTACTTTGGATAAATACAAGGCCAGATTAGTTGCTCGAGGATTCACACAGCGAGAGGGCATTGACTATGAGGAGACTTTTTCTCCTACTGCCAAGATGAGCACAATTCATCTTCTTCTGGCGATTGCAGCCCAATTCGGATCGACAGTTCATCAGATGGATGTCAAGAGTGCCTTTCTCAACGGTGAGTCGTAGGAAGAAGTCTACATGATGCAGCCTCCTGGTTTCAAGGTTGCCGAAAAAGAAAATCAGGTATGTAGGCTCGTGAAAGCACTCTATGGATTGAAACAGGCTCCTCGTGCATGGTACATCAAGATTGATCAGTACTTGGTTGATCATGGTTTTCAACGCAGTCCTTTTGACAGTAATCTGTATGTCAAGCACTCTAGTGATGATATTTTGTTTCTTGTTATCTATGTTGATGACTTGATCATTACTGGTAGTTCAACACATTTGATTGCCACAATCAAACAGGACTTATGTCAAGCTTTTGACATGACAGATTTGGGGCTTCTCCATTATTGTTTGGGTATTGAGGTTTGGCAGACCGTTGGTGGTATCTTTATCTCTCAATCTAAATATGCTCGGAGTCTGCTTGACAAATTTTAGATGCAGGATTGCAAACCTGCCTCCACACCTATGGAGAAGGAGATGAAGTTATCAGCCAACTCTGATTCACCTCCAATTGATGAAACAACATTCAGGCAACTAGTGGGCAATCTCATCTACCTCACTACCACTAGACCTGACATAAGTTTTGCAGTGAGTTACATTTCTCACTTCATGACAACTCCGAAAGCTAATCATTGGCTTGTAGCGAAGCGAGTGCTGAGATATGTTAAGGTCACTTCAGATTATGGCATTTTGTATGGCAGATGCAAGGATCCAAAGCTAATTGGTTATACAGATTTAGATTGGGCAGGTACAGTGGATGACAAAAAATCTACTTCTAGGTATGTATTCAGTTTGGGTATAGGTGTTGTAACATGGACCAGAAAGAAGCAACATATAGTGGCTCTTTCCTCGACTGAAGCAGAATATCGAGGAATAGTTAAAGCAACATGTGAGGCAACTTGGCTCCGTAGGATGCTTTCTGACATGCACATGTCACAAGCAAGTCTTTCTCCCTTGTACACTGATAATCAAGGGGTGCTCAAATTGGCCAAAAATCTAGTCTTCCATGAATGTACCAAGCATGTCGAGCTTCATTGTCATTACATTCACAAGCTGGTAGAAGACAGATAAGTTTAGATGCAGTATGTTCCAACCGCGGATTAGACTGCAGATATTTTCACCAAGTCTTTGAGCGCGGATAAGTTTGTCAAATTTAGGGGGCAACTTGGTGTTTTTGACAGATTGACCATTAAGGGAGGGTGTTAGAATATTATATACTTATGTTAATGGTCAATATTATAATGTATTAGTTTAGTTTAGGTTTCTACTGTTTCTACAGTATCTGGTAGGTTGAGTTGGTCATTTCATTAAATGACTACAGTGTTATGTATTTTCTTTATATTTGTATCTTTTTTTTTTTTCTGTAGTTTCTATTGTAGTCAGTCGGTAGATAGTAGGTAGATATTTAATAGCTACAGTAGACTTCCACTTCTATATAATGTAATGTTTTTTTTGTTACTAAGACAATACTTTTACCATTTACACTTGTTAGGTAATCTCTTAGTCTCCACAATCAGCTCTCTAAGGCATAATGCCTCATATAATCTTGAAAAATGTTCCTCCATTGTGGATAATGTATGTTCAACCCAAACGGAATCACTTGCATCTCTCTCTACATGCATAGGTATAATACTAGTGGTTGATCCACCAAGAGTGTACCCAATATCATCTTTGATTTAAGTCGTCCATGGGTTCTCTAAAAGAAGAAACTTATGAACCTCTTGATGCAAACTAGATACGCAAACATAATTTTCTGAATCATGCTTTTCTTGTTCACACCCATCTACATGTGCTTCTTGTTTGCTTACCCCAAGAAGCTCCTCCTTTTCTTGCTCAACTTCTACAAGGTAAATATGCTTGTGCATTCTCTTTATTATAAGAAATAATAGGTTGCTTTTGATGAAATTTAAAGGTATTATTGATTATTAGGTTGAGAGCAACACTAAATAAAATCTTGCATTTTTTTTCTTCTAAATTCACTATTGTGATTTATTTCATCAATTTCATTTTAGTAGTGTAGGTTTAAAACTTGAAACTATTCTGTTATGTCTAGAGGTAAATCCTTTTGCAATATTCCTTTGTAGGTAACTTTAGAGAACCCAAGTTCTCCATATAATAGAAATCAATGGAAAATTCCTTGTTGTAAGGTTTGCAATAGAGTCGAGGTAACAATTTTTTAGGCAGCTTGTGCCTAATATTTCTATGCCAAAATATCCATAATTAGTAGCACATCCTTTTAATTTCTATTCATCTACGATTGTTATATTATTATTTATTGAGTAGGACTTAAGTTTTGTTTGGTATAGGCGTCCCCTAAATCTAGTGACTCCCCTCCACCCGTGAACATGAAGAATAGCAGACGTGGCTCTCGCTCCAAGAGTTCACATATGGTCAGTATTTAGTGCACACTCTCTATACTTCATTAATTGCCTTTTATTTCATAGGGATTATGGCAAACGAGTCTATCTTGGTAAGTTGATTTATATCTATGCTTCTCATAAATTATATCGGTTACCTCAGTTGAAAAGAAAAGGATCTTTCTTGTCTTTATCTATGCCACTTTAAGTTTATGTTCATTACTAGAGATAAATTTTTCTCCTCCTAGACTAGTTCGACAATATTTGAAGAATGCTAAAACTACGCTTCCTTGGTCTACTGTCTACTGCAAGTGGATTTGACACTGCTCATCCAGCTGCAAGGTAGAATGATTGGTTGTTTTATTTTAATGTTTGGAGAAAGTCGAAACCCAAACACTGAAATGAGTGTATTCATAATATTCCAAACATAAACGGTGGGCATATTCTTTTTTATTTGGAAGTTTGGATAAGGTGTGGGATGTTTAGGGTTTACCTTGGTATTAAAAAGGTTTTAATGTATTTGCAGGGCATATGATAGGGAAGCCATCACCTTGAGAGGCATAGATGTTGTTGTAAATTTTAGCATGATGACTATGACGAAGACATCAATGAGGTAGGTAATTCAATGACAATGATCATTCTTTTCAATTTGAAATTTTGTATTTCATAGTGTATGAGCTTTAATCTTCAATTTGAAATCTTGTATTTAATGTAGTGCACGAATTTGAAATGACAAACAAAGAAGTAATTAGATCTTCAAAGAATTGATAATCTTAAGCCAACTAATGAGAGGGGTGAGATCTCGTTTTTTAGACTCTACAAATCCTAGGTGCGCTATTCCTTAAAGAGCTTTGAACATTTTAATCAAAGAAAATACACCGACACAAAGGTCATTGACATCCAACCCTTGAGTAATAGTAGAGTTAGACTACACCACATGAGTTGCAAGCATATAGATGCAGACAAAATCTCATACAAGAGATGAGAGAAAAATGTGTACAACTATACAATTGAACAGTTGGAGGGATGATTTTCTTGAAAGTTTGAAACAAACTTGTCATGTTTTGGACTTTGAATCTTCTTACCACATTCCTCTGTCATGTAGTAGCGTTTAAGCCATGCAAAATTAGATTGCAAGACACACAATTCTCTACCTATTAGGTGCAAGCTCATGCTAAATGTGCAACTTACTGTCCTCTACTTTGCAGGATTCCATAATCGTCACAAGGTTTCTATTTTCCTCTTTGTGTTTATGACAGTCTCATAGTTTTGCTTTCCTCATGGTTTACCAACATTACTCTCATCCAACACATCATCAAGGATCAAACTTGTTGTGTGTATCATCTCAGTGATTTTATGGATTGGGACTATCCTCCTTGGAATCTCATGATTCTCTCGCCAATTTTTTACCTTTAAGATTGCCCTTTTGGTTTGAATCACTATCCATGTATGAACTTCCGTTTGGAAGAGTATTCCATTATTTCTTAATGATTGTTTGTTTGACTGTCCCTCTATCTGGTAATTATTGTCCTTCATTGATATGCGTTGGTGGCTGTAATGTTTTATTTTGAGACTTTAGTCCTATTGCTTTCCAAAGGACAGTTATATGGTCTAGTCAATTTCATTCAAAACCATGCCCCTTTTCAAAATCTTGCTCATGAATGGCATTTGATGATGGGATTGAACTAGTTCGACAGATTTAGTTTGATCTAGTGTTACAGGAGTTGTTTGGAGATAGCAGGGACATGATGCAGTTCTTCTTGTGGGATCCAGGTGGAGTGATTGAATTGCTCGAGGACAAGCAATTTCAAAAGGGGCGGAATGTAATGTCCCCGTTTTGGAGGTAGAAATGATTTAATTAATTTAATTAATTAAGTTGTCCAAATTAATCATTTTCCTTGTGGATAACTTAGTTGATTATTTTAATTAAAAAGTATTAAATTAATTATTTATAAAATTATCAAATAAATTAAAATTTAAAGGTAACTTTATATTTAATTAATTTAATAAAATGACTTAATAAAATATCATAAAAAGTCACTTAAATAAAATATTGTTCTAGAAGCTTCTTGAAGGACTGGGGAAAAAGAATAAATAGAGGGGTTGCCTAAGCTTCTAATCATCCAGATTTGATGTTGTGTTGCTGTGGTATGCTGGTGGAGCCTACGGTTTCTGCAGTAAATCGATTTGTTTTTGGGAACGATAACTCCCATTGATAGCATAACCCAGGGAGTGAAATATCTCTTGAAGGGTTGCATTTTGGGAGGTGATATTTCAGTCACCTCATTGGAGCAAAAATTTGTGGCCATTGGCCAATTTTTGAAGAATCAATTGTGAGATTGGTTGAGCATTTTCATTGAGTTATTTCCAGCTATTCCTTGGGTGCTTGGTTCTTCTTTGCTTGGCATCTTGGTGGTCGACTTTGGATTGGGGCAATCTGATTTTATTTTTTTAGAAATTACAGTCCATAGGAGAAGCTACAATTTTGCTTAGAACTCCTTAATCAACGCTCAATTTGGTAAGAGGAGGGTGGCGCTTCGTTTAAGACAGCAAGGCGACTTCATTGGGAGCATTTTGGTGTGACAAAGAGCTAGAAATTATTTATTATTTGCATTTGTTTCAAAACAGGAGCGATTTGGACTAGAGGGCACAAATAAATTCATAGAAAATCACATACACATCTTTGGCTTATGGGTATTTGAGCAATCACTTTCTTGAGGCTTGGCAAAGATGTTTGGTGATAAAAATTGAAGGTTGCAGCTATTAGTTTTTTTTTTTTAAAGTTTGAAAGTCACAGCAGGGGTGGTTAGGGTTGAGACAACTTCCTTACCATATAAGTAGATCATTGCATTGATTTATGCTTGCTTCTTCATCTCCATTACAAGCGACTTCAAATATCAGGTTTCCATGTACATTATGATAGTTGCATTGATCATATGATATCATTAGTATTGCTGCTGTAGATGACCATTTGCTTCAGACTTTGCATTGTACTTTTTTAATGAACATAATCCAAGAGTCTTGGTGTCTACATATTCTATTGTACTTAGAGATTGCATATAAGAAAGGAGTAATAAGTTGTAGGTCTAATTATTTGAAGATATCTCCATGTTCATGATGATAGAAGTTTGCATACCAACTGTTTGTTAAAATACCAGCTGGCTGTAGGTGATCATTTCTCATGCTTAGATTATATATATGCATTGAAAAATTACCAAAATAAGTGCACATTCATTCTAGGACATTGCTTAGACAATTTAGAATCCTTTTGCAAACATCCTAATTGGTGATAAGTGAAGGAAAGTGCCATGAGAGTAAACTAAAATGTTATATCAGTCATATATTCCTTGTATGCAAAGTGTTTGATGAAATTACCAGGGTCAAAATTAGAAGCTTTTACAATCAGAATTTGCAAGGGATATTACATTTGAACCCTGTTTTCTATGCTGATCATGAGGGTAGTCATGACCATCTTTCTTTGAAACTCTATCCTTGATCATCTACTATTTGTGACTGTCCACTTTTTGAAGTTTTCCCTTTGCTTACCCAAGTCCTTCTCCCATAATACCTAGGGCTTGATAGGCCTTGGTTAAGCTTACCAACAACCTTCAAATTTAAACAATAAATCACAACACTTTGACGGGATCCCAAACATATTTTATGACCTCATTCAAGCTGCAATGTCTTTCCTTTCTTGACTTCATGGTCTGAAACTTGAGAGTTTCATTTAGTCACATAACCCTGTCATACATCTCCTTTTTTTTGTTTCAGTTAATCTCAACCGACCTTCAATCAAAAACATAACAGGTACAAGTGCAACCAGTAATGCTAATACCGAAGGTAAAAACCTTGGACTCAACGAGGAAGGAAGATGTCTAGAAACCACAAAGATAGATGCACATGCAACAACCTACATGCAAGGCTTGTAGAAAGGGAGCTAGAATAAAAAAATCAACACAAACATATATATCTAATGTAATCCCAATGCCATCAACATACAGTATTCTGAGCTCTACTATATATTGCACAAGAATATTTTTAGTAACCACAACAAGCAAAAGCATTATTTTTCAATAAGTTTTGATGATGGTCGGGAAGTTTTCTTTCCAACTAGACCATATAAAGTAATATCAACAACATAGTATAGCATTATTGTTCCATTCCACCATTGAAGAGGTTCAAAGATTTTGTTTTTGACAGTATCGGACAAACAAAGTTATAGCAGCAACACTTGAAAAACCTTGCCATGTTTATATTTTCAAGCCTATTTTTCCCTTTTCTTTGTAAGGAAGCAATGTTGGAGATATGGCCAATAGCAGCAGAGTAGCAACCCAAAGAATACGCCAAATAATTTTAATGACAAAAATGAGGTAATCTAGGCATTCCAAGGTAACAAGGGCACTGGGGATTCTTCCATGGAATAAATTGTTTAAAATATCAAATTATTGAAGAGATGAAAGTGGGTGCAACTGGGCATCTAACTTACCTTTGATAGAGGCATTGAAGTCAGATGGGACAGAGGATGTTGCATGTAATGCATATGGACGTGTGGAAATGACTTGTATAGCTTCTTGAAACCTCTCCTTCGAATTCATTGCAATGTGCCATTAGTCCTCATATTCTCTCCCAACATGGATGAAGCATCTAGATAGAAAGGTGCTAGTTTCACAGTAGGCATGAACAACAAAACCCTAAAGATGTCAACCTAGTCCAACTAATACGAAACCTCGATCAAGACAAGTCTTCCATCCAAAGCATCATGGATTTGACAGAGTCAAGACATTTAAACCTTAACATGGTAAAATATTTTATAGGTAGAATACATCACCTATAAACGTTATGAGATAAAGATGAGACATCTTACTAATCATTTGAAGACTTTTCAATGTTTTTCACATATCAATACTACCAAATATACTCTTCTAAATTTAGGACAAGACCAAAAAAAAACATAAACAACCTTGTGATGACTATTTTAACTAATGGGAAAAAATAGGCTAACAACTTTCAATGGTATGTAAAAATTTCACAAATGCTTAAACCTTTTTTCATGGCAGAGTAGTTTATTCCTGGATCTGAGTTAAAATTCTGCTGTCAATTGCAGCAGGAGCCTGTGGATTGCCACAGTGAGTGGAAAAATATATATGGAAGGAGTCGCATTTGGTGGCTACTATCAGGAATGAACCAATCACTCACTATTTCTTTCCTTTTGTTTCTGGCTCGAGATTTAGACTAAGGTAGTTTATATTGTTGTCTTGTGCAGATTAGATGCACAGAGCAGGCTATTTGCAGCAAATCATGGGTGAAGGTTGTGGTCGCAGATTTCTCCCAAAGCAATCAGATGGATTTCATGGTGTCTACTTGCAGCTTATCAAGGCTAGTGCAACCCACAAAATCTTCTCAGCTTATAAAGATGGGCTTTGTGGATACCGAATACAAACGGTGAGTAATGAGCATTAAATCATTATTTTGAATTTTTGTCATTCTGTCATTGTTGGTTTAAACAACTTGTCTCCCACACGAAACCAAATAATATGTCATATTTACTCCAATTTTGTTTGGGCAGAAACTTGTCCCAACTGAAGATGAATTTGAAAGGATTTTAAATATTTGAGGGAAAACAAAGCATTTAACAAGAACCTTTTTTGTTAAGTGATTCACAAAAAACCATGTGACTATCCAGGGAAGATCATGACAGTGAAAGTAGACGAGCATTAATTATCCTTGCTTTCTTGTCATCCAATTTTTGTACCAAGCACGCCTGACAGATATCACGAACATGGAAGTTGCTTAGGTGAGAGACAATCATACTCATTACTGTATCTTCAAAACAAAATTTCAAAGATGGGTAGCTAATGAATTAAATTTACGATGTGCAGGTGCGATCTTCAAATTGGAACTTCCTTTATAGTTTATACCAAGGAGGCTACACAAATATGGTGGGTGTGGAAGTTGGTTAGGTGAGAGACAACATGCTCACGATTGTATCTTTAAAACAAAATGTCAGAGATGAGTTACTAAAAAAATAAATTTTTGAAGTGTAGGTGTGATGATCAAATTGGAACTTCATTTACAGAGAGTGATCCTTTTTTGTGAATGTTTTTTTATTTTGTTTTCTTGCTCTGTCCTCTTTGTAATTTTGATTTATTTTCCTTCAGATTTTTAAATTTTCTAGTAATGATTTTGTATAGCGTGCACGCTGGTCTTTTTGTCCTTGTTATTCAACATTTTTTTGTATTGTTTTTTAGGTTTTTTCTGTTTTTTTTCTTTAATTTGTTCTATTTGTTGGTTTGTTCTATATTTTCTGGTTTGTTCTTTTTTAATTTTTTACTTTTTACTTTTTCTTTGGTTTGTTGTACTACAAGAAGAGGTAGAGGAAAAGGAGCGAGCTAGTGGAAGCAATATTCTTCTTCAAGGTAAAATTGCTTGCGCATTCTCTTTATTATAAGAAATAATAGGTTGTTTTTGATGAAATTAAAAGGTATTATTGATTATTAGGTTGAGAGCAACACTAAACAAAATCTTGCATTTTGTTTTTCTAAATACACTACTGTGATTTATTTCATCAATTTCATTTTAGTAGTGTAGGTTTAAAACTTGAAACTATTCTGTTATGCCTAGAGGTAAATCCTTTTGCAATATTTCTTTGTAGGTAACTTTAGAGAACCCAAGTTCTCCATATAATAGAAATCAATGGAAAATTCCTTGTTGCAAGGTTTGCAACAGAGTCGAGGTAACAATTTTTTAGGCAGCTTGTGCCTAATATTTTTATGCCAAAATATCCATAATTAGTAGCACATCCTTTTAATTTCTATTCATCTACGATTGTTATATTATTATTTATTGAGTAGGACTTAAGTTTTGTTTGGTATAGGCGTCCCCTAAATCTAGTGACTCCCCTCCACCCGTGAACATGAAGAATAACAGACGTGGCTCTCGCTCCAAGAGTTCACATATGGTCAGTATTTAGTGCACACTCTCTATACTTCATTAATTGCCTTTTATTTCATAGGGATTATGGCAAACGAGTCTATCTTGGTAAGTTGATTTATATCTATGCTTCTCATAAAGTATATCGGTTACCTCAGTTGAAAAGAAAAGGATCATTCTTGTCTTTATCTATGCCACTTTAAGTTTATGTTCATTACTAGAGATAAATTTTTCTCCTCCTAGACTAGTTCGACAATATTTGAAGAATGCTAAAACTACGCTTCCTTGGTCTACTGTCTACTGCAGGTGGATTTGACACTGCTCATCCAGCTGCAAGGTAGAATGATTGGTTGTTTTATTTTAATGTTTGGAGAAAGTTGAAACTCAGACACTGAAACGAGTGTATTCATAATATTCCAATCATAAACGGTGGGCATATTCTTTTTTATTTGGAAGTTTGGATAAGGTGTGGGTTGTTTAGGGTTTACCTTGGTATTAAAAAGGTTTTAATGTATTTGCAGGGCATATGATAGGGAAGCCATCACCTTGAGAGGCATAGATGTTGTAAATTTTAGCGTGATGACTATGACGAAGACATCAATGAGGTAGGTAATTCAATGACAATGATCATTCTTTTCAATTTGAATTTTTTTATAATTCGTAGTGTATGAGCTTTAATCTTCAATTTGAAATCTTGTATTCAATGTAGTGCACGAATTTGAAATGACAAACAAAGAAGTAATTAGATCTTCAAAGAATCGATAATCTTAAGCCAACTAATGAGAGGGGTGAGATCTCCTTTTTTAGACTCTACAAATCCTAGGTGCGCTATTCCTTAAAGAGCTTTGAACATTTTAATCAAAGAAAATACACCGACACAAAGGTCTATTACATCCAACCCCAGTGTAATAGTAGATTTAGACTACACCACATGAGTTGGAAGCATATAGATGCAGACAAAATCTCATACAAGAGATGAGATAAAAACGTGTACAACTATACAATTGAACAGTTGGAGGGATGATTTATTTGAAAGTTTGAAACAAACCTGTCATGTTTTTTACTTTGAATCTTCTCACCATATTCCTCTATCATGTTTATTGTGCTAAAGATGAGAACCTTCTCAGTATATGAAAATATATGAATTGACCATCAAATGATAAAGTTGTGCAGTAGCATTTAAGCCATGCAAAAGCAGATTGCATGACACATAATTCTCTACCTAGTAGGTGCAAGCTCATGCTGAATGTGCAACTTACTGTCCTTTACTTTTTAGGATTCCGTAATCATCATAAGGTTTCTATTTTCCTCTCTCTGTCTATGACAGTTTCATAGTTTTGCTTTTGTCACGGTTTACCAAAATTACTTTCATCCAACACATCATCATGGATCAAAGTTGTTGTGTGTATCTTCTCAATGATTCTGTGGATTGGGACTGTCCATCTTGGAATCTCAGGATTCACTCACCAATTTTTTACCTTTAAGACTGACCTTTTGGTTTGAATCACTATCCATGTATGAACTTCCGTTAAGAAGACTTTTCCATTGTTCTTGATGATTATTTGTTTGACTGTCCCTCTATCTGGTAACTATTATCCTTCATTCATATGCATTGGTGGCTGTCATGTTTTATATTAAGACTTTAGTCCTATTAATTTCCAAAGGACAATTATATGGTCTTGTCAATTTCATTGAAAACCATGCCCCTTTTCAAAACCTTGCTCATGAATGGCATTTGAACACTGTTTTGTGTGTTGATCATGAGGGTAGTCATGACCATCTTTCTTTGAAACTCTGTCCTTGATCGTCTACCATTTGTGACTGTCCACTTCTTGAAGTCTTCCCTTTGCTTACCCAAACCCTTCTCCCATAATACCTAGGGCTTGACAGGCCTTGGTTAAGTTTACCAACAACCTTTGAATTTAAACAATAAATCACAACACTATGACGGGATCCCAAACACATTTTATGACCTCATTCAAGCTGAGACATCTTACTAATCCTTTGAAGACTTTTCAATGTTTTCCACATATCATGTCATGTCCCCAAAATAGAACATTAAAATAACTATTATTGAGATACATATACTAACAACTTAAATATTATAATCATTATGATATAGTCAATAGTAAATACTAAAAAATATATAATTAAGATAAACCAATAAAATCAATTTAGATATATAATACCAGAATAAGAAGTATATAATATATAGTAATATTATAATTTTGACTATCAAATACAACATTATAAATGTTAAAATATAAATGCTGACAATTTTTCTATGATTATGATCTATAAATAAATAAATAAAAATCATTATATATGAATCTGATATTACTACTATAATATAATAAATTACTATTATAATATAATAAATATAAACAAACATACAAGTGACTACAACATATTAACCACACAAATACATCATAATAATGAAAGAAAGAACATGCACTAGTTAATAGAGGAATCAACTCTTAAATGAGGAGGCAAATGTTAAACAAGCAGCAGTTAAAACAATAGTCAAACTGCCACATTAGGAAAGGGTGCGATCAATACCAAGGGTCACGAAATATGGGTAGAGCCATGCCATTTGAAGATGGGCTTTGTGGATATCAAATACAAATGGTGAGTAATGAGCATTAAATCATTATTTTGAAGTTTTGTCATTCTGCCATTGTTGGTTTAAACAACTTGTCCTTCACACGAAACCAAATAATATGTCAAATTTAATGCAATTTTGTTTGGGTAGAAACTTGTCCCAACTGAAGATGAATTTGAATGGATTTTAATTGTTTGAGGGAAATGGAGCATTTGACAAGAATCTTTTTTGTTAAGTGATTCACAGAATACCATGTGAGTATCCAAGGAAGATCATGATAGTGAAAGTAGTAGACAAGAGCAGTAATTATCCTTGCTTTCTTGTCATCCAATTTTTGTACCAAGGGGGCTAGACATATATCACGGGCATGGGAGTTGCTTAGGTGAGAGACAATCATACTCATGACTGTATCTTCAAGAAAAAATGTCAGAGATGAGTGGCTAATGAATTAAATTTGCGATGTGCAGGTGCAATCTTCAAATTGGAACTTCATTTATAGTTTATACCAAGGAGGCTAGACAGATATGATGGGCGTGGAAGTTGCTTAGGTGAGAGACAACATGCTCATGATTGTATCTGCAAAACAAAATGTCAGAGATGAGTTGCTAATGAATTAAATTTGCGAAGTGTAGGTGTGATGTTCAAATTGGAACTTCATTTACATAGAGTGATCCTTTTTTGTGAATGTTTTTTTCTTCTATTTTCTTGTTTTGTCTTCTTTGTAATTTTGTTTTATTTTCCTTAAGATTTGTCATTTTTTTGGTAAGGATTTTGTAGAGTGTGCACGTTGGTCTTTTTGTCCATGTTATTCATCATTATTTTCTATTGTTTTTTATTTTTTTCTGTGTTTGTTTTTTTAATAATTTGTTCTATTTGTTGGTTTGTTTTGTTTTTTCTGGTTTATTCTTTTCTTTTTTTTTTACTTTTTTTTTCCTTCAGTTTTTTGGTTTTTTTGTTTGTTGTACTAGAAGAAGAGGGAGAGCAAAAGGAGCGAACTAATGGAGGCAATATTCTTCTTCAAGGTAAATCTTCTTACACATTCTCTTTATTATAAGAAATAATAGGTTGTTTTTGATGAAATTAAAAGGCATTATTGATTATTAGGTTTGGAGCAACACGAAACAAAATCTTGCATTTTGTTTGTCTAAATTCACTACTGTGATTTATTTCATCAATTTCATTTTAGTAGTGTAGGTTTAAAAATTTAAACTATTATGTTATGCCTAGAGCTAAATCCGTTTGCAATATTCCTTTGTAGGTAACTTCAAAGAACCCAAGTTCTCCTTGTAATAGAAAATCAGTGGAAAATTCCTTGTTGCAAGGTTTGCAACACAGTCGAGGTAGAATTTTTTAGGCAGATCATCCCTAATATTTGTATGCCATAATATCCATAATCAGTAGCACATCCTTTTAATTTCTATTCATCTACGATTTATTATATTATTATTTATTGAGTAGGAATTAAGTTTTCTTTGGCATCGGCATCTCCTAAATCCAGTTATTCCCTTCCACCCGTGATCATGAAGAATAGAAGACGTGGCTCTCGCTCCAGGAGTTCACATATGGTCAGTATTTAGTGCACAGTCTCTGTAGTTCATTAATTGCATTTTGTTTCACAAGGATTGTGGAAACAAGTCTATCTTAGTAAGTTGATTTATATCTATGCTTCTTATAAAGTAGATCAGTTACCTCAGTTGAAAAGAAAATGATCATTGTTGTCTTATCTATGCTAGTTTAATCTTATGTTCATTACTAGAGATAAAATTTTCTCCCCCTAGACTAGTTCAACAATATTTGAAGAATTCTAAAACTACACTATCTCGGTCTACTGTCTACTGCAAGTGGATTTGACAGTATCCATCCAACTGGAAGGCAGAATGATTGGTTCTTTTATTTTAATGTTTGGAGAAAGTTGAAATGCAAAAACCAAAACGAGTGTATTCATAATATTCCAAACATAAACGGTGGGCATATTATTTCTTATCTGGAAGTTTGTACAAGGTGTGGGTTGTTTAGGGTTTACCTTGGTATTAAGAAGGTTTTAATGTATTTGTAGGGCATATGATAGTGTAGCCATCAGCTTCAGAGGCGCAGATGCTGATGTAAATTTTAGCATGATGACTATGACGAAGACATCAATGAGGTAGGTAATTCAATGACAATGATCATCCTTTTCAATTTAAAATCTTGTATTTCGTATAGTGTATGAGCTTTGATATTCAATTTGAAATCTTGTATTTCATATAGTGCATGAATTTGAAATAACAGACAAAGAAGAAGTGGGATCTTCAAAGAATTGATAATCTTGAGCCAAATAATGAGAGGGGTGAGATCTCCTTTTTTAGACTCTACAAATCCTAGGTGCTCTATTCGTTAGAGAGCTCTGAACATTTTAATCAAAGAAAATACACCGACGCAAAGATCTGTTACATCAAACCCTTGAGAAATATTAGAGTTAGACTACACTACACTAGTTGCAAGCAAATAGATGCACACAAAATCTCATACAAGAGATGAGATAAGAACATGATCAAGTCATTGCTACACAACTCAAATTGTTCAACAGGATGAAGAAAACTACAATAGTGTCCTCCATCAATAAGTTATAGATCAACATAAAAACTATGAGAGTGTGCTTAAAAGACAACAATAAAAGTGTAATTAAAAGGCATAGCTATTAAGATGGATGAAGGTTGTAAGTGAGGGAAGGCTTACAAAACGTTACTTGACAGCAGAAACCCTTATGATTTTATTGTAATTAACTCATTAATTGGGACATTCTAGAAGTTTAATGTTACCATAAACAATCTAGGTTCCAGCTTTAACCTTGCAGCAAATTTGTTCCTTATTACAATATGACAATATGAGTATTTAGGGTTTAGAAATTTGTTCGGTCGGCTTTCTTGTAACTAATATAGGCAATAGTTTTTAAGGAATGACAAACTAGAACATTGACGCATGTACAAATAGAAACAGAATGAATTAACCCATCCAACTTAAAAATTCAAAACAGGAATACAAGAAGAAATATGGATTGTCTATATCGAACGGGCATAGATATTAATTAATAAAGGGTTTGCACTCGTCTACCTTATGCACCGCTTCTATTAGTCATGAGCAATTTATTTGTATCTAGGATTGCCCTCATATGCATTCTATAAACATGACACATTTTGTCATGCATAGGTGCACTGTTTTTATGAACTCCACTACTCACTAGTCATGAAATGATGTACTCAACAATCTCTTAAAATGATTTTTCACATTTGATGCAACAATTTCAAGTATGCCAGCACTGTCACAACCTCCATTTTCATGCACTCAAACTGTCCTTTAAAACTGTCACATAGTATGGTGACCTTTATTGACTGTGATATGTAAATTTTGAAGTGATCGTGCATTATGAGATAACTGTCTTTTATAACTATTGATGCCATTGCCTAAACTTGCCCCTTGATACCACTATAGAGTGGCCTCTTCATGGATTTTCCTTTCATAGGTTAGTTGACTTGGGCTCATTTATTATACCTTTTTAAGCTCATCATATCTTCGTAGTTACCTTGTAACCTTGTTTAAGTGAGTGATTGCAATAATCATATTTTATAGAATGCCACTCAGAAGTGTTCTAGGTTTGTTGTCACATTACAATCATAGGCACAAACATAAATCAGTCATAATCTCAGATCACTGTCAGAAACTACTAGCTTGAAGTCTTCATCCTGAACATGGTCACTGTCTTTATTGCCTTTTGCCACTGCAGTACTATGATTTCTGTTATCTCTATGGACTGTCCTTTGGCACATGATTGCCGCTTTAATGACTGCAATCCCTTCTAGGTCTTTGATTGTCTATATGACTGCCTCTTGAAATTATTCTAGGGTTGTCGTCAATGTTTTCTTTGTTAAGCCAAGTACGAGCTTCAACAACATTGCCTACCTTGACCAGGCCAGATGTTAATGCATTGTAGGAATACACATCAAGGATGCAGCCTCACTGTTGCATTTCTTCAAATTGTACAATGGGCTGCATCAATACGGTTTGCTTTTCCAAGGTGTTTAATCGTCACAACATGAACTCTACTATAGGTGGCTGGCCAAGGTGGAAAATACTTCTCATCCATTTCTTCAAGAAACTTTAATGCCTTTTCTAGTTTGTTTTTATTCCATAAACCAGAAATTAGAATTGAAAATGTGAATGGACTTGGAAGAATACGTTTCTCCTTCATTCTCTGAAACAAATTTAAGGCACCAGATACATTCTTAGCCTGTAAACACTATTAAATGTCACTACAATAGGGGTGCATCCAACACTTTCCATCTGATCAAAGAGCTTTAAAACACTTTCAGGTTGCCCTGCACTCCCCAAAATGTCAATTAGCTTATTGAACAAAATTTTGAATGACCTTTTTATCGCTATTTTTGGCAGCAAGGAAAACTTTATGATTCGTTTTGTTAAGCCTTGCCTGTGTTTGCATTTTATAAAGATGGTTTTTAAATTTGTAGCTCATTTCGAAAGGCAAGGACTTGTTACAGAATTTATCATGTGTTTTTGTGCAGATTCCATATTATATAATGGAATATTTTCACCATATAGTCAGAATGATCTGACCAGATCATGCCTTCCTCCTGTCACTCATAGCACTGTGGATGCCATGCCCGCTCTTATAATTAGTCAGGTAAAACCTTAAGAGCCTTCAACAATTTTTTACAGAATTAGTGTTAAATCTTTCACTGTATCATTTAACTCATTTTAATTATAACATCATAAGTTTCTGCTGTCAAGTAATGTGTAGTAAGCTTTCCTCGACTTACAGTCCCAAGAATGTTCATTCCTCTTCACCTACATTATATGATAATGCTACACCTCATTTGACTGCTCATGATGTTGTTTCTAATGATTATGATAGGCTTCCTACAACTCATGACACTCTTATCGCCATTTTCATTGATTCATGGTCCTTTAGAGGCCATTTTTTAATCTTAATTTTACTTTTCTTGGCAATAAATATTTTGATTTCTAATAGATTGACTATAATTTGTTTTTATGTTCTTGCATGCAAGATTCTTTAGGAATATGTTGGAAGGTAAATTTAGGCTTGTGGTTTTCTTTTTTCCTTCAACTTTTAGGCTTGTGGTTTTCTCTTTTCCTTCAACTATTTCTCTCTATTTTTTTATATGTTTTGAAAGTTTATTAAGTGGATGCCATTGTTTTAAATCACAAACATGTTCATGTAATTATGTTCCAATATATTCTTTATTTTAAGTACTTTTAGTCAAGTGAAATATTGTGACTAACAATTGAGAGAATTTGTAGCTATCAAGATTGTCCATGGGTTGATATAATACAGATAAGCTGGAATCATTGAAGTTGATGTGCTTGGTGACATTGGAAATAATATAAAAAAAAGACCCGGTATGTACATGTTCTTGGCGTTTAGATTATTTGAACCATTATGGTGGCATCAAGTGTAGGAGTGAAGTTGTCGTATGCATCCAGAGCATCAAATGATGGTATTGGTCATTTGACATTTCTTTATTGATATTTTGGTCAATTACATTGACCTAGTATTTTTGTAACATGTAAAAATACAATGTTTAATAAAAAAAATATTGAAAGGGTTTTAAGGGAATGGTCATTGGCTATAACCACTCTCGTCTAGAGCAGCAAAGGATGGGATTGGCCATTTGGCATTTCTTTAATAATATTTTGGTTAATGTTTAATTCTTATTGAAGAATTTATTTATTTTGATATTAATGTTAAAGCTACAAATCATGATTTTATTAATAAATTTATTATTTATGAATCACAATATAGGTCACTTCATAAAATAGTTCCTAATGGACAATCATCAATTACCCTTACAAAAACATTTAAAATGAACATAATTCACACGACAAAACCATATGACCATGATGACAAATTGAATATTTTGACGTGCCACATATTAACATTGTCCACAATGGAAAATCATAAATTACATTTATAAAAGCAACATTTTAAAGGTAAGCCATTAATTCATTTTGTGAATGGAATTCACATGACATAACTATGTCTTCTTAATTATAAAATGGACATTTTGACCCACCACATATTGACATTATTTCAAATGATAAACTTCTCGCACATAATAAAACACATCACTAAAGACACTGCACTATTTCACCATCAACTATTAAGATTATTACAAATGACATAACTAATAGCTATTGAAATTTTAAATAATATTTTATTTTTATGATCATTTTTTTTTAATAAAATATATTCATGTTATATAGTTTTTATAACCATCAATATTTCAATTGAATATTTAAAAGTATGTGTTGTGTTTTATGTAATGTTGTGTTTTGTGTTATGTTGTGTTGTGATGTGTTGTGTTGTGTTATGTTGTGGTTGTCTTAGGTCAATTAAGGGAGGCCATGCTAGCTTCCACCTTTTCGTGGTTGGCCTTGTTAGTAGAGAGTATTTGAATAAATATTTTTGAAGCTAAGAGAAGCTTGTTTGTAAATATTTATGTCATTTAATTATGAGCAATATTTTATAAACTTAAGCTTGTTCATATTACATACATGGTGAGATTCTAAAAAAAAAAAATTATGATTGCAAAGGTGAAATTTAAAGAATAAATGAATTTTACCGAATTGAGTATTATTTTCCTAATTACTATAGTTATATCATATAACTCAAAGAATTTCACAAATGTTCACAATTTGGTGAATTTTTAAATGAAAATACTTTATTAAAAATGATCTTTAAAAGATAAAGTTTACATATTAGTTTTAATTATAATAAGATTTATTTGTAATTTGTAATTTTGTTTTGAAGCTTAAACGTAGAAAAATATTTTAAAGACTATATGTCTTGTTGGTGTATTTGATTTTAGAATAATCAATAAATCTTTATTATACTAATAAAATTATCATGGAGTTGAGCTTTTACATACAACTCATATTATATGGGGTCATTATAAGTGAGTTAATTTAGAGTCTTTCTCATTATTGTGATTTTTATTAAAAAAAATAAAATGTATGAAATATATTAATGTTAAATTGTTATTGATGCACATTTGTAGAGAAGAAATGTATTTTGTTTTCACTTTGGCCATTTTTTTATTGAAACAAGGTGACTCAAAATCATGAAGGTGTTTTTTTTAGCACTAGTTTGACCATACTTAACTTGTCATGTAGTAGAGGTGAAAGCTTTAAAGTGGCCAAGAGTTAAAATTTCATTGTATTAAATAAGATTGTGGGAAAACCCTAGATAGAATTGTAGGTTCAATTATGTCTAATTATAGTGTAGAATCTATTAGAATCCCTCTAAATTTTGTAAAATAAAACTAAGTCCTTGAATTTTGATGGAAATTTGCCTTGTATGTGTAATCTACTCATGATGGAAACCTTATGAAGCACACCAGTTTATTTAGCCTTTTTGATCATGTCAATCTACTTGCACATTACACTCCTTGCAATGATGGCCTTATCATTTATAAATAGGTCATTGAATAGTCAACTAGTTTTAACCTAGTGATGTCGTTTGGGGGTTGCACTAACATTGGGCTCTTAAGTTTCTTAAATTTGATCAACACTGTGTGAACTTAATTAAAATTATTCATCATGGTTTTATCATTTCATGTATGCATGTTTTTATGGGATTAAGCATGAATTGAATGTTGGCATTAAGATTTAGTTTGGAAGGCTTGAGGTTGTAGATAATTACAAGTTTATATCGTTTCTACATTTAGTTCAAGATTGATGATTCACATGGCTTATAATACACAAGAAATAAAGGGGATGGATAAGTTAGACTATAATAACATTCATCTTGAAGCTCATCCACTTATATAAATATTTGAACAAATTATACTATTGTTTTAAGTTTATGTAGAAGAGAATCAATTACTCGCCCATTATAACGAAAAGGGCTAATCATTCTATGAATATCGAGTCTTTATTCTTGTAAAGGTTTGAAAGGGAATTTAATGTTTTCATTTGCCATGATCTCCTAGAAGGTATATTTTGGCGTTATTCTATTAGTGATGGAAAATCATTAATGTAGTTAGAAAGCTAATTATTTCTATATCTTATATAGCATTTATAAGGATGTTATGGTTTCTAGATCCCACATCCAATAATGAGAATAAAATCACGAACAAATGACAAGAATCTGATGATGTGTTTAAGCTATTGAGATGTCATATTGAAGGAAATTTTCCAAGAAATTTAAGTTTGGATCATAATATATAGACAAGAGCTTCAATCTAGTTGTGAGGCATGACATGGTTTTGTCGAACAATACTTTTAAAATTAATATGGCCATCATATAAATAGAGCTTGGTTTACACTATTTTATTTCATCTTGAAGCATGAACCATTTCCCATTTGGGAAGAGTAGATTTATATAAATCTAAAAATGTAATCTAAGCCACCTTAGGCTAAATTTAGCTTCTCTATGGTGTCTTATGTCTTGGATGTATTTTATGCTTCCATGCATTTATTTCCAAGCTTGCATACCTAAGAGTTTTCTTCCTTGCTACTACTTAATATGGCATTTTTTTTTTGCATTCTCACATGTACTTGAATTTTTTTCAAAATTATTTGTTATTCCTTTTAGTCAATTGTCTATAAGCATGTGCATGCGGACCTATACTTAAGATTCCCCCTTTCGTTATATCTTATTTAAAAATATTTGATATTTTGTGGATATATCCAAATTATACCATAATGAGAGTGGAATGATGCCTACAATCTAAATACTTATTGATAAAATATGTCTCGCTTAGGATTGTACATGCTCAAATTTATTTCTAAATCAACATTCGATTCATACAACATTTCTTTAGGGAAAGAAGGTGTACACTTATCTTGCACCTCTTTATTGTTTTTGTATCTATAAAATTTTGTATTATCTACCATACCTACATTAGCTACACCTATTCTTATGTGTAATTTTGATAGCTTAGTTTTTGGGCATTGGGATATAACTAATAGAGTTAGTGAGTTCTGTGAAATGAGAAAGAACATCCACTAGCAACAAGTGTTTTTTATGATGAATAATTCAATCTATGTGCTCTTTATGGTCACAAATTCATGCAAAAATTGGAAAATGCATAAAGGTGTTAATTTACGTTAGAGTGAATGGGACTTGCTTCAAAATTGTCTAAAAGAATTCTAGGGATTATTCTTTGAAGAGGAAAAAATTTCTTCTATTTATTTAAGGGCTTTTATTCAATATCTACATGAATCTTTACCTCCTACATAAATATAAATGGTTCATGAATAATTGTCTGGGAAGGACGAAATTAATTATTTTAGTGGTGAATCTTCCCTATTTACAAATATTTTAAATTGATATCTGTTGTGCCTTCGCACTTACACCCCATTTTTTCCTTTGCCAAATGGGGACCCTCTTCTTTTGTTTTTGTGTGTCCACGTTTCATTTTTTTCTTCCTTTCTTTCCTTTTCTTTCTCTTTTCCTTCCTTTGTTTTCTTTCTTTGTTTACTTTCGGGCTTTGGGTGTCAAATTTATAAGAAAGGGTATAGGGGAGATGTCCCAGTCTCTGCCCCCCATTGAATAACCACCACCTTCATGCTCACTCCACCTCCAAAAAAAAAATCACTTTGATCCATTAAAAAACTTTACTTTATCAAATAAAAAATTGCAACAACACCAATGGCTGCTCATAACACAATGTGTAACTGACCAATCATAATAGACAACTAAACATGCATTTGCATTTATGAAAAAAATTCAACTTGCACATAAAAAGGCTCATTTACAATTACTTGCAAATGTTTATCCCTCATTACATATTATCTTAACAACTACACATGCACACTTAATGGTGCTTTATATGACATAATCACAATCTCCTATTAACTCTATGGGATTTGAAATGCACAATCTTCCACACACTCCCTGACAGATACATGTTTTTACTTCATTACTTGTAGGTACTTGCACAATTAATTACTAGTGTAAGGCTCCCCAAATAAATATCAAATCCAAATATAATGCAAAATTCAATCATATCATCTTTAAAAACCTACATAATTGGCAACTACAAATTCAAATGTTCAAAAAAATTCAAATTTGAAACACAACCACTAAATTTAATGCATTCAATTGTCAGATTCGAATTCCTAAATAAGAGGGGGACAACAGCCAATGTCATTCACAATTGCTATTTGTGAAGAATTATTCTTTGCAAAATTCAGAGCATCTTCAACATCCTTTGCACATTCCTCTACAGAATTCAGTGCATCGTCAAGCATCTTCTGCACATTCCTCCAATATCCCAAGTTCCAGGTTCTTACTTTATACATTCTACATATGGTTATTTTCATGAATTGTGCATTTAACATTTATATTTATGCAATGTCTTTTTTCTTTTCTTTGAACTGTGCATTTAAAATTTATATTTATGCAGTGTATTTTTACTTTGCTTTATCAGTAAATGAAAGGTCTTTTTACTTTGCTTATTTAACATTTATATTTATGTAGTGTCTTTTTACTTTGCTTTGAACTGTGCATTTAACATTTATATTTATGCAGTGTATTTTTACTTTTCTTTATAAGTAAATAAAAGGTCTTTTTTGGTGACGGATTTTTCCTTACAAACCCCATTTACAAATCCAATAATTTGTGTTCATTTTCTATTTTGGTCATTTCTCAGGGTTTATATTTGTCATTTATTTGTGCATATACGTGTATTTATATTAGTCTATTTTTTATCATTTCTCAAGGTTTGGTCATTTCTTAGGGTTTATTTATATGTATATGCGTGTATATATATTTGTGCATATATACATGTATATAAATAGATATGTCTATATATATGCATTTAATATATGTGTATTATGTATTTAAAAACATATACATAGATATATATACATATACGTACATACAAATACATACATATAAATACATATATACAATAATACATACACAAACACACATATATATGTGTATATAGCTTTGTTTTCATTTTACCTCTGTTTAAATATGTATCGTTTGGCTGTCCAATACAACAAACTACCATTTGTTTACTGTAAAATGTGTTACTATTTTTCTACTTTCCATTGCACATACAGCAGACCAACGTACATAAATATGTCATTTTATATTTTGTGTCTCTTGTTCATTCAACAAATCGATATATATGTGTATAATTTGCCTATCCTTTCAAAATGCAAACAATGGTATTGGTTAATCATTTTCTTTTGCATCTTTTTGAAGTTGTAAATGAATGTGTACAATGTTAGTTATCTATATATATAACGCATCTTATTGAATTTATAAATGAATGTGTACAATGTTAGTTATCTATATATATAGCACAACTTATTGAATTTGTAAATGGATGTGTACAATATTATATATATAAAACATTGTACACATTCATTTACAAATTCTATGTCTCTTGTCTCTTCTTTATTCAACAAATCGATATATATATGTATGTATCATTTGCCTATTTTTTCAAAATGCAAACAATGGTACTGGTTAATCATTTTCTTCTGCATCTTTCAAGACCCATGAAGGGTTTATTCAATGATTGAAAAATTATTATTGCTTGTTTCTTAAATAAATCATTCCTCTTCAACGCATTTTTGCCATATGTTGTTTGATTTTGTTAGTTCATGGTGCTGGTTTTTTTCCCATGGGTTTTTTTGGGGTTAAATGATTATTTCCTCTCCCCGTTTCACGACTTGGTAAAGTCAATTGTGTCATGATTTTGTCTCCAGAAATGATGATGAAATTTGTGGGTTTGACCAAATGTTTACAGAATAATATTTTTTGGTCTACATCGACCTTTTTATAAAAAGCCCATGTGACTATGACCATAAATCAGAAATCCCATTAAAAATCCCAATAAAAAGCTCATGTGACTATGACCATGCTTGGTTTTTTCCAATTTCGTGTGCTTAAGGAATTAATCTCATGAAACCCTTGCATGGAATATTCGACATCTATCTGAAAACGCACTTTTGTATTCTTGTGAGTGAGCAATTATTATTATGAAACCCTTGGTTACTTTTTTGTGCACATTTTTGAAAACCCAAGTTTGTAATCGATCTACCTCTGTTAAAATTAAAATCCTATCGCTGTTGATTACAATACAACATTTTTCATTTACTTTACATATATTTATAACTTTTTGTACATATATATTGATATATATACATACACATATCTACGTATATATAGATATATATATGTATATGTACAGATATATGTATACATGTAACTGTGTAATTATATGTATACACAGATACATGTATACATATATCTATACAAACACATATACATACATCTATATGTACGTATATATAAGTAAACCGAAATAAAATGATGGAAAAGAATGGGATACCCAATTAAAAAACATTAGTCATATGCATTAATCAGACCCCTAATGAAGTTTAATTGGGGTGTAATGTGTTTGGTGTTTGGTGCTAATGTTTGGCGATTAATGTGTAGAAGTGATTTTTAATGGGTGTCAAATTAATTTTATAAGGTGCTAACGTGAATTAGATCCATTGACTTTTGAACATATTTGAATGATAAAATAGTTATAATTGCTTGTTAATAGTGACACAATTAGCGTCCTTTTATGTTTTGTAATGTATATCAGTGATTTTCTCTGTAATTATATCTGAGTACACACACACATATACACACACGCACACATATATATACACACACAACTTTGTATATGCATACATATACATATATATATATATATATATATATATATATGTATATGCATACATATACATATACATATATATATATATGTATATGTATGCATATACATAATTGTGTGTGTGTGTGTATACACAACTAAGTATATGCATACATATATATAACTATACATCTATATGCAACATATCCATAAATTGTAAGTCTAAGTGTAAGTGGAAATCAATCTAATTGTAAATTGTAAGTGTAATTTCAGAATGAATAAGAAAAATGAATATTACAAATGAATAAGTATGTATGTATGTATATATATACATACATACATACATACTTATATATACATATATATATATGTATGTATGTATGCATGTATGGATGTATATGTATACACTACATACTTATATATGCATACATATATGCATATATCTATGTATACACAACTAAGTATATGCATACATACATATATATATATATATATATATATATATATATATATATATATATATATATATATATACATCTATATGCATCATATCCATATATTAATCTATTTGAAATACATCTATACATCTATATGCAACATATCCATATATTAATCTATTTGAAATTATAATTTTTTCAACACCTACACTTGGAAATCAATCTGATTGTAAATTGTAAGTGTAAGTTTACAATGAATAAGAAAAATGAACATTATAAATGAAGACAATGTCTACAGGGTCACAGCCAAAGTAAAGTCTTTCAAGACTTTACCCGATTTGTCATCTTGCAATTTGACAAGCTTTTCCCAACCTCCTATGCATTTGACATGCCTGCCACAACAAACAAATATAATAGAACAAACAAAAATGGACAATAGTTATTGAAATAAATTAAAAGACAAACTAGTTAGTGAACAATAAAGAACGATAATTGAAACTTAGAGCCATATGAACAAAGAATCCTTAATTATTTGGCATGTTGACAAACACATTTACCAAATTTCTCACCATGAACATTGTTGCACCACCTCTCCTTGTTCTCCTGTGCCTACAAGAAAATATTTACAACCACAGGTAGTAACGACCGTGGCTAGTAACATACAAACATCATACAACCTTTGCAATATTGCATGTACAACAACACACAATTAATCAAGTTCAACATATTAAAAGTTCCATATGGAAAACATAAATATATGTTAAAACATATAAATGTTAATAGAATTGTATACCAAGATTTATTCAAGTTATATTCATTGTTTCTCATCGCCCTTGGATATATGAGGAATTTGCAAAGGATGCCAATTAATGCTCTGTATTATGGACACAATATTAGCAAAGGAGAATAATTGTGAATGTCATTGGTTGTTGTCCCTCTTATTTAGAAATTCGAATCTGACAATTGAACGCATTCAATTTGGTTGTGTTTCAAATTTGAATTTTTTAGAGAATTTGAATTTGTAGATGCCAGATACGTAGGTTTTTAGAGATGATATGACTGAATTTTTCATTATATTTGAATTCGATGTTTATTTGGGGAGCCTTATATATTAGTGATTTTTTGCATGTTTGTATGCATGCATACGGTGATAGTAACATAAGCATACATGCATGTATTCATATAAACATGTACATACTTATACATTGCTTAAAATCACTAATATATATTGCAAAACATAAAAACACCTAATTGTGTCACTGTTATCATGCAATTAAAACTATTTTATCATTCAAATCTACTCAAAATTCAATGGGTCTAATTCACATTAGCACCTTATAAAATTAATTTGGGGCCCATTGAAAATCACTCCTACACATTAAGCGCCAAACACAAAATACCCATACATACATACATACATACAATTGATCTCTGGTATGTACATTGAAGAATTTGAAATTTCAACCTTTACACCACTATTTGTTCCAAATTCTCTCATCTCAAAAGCAGTTAAAGAGCCATACAATTGATCTCTGGTATGTTGATTCAAAATTTCAAATTCTTCAATGTACATATATACATACATAAATACATACATACATACACATTACACCCATACATACATACATACATATGTTCCTTTCATTAAACCATTTAAACCCATTTCATTAATACATTTGCATAAGCATTTATCCATAAACATTTATCATCATCGACATATTCATAATCATAAACCAATTTCATTAAAACATTTACATAATCATTTACTCACCTTCATAAGCTTCATTTGCACAATCATTTTCATTAACTCTATTAAAATATTCATTTATGCATTTATGAATATTCATAAAATCCCACATTCTTCTCGAAATTCGGATCTTTCCCACGAGGACATCTATAAAAGCATGAATTTTCCTTACTTTTCAATCACGAACTCCAATCTCATTCTGATCACATCCGATTCTACATAGCTTCTTGTTCTTTTGCTGCAAACATCTGAGATCAAAGACAAGATATTGTGGAGGGTGATTCCACAATACTGGTTTATAATTTTTGGCCAAACTGGACACTAAACTAATTTTTTCTAACTAAATCTTCACTTTCAGACACCTATAGCAGCTAAACAGTGAGGAATTTGAAGATGATGCAAACTAGTGATTTGTGACATTTTTTCTATAGATTCTAAATATATTTTTTTCAAAAAAATTGTAATCAAATTGTACTTCTTTTTCCATCTTCAAAAACTAGTTTTTTTAAATAAACACCATTTTTAAGGAGTGACAATCACCGTATAATACATAAATTTTTTCCATGAAGGATAAAATTCTATTTTTTTTGAATTTAGATTTATAACTACAATATCTAGTGTTTCCAATTGGTTTCATAGTGTTTTATTGAATATTTTTTCCTTAATCAAGTTTTGAATTCAAACCAATTACAATTCAGACATAGGCGGACTGTATAACACAATTTTTTTTGTATGTATCGAAATTCATTTTTTTTGTTGGATCAAAGACTTCAATATCTGGTGCTTTCATATTTTTCAAATTTTATTTGATCATCTAGTTGGGTTTGTGAAGTCTCCTCCATTTTCATCCTCAACTCGAGCTTCGAAGGGCAAAATTCTAGAGTTTTTTTGTGCCAGAGGGTAAGAAGGTGGGAAAAGGGGGGCTCGAACCAGGGTTCGAGCAAACCCCCTTTCCACAACCATATTCTTTGCTCATTTTTCTAGGAAATGTGGGACCCAACATTTAATGGGTTCGCTTGAACCTTGGTTTGAGCGAACTCCTTTTGGGTTCGCTTGAACCAAAAGTTTGTTCAAACCCCCAAAAACCATTTTTTTTTTGCATGGGATCATTTTTTGCAACTTTTCCTTCCTTAGTCAAATTGTAAACCACTTTTGTTGGTTTATCCTAGAAAAGATAACAATGGAGTTTGATTTATTTTGAATTTTTGTTGGGTGAAAATTATGTAATCAACTTTTCAATAGATTACACAACCTAGGTTTCAGCCAAAGCTATGTGAGATAAGATCTCTCCTCTCAGAAAGGGGAGGTGCCTTTCTTACTACTAACAAAAGATATGGTAAAACTAATAAAGTACTTACACAATGTACACTACACTTACGAAATGGGGGGGTGTGTTACATTCATGCTTCTCTCTTTTTTCAGAGAAGATGTTTTACAATGCTTCATGGTTTGGAAGTTCTAGATCTGATAACTTTAAACTTAACAAAAAGAAGTAATGCCAATATCTCTATCTTGTCAAAGCAAAGCATAGAGATACCAGATGTGATTGATAATAAACAAATAAAGGAAAAGGGAAAGCTCATGAAGGCACAAATTCGTTTTGTAGCTTTTTTAATGATGGATCTACGAAAGGCATATTGTTCGTCGCATTAGAAGCATAAAGTCTTCTTAGATGCAACAATTCCTTGAGCAACGTGAATGATTACAAGCACAAAGTCTTGTAGATATTTCAACCAAAGTATCCAAACATAAAAGCAAATCCAAATAAGAAATGCAACACAAATTTTACATAAATTACTTGAAGGTCTTCGAATATCATTCACTGATCACTACCAATCTCATTCAAATAAAAAGAGAATTGATTCCAACCCAAAGTCTGGCATGCAACTTACTTCTTTATTGATCAGATTCAGATTCACAAAATTGAACACAAAGTTTCAATGTTCGTTTCAAAAGGGCAACACTTCGTTGCAAAATACTAAAAGGTAACTATTACAATAGAAGTCTCTCTTATTTATAGAAAAGAGAGAACAACTAATCTAGGAAAATAGTTGAGTAAAAATAGGAATCCGTAACTTTGACTAAGTCAAAATGTAATTTATTTCCGTGAATTGACATCTCATATTTTCAGTGTAATTACACTTTACAAAAAGACATTTAAGATGTCATAAACTATTTACACGATGCATCTAAGGAAGCATCAAACTGTTCAACACTGGGAGGTCAAGAATCTTCATGGTTCCTTGCTTTAGGCATGGAAGTTTTCATACTTCTTCTTGGTCTCCTATATGAACACATCATTTGGGCCAACTGTGTAATCCACAAGGGTGTGAATTCTTGTGATTGACCTTCAGACAGATGAATGAATTTTATTGTACCTACGAAGATGCATCTTGAGATTATCAAGTGTCAATCGTATATCGCAAATGCCATGTATGAGGCTTTTGAAAAACTGGCATCCTCAACTTGCAGCATGACGACTTCTTTGTAGATCTGGGATAGTTCACTAGATCAAAAAATGTCACCATGTCACTTTCAAGATCACTTGATGAAATTTAGAGAGAAACTGCAAGGATGGTGAATTGACAAGTGTACGTTAGCATAAAAAGTTGCATTGGGAAGCGTGAAGTGAGAAAACAATGTGGAGCAAGCGTGATACAAGTGACAAGGCATGAAAAACTATGTAGGAGTGAAGAAATAGGGTTCAAAATGAAAATAGAGAAAGTATAAAGAGTTTAAGGCAAAAATTGCCAAAAGTGTAAGAGCACTAAAAATCAGAGCTCTTACACCAAAAAATGAATTTAGGTGCAAGGGCACTAAAAATAAGAGCTCTTGCACCAAAAACTGACTTTAGGTGTAAGGGCGCTAAAAATCAGAGCTTTTGCACCAAAAACTGACTTTAGGTGTAAGGGTGCTGAAAATCAGAGCTCTTGCACCAAAAACTGACTTTAGGTGTAAGGGTGCTAAAAATTAGAGCTCTTGCACCAAAAACTGACCTTAGGTGTAAGGGCGCTGAAAATCAGAGCTCTTGCACCAAAAACTAACTTTAGGTGTAACGGGGCTAAATATCAAAGCTCTTGCACCAAAAACTAACTTTAGGTGTAAGGGTGCTAAAAATCAAAGCTCTTGCACCAAAAACCGACTTTAGGTGTAAGGGCGCTAAAAATCAAAGCTCTTGCACCAAAAAATGACTTTAGGTGTAAGGGCACTAAAAATCAGAGCTCTTGCATCAAGAATTGACTTTTGGAAAATATGCACAAGCACTAAAAATCAAAGCTTGTGTACCAAAAACTAACTTTTGGAAAATATGCACAAGCGCTAAAAATCAAATCTTGTGCACTTGACACTTAGTAAATTTTGCATCAAAGTGTAGGAGCATTATGTTTTGGCACTCCTGCACTTTTCACAATTTTGACTAAGTATTGACATCTAGACCTCACGAAGGTACTCATTTTGAAGGTTTTTGATAGATGGACGTAGAGGAACGTTCAAACAGACAGTTTGAGGGTTTGGAACGCATTTCAAGGTGGATTGAAAATCACCTCGTTTTGTGTGCTTGAACATCATGAACCTAGTAAACAAACAAGTTTCGTAGGGGGTTATCCGTGGAATGAGTGTTGCTAGATTCCGTGATAACAATGTTGATGTTTTTAGTTTTCATAGTTTAGTTTTATTTTACATGTGTTTTCATTTACAAATGCTCCATTGATGTTATGTTGAAAGGTTGATTTGGATTTACAAGTTAAATCATTTAGTTTTTCAATTTTGAGCATGTACAATATGATGTGATGATTGATGATGTATGGATGATGAATGATGTATGGATTATTTATTGCATTGTAATATTTAATTATGTATGTATGATGTGACATGAAAATGTGTAATGGATGCACTGTGCATATGAAATCATGTTATGGATAGATCTGATAAATGTAATGTAATGCAATGTATGTAGTGAAATGAACTAATATGTTTAGAATAATAACTCTAAACAACTGAAAATGATGACGAAAATATACTTAAAATGCTTAGAATAACAAATATATATTAATCGATCATTAAAAAATGGAGCGGCAACACGGGCTTGGGTGCACAAAAGGGTTTTTGAATTTTGATGAGCCATGCAAAAGTGAGATGCAGATCTAGACGAAGATGGAGTTGTGGTGCTCGCGATTAACATGCCTCCCTCTCTGGTGTGATGCGATCTTGAGTGGTTGGGTATTGTAGCTAGAGGTGGTCTATGTTTGAAGCCTTTAGAGGATCGTTTGTTTGTTGAGGATGATCGTAGGCCTGGTTTTGGCTCTGCGACGGTTGTTGAAGACTTTAAGCTTCCTCTATTGGATTTCCATTGTGGTGTTTTAGCTAAGGACAACCCTCTTGTGAGTGTTATTTCTCTGATTCTTCTTCCTTCATGCATTATTTTCCCTGACATTGGTGGCTTTGTCCCTCTAGTGCGGCTGGGGTTGTGGTGGTTAGGCTATGTGTTCTGGGATGCGCCTTGTTAGGTGGTGTCGGTGGATTGTTCGCTTGTTGGTTCTTTGCAGTGCCCTATTTTTTTCGATGAAAGGAGTGTGTCTTTTGTTGTGTTTGGGGTTGTTGCATTGTTGTAGTGGGTTTCTCCCCTTCTCTACTATGGTACTCTGGCCTATTATATTGGAAATAAGATGTTGGGTGTGGAGACGGTGGATTATATTATCATCCTCTTTTTTCTGGAAGTCTAGGGAAGTTGCTTGTCTCCTCTGGAGGTTGTGTTATGGCACTATCCTTGCCTTCCTTTGGTTGATGTGTTGTGTTTGTTGCTTGTGTGCCATGGTTTTGGATTCCATTTTGGCACTCCTTTGTGTTGTTGGCTTGGATTTAGGATCCGGGTCCTCTTGTGCAAGGTTGGTGTTACTGTGGGTTGTTATTGTGCTCGATGTTGGTGAAGGTGGTGTTTTTGACATCTTGTACCCTCTTTTGTGTGGGTCTCGTGTTATGGTGTGTAGTTTGATGGCCCTCTGCCTATCGTGAGATGTGGTTGGGGCAGGGTGTTTCTATTTGTGTGCTTTGTATCTTCCCCTTTCATGAGGACTAGTGAGGACTTGTGGTCTCCTAAGGATGTGCTTTGGTTAAAGCTTGTTGATTTTACTTGGGTGGTTGCCTTGGGCCATATCTATTTGGCCCAGATGGATGAGATTTTTAAATTATTGGATGGGATGCCTTCTCTGCCAATTGGGTTACTATTGGATGTGATGGTCTTCCTTTCTTTTGTCACTATTCTCTGCCATGTTCTTCAGCTAGATTCTTTTGAGGTGAAGTATGATTTTATTGAGGGGGACCCCTCTCCTTTTGAGGTGGAGTTGGTAGCTATTGAGATGGTGGAGAGTTCTTTCCCTTCTTATGAGTTCCTATCAAGGTGGAACCTGTTTGAGTGGGTGAGTGGTGGCCCTGGTCTAGATGGTTTGCATCTTGTTTGCTCCTTTAGAGGGGATCCATCTCCTATTCAGGTGGATTTTGTGTTGGTTCTCTAGGTGGGTTGGTGCTGCTTGTTGGTTGTTGCTCCTCTGGCTTCAAATTTTTTCCCTATCTGTGGCTAGGAGACAAGTGTGAGGTGGGTCTGCTTTGGATTAGGGTAGGCGCATTTTGAAATTCCTTTTTGTGCTGCTATGGGTGATTCTTACCCCTCCTTTGGTGGGAATATGGTTGGCTCAATTTTGAGTGGTAGTTTTGCTGCAGTCCAATTGCAACAGGTGGTTTGTGGCTTGGTTAGTTTCTGGCAAGACCTTAGGGCTTGTTGTGTTGTTGGCTACTTAGGGTTGTTGCTTTCCCTAAGTTTCAGTTACTCCTAATTCAAGTGTCAGGTTTGGGTTACTTTGTTTGTCTTTGTGTTGGGACTATTGTTGGTTCTGAGTGTCCTTCCTTTCCTAGTCTTCTGGTGACCAAGTGTTGTTGGTGTTTTTGTTGTGTGCTATGGTGTTTCTGTTGGTGCTAGTTTCTTGTTGTGTTAGCGTTATCTTAGCTCTGTAAAAGGTTATTAGTCCTTTCAAAACCATGCTTCTCCTTTTTGGCCCCTGTGGTTCGTTGTGTAAAGGGTACAACACCCTATAAATGTTTCTTACCTTATCAAAAACAAATCTATATTAATCTAAACAACTTAAGATGATAATGAAAATGATAAGAAAATGAAATGAACTTAAGATGCCTAGAATCACAAATCTATATTAATCTAAACACCTTAATATGATTATTAAAATGATAATGCAATGAAATGGATGAAATGAATGAACTTAAGATGCTTAGAATAAAAAATCTATATTAATCTGAACACCTTAAGATGATAATGCAATGAAATGGATGAAGTGAACTTAAGATGCTTATAATAACAAATCTATATTAATTCAAAGAGCTTAAAATTATAATGCAATGACATGGATGAAATGAAATGAACTTAAGATGCTTAGAATAACAAATCTATATCAATCTAAACACCTTAAGATGATAATGAAAATGATAATGCAATGAAATTGATGAAATGAAATGAAATTAAGATGCTTAGAATAAAAAATCTATATTAATCTAAGCAAGTTAAGATGATAATGAAAATAATAATGCAATGAACAAGGGTCTAATTATGAAAAATAACATGTTTAATGCAACCTAATGGGATGAAAATGAAATGGATAAGGATACTAATAAAGATTCTAATGCAGTGCGATAAAATGAATCTAAAACAAAATGATTATGCATAGTGGGATAAATAGTTATGGGTATGATAGTGCACCTGTTAAAAACATAGGAACCCTAATAGAAAGAATAGGTGGGGGAATAACATTTGCACAGCCAAAAATCACTAATTATAGGCTAGAGGAAGAATGGATGGGGGGATGCAATGCAATGAGAGGATAAATGAAATGTAAATCTAATGCCATTTTTCCATATTAGGAGCATTAAATTTTGCTTTGGTTTGGCCATATGTTGGAATAACCACAAGCACAAAGGATACCCTAGCATAAAACAAGACCCTAGGGATATTGGTGGGTACTACGCGAGACAACCATGAAGACAAGATCACACCAAAAATAAAGATATGCCCCTATGTCTACCAGTCAAAGTGCACCATGATATGATGGATCATGGTGACCCTAGAAAGGTATAATGGGAAGCTCAAATGATAAACAAAATGCAAGAGCACCAAAATATCACAAGCAATTTCAAATATCCTTTTCCATAGGACCAGTAGGTGGATGGGATTGATATGGTCTGATTTTAAGGAAGGATACATCTTGTTAAGACCAGAGATGGAGGGTAGATTAAATGATCAACATGACTCAGGACGCTTGAAATTTATTGAACCTCATAGTACCAATGGATTTTTTTTTAGGAACCAACTGGATAGGGACACACTTGACGATACAACACAAAACCAAGACACACCCTAAGGACATACCTAGGGTCTTGGGGGCTCATCAATTGATGGGCTTGCCTACGTGAAATTGTAATGAAAAACTCTAATTCAAGATAGAAGCTCAAGATCTTGGATAGTAAATCTAAATCGTCCAATGCTCAATCGAAAATATACGAAGCGGGAGATGATAAGAGATCACAAGAAAATGTATGCGATAGGATGGTAGGATAGGATATGTAGATAGGATGAGGGAAAGGACATAGGAAATAGGACACAACGCAGATAATGATTAAGCCCTCTAGGAATGGTACCTACTGCCAGTTTTTCACCAATCGCAGTTATCCAAGCCGCCACCAAGGGTGGTTTTCACCACATGAAGCATTATTTCTCTTTATTATTTTTGGATTTTTTTGACTGTTTTTTTTTGTATTGTCATGATTTTTTCTTGGGTATTTTTCAAGTAGGATAACCCAACTGACCTAGGTGTAAAACCGCTTCAGGTGCATGATGTTAATGGGTTCTTCCAGGGATCCCCCCCAATTGTGGCAAGCCTATATGCCCTAGAACCATATTTTGTAGTGACCACATAAAGACCCAACCAATTAGCTTCAAACTTGCCTTTTTTTTCTCAATCATGTTGGGTATGCTAAATTTCTTTCAGGACTGGATCACCAATGTTAAATTAGCAAGGATGAACTTATTATTGTAGCTCCTTCTTAGCCGATGTTGATAAGCTTGTAGATGATTGTAGGCCTTGATGCGTTTCTAAGAGTTCAAGTCGGCTTAACCGTGTGACCCGAGCATCTTCATCATCGATTAAATTATTCATAGAGATACAAAGTGATGGGATCTCAACTTCAATCGACAAGATGGTGTATGCACCATAGATGAGGGAATATGGGGTAGTGCCAGTGGAGGTGCAGATGGATGTGTGATATGCCCAAAGGGCGAGATTAAGGTGGAGGTGCCAATCTTGACTAGTGTTGTTGACAACCTTGTTGAGGATTTTGATAAGGATCTTGCTGGTGGTTTTAGCTTTTCCATTACCTTGAGAGTAATAGGGAGTTGACCAACAATGCTAGATGTGATGGGTTTTGCAAAGGTGTTTCATATACTACTTTTTGAAGGGCTTGTTGTTGTCGGTAATGAAAGTGGAGAAGATACCATATCTACAAAGAGTATAGTAGAGGTCGAATTTGGAAACTTGAATACCAATGATTTGAGAGAGTGGAATTGCTTTCACCCATTTGGTGAAGTATTTAGTGGCGGTGATGATGAAGGTGTGACCATCAGATGAAGGAGGGTAAATCTTTCTGATTATATCGAAACCCCATTGTGAAAATTCCACAGTGCAATAATAGGTTATAAATCTTAGGGAGGAGCATGGATTAGATTTGCGCGTTATTGACACGATACACATTTCTTCACAAACTCACAAGCGTCATGCTCCATAGTGGGATAGTAATATCCTGCTCTGAGAATTTTCTTCGCTAAGACCATCCAATTAGAATGAGACCCGCAAACACCACTATGTACTTCATCTAATGCAACATGATATTTCAATTCATTTAGACACCGAAGGAGAATCCCATCATAACCTCTATGATAAAGTGTATCTTCGACGATTGTGCATCAGGAAGTGCATTGGATGAAAGATTTGTGTTGGTTCTACGGGTGAGGTCAGGTGGTAGAATTTTGTTGTGTAGATAGGCATAAATGTCATGATACCAAGGTGATTGGGGACCCACAATATCACACACCATTTCATTATCTGGCATATCATACGTTGGGATTAACAATTGTTCTACTAGGAAATCACAATCCATTTGGTCGTTAGGCATGTCAATGAGGGAACCAATTGTAGCCATAGCATCCATTGCCTTGTTCTAGACTCTAGGAATTTTCTCAAACTATATATGGGTAAAGTATTTCTTGAAATCATCCACCATGCGCTTACAAGGAAGAAGCTTATCATCCTTATTTTGAAACTCATCATTGACCTATTTGATTATAAGTTGAGAATTTCCAAAGACATAGAGACAAGTGATATTCCATTGTACTGTGATTTTGAGGCCTCTGATTAAAGCTTCATATTCAACAGTGTTATTTGTGCATGGAAATTCCAGTCTAAATGACTTTCGTATGTAGTCACCTTGAGGGGTGACAAAGAAAATACCCGCACCAGCTCTATTGTGAGTATATGACCCATAAAAATATAATGTCCATGTATCCAATTTTGAGACTGTAAGGACCCCTTCATAAGGAAACTTTGCTACTAAGGGATATGCATCTACTAGAGGAGCATCAACTAATTGACCTGCTATTACTTACCCTTTGATTTCTTTATGGTCCACATATTCTATGTCAAACTCGCTAAGGAGCATAACCCACTTGGCCATACGGCCAGTTAATGACGTTCTTAATAACAAATATTTGAGTAGGTCAACTTTTGATAGGATGATTGAGCATATAGTGACACAACTTATGTGAACTGAAAACAACTATTAAGCAAGCTTTTTCCATGGGTGAATAATTAAGCTCATAGCCCACAAGTGTGTGACTGATGTAATAGATGGACCACTCTTTAGATAAATCATCATCTCGGGCTAGCAATGCCCCTAGTGCAACTGAAGTGGTGGAGATGTATAGCAGTAGTGCCTTGCCAAGAATAGGAGGCATTAAGATTGTTGAAATGGCTAGATATTCGTTTATCTTATCGAATCCTTGTTGACACTCTAGATCCCATTTGAAATTTATGTCCTTATGCAAGAGGTGTGTAAATGACTGGCATTTATCAACAAGTTGGGTGATGAAACGCTTGATGGAATGTAATTTTCCTTGCAAAGTTCTTAATTGTTTTAGATTGTGAGGAATTGGCATTTCCATTATAGCGTTTACTTTTGTCGGATCCACTTCAATTCCCCTTCTCGATATAATGAAGCCTAATCATTTACCAGATGTGATTCCAAAAATACACTTCTTGGGATTCAAACATAGCTTGTATTGTTCTAACCACTCAAAGACTTTCCTTAGGATCTTAGGATGCTCTTCTCTTGTTTTTGACTTGCCTATTAAATCATCAACATAGTCTTCCATTATAATGTGAATGAGGTTGTGGAAGATGAATGTCATTACACATTGATAGGCTTCCCCTGCATTCTTGAGGCCAAAGGAAAGGACATTGTAGGAGAAAGTTCCCCAGGGGGTGGTGAAAGCGGTTTTGTACTGATCTTTAGGTGTAATTCTAATCTTATTATAACCAAAGAAGCCATCCATGAGGGAGCATGGTATGTCCTACTATGAGATCTACCAACATGTCAATGTTATGAAGTGGGAAATCATCTTTCAGGAAATCTTTATTGAGATCCCAAAAGTTGGTACAGATTCTAATGCTCCCATTAGGTTTAGCCACAGGTACTATATTAGATATCTAATCGAATTAATCAATAGTTTTGATGAACTGAGCCTCTAACAGTTTTCCAGTTCTTTCTTAACAAGTAGAGCCACTTGGGGATGCATTTTCCTGAGCTTTTGTTTAACTAGTTGGCATTTGGATGGACATCAAGATGGTGTAAAACCAATGCGGGATCAAATCTTGGCATATATGAATAGGGACATTCAAAGTTAACGATCCCTTCCTTTAGCAGATTGACAATGATGGGGTACTCTTGCTTGGATAATGACTTTACCACATAAGTGATCTTGGGTTCTTTCGTACCTAGATTAACTTATTGCGTCTCCTCGATCAAAATTGAAGATCATTCGGATAAATGAGCTCTAAAAAGGGGAATATGAACATCCTCATCCTCTAACACCTCATCGAGGTTTTCACTAGTGGATGCACCCTTTATTTTTACTTTTGACGAGTCAAGAAGTGCCTGGGGGAGGTTTTCACTAGGTGACTCTTTTTTGTTTTGTTTCTTTTTGCTTTTGCGATTAGGGTGTTCAATGTCCCCCAATCCCATGAGATGTATGTAGGTTTCCTATGAAGGAAAGATGTTAGCAAGTGCACTCCCTTGTAGGTCACAATCAACAAGGTCGAGGTGAAAGAGTGAAACGCTAATGGAAAAGATTGAGGTAGAATCAAAAAGGGAAGGGAGATCTACATCATCGTATGAGAGTATGATTGCTTCTTCTTCAAGTATTTTGTCAAGTAAATTGTTGTCCAAGTTAACATTATTGGAAGTGCTAGCGGATGATACATGAACCTTTTTCTTCTTGTCATAGTATAAGCCCAAATTTTTAGATCGCATTGGTGTCCCAATGGGTTTGATTCTTCCATGCTCTTCTACAGCAAGCCCTCCCCATTGATAGTTGTATTTTTCTGCTAACTTCAAATAACAGGGATAAACCTCTTGGAAATATTCAATGAGGGGAGGTGATGGCTCGGGTTCTTCTCTATAAACCCATTGACTAATGTCTTCATTGGCCTTATCTTATAGTGTTCCTAGAGACTGTAAAGTGGTAGAACCCACGTTTTTAGAGTTGATAGTTTTGGTCTTCACTTACTCTTTTAGTGCGGACTAAGAAGGTTGGTTGTAGGTGCAAGGAGATAGTGGCATGGTTGCCATGTTAAGAGTAGTACACATCTCATATTCTCCATAGCCTTTGTCTATGATTTGGGCCTTGGTAATTGTAGAATCAAATGTAGTGGATGGAGTGGATGTTGTGTTGGATGATGAATTAGAGGATGGATTGGATGATGGGATGGAGGGTGATGCCTGAGGAGCTCCCACTTTGAATCCTAGATGATATCTGGAATGTGGGAAAGAAGCCTCTAGATCATAACAGTACTCAAAAGGCTGAGGGTCTGCATGGATAGTTACTTTGACCCCATTGTATGGTAATTTCAAGTATTGGTGATAGGTGGATGAAGCAACCTACATAGCATAAATCCATGGTCGGTCAAGGAGAAGATTGTATGGAAAATCCAAATCAAGGATGTAGTAGGTAGTGTATTGCACAATAGGGCCAACCTGGATAGGAAGATAAATAATACCCTCTTAGTCCCTTTTTGCATTGTCATAGGCCTTAATTGTAATGGTTTGGTTATCCAGGTCAGTATGAGTATACACTACCTATTTTATGATCTTTAATGTACATAGATTGAGGGTACAACCATTATCTACCAAGACCTGTTTTACCTTATGGTGAGTGACTAGGACCTCAATGTATAAGGCACAGTTATGGGATGAATCGATCGATGACATATCATTTTGGCTAAATCCCAACTGATAGGTGGATGACAAATGTCGTACTAAAACTTCAAACTGAGTAGGAACAATATCATTTGGCACATGTGTATCCTGCAAAGCTTTTCTAAGGATCTCTTGGTGGACTGGGGAGGACCTTAGCAAATCCATAATGGATATTTGAGCAGGTGTCTTACCAAGATGATCAAGGATATTATATTGTGAGCTCACAAGAGATGGCTAAGATGAAGTGGAAGGTCTAGGGATTGATATGCGTGTACGACATGTGGTAACAACACATTGGGGGTCTTTTCCTTTGACATGAATCATAGATACATTTTTATCCCTTTGCGTGATGCATGTAATAATGTTTTGATACTTATAACACACATTTTTATAGCTAACATTATTGGTGCTATTATTTTGGTTGTTATTATTGGATCCATTGTTTATGTTGGAGGTTCTTGGACCTTGGTTGTGTTTAGGGAACGCATTTTTATATATCTATAATTGAGAATTGGACAATGTGTCGTGGTTTGCATCCATTATGATGTCTCCTCGATCTATGAGATCTTGGATATAACCTTTAATTTCATGATATTTTTTGTGGAGTGACCTTTACTCTTGTGATAATCACAATTCTCATTCTCTCTATACTAGGTGGGTTTAGGCTTTGAGTCATCAAAAGGATTTGTCACAAGATAAGTGATTGCATAGTTTTCTTGGAGAAACCTATTGAAAACAACATCTAAGGATTCTCCCAAAGGAGTGAATGAGAACTTATTATTCCCTTGGTTATTTTGATTGGACTATGGGGGAGGATGGGGTGTACCCTGTGGTATGGATATAGTTCATTGGAAACCAATTGTGGATTAGGGATGTATTGTGATCTTTGTGAAGTGCTAGCTACTTGGATGTGTTTAGTGTTGGTGACACGATTATTGACAACATTTTTGTTTCTATTCCAGTAGTAGGATTTATCTCTAAATTGTTTATCCTTATCTTCCTTGAAGATCTTGATTTGTCCCTTAGAGATGAGGGCCTTCTCAATGGTGGAACCTTTCTTAATTACCTCTACAAAGGTGGTTACATAATGGAGACATAAATTATGATCCAACTCCAGGTGAGAGTTCGTGACAAAGATGTTCACTAATTCCTTCTCAATCAGACTAGACTTGAGTTGACTAGCAAGTGCTTGTCACCTTTGTAGGTAGTTGGAAAATGTTTCCCCATCATGTTGTTTATCCTTCAAAAGATCTAGAGTGTCTATATCCTTCTCGAGATTGAAGGAGAATCATGTAACGTTGAACTTCTCTAAAAATTTGACAAAGGTGGATATTGATCCCCATGGTAGACCCATGAACCACTCTAAAGCTGGTCCTATTAGGCTTCTAGGGAATAACTGAAGAAGGTAGTTATCATTGTGGAGGACCTCTTGAAAATGTATGTAAAATTATTGTAGGTGGTTATGTGGGTCACTCTTTCCCTTATACTTGTCGAATATAGTAATTTCAGAATGTTTTGGGAAGGGGAGGGATCAAACAGATAAGGACAAATCTCTTCAAATTTGAAGGATTTCTTGGAGGTACTGACTTGCAAATATTTGAGGGCAGCCTTCATATCTTCCCATTCCTTATTGACTGGTGTTGGTGGGGGAAGATTGGTTGGATTGGACTAATTGTAAGGAGCATATTGCTGATCTGGTGGTGGTTGGGGTGGGATGGATTGATCATATGACGACAGAGGTGGATGTGAAGGGATTTGTTAGTATTTCTCAGCATATGTGAACTGAAGATTAGCATAGGTTTGTTGGTGTGATGGAAGGGCTTGGTAATATGATGAGGAGGCACCCTACTACTGGGATGAGGATGATTGATTGTAGTATGAGTAGTTAGGATTGGAGTGATAATCGTAAGTGGGTTTTTGTTGGGATATGTATGAAGGTTATTGCAGGTTTGATTGCTAATAGTAGGTGTTTTGTTGTAGTTGTTGCTGGGATGGAGGCTACTGATTGTAGTATGATTAGTTGTGATTGGTGTTGGAAGTGGTATGTTGTAGTCTAGGTGTACTTGATTGAGGATTTAGTTGGCAATATATGCTATTTAGAGGCAATTGGTGATAGTGAGGAAAGAAATTGTGAGGTGGGGGTTGTGAATAATATTGATATTGAGCAATGAGATTACCTTGGACTTGCATGGGTATTTGTTGCGATTGTGAATTTACTTGGGATTGGTATGAGGGCTATGATGGATTTCCTTGAGGTTAGTGTGGGGTTTGTTGATACTATGATAGGATTTGGGATTGATGAGGTGGTTGTTGATATGGTAGTTGTTGTGGGATGGAGATACTAGAATTAGGCAACGAATTTGGTTGTGGTAGTGGTTGGGTGTAGATGAGAGTGATGTGAGGAGGCGTAGAGGCAAAGGGATTATATGTGTTGCCCCAATGTTTCATGATGACTGAATTGATTGATTGGGTGGATGTGGTGGCATATTTGGTATGAAAGATGCAAGGATAAAACCTTGAGGGTTACCACCATGCAAATTAATTGGGCCAAGACCTTGAGGATTATTTTGACCCTGTGGATTCATTTACGCTTGTGTATTGGTCCATCCTTGAGGATTAGTATCACCTTGAAGATTATTAAGATCGGGGCCTTGAGGGTTATTGGGATCAGGTGTTACCCCCATGACAAAAATTTGAACATGCGAAGGCGGGACCTGATAAAAGATATCATTAGAAAACCTAGGTTGATACCATGTACCCTGTGGAGTAACTTGGGGTATTTGAGGGATTGATGATCCTAGATTTACCTAAGAACTTTGTGCATCCTATGTTTGAGGTGGGGGTGTGATATTGACATATTGTGAGATATCAAACCTTGGTGGGGGCTTGGTACCCCTTATGAGAAATTGAGCAAGAATTTTATCCCCACACTCGACAAGAAGATGATCAATCATTTGCACATTAGTAGGATCACTAAGATATTCGTCAATAGTTAACTCAAGTTGATTGACGATACCTTCCTTGGTGGAAGGATGAGGATGAACTTCAGTATTGGATTGCAATGATCCACTGTTAGGGGGTGGATTCAAAGTGTTTTGAGGATGAGCATGTTTGGGTTGTTGTAGCTCCATGAGTTTTCTTGTTTGTGATCGAGTGGTAACAGGAATGAAAATGCAAATGACCAAAAGACTAAGATGGTTCTAAGCCCTAAGATGCACTTAAGTATCAATGACCTAGATGATGACTTAAAGGATTGCTAGAGTGACAGATCGATTAATTAGATGATTTCTAGGATAATGATGGATTGATAATTGGATTGAATTAAGTTGTATTGATTGATCGGATCATATGATTGATTGGATTGGGTCGATAGGATTAACTCCAAATCAGGTATAGGAGTTCGATTGGACGATAGAGGATGATGATTGGATCTAATGATAGAAATGATGATTACGATGCAAAATACACCTCAAGATGAAAGTAAATTGATAAGGCTGAGGAGGATTACTAACTTAGAACAAATGACAATCCTAAGTAAGCATGAATGAGAATGATTAGAATCAGTTACTTAATCCGATTGGATAAAAGAGCCCTAAAATGATGCCTAAAGAACCTAGATTGATGAATTGATGATGGATATGCAGTCTAGGGATGTCCTAAGGTGAACCTATATGGTTTGATTGAAGATTCAACAACTTTTAAAAAATGTAGATGCACTAGAATGATGATTACGAACAAATGGATGATCATAAAAATTATTTGATCACAGAAATGGACTCAAAAAACAACACACTTTTAGTGGTCCAAAGGATTTACTCTCGGGTTTTTTGTATTGAACACAAATTCACCTCTATGGTTAGCATGTTCACCTATTTAGATCATGAGATCACCTATCTAAAGGATCACAAAATTGCCTCTATGTATAACAAGATTGCCTCTCTAGGGTTTATGAGTTCGCCTATGTCTTGGACTGTATGATTTGGACTCTTAGGATCGCCAAAACAGGTTACAAGATTGCCTATTCAGGGCTTAGTACAGATGAATGTTTATGGGATCACCTCTTAGGAATATAGACTCGCCTATTTAGGTTATAGGGTCACCCCTTTCTTTAGTTGTATGGACAAGACATGAAAATTCCTATGGAAAGAAAGATTGCCTATTTCTTTAGGTGTACGAATGGGGATAGTATGGATTTGACATGAGATTGCCCCTGTGGACAATAGGTTTGCATATTCTATGGGATGTACAAACAAAGGATTGGGAGACGTGAACATGGAATCTCCTCTGAGGATGACAGGATCACCTATTCAAGGAGCATGCGGATACATGGTCACCTATCTAAGAGACTCACAAGCAAATTCACCCCTTAAAAAATGAGTTCACCTAACGAATTACTTGATTGTACTATGACACAGATTCACCCCTATTAGGGAAAGATCGCCTATCCATAAGGAATGTTCGCTCATGTGTGAAGAAAACTCACCATTGGGGGTAGGGGAAGACTATGGAAAAGGATTGAAAATGTAGCAGACAAAAAATAGTGGGATGGGATTGAATCAGACTGATTACCAACACTAGTATACCACAAGAAGATATGCTAGACAACACAAGCCTAAAATTAGTAGTAAAGGTTTGCTAACTTGATGTAGGCCCACCACCTTGAGGGGACACCCCAAGTTTAATACTCTGTGAAATCAGG
This sequence comes from Sequoiadendron giganteum, assembly GCA_007115665.2. Lineage (NCBI taxonomy): Eukaryota > Viridiplantae > Streptophyta > Pinopsida > Cupressales > Cupressaceae > Sequoiadendron > Sequoiadendron giganteum. Next base: position 73,373,408 of record VCHN02000014.1, on the reverse strand, counting down.
TGGAAGCACCCTCTCTCGTGAAGGTGGATAGCTAGAGATCCAATGGCACAGGGTCGTCAACATAAGCCATGAGCTCACCTTCTCTCTCTCCTTGAGAACTATCATAGTTCATCATGAGGATCTCTATCTCAACCTAAGTACATGATGAGTAACTTTGGGGTACAATTTGCATCCCCTACACTACACAAAGTCACGGCTAAACATGATCTCACTAAAGGGAAGGAAATACTAGACGTTTCTACTAATCCCCAGGCTTGCACATAGCGTAAGGGGAGAGTGTGTGCATACCAGTACTCCTAGGTGGACTCAACTGGACTGGAACGAGCTACGATTTTTGGTCACCCAGGATCACCGTACAATGCAAGGGGAGAGCATATGTCAAAAACACGCTCCCAAATAAAGCAAACAATTAAATTGACCATGTAACTAAATCTAGGTGTGCCTAGCTAGTATGAAAAACAACATACAAACTAACTAAAGGGCTTTGACCGCTCATCCTGCAACACACGTGTTAGTAGTTTTGGGGACATCAGGCTAAGATGAAATATTAAATGAATGATAAATTATTTAATTAATATGGCTTAGGGATAGGGGATAGAGGAAAATGAGGGATAATTTGACCATATGGGAGTGGTCAAATTTAGGTGTGTACAATTATGTACTATAATTATGGAGATTAAGTATTGAAGCGTAGAAAATTGTATAATTTTACAATTTCACACTATGTTTGCATCCCCTTAATTAATTGGACTTAATTAAGTTTCTAATTACCTAAAATATGCATTCCAAAGCCTTATTATTCTCGTTTTTCGAAAGGAAAACCTATATTAAACAATTTCCAACATTAATTTAAACACCTTGGAAATTGAATGTCCTGGACTTAGGTGCTAGGATCCATTCGCCCAAGGGTGAATGGGCCCCCTTTAAGTTATAGGACCTAATTTTTAATGTTTTTGGTGGCATTTTAATGATTCAAATTCAAGATTCAAATGTCAGCTTGTGGAATCTAATTTTTGAGAAATTAGATAAACACCTATAAATACAAGGTCTTTTTATCAATTCAAACCTAACCATTAGAAAACACACTTTATTAGAGAAATTCTATAGCAAATATTACTGTCAAGAGCATTCAAAAATACATTTATTAGTTATCTACAACAATCAAGATCATATCATCGTGTCAAAGTTCATGTGTGTTCATGTCATGTCTCAGAGCTAACATTGTGATGTAGGTTTCAAGAATTCAAGCAAGCATTAAAACATCAAATCAAGCAAGCAATCAAGCCAATTCATGCAAGATCTAGACCTTAGAGATATGTATTAGACTTTAGTCCTTTAAGGGAAGCCATTAAGGGTTTGGTGAGTTGTAACATAGCTTTCTTCATTTATCAATTCCTTCCATTTATCATTATTTCATCATCAAGGTTTAATTAACAATATGGAGTTTGACTCAGGCAAACCCCCATTCACCCAAAAAGCAAACATATTTTTTTTTCTCTATGCATGTGCAAATTTACAGGTGAATAAGGATTGAAGATTGATCAAAGGAGAAATTTTTCAAAGTTATCAAAGTTGTCATCATTGTTGTCAAGCTACAAAAACTCACCTTCAAATTTTATCTTCGGCTTTTCGATGATCAAACCTGAAGAAATCAAAAACTTAGATATGGGATTTGAGGGCTGAAAAATCAAATTTTAGACCCCTACACTAGGACCCATTCGCTAGCTAGGGCAAACCAATCTTACTACAAAACTTATAACCTACTTTTTAGGCTAGGTACATACCATTATGCCCTTCTCAGATCTACCTCCAAATTATTATTTTTATTTATGTTATCATAATATTCTACATTTCAAGTGCATAAAATTTAGTTTGTTAATGCATTTGAAATTATCTCCCAAAAGTGCCAATCAATCATTTTTGTCATAAGAAAACAATAGACCTTCCAAATAGGGTTGACTCACATCAAGGTTGAAAGTCAATATTATCCTTGGGAGATCTCCTTTTCTAATGAAGTTAGGGAAAGTGTAAGCGTTCTTAGATCATTCCATGACACCTCACATCACTTACATTTTTCTTCATTTTATTTTTGGTTAACTTGGCATTGTACATCATAAATTCTAATTTGGAAGTCTCTATAACCCTAGACCTAGGATTTCTATTAGCTAATTTTTCATCTCATTTAGGGTCTCAAAATTGCATCAAAATAGAATTTTGTATCCTTTGAAATCTCAAAAATCTAAAAATATTACATACATATTGCATTCAATTTACATAGTAGTCTACATATTAGTATCTTTCAATTATTTACATCAGAATATTCAATCAAATTTGCATCAAAAAAGTTGTCATTTTGATTGTTGTTTTCCATCAAATTATATTTGCATCTAGTCATTAAAATTTTAGAAATATGTTATTGAAAGAATATGTCTGCAACTTGAAACAAAGACCTTAAACAGTAACTTAAAAACTCAAACTTTATTTTTTCAAAACCTTATGCAAATAATCGTTCACCCTTGGGTGAATCTGTCCTTGTACAGGTCAATTTCTAAATTTTTGGGCATAAATATGACTTTTTCTGCTTTATATCTTGTTGTTTGTGGATCTCAATTCAATTTTTGAAATTACAGTTTTTTGTAGTTGTTTGCATTCACATAAATTGGCCAAAATAAGTACATTGTTCAAAATAAAAAAAATTACATTCAAATGGTATCATTTTTAGGTTCTTATCTGAAAATTACAATATCTTGTCACATACTTGTATTGTGTGTCCTATTTTTGGGTGTTTGCTAAATTTTTTACACTTTTGGCTTGGTGAAACATGTATGAGTATTACAACCTAGTGTCCTATTGCTAATACTTTTGTGAGATGTAGTTTGAGACTCATGTCATCCCGTGTTGGTACATCCATTGTGGATATTGGGCTTTCTAATTCTTTCACTCGTAGTGTTGAAACTAGTCAACCCATGTTGGAATCCATACCTAAAATAACATGTCCCATGACCTCCAATCCCATTGATGTTGAAACCATTGTTGCTCATATTGTTGGCTTTCTGATTGTTTGTCCTTGATGTCAAAACAGGCTTTGGTTGGAATGTGATTTCTTCATATCAATTGATGTACATGGTCACGTGGTCATAATTCATCATATACTTACTTTGAATAATTGATGCACTTTATTGATCACATTCATGATATGTTGGTCATGATGCAGAGGTTACAAAATCTTGATGCTACTTCACTTTCAGATATTCATTTGCAGTGTTTATGATGATTCAAGTTTGTTTCAATTGATATTATCAATTTGATTCAGTATCAGTGCTTTTGTTTTTAGTGATTCCCACTTTTGCAGTCGCGTGGTGTTTTATAATTGGTTCATAGTGTTGGTGACATTTTTAAATGTTGATGACTCATGTTAGTTTGGTAATTTGATCTTCATTGCATATGATGCTTTACACAATTGATTTTATTTGCCACATACAAATTTAGCAGGAATAGCATTCAATTGAAATTGACTAGTGCTTGGCATTAGTATTCTCTATGGGTTCATATCATTTGGCTTTGTTTCTATGCTGTCATTATGATACTATCTTTGGGTTGGACTTGTTCACTATGCATATGATAGTTTTTGACATATCATTCGCAAAACTAAGGTTTCATTGATATAGATATTATTTATTGTATTTGTTATTGGGTTCCATTGGTATATCATTTGAATAGTATTATGTAGCACACTCTTGTGCTTGGGCTTCACACTCTACATAATTTATGCTACTTGTACTTTGTATATGGGATGTTATACTTTAAAGTGTTTCAAACTCCATTAGTTGGCATCAATGATATTATTATTAGGTTCATGGCATAACACATTGTTTTTGGTTTAAAAGTGCATTCACCTTGCACTTGAAAATGGTTATTATCAGATTTACTGATATATTACATTGTTGTTCTGGATAGTGCAATTGATTTAGTTTATATAATTGTATTGATCATTCAGACTTGTGTGCAACACTTGGACAAGGGTTTTACTCATTTGCAAGCATTGAACACATTTGTACATCAGGTGATATCATTTTGATCATTACATTTCTTTGGAAATGATTGATTCTTCATCCGGTTCATATGTTTCAGATTGGCTTGATATCATAATCAACTTCTAAAGGTGATCATTGTTTATCATAGTGTTAATTGCAAGTGACTTGGTAAAAGTCACCTCTATGGCTCGAAGGTAATATTTATGGCAATATCATAATGTTGTTTTGGGCATTATTTTGGCTAACTTGCCTTGGTAAAGGACTTTGAATAAAGTCATATTTGATTTGGGCACCTCAATTCCTAAAAGCATATGTCTTTGACCATGTTGATAAAAGACTTTCGACTTTTTGAACAGGCCAATTTAAAATGACATGGTTGTCATCATACTTCATTACTTTTGTCGGTATTATGGAGATCATTGGTCTTTGAATAATGGTTATTAAGTGATAATGTTGAATCGACACTTCCTTGAGCAATTATCAATGTGATTTTATTGTCGATCTCCTTGGTAAAATGCTTGACCACAGACTTGTGTTCATTATCATGTTTTCATCACTTTTGATTTATTGCGGACTCCAAATGATATTTTTTGTTTGAAAATTCTTCAAAAGACTTGAGGAAAGAATAGGGAAAAGTCTTGATTGTTTCATTGTGTAAATCTGCGAACCCTAGCCACCATCATGGAAAATGTATTTGTAGATTTCTTGTTTGACAATAAAAAAAGATTTTTTTTAAGATCGACCGTGGAAGGTGATAGTGCGTTGACTGTGAAAGTTGGGTTTATCTTACAGCTGGATAATTCTCGAAGGTCTTCAACAACCTTTTCTGGTATTTGTTCTATTGTCTCTCACTATGACAGGTATTTGTTCTCGAATCTGGAAATATCTTATAAGCATAATTGAAGTTGGTTAAGGTTTATAGAAAGTGGTTGCATAACCTGAGTTCTTCACTCAAGGGTTTGACAGTTATTGGTTATTCGAAATATAGTTTTTGTTTCTTTTAACTGCATTCATTTTTTGTATAAATGTATGTTGTTGGGGATAAGGGTTTGATGTTAAAAACAAAGTGTTTTTCTTTTAGTGGTTTTGATTGAGTTATTTTGAGAAAATTTGTGAAAATAAGAAAAGAGGGTTTCTACTCTAATCTTTGGTTTTCACAACAAAGACATTTGTATTCAGTTTCGAAGAGTTTTCATAGTACTGTTATGAACAATACATATTGTAGTGGGTATCATTGAAGATCATTTTTATATTTTGTATTCAATTATGATTTTGGGACTGCAAATATAAATGCAGTTGTAAGGTCATTTCCGTATACACAATTTAGACAGTGACATTGTAAATTGAGGGGTTGGTGCTCCTATGAAGTTCGTGCTTCAAAAACTTGTTACAGAGTTGGTGCTCTTTGATTAATGAAAAGGAATTTTTAGAGAAAGGTTTTTTATACCCCATGAGGGTTTTTCCACTTAGGAAATCTTTGTGTTATGTGTTATCATTTGTCTCTCTCATTTTGTTTCATATTGATGTTAGTCAATGCTCCGATACTTAAAAATGTTCAAGTTGGTCATGCAAATTTAATGTGTGTAAATTTGATGCAAAAAGTCTTTCATAGAGCAAATTGAAATCTGCATTTTGTACTCCATATGTGAATGTTTTCAAAGTTATATTTTGTGAAGTCTTTAAGTTATGTTTTGAAAAGCACAACAATATTGTTCATGAAGTTCAATTCAACCTATCATATAGTGCTTTTAATAAGTGTTAAATGTGAAGTCAAGGTTCAAGTTTCACTTGCACAAACAAAGTTGCATTGAGTTAAGATTCAAACGAAATCTGTCATATTATGTTAAAAGTCAAAAAGTATAAATTGTGCTTCAAGAGTTAAAATTTGTATCACTCTGATTCACCGCCCCCTCTTAGAGTGAATCCACTTCCAACATGTCTCCCTCAAGAGACATACTAGAGATCAGTTGTATGGCTCTTTAACTGCTTTTGAGATGAGAGAATTTGGAACAAATAGTGGTGTAAAGGTTGAGACTACTTTTAAGGTTGGGAAATCAAAGGAGATCAAGGAGTCGGATTAGGAGGATCTTGATGATATAGAAGCTAACTTTGTAAGGAGAATGAAGAAGGGTACTATTAAGTGCAATGGTAAGCTACCTTTCAAATGTTTTAGTTGTGGAAAGATAGGTCATTATGCTCCAAGATGTCCAAATAGAGTTTCAAATAACAAAAATAAGGAGAACAAAGGTAAGATGATCAAGAAAAGTTATTATGTTAGAGAAGATGCAAGTATTTCTGATTATGATGATGATGATGAATGTTTGTTCATGGCTTTAAAAGATGAATTTGTTTCTACTAACTCTAAGAGATGTGTGAAGGAAAACGCGCTGAAGATAAAAGATGACACTGAATGCACATTGGTATCTTATTTTCATTATAGACAAGAGAAGAACTACTAGATCATTGACAGTGGATGCTCTAATCACATGACCGGTGACAAGAGAAAGTTTATTAAACTTGAAAAATATGATGGAGGACCTAGTAGATTTGGTGATGATACATCTACAAAGATATGTGGAAAATGTTCTATCAGTTTTAGTGGAAAGCATAATATTGATGATGTCTACCATGTTAAGGGTTTAAGAAATAACCTTTTGAGTGTTGGAAAAATGTGTAGCAAAGGATACAAGTCTTATGTTTTGGGATGATAGATGTGAGATTAGAAAAGGATCTAGAATTGTGGTTGTTGTTGAAAGAAGAACAAATGAAAATATTTATCAACTTAAGGGTGCTAATGGTCACTACTTTATGACTTAGATTAATATTGGATCAAGGCTATGAAAGAAGAACTGTTGTAAATTGAGAAGAATCAGACTTGGGAACTTATCCCAAGACCTACAAACAAAATTGTGATTGGAACTAAGTGGTTATTTGGAAAAAAAACTAAATGAGAATGGAAAAGTAGTAAGGAACAAGGCAAGGCTTGTGTGTAAGTGCTACTCACAAGTTGAAGGAATATAATTTTAGGAGACATTTGCTCCAGTGGAAAGAATGGAAGCTATCGGGATGTTTTTAGCTTTTGCAGTAGATAAGGATTTTAAAGTTTATCAAATGGATGTGAAGTCCGCTTTATTGAATGGAGAATTGAAAGAAGAGGTATACATAGAACAACCAAAAGGATTTAAATTATCAGACAAACTCGATATGGTCTACCAATTGAAGAATCCATTGTATAGATTGAAGCAAGCTCCTAGAGCTTTCTATGCAAGGTTAGATGAGTATTTGATACATCAAGGATTCAATAAAGGTATCGCAGATAGCAATCTTTACTTTAAAGTTGAAAAAGATCAAATCTTTATAGTGGTTGTATATATTTATGACATAATATTTGGAGGCAATGAAGATATTTGCAAGCAGTTTTTAGAAGGAATGCAAAAAGAGTTTGAAATGTCTATGTTTGGGGAGATGAATTTCTTCCTTGGATTAGAAATAAATCAAATAGATAAAGGTATTTTCATTTCACAATCAAAGTATGTCAAAGAAATGTTGAAGAAGTTTGGAATGAAAGATTCTAAACTGGTGTGTACCCCTATGGTTACTGGTTGAAAGTTGAACAAGAATGATGAATCTCTCAAGGTTGATTAGAGCAAGAGTAGATCAATGATTGGTGGACTGTTGTATCTAACTACTACTAGAATGGATAGCATGCATGTAGTTTATCTTGTGGCTGGATTTTAAGAAGATCCTAAAGAGTCACATGTTGCAACAGTGAAGAGGATATTCAAATACTTGAAGGGCACTCTGGATCAAGGCTTGTGGTATCCAAAGGATATTGATTTTACTCTAAGTGTTTACACATATGCAAATTGGGCTAGTTGTGTGGATGAAAAGAAAAGTATAAATGAGGGTGCATTCTTTCTTGGATGTAAATTAGTGTCATGGCTAAGTAAGAAACAAGATTCAGTGTCTTTATCTACTGCAAAGGAAGAATACATTACAACATCTTGCTACACACAAGTGTTGTGGATGAGGCAAACATTGAAGGATGTCAGAGTAGTATATGATGAACCAATTTCTATCTTCTATAATAATACATGTGAAATCAATATCTCAAAGAATCTGGTAATGCATTCAAAGACAATATATCTCAATTTGATATCACTTTCTAAGAGAGAAGGTTGTAGAAAATGAAGTTAAGCTTGAGTATGTGCCTACAAAGGATTAGGTTGCTGATATATTCACTAAGTCTCTTCCTGAGGATACATTTGAGTATCTCCAAGAGAATTTGGGGGTCATTGCCCCTCCTTCTTTGAACTAGATCAATAAAGAGATGCATCTATCCAGTGTATTTCAAGATCCATTCTTTTGTCCGAAGTGATGTTGGTGGATAGCTCTCAAGGGAGTAGGTAGTGACATTGTTGGTTGTTGCAGTCAAGGGAGTAAGTGTTGTCATTGTGCAATGGTTGTTGATTGGTGCAGTATGGTGTGTGCTCCTAAGGGGGAGTATGGAGAGCAGTAAAGGAAAGGAAATTGTAGAGTAGTGGTGAACAGTATGATTAATGTCAGGTGGAGAATAAATGATACAAATACTTTATCCTTTTCCATTGATGTCAAAGGGGGAGAATAAGTCATGTGAAAAATATTAGTTATCAAAGTGGGAGAGAGTGTAATGAGTTAGTTGTACAAAGAGAAAAGGAAATAGGCATGGAGCAGATTTATTGTGTCTTTGATGGGTTTTCACATCATGTGTTGCCATAAATGACAAAGAGGGAGATTGTTGTAAGTATGAGTATATTGTTATTGTCATTGATGTTAACAAGCTTGTGTTGTCATTGATGAGTAGAAGATGCCTGCAAGAGTATGTTGGTGTTATCCATGCTTTTATTAGCTGCATTATGTTGTCATTAGTAAGTTATTGATGTCAACCTATAGTGTTGCTTTGATAAGCTTTTGTCTATGGATATATGGTTGAGTTTCTATGTAGCAGTTGGTTGGTGGTAATAAGGAAGTACTGAAGGTGATGAGGATGTGTCTTTGACACTTGGATTTTAAGTGCTTTTGAGAAAGTTTGATAAAAATACGAAACAATGTGTTGTAGTGTTGTTCTAGGTTGCAAAGTAGTGTTCTGGTGTTGCTCCACATTTCTTATAGGTTGAAGATCTGCTTGTACATTTGGATATGTTGATCAAAGGTGTTTAGAGGTGTTGTATTCAAAATTTGGTGTGTTGAATCGTTGTGCAGAAGAAGTTTTTTTCACCAATATGTGAACAATATATTATAGAGGTGTTTGGGAGAGATTTTTTTGCTCTGCATTTCTCTGTAATTTCATTTGAAGTCTTGCAAATCAGAAGGGGTGTTGACAATGTTGGTATCTTTCTTCATTCAAGGTTGTTTGAGGTTTAGTGCTTCGAAGTCAATTTCTTAAGTTGCAGTGTACATGGTAGAGTTGTTTGAGTGTATTGGGTGTGTACATTCTTTAGGTGAAAGTTGTTGTGAAGGAGTTTGTTGGATTTCAAGGTGTTTATGGAATATTCGAAGTTGTGTTCAAGTGACATTTTTCATTTGTGAGTTGTTCTTGGATCAAAGGAAGTGTATACTTAAAAGTTTAATGGTGTTTACATGGGTAACAACCGAACTTGGTGTTTACACTAATTATAATGGATATTTATTATTTGTAGAAGCATGTTGTAGCGTGGTGTTATAGATTTGGGTCTCAAATAAGGAAAGGTTTGGTATACTTTCACTTCTATCTTCCACGAAAGTGTTTTGGTGCTGACCTAATTTGAATTTGGACGGTTGATGTGCACATCGAATCTTGGAGAATGGTTTCAGGGTTGAAGATGGTATAAATAAGAGTTGAGTTGTTAAGGGATGAAGATATAGACAAGAGAGATGCGAATGATGTGAATTACAAAGTGTTAGAGTGTGAATTTGGAAAGTGTAGTGCGAGCTTTCATGTGCTAGATTGTTGGATGCAATGAGTAGAAGGTGTCTACAATTCGTCAGTCATGCTGCGAAGGTGTTAATGATATTGTGGTGCATTTCTCTATTCCATTGAGATGGATTTCTCTATGTAACATTCTTCTCTATTTTATTTTCTATTTTGGTAGTGATTCTTTCTCTTTCTTTGGGCAGTGAGCCCCATTATATTCAATGTTGATATTACTTTATATTGTGAGTTAATCCTCACTGTGGTTTTCCTATCTTGGGTTTTCCATGTAAATTTGGTGTTCTCTTGTGCATGGTATTGGTTTGTTTCAGTTTTTGTTAGTTTCCTTTCATGATAGAACATTATAATAGATTAAGGGTTAATTGTATTAATGTGGATTTGAATGTGTATGAGGGTTTTGAAGTTTAAGGTACAACTGATTCACCCCCCTCTCAATTATCTTATGCATTCAACAATATTTGGGTGTCTACATTTTGATCCTCTTTGATATAAGATCTTGAAAATGGCAGTGTCAAAGGAGAATAAAAACTAGGATGGGATGAAGTGAAGCTCTAGTGGCAAGTTTTGTAGGTCACGTAGGGATGATGGTGGAATTGATTCCTCCTTAAGACAGTTGTTTGGTAAAATGGAGTCCAAAGAGGTCTCTTGAGAAGAAAAAAAAAAGAATAAAAAGATGTGTCATACAAGATAAAATATGGCTTGAAATACATCATGTTGGGATGATGTACATTGCAATAAAAATATGACTATTGATCATGTAAGGAAAGGCATAGAGGTCTAGACCACAACAAGAACCATAGGGAAATCACACTAGACCATGAGAGTCAAAGGTATCTTGTACGAATACGAGTCTGTAGAGGAAAAATAGAACCTTCCCAAACTTATACCTCTTACATATCATATATTATGTCGTAATAGTCAAATTTACCACTTTCCTAAATCTAGGTAGTCCATGTGATGGAATTGGATGGTTTTAGCATAACCACCAAATTAGGGAGATGCTCAATAACTCCCAATTTTGAAATTCCAATGTAACCTCCATATTCAATGCCCTTTGACACAATATTAGACAACTATATTAAAGAATATATAAAATCCAAATAATGTCTTCACCTTCACATGGGCATCAAATTTTTCTTACTCCATAAGGTTGGAAGATCATATATTGTTGAATATCATCTACACAATTAAATAAAAATTTACATGACTTAGGATTTTATAGGTGAATAGTACATCTAATCCTCATATATGGTAGGAACTCATATCATACAATGATACAAACCCTAAAAGAGCTTTGTAACATCTTTTTTTGGTCATCACATGGGATATATTATTTAATAGGGGGTATAGGTAGGGATATGGAGGACCAAAAGGGAGTCTTAAGTGGCCATTTAAAAAAAGAGAGGATATTCTAACCTTGAATGAGAAATTGAAGATAGGTAGGCTCAAAATTTGAAGACACAATCAGAACAAGATTCGTAGTGCTTTGAAACTTCTTTCTAAACTACTGATTTTTTAAAATGGTGGAGATTGAGGGGTTCAAAAAGGAGGAGCACACAAAGTGCTCATGTTTCTGTCAAAAGAAACATAACATAGTGTATGGTGTGCTCCCCTTATCAAATGTTAATTTTTTTTTAGTATTTCAAAAATTGATTCAATGAGAAATAAGCTAACAAAATGTAGTTTATGTCTAATTTTTTTACTAATTTTTAATGAATATATAATATTTTTTGTAAATCAAAGTGGACACATCCTGAAAAATAGAAAATTGAGCATGCTCCCCTCTAATTTTTTTCGAAACTAATCAATTATTTTTAATGTGCAAAGGATAGAGTCTAGTTTTAAAAAATGTTATTTTTTCAAATTTTGACAAATGGGTAAAAAATGAGACCAAAAATACCATACATAAGTTTTTGACAAAAATGGAGACACTAACAAAATAAATTAAAGATCAAAACCATAAATTTAAAACATAAAAATTAAATGATTAGAAATCTAAAAAAGAGATCAACATTAAATACATTATTTTTTGACTTGACATTGAAACACATACAAACTTGAGGGGGAGCACAATTGAGATTGTGTCAATTTTGTTATATTTTGCAAAAACACATCTTTGGATATTGAAATGTGTTTCCAATCCTTTGGGTTGGTAGCCCAAGGCAAATCCAACCATAAGGATTAGAAATTACCAAATATGACAATAACACGAGTACACTATAATGTACTCATGTTATAACACACTCAAATTATAATGCTTTCGTGTTATTTACTATACTAGCTTCCAATAACATGAATGTGTTGTAACATACTTGTATTATTTTAAAGGAAAAATGACCCTCACCTTCTATATCTCTCTCCCCCTCTCTATCTCCTACCTTCTCTCTCTCCCTTCCTCCTTCCCTCTCTCTCTCTCTCACACACACACACACCTCTCTACCTCCATACCCTCTTTACCTCCTCACTCTTCCCTCTCTACCTCCCTCCCCTCTCTACCTCCTACCCCCTCTCTCTTCTCTACTTCCCTCCCCTTTCTATCTCCTACCCTCTCACCTCTCTCTCTCTCTCACCCCTCGCTCTCTCTATTCTATGATTTTAACTTGTAGACATCCATTTCATGTCATCCTAGAACTCTTACACTTGGGAAATTCATTACTAATGTTACCTTGCTTTGATTGGAGGACTGTCGTAAAAATAGGACATTCATGTTGGTGTGTAGTAGCACGTCATGTACCAGTAAATCATTATTCATGGTTTTGAGTTTAGGGTCTAGGCTATTCCATTTAGGCCTCAAGGTTTATGATGGAGGGTTGAACATTGAGGGTTTAGAGATTAAATTTAATTTTAAAGGTTTTAATGTTAAAAATCATTAATGTTAGGCTTTAGGGTATGGTGTTTACAGTTTAGGGCCTATGATTTAGGACTTAGGGTTTACAGTTGATGATGAAGGGTTTAAGGTGGAATCTACCTCTCTCTCACTCTCTTCTTATCTCTATGTCACCTCTATATCTATATCCCCACACTAAACCTCCTTCACTCCCTCCCTACGTCTCTATCTTTGTCACTCCTTCACTCTATACTCGTACCTACCTACCTTTCTCTCTCACTCACTTTGTCTCATAAATTTTCTATATATATTTATTTGAGTATGTGTTTCTCTCCCTCCTTCCCTCCCTTCATCCCTCTCTTCATCCCCCCTTCTCTCTCTACCTCTCTCTTTGATCTAATTATCCCTACCTCTTCCCGCTGGAATTAGAATCCATGCAAGTAATAACACACTCGTGTTTTAGGAAGATAAACAAAGGTAAAAAACACATGAGATTCCCATGATTTAGGGCCCACATATTGTTTTATTTTCTACATTTTGTGCATTATCTGACAAACAAACATGTTTTTGATGCTTTTGAGGACATATATTGATTGATTTATATACATATTTCATCACCTTTACTTGTTTGCATATTCCACCACCTTTATTTGTTTTATTAGTGTAGATGAAGTAAATTACATGTTTTTAGGCTGAATTTGGTTCTATGAACTAATATTTCCATGTTTTAATGTCAAAATTTTAATTATCATGTTTTTTGTTTAAATTTGATAATATATAATCACTGTTTTCATATTTTTCACTAATTCTATTATATTCATATAAAATTGAACATTTAATATAAAAGAAGTTAAAATTTTCTAATTTTTAAGGTGCGTGAAGCCAAAAATGAAGAATTTATATAATTGTGCAATTGTTCAAATTGATTCCCAAAGTTTAAGGTATGCTCTCTTTATCTTTCTATGTTTTGTGTTTGTCACCTTGTCAATAGAGTTCATATGTTACATATCGTACAATTCTTAGTGATAAATGTATTGATTTAGGATTTTTGTATGAAATAAAACTCATGCATGCATCAAGTAATACTTGAAAAATCATATGTTCACAATGCACAACCAAGTGTCACTTGGTCAATCACAAAACATTATATCAATCGAGTATCTCTTAACTAGGTAAATAAATATACATGAATCAAGTTTCACTTGGTATCGTAGTAAGTCCTTCCTTGCACCAAGTGTTGCTCAATTTCCATGAAGCTCAAGTAGCAGTAAGACTTCTTAAATTTTGATGATGGTTACATATTCTTCATAGTGCATCAAGTGTTGATCATATTTGAACATCTTAAGATGAATACATGTCATGCTTACCAATACTATGTTGAGTTTCTTTTTTATGCATCAAGTGTTACTTTTTCATTATAAAACTTTAATTATGTTAGGTTATGTCTCAACCCTTCATGCACAATTTGGATCCTTTATTTGTATTAAGTGTTACTTGAACAAGTGAACATTCTTAACAATTAAATCATACCTTATTCCATAAATTTCCCCTTTTTCAATTCTTCATTTTTTCTCTATGGTTGGTCAATATATTTGCACCATAATTAGGTAAGTGTTAAAATGATTTAAACTATAACAAGATCTATTATTTAAATTCAAGAATGGTTTCAACTATATTAAATTCTCATGTTGTAGGGTCAACTAACTAGTAAAACCAATATTTAATTTACCATCCCAACTAGTTCAAGTTCTTATGGATATAAAAAATTTCATCCCAAAGTCCCCTTTCAAGTTTATTGAATCATTGTTTATCCCTTATGTCACAATAGACACGTATATAAAAATACACACATAATGATTTGACTATAACATGAATGCACAAATCTCAAGTATCAAATATATTTAATGGTGAATTTTATTTTTCTCTAGTAAACCTGTATGAAAAATTATTGTAAATAAATGCCACGTAGTGGCTAGTACTTGCCTTTATAGTATTGTAATTATTTTTTTTAGATTTGGAAAAAAATAAATGTAATTTTTATCAATATTAAAGGACATCTTTTGATCATATTAAGGAGAGGTTGGTTTTTTTAACGGTCTCTAGATACTAGAGGGTTACCAATTTGATGTGAGGCAACCATGAAATGGCAATTAATTTTATTGGGTGGTATACAATCCTGTGGAATCAAAAGAGATCAACATTATAAGTGATTTATGTAGCAGACTATCTCCATGGCATTGTATGTATTTCCATAAGGGTCTTTTAGCTATAGCTAGGTATTTTTATTTGCCACATTTAATTTGCATTAATGCAATTATGAGTTAGCTGAATGTAACAACATTATGAAAAAATCACAATCTTTGTGGTGATCTTTCTTATTATGTATGGATGTATGCAACTATGTTTTGGATTACTAAGCATGCTCTATTATAAATTTCATAATCTTTGGTATATGTAAACTGTACAACTCATATTCATTTTGATTTTAGTTTGTATTCCTCTTTATGAAATTTAACTTTGCTTCCCAATGAATAGGAACCAATTTTAGACTCACTTGACCCTCCTCTCTCTTCAAAACTATAAGAGAAGGGGACCAACCACTGCAAGGCCCCAAGTCATGAAAGGCCAAGAGCAATATGGCTGCCCTAACTTACCTCAGTTTAAAGGAAGGTTAGGATAGGCGGGATGAGAATGATGAGGATTGTGGGTCCTTCGATCACTCTACAAACCCGAGAGTTGACGGGCGACTAGACGAGTTGATCTTTAGAGTCAACTCTACATCTCAACTAGCTCTCTGTCAGAGGACAAAAGTGTGGTTCTGGGACGACAGCGCGATGCATTGGCGTCTCACAGGTGCGTTGGCATTCGTACGACCAAAAAACCAGAGAGACGAGGTCAAACTCTAAAAAAGGGCTATCGTTCTAGTTCAAGAGTTTCTAGAATGGCAGAAAAAGACTAAGAAGAGTGGAACATATAAACAAATGCAATGACGGAAATAGATTATCGCAAGGGTGACGAAGACGATCTCACACAATAATCTTCTTGTCGGCTTGCTCCAAGATCTCTCCACCTGCACACAAGAAAGGAGGAAAATATTGTGGGGCTGTATAGGGGTCTGCCTCAATCAGACCCCTATTTTGGTGTTTCCACCTCCACGGACAACCAAGTTTGCAACGATAGGGAAAATATGATAATGAAGAGAATATAAGCTAAGTATAAAAAATACACTACAACATAGTACATGCTTATTCAACCAAAATGATAGAGAGGATGAGAGGAGCTTACCACCTCTGTCCAAAGCGCTCAAGGCTAGTGAAGGAGAATAATGAGAGGAACTCAAGCCTCTACTATGATGGATTCATCCTACACTTGCATTATCGAAGTGATGGAATGGTAGATTGTTGCTATGATGTATGAAGTGCTGCTACAAAGCTTGAAGTGAATGCTCAAAACCGTGGAGAGATTGTGTAGAGATGACCCCAAAAGATGAAAATAGAAGAATGGAGTGAGAATATGAAGGAAGAGATCAAGAAACGACCATATTCGGGTTGACCAGCCAAAGAAAGGCATTACACTTCGACTCCCAATAGGAAGTGTAACGTTTCTACAGTCTCCAGCCACATAAATTTGCCAAGGACGTAAGTGCACCATGCAGGCGTCCCTGACATAAACGCCTCCACTGACATACAAAATAGGCACCAAGTGTGATGTGAACAACGGGCTTATATGGAATTAAGCCTCTACCTTGGTTTTTCTAAAGTGTAAAGGGTAAAAGGTGAATTTGCATTAGGGGTGCAAATTCACGCCTATACAAAAACAAATTAAAAACATTAATTAGTAGTTTAGGAATAAAATCATCTATTTTACATTCATGATCTTGTATTATAAATATGGAATCACTCTTAAGAGAGTTTTAAATTACCTTATTTCATGTGGGTCATGCTTGCACAATCACATCAACTATATAGGGCTTTTTACAACTAGTTTTACTTGACCTAGTGAAAACTTTGGGGTCAAGTAAGCAATTTGGATTTAACTATTTTTAGTTGTTCATTTTATTTGATTTAAATATTCATTAAGATACAACCCTGGGAATACTCTCTTGCATCAAAGTTGAGCTCAAAGTGTAGGAGAGAGAACCCACTCTCGTATAGTTGACCTTCAACCCTCCATAGTTTGTGGATGAGTAGGTTTTTGCTTTGATGACAACAACCCTAGCCTTGAAAGTGATAATATGTTCTAGGAAGTGGAGCAATGATTTTGGCACCCAAAAATCATAGGTGGGGTTATATTCATTAGTGTAATATTTTCTCTTTCTCCCTAATGGATTTTCCCACATAGACTTGCAAAAGTTGTCCAAAGCAAAAATAAATTTATTTCTTTGTTATTATTTGGGCACACATTTAGATGGACGCCCCATTTGTCCATCCACCTGAAGTTTATTCCATCCTCAAGACTTCTTTCACTCATTTAAGACTTCTTTAATGATAACCTTAGGCCACCTATGTGCTTCCATTTGCTTAATTTTTTAAAGATAGCTTAAGAGATGCAACATAACATGATCTCAATAGGAAGATCCCTATTTCAACTAGAAGAACTCGCATGAGGATTGAATCTTTGAGTTTGAATTTGTATCATTTATATTTTTTATTCCATAGCTATGAGGGATTCGTTGGATGTTTTTTATTACATAAGCAAGGAAAGGGTCATGATCCCATGGTAACAACCAAAAGATAGAACAAAACCAAACAAGGAGGGAAACAACACCACCATCCAACATCAAGAAATAGCAATCGGTGTGGCACACAGGCCATCTTTCAACATCTTAACCATAGACCAGCCAATATTAATTAAAAAAAAAAGAAGTTTTTGCTAGAATACTTAAAATTTTGCAACCCATTGATGAAATCAACAGTATACCAAATGATCCTAAACCATAACAAAGCTATTATAAAATAACAGTCTGAGATATTAAAGCAAAAAGACAAAAACAAGATAGTAGCCATTCAAACAACATCAAGAAGCCATTACTTATCTTTTTTCAGCAGGTCCCCATATTCTCCAATGAGGGAAATGTATTCCCTCTAGTTAGGTCCCTTAGACTTGTACATAATCTTTAAGAGGCATTAGGCTTCCCCTATTTTCTCAACTTCTTGGAAATTTTAGTTTGTCCTAAAACAATACCCATCATCACCCTCTGCATCAGCCTATTAGTTACCTTCATTGGCATAACCAAGGCTTTCTCCATATTGTCCACCTGAAACCGCAAAAAGGTTAGTCTACTTTTTATAAAATCAATGCTAGAGTCCTTTGTATTAGTCTCATTGCCTGTATTCCTTGCATCTTGAACTGCCATATTATCATTCCTTTGATCCTCATCTATCTCATTTTTCTCCTCCTCATCCTCTTTCTTATCTTCATCTGACCCCTCTTCCCCCATATCATAAGAAAAGTCCTCAAAATCCATATCTTCAGAATCTTCTTCCTCTTGGGCTTCAAAATCCTCAATTCCCAAGTCTTCCTCTTCACAAACAGTCATTTTTTGGTTACCTTTCTTGTCCTTAGAAGCAACTTTAGCCAGGCGGTCCGACCTTCTACCACCACTTCCTCTACTTCCTTGCCCCTGCATGTCCTCTTTTGACTCCTCATTATGCACACCCTCCTCAGTGATAGTTATGACATCACTAGGATTGATATCTTTTAAATTTCTTCACCTTGGGAAATTCTAGGAGAAGAGGAGAGTTATTTCTCTTCTCCAGGGTAGCTTTCAGGAGCTTAGTTTCAAAAACTTCTTTACCAAAAAAAATTTGAGTCATCTGGTTGAGGGATTCGAGACATTGGTAGCAAGGGAAGGGCTCTTTTCAAGAATTTGCACCCTCCTAGCAGCAATTAAGGGAGGCAGGTAGGGGATAGCAGCCTCAACAAGAATTTCATCGACAAGAGGTTCCTCATTATCACCATCAAAGTGGTCAAGATTATCATTTCTAGCTTGTAGAGGGTTACCATGGGGACTAAGTGCTAGAGTGTGCTTATACAGGGTTAACATCAAACCTTGGTGCAAAGGAGGACTAGCACCCTTCTCAATATTCAATTGTAGAAATGACAATAGGTGGAAGGGTAAATTGATTCTCTCTCCATGCCTAATGTGATTGAGCAAAGGGAAATGATATGCATGGACCGACATATATCTGCCTTCTAATAAAAAATACCTCATGACAAAAAGACTAACCAGAGCATAGGGAAGCATAAGTTCTAACCTAGCATACCCATTTTGAAAATGTTTAAGGTTCTCCCCATCATGCAAGAACTTATCCAAGAAATTTTGATAGTCAACCCCACTCTTCTTAGCCACTTTAATTCCTTGATTTTGTAAACCAGTAGCCTCCACAATGAACCTCATCGTAACCTCAAACTTAATCGACCCAATGGAAACACTTCCTTTCCTCCACAAATTGGTGAACTTGGTTGTTAAGTTCTTAGTGTAACCCTTCAAAGATTCAAAAAACATAACTATGCCCGCATTTTCAAAAAGCCTCCACAAGTCCACATTCTACTTAAGAGCCTAGCAATTAGGAGGCTCAGTGCGCTTCCTTGGGCCACCCATTTTAACACTACAAATTCTTAGGCTGCTTCAAGCTCTTCCTCATAACCACCCACTTCTTCGGCTCTCTACCCTTGTTGTAGAAAACACTCTTACTCGAAGTAACACAACAAGCCCATAAAAAATGAGATATCGAGAATTTTCTTTTAGGGGACGCCAACGACTCAATTCCCAGTACCACAATCTCATCACTTTTATTGCAATTAATATACAACTCAATTAATTCCATTCTTTTCAAATCTTTACAAATATAAGGAGTGCTAACAATAGGCTTATCGACACGATTCGAATTGACAACCCTATGCAACTTACAAATCTCCATGTGATCCTTAATCACCTTAGAAAGGAAAAAAATATTAATTTTACCTCCAAAAGATGTCATCAGATGCAACACCGTACTCTCAATAACATCATTAATCTATGAGCCTTTAAGCACTTAAGATCTCCCATGCTTCCTGCATAGCTTCAATACTTCATCTTTGCAAATTGTAATAATTTTCAATCTTTTCATTTAAGATTATATCTCTTAAGGATTTTGACATGTTATTATTTGTCCAATAGGTCCACCTACACACTTCAGTGCCTCGTTGCCTTATCTGTAGACATTTTGCACCCTGCAGTTGGTGAAATAACTCTTTAGGGCCAGGCATTTGTCAATTATATTTTTTAGTTCCCATGGTGGAGTAGCCACCCCATTCGAGATATCCACGATAAGCATAGAATCCCCTTCCATAATAATTTTTTTAAATCCATACTCCTTAAGGGTCATGAAGCCCCCTAAAGCAGTCATAGCCTCAACTTTGT
The DNA here is from genome assembly GCA_007115665.2 of Sequoiadendron giganteum. Taxonomy (NCBI): domain Eukaryota; kingdom Viridiplantae; phylum Streptophyta; class Pinopsida; order Cupressales; family Cupressaceae; genus Sequoiadendron; species Sequoiadendron giganteum. Next base: position 73,353,192 of record VCHN02000014.1, on the reverse strand, counting down.
TATTTGAACAAACACCCAAGTTAATTTTGAAGCTCACTATGCATTCTCCTTTGTGGTTTATGAGCAAGCCCCTAGCTCTTGTTGTTCCCAGGCTGCCCTTGGAGCACCCATCAAAGTTACACTTTATCCAATCTATCTAAGGAGGACTCCACACAATAGCCATTCTTGTTAGCATCTTGGTCCAATTGAGGTTAGTAAGATCCTTCCTTAAGCCCCAATTCTACTTTATCCTCATCTCTTTGTAGTTTGGCCAAGATTTGGAGAAATTGTATCTGTCGACCTCCACATTTTCCTTTATCTGTGTTTTTATAGCCATGCTAAGCTCCCTGCTACTTCTCTCCACTTCCTCAAATATCCTATTATTCCTTTCCTTCCATAATCCCTAGGTAACAAATGGGGGGACTTTGTTCCAGAGATCAACACTGACATTACGGGAGAATGGGAAATTAGACCAGCTTTTTATAAACAACTTCATAGAGTGAGGAAACACCCAGTTAGTGGATAAAAACAAGAAGAAGAAGGCCCACACTTCTCTAGAGAATTGGAAATGAAATAATATGTGCATAATTGACTCCTCTTCCTACTTACAAAGGGAGCATCTATTAACCAATTGGAAACCCCTTCTCACCAAGTTGTCAATTGAAAGAATTCTTACATGAGCAGTAACCCACTAGAAACAGTTAATTTTAGGAAACAAGTTCTTTAACCACACCTTATCCCAGAGATGATCTCTAATGTCACCCAAATTCTTAACCAATTCCTCATAGGACTTTTTAACTGAGAAATAGCCTAAAGAGCTACCCTTCCAAATCCATTCATCTTCGCTTTCTCTATCAAACCACTTAGCTTCCCCAATTAGGTTTTGCAACCTTAGAAGGGATGGATCCCAATTGATCTGTCTCTGACCTCTTAGGTTATCCCTCAATAGAATTTTGAGCTCCTTCCATATAGGTTCATCTATCTCCCAATTAACATAGTTTGACACCTTTTTTCCATAAATTTTGGTTAATCTTTGTTTGAGAGGATTTAGATCCTCATATGAAGACAAGGTAGAGGTATCAATCCATGGTTCCTTCCAAAAGTTAGTATTTTTTCTATTCCTAATTCTATTTCTTGCCCCCAGTTTCAACACATTTTTTATTTTTACAAGGTGACTCCATAAAGCTGAACCACTAGGCAGGTCAACACATGGAGAGAAAATAGCCAAGGTTCGTGTTCTTCAAGTACTTAGCTTGGAAAATATTCACCCAATCTTTAGAGCCTTCTAGGAGACTCCACTCAATTTTAGTAGTTAGGGATTTATTTAGCAATGATATTCGCCTTATACCCAAGCCACCCACCCTTTTAGGTGTACACACTTTTTCCTAGCTGACTAAAGATAGTCTATTTTTTTCTTCAATTCCAAATCACAAGAATCTTCTCTGAATCTATTTTATCTTCTCTCCTATAAGTAGTATATAGGAATATTCTATAAGGAGGCTTTCAACAGTTGAATCTCCCCAGCCAAGCTAAAAAGCTTCCCCTTCCATCCAACCAACTTGTTTTGGACTCTCTCAATTAGCTGATTCTAGTAGTTGTTTTCCAACTTCTTGGAAATCAAAGGTAACCCAAGATAGGTATCAGGTAAAGTAGCTTCCTTACAACCCAATATTCTAACAATTTTGTCCTTGATTTATTTTTCAGTATTAAAGAAATATATCTTGCTTTTTTCATAGTTGATAAATTTCCCAGAAACAACAACATAATCATTCAAAACCTGTTTCCAAAGCCCCGCTTCCCCCACCGAAGCCTCCCCAAACATGAGAGTACCATCAAAAAATTATTGGTGAGAGTCAGGAAAAAGAGATGAGGCAACTTTAACACCTTTTAGAGCTTTAGAATCCACAACTTTTTAAATATTCCTTTTGAGGACCTCAACAACAATAATGAACAGGTAGGGTGATAGGGGATCACCTTGTCTGAGACCACGACCACAAGAGAAAAAACCTTGGGGAACACCATTAACCAACACATAGCACATGGGGGAAGTAACACAAGCAAAGATCATCTTAAGGAATCTTCCCTCTATCCCAAACTTCCTTAGAACAACAAAGAGAATAGACTAGGAAACTCTATCATAGGCCTTGGATATATCTATTTTGGAGGCCATCCCAGGATTTTTGGAATGTTCCATTGAGTGGATTACTTCATGGGTAGAAATGGAAGCATTAAGGATATTTCTTCCCTGAACAACCCTTTCTGGTTTGGGGCAGCCATTCTACTGAGCACGAGTTTAAGCCTTAACACCAGAATTTTAGAGAAGATTTTAAAAACCATATTGCAAAGGCTAATAGGTATATAATCCTTCATTGAAGAGGCATCAATATTTTTAGGGATAAGGGCTATAAAGGTGGCATTCATTTGGTTAAACAACCTTCCCGATCTAAAGAAATCTCTAGCAGCATTGAAAAGGCCATTTTTGACAATATCCCAATAGGTCTAGAAAAAGGCAAGAGGAAACCCATCTGGGCTAAGGGCTTTGAAGGCCCTAAAGGAGAAAATAACCTTTTTTAACTTCTTCCATGGAGACAACATTAGTCATATTTTTTAAATCAAGAGGAAAAATAACTTTAGGGATCACCTCGATAAAGTCATCATGTACCTGGTTTACATTGCCCTGGGCTATATGGTGAGAGGAGAAGAAGTTTACAACTTCCCTTGCAATTTATTTTTCAGTGGAGACCGTGGAGCCATACTCTTTCACAAGTGATCTGATACCATTTCTTATTTTGTGTTTCAGGGTAGATTGATGAAAAAATTTAGTATTCCTATCCCCTTCAGTTAGCTATTGCACACGAAACTTTTATTTCTAAAAGATTTTCTCCTTTTTGTTTATCTTAAACGATTGGGATATGAGGTATCTTTCCTTAACACATAAATCATCATCCACCTAACCCACCTCCATTTTATCCTGAACTTCCTTTAAGTTGTTTCCTAAGGTATTATTTATCTCAAAGATATTACCAAAGGACACCTTATTCCACCCTTTCACTCTTTGCTTGATTCTACTAAGATTTTCCATTAGGCAATACATTGGGGCACCATTTATTGGTTCCTCCCACCAAAATTTAACAAGAGTAGAAAAGTTTGGGTGAAGGCTCCACATTATTTCAAATCTGAACGAGAAAGGTCCCCTATTTTGATCCACATTACAATTAAGCAACAAAGCATTATGATCAAAGTAGAACCTTGGGAGAGCAGAAAGAGAGAGGAATTGGGAGATATTCCAATTGGTAGAGATCGGAAACCTATCAAGCTTGACTTGGATTAAATGGTTTCTATTCCTTCTATTGGACCAAGTGAACTTAGAGCCTTGGAGAGGGATATCCATAAGACCAACAGAGTTTAGGAATTCAACCAACTCCATCATGTTATCTGAATAGTCATCCAACCACCCTCACTTTTCAGAAGGAAGGAGAGGAGAATTGAAATCCCCTCCCAACATCCAATGATCATCTTTTCTATTAGTAATAACATCATTTAGTTGTTCCTAGAGTGGCAATATGTCTTTGCTCAAGTTAGGAGCATAGGTATTTATTAGATTTTGTTTCTCCTGAGAAGCCAAATCTTCCAAAGATACCATTAGAATGTTCCTACTAGTCAAGCACATAGTTCCTTTTAATTTAGAAGGATTCTAAAGATTAGATATACCTCTAGAAGCCCCTTCAGCCTCACTCACAAAAAAATCACACCAAGCCAAATGCTCACAATAACCTTTTCAAAAGTCTCTTTCTTCATCTTAGTTTCTTGGAGGAGAACTTCCACTTTATTGTCAAGGATACAAGTTTTAACCAAAAATTGTTTATACGAGCTATTGAGGCCCCTAATATTCTAGGATAGGTACTTCATGATGAAACACAGGGTACACCACCACCCAACCCACCGAAAAATAGCCAAAGCTACTTCTTCTTGGACTTCAATCCAACAATCTAATCTAAGGTTCTTTATTTTCTAGCAACCACATCCCTTACAGTGTCTTTAATTCTGGACTCCTTTTGGGAAGGTCTTCCCACCTTATTCCCCCCCAACATCTGGCTTCTTTTTCTTTTTAGATTTAATTGGAGTTTGAGACCAATGATCCTCATCCTCTTTATCACTTGGCTGGGGGGGAAACCCCAACAAAGCCAGAGATTCATTCAAATTTCCTGCCTCCTTGTGGGATAAGAAATCAAATTCCTCCAATGACAAGTTGGTGTCAAAGTGCACAAACTCTCCTTCTTCGAAGTCCTCACCATCTCCAAGAACCTGAACCATATCTTGGGGCTCCCACACATTAGCCTCTGAAGGGAGAACCTCCTTTGGTTCTTTCCCAATATTCGCTTCTTCCTCACTATCTGGCATCGCCATATTTAGAAAGGCAAGAGTTGGCACACTAGAAACAGGGGCAAAAACCTTAAGGTTCAGACTACCCGAGACATTAGAGACATCAAGAGGTTCAACCAGAACTACCTCCTCACCCAGGACTGGGTTTTCCATCCTAAGGGGGACATAAACAATAGGGGCAACAGGAGTTCCAGGAGTTTGAGCAACTGAAGCGAGTTCATTAGCAAATATTTATTCCACAGGCTTTTTCTCCTTAGTAGAGGTACCCTCAATGGGTTTATTCCCACAAGAGTCAATGAGGTGACCAAATTTCTTGCACAATTGACAGAAGAGACGAGCATTTTCATATTCCAGAGGTTGGTTCCAATTACCAAATTTTGATTTGAGGAGGATAAAAGAAGGTAAGACCGTATTCACAACCACATTAACACATATACAGGCATAAACTAGTCTAGATCTCTCTTGAGTTATCTTATCAATAACCAATAGACTACTAAAGAAATTTGCTATTCCTTTCAAAATACATGTCTCCTAGAACTCAAAAGGTAGTCTAGGAAGGTAGACCCAGGTTGGAGCTGAGGCACCCAAGTCTGTTGAGGGGTCAAAACCCAGTTTCCATTTACAGAGGGAGAGAAATTTCTTAAACCCAAAATCAAACACCCAGGGACCTCTAGTTAAGACCTTCAACATATCCTCATAAACCACAAAGGAGAAAGGGAAAATACCTCTTGGAATCGCATTTATGGTAACATTGCCTTTGAGATTCCAAGTGGAAGTAGCCCATTGATGAACCAATTCAATATTTGACCTATAAGCTAGAATCTTACCAACCAATGCTAGTTTGAAATTTCCCATTGCCTTCAACATCAAAACTTCAAGGATATCTACTTCCCAGCCAGTCATAGAGCAGGAAGCAGATTCCAACACTCTTTTACCCAAAAGTTGGCGAGTCAAAACCCACTAATTCATCCACATAGGACACCGGTTCTTCCACAGAGAAGAAAGAGTCAAGCCCAAAAGTTGGAGAAATGGGCGACTTCCCAGAAAAACCTTTAGTCTTTTCCCTAGAGGAAAGGATGGAAGTATGAGGTGGGGACTTCATATGGGGAACAACAAGGCTGGTCGCTACCACCGCAGGCACAACACCATATAAGAGGGCAATGTTCTTGGAATGGGGAGCCTTACCGGGCCCCCTCTCGACCGTCCCATGAAGCATTCTAATCAAAGTTGGGACCGAAAATTCAAAAAAAAAGTCAGAGTGGGAAGTTGCAGAGCAGAGCCAAACTCACTAGTCTTTTCTTGTGCACTATCCACATAGCTTAATTGGATGTTGCCAACTCCATTTGGAACAATATTGGGAAATAACACAAATCTTGATGACTTTAGCACCAATTCTTGTTTCTTTTTTTAATTGAATACTATCAAAAGTTCTAAATTACAATGAACATAACAAGAACTAAAGTGGCCTTGCATATGTAAATGATAAGGGTGAGATTAGTGCTTAATGTAATTTATATACATGTTAAGAAGAGAACATAAATAAAATATGTTACAAAATGATATGGAATGAGTAAAAATGATATTATATTGGAATAATTTTACATTGTTTTCAATTTTTTTATAAAGCTTCTCTATAAAATTGACATATAAAAACTTCTCTTTCAACTATTTAATCACATATTCTTATAAATTTGTATTATTAATCTAGCATAAAATAAGAAATGGGATGTCTCATAAATGAGATGCATGTTGCATACAAGTTAATTTAAATCCACAATATGAATCTAATACTAATAAATGTAAAATTGAGAAAGGGGGTGTCTCATAAATGAGATGCATGTTGCATACAAAACATTAAAATTAATCTGGGGAGTTTGGTTTCATCTGTTGGTGTTGATAAGTGTTGTGTTGCAGTCTGGCTGATTCAGGTTGATGGCTACTTGAATGCTTCAGGAAGTGCATTGTTGGTTGGTGTTGATAAGTGTTGTGTTGCAATCTGGTTGTTACATGTTGATAGTTACCTGACCATTTCAGGTGGTTCTTAGTTGCAAATTCCCTTGTAATTGGTTGTTTTGGGGTTGAGGATCCCATTCTAACCTTTTTCTTTTTGGTCAAATTTGTATATTCATGTTGTTTCTTTTGCAATCTACCTCTGGTTCACTGCTAGTTGTCTTTGTTCTATGCTTTTGCAGCTTGGTCCTTTTGTGTGGGTTTCGGGTCCCCATTAAAACCTGTTTGTTAATGGTTTCAAGTCCATTCAAAACCTATTGTAAATGGTTTGAGGTCCATTCAAAACCTGTTTTTCCCATATAATCAAAACATTAAAAGTAAAACTATAAATATATTTTAAATCATAAACCTAAAACTAGCTTGATATCTAATATTTAGAAATATTTTGTTGCCTTTTTACATAAAGAGTTGCTATACAATTGCATTGTGAGAGTTATTAACCTATGTACATAAAAACCTCCCTTTAAATCCTATACATGAACAATAAATCATGGATATTTATTATATGAAATACTTAATAATTGAAATATTAACAGAATACATGTAAATTTTGAATGTTATCCCATTAAATAATTGTACAATTTTGTTAAACCATTTGACAATTTTGAATTGTGGGTCATGATAAGCTTATTCAAGAAAATTAATTTGATGTGGATAAATAATTCGTCTTCTGCGAGAAAATAAAATGGGTAGGCAAGATATTTTTGATAGGAAAACTAAAAATCAACATTGAAGAAGATAGAAATTGAAGCAAATCCCACATCAAAATCATCTAATAGCTTTGTGAAGGCAAGACATTCAATTTTTTTTTTCTTTACATTAAAGCTTCGCCATAATTTTTAGAGTTTTAGAATTTGAATTCTACAGTAACTTTACTTTATGATTTGAATTTATTATTGAAATGTTATTTCAGATGATTGTGGAACCCATTGTTTCCCTAAAGCAAACTAAAGGTTTAAGACGCTTGGCCATTTGAAAGTATAACACATCAAGGCATAATGAGTGGACCAGAATATGGAGCAAAGTGAATCAAAATAGAGCAAATCAAACTATACATGAGAAAAGAAGAACATGCTGAGCATAATAGAGCATAATATGTGTGTGTATCTTTCTCATCATGATTTTAAATGCAATAAATAATTGGTGATCGATAATGGTGGTGGAGTTTTTAATCCAATGGTATTGTAGTTAAGTAATTGTATTGATTATTTGTACATTTAAGTATGTACACATAATTTGTATGCTACTATTGTAAACAAAATGCATATTATTTACATGTTCAGATACTTCATATATGATTGCTTTCAATATTCATGTTGAAAGGGTATTATAGTTATGGTTATGATTATATGTATAGTTAGAGTTACAATTATAATTATAATTAGTATAACATTTGTAAAGGAGGGGATTCACTACTCCTGAGTCTCTGGGACAAAGAAGAGTCTACAGGGAGCTAATAGTCCTCAATTACATCAAAATACAAGCTCAACTGACAAAGTGTGAAATAGAGAATATTACAATAACTTAATTAAATAAAGTATTAAGCTAAAATGATAAAACTATAAATTAATAGAATTTGAGAGAAAGTTACAGAGTATAAATTAAAAAAATAGAAAGATCAAGACTTGTGGATTCTACCATCGGAAGTACAAAGTCGCGACCAACAAATGACAACGTGCCATGAGCATGTATGCACCTTGCACTATCGTCCCTGTCAAACCAAGAGGTAAAAACCTGAAAGCTACATATTCCCAACTCTTCAAATCTAAAATACTGCACATAGAAAGGATGAGGAAAAGTGTTGGGGCTATTTTTAGGGTTTGTCTCAATTAAACCCCTATTTTGGTGTTTCCACCTCCACAGATAACCAAATAGATAAAAATAAACAATACAAAATATAATAGATGAGATAAGTAATATAAATAAACCCCGCTATAGAGGAGAGCCACTATCATGAATAAAATAGATGAGACGAGTAGATAGTTGCAAATAAATGAGACAAAAGTAGATGTTAAAGAGTGTTATCAATAGTCTGTGGCTCCCTCTTGGCTTGAAAGGTAAGATGTGCTTACTTGCAAGAGAGCAGGTTGTGTAATGTTCCCTTCTCAATAGCGTTTTTAATTCTCAGAGGCTAAAGGTGAAGTTAGGGAATCCTTTACTTAATTATTTAATATTGCCTTAAGTGTCAAGTTAAATTGAAAAGGTAATATGTAATTAATAAAGTTAAGTTAAAAAGTGACTTTAAGTGAAATATTTAAGGTACATTAATAAGTGACTTTATATTATTCGAGCGAGAAATTAAGTAGGAAATATAAAAGGCAAAAAGGAGCTCATTTCTCTCATTCTTGGATGTTATTTTCTCACTTCATTTTGGAGAGCCTTTGAGAGGTTTTTTTGGCTGTGGGTTTGGAAAACCTAAAGCACTAGTTTCGGTAGTGAAACCATCTACCCTAGCTGGAAATCATTGAGGGAGTCATTCAAACTTTCTACTGGTACTTCAATGCAAATTTAATGGTCACCAAATTTGAGGAAGCACTACTAATGCAAGATTGAGTTTGGAGCAAGATTGGAAATGAGAAACATGGTTTTATCTCAAATTTTCATGGTCAATAGTGTTCACTAAGACTTTTGTTACTTCTTTGGGATGATTTTTGTGAGATTTTTAGGCATTTTGAAGGCGTTGCCTCTTCTAAAACCCTAGACACTGGAAATTTTGTTTATTTTGAGCCAAATGTGGATGAATATAGTTGAATGTGAACTTCTACAAGCCAAAAAAGGGTTGTCTTGATCCATCTCTACTTGACGTGTCTTCTAGTAACTCATTTGCCTCCATTTCTTTGTTGTGTATTTCTTGAACACCATTATGTAATATGGAAGGGTTGTGGGCCTTGTCCGAGTAGTGTGTGGTCATTCTAAAGAAATTCAAAGCTTAAGGAAGCAGGATGTGAGTCTGAGAGGTTGTACCTAGTATCACTTTGGTCATTTTCAACTATTACATTCCCTACAAACTCATATCCAAGTCTGAAGTAATCAAACTACTTATATAAATCTTGAGTTCAGTCATTATGGGAGTCTTGTTAAGTGATACTATTGATATAGTTGATTTGTTAACACAAGGAAGTCATGTAAATGTATTTATGTATTAGCCATGGATTATTTTTCTGAGTCTAAACATTTAGTTATGATATTTGTAATCAGTTGATTAGTGGTTATCTTGTTCTGAAAAACACTGTCCAATTGTTGAATGAGTTCCCACAAGTTTGCATATCATTTTGAGTGACAAATTAGTTGGTTTTAGGGTTTCTTCGAGTTCAGGAAGACAATTGAATTAAGTCCAAAAATGCTTACTAAATAGATCATATTGTTTCAATCTAGAACACATGCATTGAACTTCAGATTTGTATATTTGTTCATTCATTCATGCCTATTACTTTATTGAGTTGTTCATTATTTGTGCAATACTTTGAGTTCAACTAGTCACAAGAGAACACAACCTAACAAAAAAATATTGTAAACACTCCACAATTCGAAAAGACACTTTACACCTTGGTTGTTGACAAGAAGATAATTCATCAGAGCTTTGCTGCAAAGAGCAAGAGAGAAAATATGTAGAAGAGAATAGAGCAAGAGAGAAAGATCGAAAGAGTGAAAAGAGGAGTTTTGTGAGGCTACATGGGTGATAAGAGCTATTAAATTCATAATTCTACCACAATGACACATGTCATAGGCAAAGGGATGCGAGATTTCCTCATTTATAACTCAAAAATCTCAAGGACACTAGCATGCCACACAAACGTTCGTGCATCGCGCAAACATCCTACTCAAACTTTCATAAGAAATGAGGTGAACAAACTACTAATGCTTCATCATTATCCCCTATGAAGCTAGAAAAATGAAATTTTGACTCATAGGTTTTCATCATTAATATACCGATGTGCCATAAATGTAGCAGGCTAAATGCACAAGTGTGAAATTGCCACGGGGTACAATTTTACGACATTAGAACAATTAATCGAGTAATTACAATAATAATGGCTTGAATTATAATTATAGTTATAATTATTTATATGATCAAATAATTCATATCAAATTACTTTCAATATTCATTTTAAAAGATTGTTATAGTTATGGTTACAATTATGTGTATATTTAGGGTTACAATTATGCTTGCAATTAGTGTTACAATTAATTAATTAATAAACCCTAAACCTTGATTCTATCTCAAATTCTAATCCTAACCCTACCTTTAACCATAACCCTAACCCTTATTCTAATTGTAACACTAACCCTTATCTAAATTCTCAACCTAACCCTAGCTATTATCCTAATTCTAATGCTAAGCCTAACCATAATTCAAACCCAAACCCCAATCTTATAACCCTTACCTTGATCGCAATTATAAGCTTAATTATAACTCTAACTCTAAACCTAACCATAATTATAATTGCAACTCTAATTTTAACTAATATTAACCCTAACGCTAAGTCTAACTCTAACCCTAATGCTATTTTCATCTCTAATTCTATTTCTAACCTTAATGTTGATTCTAATACTAATACTGATTCTAACACTAACCTCAATTCTTATTTTATGCTAACCCTAATACTAGCCTAACCTAGCCCTAATTCTAACCCTAACCTTAACCCTAGTTCTAAATCTAATACTAACTGTTAATAATAAAATTAATGATAAACATAATCGTTAATTATTATTATTTTAAAGTTATATTATTTAAATTAAATTTATGCAATATGAATTATAATCATAAGTTTAAAAATATAATTGTTGTCACTAAAGCTTGCACCCTTTGCTAAGCTATCAACTCAGCAAGCCCGTGACACATGGGAAATTCCCAGGTTGTGGGTAACCTGTAATGGGAATGAACCTCTAGATAAAGGGGCTGGCTCCCCTTGGATTTTTCTTGAAAAACACTGGTTTTAACGGAGGAAAAGGGTAAGAAAGGTAATGCATAAACTAAAAAAACTGGAAAAATGGTGATACACCTGCTAAAGATATGATTCAAAATCTGAGAAGACTCACAAAAGACTCAATAAATTTAAACAATTTCACAACGCAGAGATTTATGTCTGCAAAAATGATTCTATGTAAGGTTTTGGCTATCTTAATGCTTAAACACAAGGAAAATAGAGATGTTTTCACAAATATAAATGCAAGAGAAAGAGATCACTAACATAAACTTGCACTATGACATAATATTCTTTGCATCCAGCATTGAAGGAATCTGATAAAATAAAGGATAACACAGAACTTTATCATGCAACTCACAACCAACACTAAACAACAAAGAAAAAAGGTGAAGGAAAATAAATTTCTATTGAGAAATAAGGAGTATCTGTGTCACAAATCTGTAGTATTCATGAGAAAATGAGTTAAAAAGAGTGAATAATGCTCTCACAACAATCTCCAAACCAAGAACTAACCCCGACAATGAAAGAAGAGAGAGATTTATAGAAAAGTCTTCCAAAATTCAAATTCAAATTTTGGCTCCAAGAAAATATGTGTTGTCCACCTCTCCTTCAAACAAGGTATGAAACTGCCAACAAACTCCACAAAGAGTTTTCAAAGCTTCAACAACTTCGTGAGTTGTATACAAAAGGAAAACCCTCCAAATCAGGCTCAAAACTGAAAGAAACAAGCTGCCATGTGCTTGATTTTGCTGCTTGACTCAAGTCAATTCAAAAGGAACTCAAAACTAAAAGTGAACTCACAATCAAGGGCTTCAAACTCCTCAATTATCTCCACATGTTGGCATAAATTTATCAATCATCTCCATGATTTGAGCAAGTCTTTGAACTCCTTTGACCAAGTCTTCGAAAAATATGCTAAAGACACTCCAATTTTTGCATTCAAATATCACCTATTTTAAATGATTTATAATGATCATTTTAAAATAGAGATTTACAATTTTTTGAAAATAATGCAAAAAGACTTGACTTACTTTTGAACTCACTTTTCATTTAATAACCATCTTTTACTTAAAATGACTTTATAATTTATCATTTTAAATAAAAGATTTACATTTGAAATAGAATTGCAAAAGTAATATTTTTTACTAAGTCAAAGACAAAATACTTTGGAGACTGAATCATGAGCCATTTATTTTTATTTGAAAGTTATAAAAATAAAATGAAAGACTTAAAAAAGCCACAACTTAATGAAATTAAGATTTTTCTCCAAAGTAAAAAACTAAGGCAAAAAGCCTTTTTCCCCCATCGAACCCTTAGGGTTCTCAAAACCCTAAAATGAATAAAAGATATTCATTTGACTTTGTTCCTTTTATCATTTGCTTTGATGCTTATGTGAAGAGGCCGCCATCATGGGGAAAACCCTAGCCGCATTTTTTTTTTTCAAGTTGGAACCATTGTTCTCTATGCCATTACCTTGCAAATTATGAAGTATGTCAAAAGTGAGTTTGCAGATCTGGAAGTTTTCTTACATTTTTAAAAGCTTTTGAAGCTTTTAAGGCACTGCCACATACTTTTCTGATGTTCTTTTATTTCTCTGTGACTTTGTGTCTTTGTCTGGCCGCCATTAAAACTCTCTGGCTGAGATTTTTGAGCTACTTTATATATCGCCTTTTGAGGCTTTTCTCAAGAATTTTTATGATATGAAGAAACATGTAGAACGTAAGTGATAATTTGTTTTTAGAACTAAAAAAACTCTATTTTTGAAAGCTTTTGAAGTCTTTAGGCCTTTGAGGCCGCAATTTTTGTGTTTCTTACAATGTATTTCCTTTATTTCCCTCTGTTGATACTTCCATTTTCCATGATGAAACCTCATTTGAGATGAATATTTTGTTTCTTCCTCTGTAAAAGAAACTCTACTTGAAAATCATAAGGTTTGTAAGATGAGAAGAAAACAGTTGTAACGCATTCTTCATTTTTTATTTTTTTTCTGAAATCCTCCCTACTTGGACAGTCGTGACCTCACTATGCATTTATTTTTCTTTTGAATGTTTTCTTATTTACTTGGACGCCATTAAAAGGGCATTCAAGCTTCTGCTGAACTCGAACCCTCACACTGAGGGCCGCGGTTTTTGTATATTCAAAGCTGCTATAAAGGGTCTCACTTATCCTTCCTGTAGCAAGAATCTTGATACTTCTTTGTATATAACAAAAAAACTTACTGATTTTTATTTTCATTTTCTGTAGAAGCATATTTGTGAAAATTTCACAATTTGTAAAGCAACACTATGGGAAAATAACCAAAACCCGGGCCACCCTGCTGTTATTTTGACATTTTCTTTTCATTTCATATTCCTGTATATTATATTGCTATAGTTGTATTCTGCTTCTAGGTACTTCATGTTTGATTATTTACACTTTGATGCTTAAGAGTGTATATCTTTGTGCACATCTTTGAGTCTTCTGTTAATATGCTACAAAGATTCTTTATTTGTAGACTTGACCTGCATTCACTTGTGATAAATACTGTAATCTTCATTCATATGAGCTAGGCTCTACCCTTGTGGGAGCCACATTTTCCCCACTCATGTTGTAATTTTGATGATCATCAATAAGAATTTTCTTGTATCTGCGCATGAAACAAACTAGTTAGTAAAAACAATGAATTCAATGACTTCTCTTGATGATTTGGCCTGGCAGTTCTTTTGTTTATCTCGTGAATGCAAAACTAAGTTGATTTGATTTAATAATGAGTGCAAATCATATTTCTGTTGAATTGAACATGTTCTAGGAACTCATGACCTGAGCTCTAATAAATTGTTGAAACATTTGCAGGTTCGGGAGCCAAGAATCAATGGAGGAGCTAGAGTCTAAAGATAATGAAGATCAAGAAGAAGTCATGGAATCAACCCTACACCAGACCTCCAGGCAATGACGAACATGACCTCCTTTCTCGTGTTATTTTACTTTAACTATTCTTCAGTTGTATAGTTTGTTCTTCTTATTGTTCATTGAACCAACTTAGTCTACCCACGGCTTGTGTGGGATCACAAAACATTTTTCTCAATAAATAATTTGTTCATGATATGTAATGGCTTATCTAATCAACAATGTGAATTTGTTCCAATTACACAATTTGAAGCAATGAAACTGCAATTGTTCAAAACATACGTTTAGTAACCATAATGAATGTTTTTTGCTTTTAAAACTAAAATGTCTTATACAGAAACAATTACTGTAGATGAATGATTCAGCTTGAATGTTGTTCTTTGAATGAAATTTGTTTAACTTTTGCTTTGTTAGGACTGTCCAATCAATTAAATCTAAATTGCTGAATGATTTTGACAAATCAATCCAAATCATGCTTTTATTTTGAAAACATAAATTCATTGGATAACTTGTCATAAAAAAAATTGTACCCCAGCAAATGATTGCCCCTATCTTCACTAATTTTAGGCAAGAAGCTAAAAATTAGTAACAATAATGTAATTAAGGATTAGGTTTACTGTTAATTTTAGCATATAAATTTCAATTATTTTTTATGATAAAATATTTGTAACTTATTTAATGTTTTATTAAATGTATTTTATTTAATTAAAACCCTCATTCTAACTTAAACACTAATTAAAAATAATTTTTAATGGACAAGAATTAAGATAATAAAAATTATACATGCATTGTAATGTAAAACATAAAACAAACAACGTGACATGGTTATAATTTAATCTATGAATAAAGCAACACTTAGAAAAATCATTTCAACAATAAATTCAAGTCATAAAGCAAATTTAATGTGGAATTCAAAGTTCAAAAATATATAAATTATGGCAGAAATTTAATGTAAAGAAAAATCATCGAATGTTTTGACTTTGCAAAGCTATTGGATGGTTTTGTTGTGGATTTTACTTCAATTGCTATCTTCTTCAATGTTAATTTACAATTGTATTGTGGAAATATCTTGCCTCTCCATTTTCTGTATTGATAGAAGATGAATTCATTATCCACCTTGAATTAATTTTCCTAAATAAGCTTATCGTGTTCCACAATTCATAACTATCAAATAATTAAACAAAACCAGGGGATTATTTAAAAGAATAAGGTTTGTAATTTACACATATTTTTTATTAATATTTTAGTTATTAAACTTTTCTTATAATAAATGACCATGATTTATTGTTATGTGAGATTTAAGGGGAGGTTTTTATGTACACACGTTCATAACATTCATAATACAATTGTATAATGCCTCTTAATGTAATTATTATTATTTATGTAAATTTTTGTTTTCATCACATAAATCAAACTTGAACTATTTTAAAATAATTTTTTTTACTTATCTTCCACTTATAATGAGAATTCAATTTATGTATTACATATTATAACTGTGAATGTTACTAAAATACATATATTTTAAGAATCTATAAAATACATCGAAAGATATCCTTCTCAAGGATGGTTAGGGTTAGAGTTAGAATTTGGATAAGGGTTAGTGTTACAATTATAATAAGGGTTAGGATTAGGGTTAGGGTTAGAATTAGAATTAGAATTATAATTAGGATTAGAATTTGGGATAAAATTAGGGTTTAGGGTGTAGGGTAAATATTAATTAGTTGTAACACTAATTGCAAGCATTTTTTGGGCCAAAATAAACTTTTTATTCAAGAACTTTTTAAGAGAAACATAACACAAGTATTTCTAGGTGGTCATTGCTACAATAACACATACAATATACACATAATATACTATAGGATATGTTGACATTACATGCCACCTTATATGACCCATCAATAAAAATTGATATGAGAGTTTCTATATGGGCCATCTTGCATGAATTATACCTTGAAAAATCCCAAAATTGGCTATGTCAAAGTTTTTGAGTTTCGAGCTTTCACTTACCTGTATACTCGCACACCTTCTCTATCGCTCTTGATCTCTCATCTCTTTCGCCTCTTCTTTCATCACTTTCCCAAGCGTTTCAGGTTTCAACCATCAACCTTAACCCTTAACTCTTATTGCTTCCCTTTCATAAGTCTTATTTCCTCCCCCTGATCACTGAAGACCCAATGAAATCCTTGAAAAATTGACTAAGTCTCAAATTTTTGGACTGCAAAGATTGACCTTCTTCCTTACCTCTTACCATATTTTCATCTTAAGTGGTAAGCCTTCCTCCCGATCCCCAATCCCTGATGTCTCATTTTCGACTTTCAATGATCGAGACTTTTGTCTTATCTTTATGATAAGACATAAGGTTTCATCTTGATCCCCAACATCTGATGTATTACCTTTAGAATTTGGGCATCGGGTCTCCCTCTTATTGTGATAAGACCTAATCCTTCTCTTTGACTCTGATTCATGGCATTTCTCTTTCTTCCACTGTCTTCCAATCTCTCTGCCAACCTTCAAATCTTTTGGCATTCTTCCTTCCCTTATTTTGGAAAGTGTCAACCCCGATGCTCGATAGGTGATGTTTCGAGGATCGTGATTTCAACATTCATCTTATGTGGTATTTGATATGCGATAGTTCTAATGTCCAACGCCCGACGGGGTTTCTCTTCAAATTTTTGGGATCATGGAGTTCTTCCTTCTAGCATTTCAACATGCATTATATAGCATGTTTGACGCTCAATATCCAATAAAGGTGATTTTTTGATGACACAAACCATTCAATGTTCAACAAAGTGGTTCTTTCGGGCCTGAAAGTTTGACAATACTTTGAAATGGCATGGTTTCTAGCCAAAAATGCCACTAATGCTCAAACAACCTTCCCAACTACCTGATTCGATCTTTGAGGCTACGAGGATGGATTTAATGCATCTCCTGACTACTGTAAGTGGGATTAGTGGTACCCATGCTCATTTATTGCTTGCAAGTGTCCCTTCTACCGATCTTCCATGCCCAGATCACAGTTTTCATGGGAGATCAAAACACATGTTTCTAACAGCTTTCAATGCAAAGGCATGGTGGGTTGGGTGTTGATCACTCTTCCTAGGCATGATTTTTGAGTCCCTCTCATATATAAAGAGCATTTCCATGCTCATTTTAAAGGGTTCTTCTTTAGGTAGTTCTTCTTAGGAGTTCTTCCTTGGATTTTTGTGGCAAACTCATGCTACTTGAATTACATTCTACAATTGTAAAATTGGCTTTCGTGCCTTTGTATTAATGAAATTTACCTATTTTTCCTTTTCTCTCTCTTAGATGTGTCATGTATATTTCCTTTACCTTCATGTTTGAGTATCTTTTATCATTTTCTATGCATATATGTTGTGTTAAAACTATTTGCAGTTGTTGTTGTGAATGTTTCTTTCCTTCCAGTATCTTGTCAAACCTTAACCTCCATATATACCTCTGGGAGTTGGTAAAATAGAGAACTCTATAATTCATTCAGTTGTTTTCATTGATGCATTATGCAATCTTGAGAAGGAAGAAATAATTTATATTCTCGGTGTATCACCTCCCCTTTCCTTTCATGAATTCTTTCTCTCCCTTTTCCCCTATGATTTGGTTAGAGTAGGTTTAGTGGTAGGATTCCATGTGTTGGATTGGACCAACATATCTGCACTTAGTTTGGAAGAGGAAGATGACCTTCTCTAAAGATTTGACCTCATTTCGCAAGGTCCCACACCTTGAGGTCATTTCCATTGTGTCATTGGAAGAATGAACCCCACATTTAGCAGGGTGCAATTTCATGCGACAACATGATCCTACAAAAACAACATACAAAACTTATAGAAACACTAAACTCCACTTATTTTATAACCCTAAAGGTTGCAATTACCTTCCTTGATCTTCATGAATAAACTTGAGAAGTTTTTGGGATTTAAGTTGATCTAAATCACCCTAATCAACAACATTATAGCCATGATTCCCTTCAAAGGCCCATTTGGCTAAACAATCAACTATCTAGTTCTATTCTCTAAGAATATTGATAAATGAGATTACCTCAAATTTAGAGGCCAAACACATGATTTTCTTGGCAACCAAAGCTACTATTTATGAAGCTTCTTGGAAATTCTTATTGTTTAGAAAGGAAATTAGAATCATAGAGTTTGTTTCACCCAACACTTTTCCCCACCTCATAGCATAATCTCTTTCCATAGCCTTTAGCATCACTCAAGCTTTCGTTCGACTATTGGAATGAAATCCCACACAAGTGGAGAAAAGAAAAAGAATGAAGCCTTCACTATCTCATCCAACGCCATCAATTCCAATGACACCTGAATTTCCTCTAGAAGATCCATTAGTATTGATTTTAAGGAAATCATTAGGGGTGGAGTCTGCTTTTCAGATCTATTCATTTTATTAGCAGCTTGAACCCTAGTTTTAGGCCTAATTTGTGAGGAGGGAGAAATAAAAAGCTCCAAATTTTTAACCTAGTATTGTGAATGATAATATGCACCTAGCTAGACATAGACAAACATAAGAGCATTAGTCATTCAAATAAGTTCAAATATCATTCCCTATGAAATTCTTGATCATACTAAAAGATGAAAAAATGAAACAAAAGCACAAAAGAAAGCAAATGAAAGCATGAAAACACACAAAATAGATCAAACCTCCATCCCATAGGGGGATTGGTGTCACTTTGATGTGGAAAGTGGCCCTTTCCCAATCCCAACTTGATAAGCTCCAAGATCTTGATGTGAAAAGTAATGATTTTGATGCAATGTGATGATGGATTCAATCTAAAATGACATAGAAAGCATGTGATTATGGATGAAAGAATGAGTGGAGTAATAATGCATGAAGTTGTGGATCAAATGGATGTGATAAATGTCAATTTCCTTAAAGATAGTGATAGCAATTGGATGAATGGTGCGAGGTACCATAGGTTTTAAAGTAAAAAGGTGCTAAGTGTTAGGTTTTTTGTTTGGTTCTAAGTTGTTATGGTGTAATAAGGTCTATTAAGACCATGTTTCATGTTTTAGGTGTCTTGAGTCATTTTGGAGTCTATTTTGTAAAGTTATTTTTAGCTTTTTGGGGAAGTTGAATGGTCATGCTTTGATTTTTGGTGGGAAATTGATTGGATATGCTTGAAATTTTTTAAAAGGCATGCGTGAATGTTGAGATGAGGTTGGGTGATGTAGATTTAAAATTTGAAATAACAAAACTCTATTTTTATGTGTTCTAAGGCATAATCTGCTGCTATACAGTGTGGTACGGCCCTGTACAGCCTCGAAGTGATTAAATTGTGATTGAAATTGATGGATATTTGAATTATTTTTCTTTTGCATCATGTTTCATTTGATTTCATTAGGATTTGTGTAAGTTAGAGCAATTTTATTGAAAATAGTTTTAAACCCTCATTTAGGGTGTGCTTTGAAAGGAAATAATGGATTCCTCTCTATTCCACCAATGAATAGGCCTTAAACTTGGTGGAATGGATGGGAATATGGTAGGTTTAGTGTTCACAAGGTTCCACGAGTAGGGGATAACATTTTGAGCAAGTTGGGTGATGCCTTAGCCCATGAAACCTCTTGTTTTGGGCATAAGAATGGCATAAGAGTTAAGGTTTGAAGAAGAGTGCTTAGGAGATTGTTGAAGCTGATTGGGAAGTTGTTGGTAGACATTATTTGACATGTTTTATCCATTAGGGTGAATATTTGAAGCTTGGGTTTTGGAAACCTTGTTGTTGCCCATTCAAACAAGCCTAATTAGGCCTCGTTTTAGAGTGTAGCAGTAGAAATTTGAAGGCTTTGTTACAAAGTAACCATATTTTCAATCTTGATATGTTTTCAAATGGATTAAAGGGTATCTTGAATGGTGGTCAGGTTTTGGGTTTGAGGTCTTTCACGGAGTTTGTGTGGGAAAAACCACTTATGGAGTGCTATTAGGAGAATGGTGAGATTGTGAGAGAAACCCACCAAATTATGGTTCTATATTTGCAAAGGTTGTTTGATTGAGTTAGTTTCTAAGTCTTCCACACTGCTCTACATCAATGAAATGAACATAATGACTTTTCATGAGATGATGGATCCATATTCAATAGAGAAAGTTTCTACTTATAGGAGAGAAGGGTTGAAGAATGGATGAAATTGGTGGATGTGGGAATAAAATGGGGGCCAATAGCATTGTGAAACTTGTCACAAAGTTAATGAAAGCCATGGGGATATGTGTGGAGTATATTTTGAAGAATGTGAAGAGTTTAATGTATGTAGGTGGATTTGTAAGAGAATGTAAGAGAATTGAAGGCATATGGTTGAGATGTTAGAGGGACAAGATGACATGTAAGAGGCCATTTAAGGCAAAGGTGGCTCTTGTAAGAGCATTAAAGACATTTGTAAGAGGCTATTTAAAGTCTTTGGAGGGAAATTCAAGTTGAGGGAATATTTCAAAGAATATGCCTTTGAGAGGAAAATAGGTTAATTAGTTAATTAGAAGAAATGATTTTCATGTGCAAGTTGGTTAGTTGATCACGGGTTTAGTTGAACAAGGTTGAGTCAAAAGCTAGAGAAATGGGTAATGAGGATTAGGAGGAGATTAGAGTTAATTAGTTCAGAATTAAATCAACTCAAGTGGGTAGGGGATTTACGACATTTGATTTAAATAATTTAATCTATTTAATCAAATGATAGGACTTTAGGGTTTTAATTAAATAATTTGATTTATTTAATTAAACGTGATGAACATTAGTGAGCAGGAGGTGAATTAATCTAATAAATTTAATTACTCAATTAATAGTAGAAATTGAGGAATTTAACTAAATAATAAAGATTATTTAATTAATTGGTTAGTGCAAAAATGATTTAAGAAGAAATGATGTTAATTAATTAGAATCAGATGCATAGTATCAAAAAGTCTATTTGAGTGTCTACAGGTATAAATTAGAAGTGAGAGAGTCGTCTAAATTAAATTTGGCCTTAATTATTTCTTTAATCATTATTTTGATTATAAATTGGACATGTAGGAATCTATTATGATAGTCTCATTTTTTTTTTGATTTCACTCCAACCAAATTTTCCAAAATATAAAAGAGGGCTCAAAGTCCTAAGCAATAAGAAGGAATGAAGCTAAGGTAGACGGTCAACCCAAACCATTCCAAAATTTAGGCAAGGAGGTAGCATGAATAACATGTCTTCTCCAAATCTTCACCATAAGTTCCAAATTTCTCTAGAAAAGGGTCATTGGAAGAAAATATCACTAATGCACTCCTCATTATTGTGACAAAGTAAACATATTTAAGATTATTGAAAACCTCTCTTCCTAATAGTATCCCATATGACATTTAACCTAACTCAAAATCCAAAGGAAGAAATTATATTTGGGGCATCCAAACTTGTTCTAGATTTCCCTTCTCTAAGGAAATTTTATATTCCTCCTTCTTTGTATCTCCAAATTTGATACCCACGAGCAAATATATAGACTCATTTTGAGTTGTGACCCCAAGCAAGGACATTTGAGTCCTCTAAGGAACTATAGGGTCTCTCAGCCAAACTTGAAGTCAAATTATCCATATCCTACAAAGAGCCCTGTTACACCCCAATTATGTATTTACTATTTACTATTACTATGTAGGGTAAATGTGAACGTGAATTGAATTCTAAATGAGAATAAATTATGCTTGCACTTTGTTATCAATGGATTATGAGTGAATGTTATTTCATTTAAATGTTATGTGATGAAACACATATATGTGAAATGGATGGTTATTGAATTGGATATTCTAACTATGGAGAAATATTGTGTAATGCATATTTTGTTGAATAGTTGACTACCGTGGAAACGTGTTAGTTGGATGCAGGTATATGTTCAATCCTCTAGGTGGACGGGAAGTATCACTCGGGAGAAGATCTTGGTCGAGTAACCAGTAACATAACCTATCTGAGCTTACACACACTCATAGTAGAATTATGAGTCAAGTTATTGTGTTGAGAATTGGTAAGTCATCCTTAGTATGATGTGTTTGCATTAGTAAGGGTCTTGATTACTATTGAGTGCATTCTTGGATGATGTTTATATGTTTAGAGCTTAGGAGTTCTTCCTTATATTACTATGCTTGTATTGATGAGGTGAACACATGTGGGATGTATGCATATGTATACATATGCATGTCGATGATAGACCATACACATGAACACATACACGAGAGTATATAGGTAGATGTACCTATGCACGCATATGAACGAGTTGCTTATGAGCATGGAGCTATCGAATGGACAATATAACATGAATGTGTATATGTATTAATACACCACACGTCTATTCCCTATCAACACAATGGTAAATGTGTATGTGCTTGATTGTGCAATCGAATATGTGTGTGTATATATATATATATGAGATATATACATATATCCATATGTACATGCATCGGTACAAACGTATGATGGACAAATGAAAATTTCCATACAAATGTATCAGTATATGTACACATGCGTATACATGTACATAGAGGAATATATATATATATACATATACAGTCGATATGGTTAGTATTATTATGTGAATGTTAACTTGTTTGTATCAAATGTATACATACTTTATTGACATGGTGTGTGTATATATATTAGTATATATACACACACACACATATATATACATGTGTGTGTGTAATTTAATGGCATATATATATGTATATGTACATATATTAATATATATTTATAAATATATTTATGATGCTTTGAGGGTCGATTTATATATAAACATAGGCCGACTTATATCTATGAACATCAGCTGATTCAAAAGCAAAGTAATGCACAACAATAAAGTTGATATGGTAAATAAACCATAGTCGATAGTATGGAATGACATCTTTAAATTGATAATAGTGAATTACTCAAACTTTGGGTGCTTTAATATTAAGCGATGGAGTATTTACCAACTGCAAAATAAAGTAATATGCATGACACTAGGAAATGCAAACAACAAGATGTGAATTGGTCAAAGCACCAAATAAAACACCATTTTTGAGGAGCGAATCATTCCTATTGTGTTACTTAGCAAACTAAGACCAAATCATTATGATGTAGGTATTGCTTGCAAACAATGGATTGTTTCAACAAGAATAATCGTACCTTGAGATAAGGAGTTGGCTGAATACTTGGTGCCAACTTGTAGAAGCTCTTTAACCTGTAGAATTCTATTCTATTTTCAATTCGACTGTCATCATTTGAGCATGTGTATGTTTGAATGTCATTTGTTGCTGTCAATTAGATGGGTCGACATGTAGCATTTCTTATTGAGTTTACACTTGGTTTTTTGCCACCTTTTGGCTGAGTATAGTGAGTTGACTTGCATGGAGAGATGTGTCAACTGCCATACCTTCTCTATAGATTGTAATGTCTCATTTTGTTGTATAAAGAGAGAGGCCAACTCTCTCATTTGGGATGCACTAACCTGCATTATTCTACAACTGCATGAACTGCTATATTTTGTGACACCCTTGAGTATTTATGAGAAGCTATATTTGTGAGTGTTTTATTTGTGAGAGCATATCATCAACTTGTGAGAGAAATCATTGTGAAAGTATTGCTTGAGAGGTTTAAGTGAAGCTAGTAAGTTGTTGTTGGAAAGTTGTGCATCAAGTCAGTCAATTGGTTAAGCATATTTTACAGGCATGAGGATCTAATCTCCCTTTGTTTGTCTTTGTTTATGAAAGATTGAATCTTGAATGCACTATTTGAACTGCTTGAGATTACTTGGGTTAGGAAAACATAACACTTACTTTGGAAAGGAAATAGAATTTTTTTTTATGCTTTTTCTATGAAAGTGCTTGTAATTACTCCATAATAGGAGGGATTGTTTATCATAGGTATTGATATACTAGATATGATTAAACAAGGATAGCTTAAGGGTTATTTATAGCTAAAGTTATATGATTATGCTAAATAGCTAGTGGGTTACTCCTAGGATTGTTTGTCCATTGAAGGGAGATAACTTGTTCATATGCTTTGTGAGTAGAAATACCATAAAGTTTGTGGGAAAAGGGATAGGTTATTTTTGGGGTTAAAAACTACCCATTAGAGGAAATACCTATGCATAGATTATAGTGGCCTTAATTCAAATCGAGCTTGAGTAGTGTAAGTGAATAGGATGACTATCACACGAAGTACTGAGTAAGAACACTTTAGCCAAAGTAGTGTGATTGCCTTTGGCTCCATTGTCAATTTATTGTGTCCCTATAGTGCATGCTAGATCTAGTTTGTAGGGTGTACAAGTTCCAGTCATGCAGGACACAACACTAAGCTTAGAGTGGTTATTGTATGAGGTTACTCCACCAATCTCTTCATCGAAGGGTAGGGCCATCTATCATATGATAGATGTGCGAGGGATCGTATACGAGTCTGTGGTTGGCAGAAAAGAGCTTGAGTGATGCTTCTCCTCCTCAACAGGCGACAAGACCAAGATTTGAAAGGTGGATCCTGGACCGTCTATATCTATTGCTTTGAAGCTCAGTTGAGCTATGTATGCACTTGTACACATTCTTGGAATATTGTAATTTGTGAAATTATTATATTGGAATGGAATCCATGTTGATTATTGTTATGAAACCTATGTTCATTTATTCTCAACAAAGAAAATAATTTTTTTATTACAGTGGTTGGTTACATAGTTTATTTACTGGCAAAGTGAAAACTTCAAAAAAAATTCTTCATTGTACAGTTGGTGTGTTACAAGCCCCCCTTTGGCCATCTTGGAGGCTCTCTTGAATTATGGATTGTTGATGTTCCTAGAGTAGAGTGGTACTTGAAATCAACAATCTTGGACCTTGGACTACCCCGCCTCTAGAAAAATGTCATGTAGAGGTTGAAGTTGAGGAAAGGATGATAGAATAGGAGGATGCTTATCCCAAGAGTCCTCCTAGAACAATTCATTATTACCCTTGTTAATTATCCATAAAAGCTCCTTCTTGATAAGCACAACTCCCTTTTTGATATGTTCCAAATCATGGATCCTTTTCCAAATAGATCCATACATGATATATCCTCCTTAACAACACCTAGTTGTAGGCATAATTGAAAACCTAACCATATGTATATTTCTAACCATAACTCTAATACTCTTTCAAAATGAATATTGAAAGTAATTTGATATGAAGTATTTGAACATGTAAATAATCGTAACTCTAATTTTAATTTACTATTATTATTGTAAATAATTAATTAATTGCAACAGTAATTGTAACCTTAATTGCACGTATAATTCTAATCATAACTATAATACACTTTAACATGAATATTGAAAGTAATTTTATATGAAGCTTTTAAACTTGTAAATAATATGTATTTCACTTATAATATTTAGTAGCATACAAATTATGTGTACAACTTAAATTAACAAAAAAGTAATTAAATTACTTAACTACAATAACGTTAGATTGAAAACTCCACTAACAATATTGATCTTCAAGTTTTATTATATTTAGAAACAAAATGAGAAATATATTACACATATTATGCTCAACATGTTTTGTTTTGAGTATAACATATTTTGCTCTATTTTGCTTTACTTTGCTCTATATGGTAGTCCACTCATTACGCCTTGATGTGCTTTACTTTCAAATGATCAAGCGACTTAAACCCTCGATTTACTTCAAGGCAACAATGGCTTCCACAATCATCTATAAACATTTGAACAATCAATTCAAGTTTGAAGGTAATGTTGGTGCAAAATTCAAAGTCCAAAAATCTAAAAATTATGGCGAGACTTTAATGTAAAAAAAAATGATTGAATATCTCGCCTTCACAAAACTATTAGACGATTTTGCTATTGCTTTTGCTCAATTTTTATCTTCTTTAGAGTTGATTTACAGTTGTCCTATTAAAAAGATCTTGTCTCTCCATTTTCTTGACTGATAGAAAATGAGTTTTTTAACTGCCTTATATTCATTTTACTCAATAAGCTTATCATGTCTTACATTTCATATTTGTCAAATTGTTGAACAAAACCATACGATTAATTAACAAGATAAGGTTCATAATTTATATTATTTTTTATTAATATTTTACGTATTAAACATTTTTTATAACAAACAAATTGTAACATCCATAATACAACTATACAACACCTATTAGCATAATTAAATGATTCCTTATAATTTATATATTATATATAAACTAGCAATTGCACCTTTGTGTGCAATGGGTATGCCCAAGAGGTGTGGAAGATTAATTTTGAAAAATGATTTATTTTTTGCATATATTTGTGTAATACATGAGATAATTGATAGAAAATTTAGGAAATGATATTTTTTGTGCAATAAAGGTCTCAATGGAGAAGTAATAGCTTCAAATGAACTATGCATCCACTTAGAGGGATTGAAAAATTGGAACAAAACCTTTGAATTAGGAAGATAATTAGGCTCCATTATCAATAAACAAATGTTATGTTTACAATAGGGAGAGAGGGAGAGGGAGAGAGGAAGAAATAGAGAGATATAGAGGGAAATAGAGAGATATAGAGGAAGAGGGAGAGATATAGAAGAAGAAATAAAGAGATATAGAGGAAGAGGGAGAGGGAGAGCTAGAGAGAGATATCAATAGTGAGATAGAGATATAAGGAGATATAGAGAGAGGGGGAGAGGAAGAGAGATAAAGAGATAGATGGAGAGATAGACAAATAAAGAGAGGTAGGATAAAAAGATAGATAGGGGGATAAGGAGGGAGTGAAGGAGGGAGAGATGGGGAGAGATAGAGAGAGGGGGGAGATAGAGAGAGGAGGGAGAGAGGGAGAGAGATAAAAGTTCAAGGTATAATTATTGTACAATATTTATTTTTTAATTAAAAAGATATAGTTATAAATTAAACTACTTCTAATAACTTTTATTTATTATTGCAATTTCAAAAAATAAACATAAATAATAAAAATAATTTTAATTTTAAATCTAATTAGAAACTAAAATAGAAGAAATAATTAAATATATATTTAAAAAAAAAATTAGTAGAAAGAAAATATGTGTAAAAAGTATAATTAATATAAAACAATATCAACAATAATAGAAAGATAAACCTAGTACAATTATAAGTAATATAAAAAATATTGTGTTTATATATTTGTAATAGAATATTATATTATTAAATGATATATTTAAGTTTAATATATAATATGTTTAATATACTTATAATAGAATATGTGTATACATATGCAATTAATTTTATTTTATAAATTGAAATATGTTTCTTATTATATAGTATTTAATATAATGTAAATTAATAAATATATTTTAATAAATTATTGTATTGTAAAATTATATAGTTAATATTTATGCATATTTAAATATTTATATTCAATTATATCTATTTTGTAAATATAATATAGTATAATATATTTATATTTATTATTATATAATATTGAATAAAATGTAAATTAAAAAAAATATTTAAAAAAATATTATATTACAAAATTATATATTTATTATTTAAATATATATTTATTTATAATGATATAATTTATATCTTCAAAATTTTATATAATAATAAATATAATTATATTATATATAATTTAATTTGTACTTTAATAATTTATGTTATATCAAAAATTATATATAATAATAAATAATTATATTATATAATTTTTTTTTTAATATTTATATTTATTGGAGAGCATGTCACGTCAATAACCTAAAAAAAAACTACATTATAATTTATTTATATTATATAAAATATTATTTAATTTAAAAGCATTTTAACTTCCACGTAGAAATTTAAAAATAGTAGCATTGCCTTCCCTATTAAGGGCACATTTCCGTATTATTAAAGAAGAAACGCGTTACTTGGAAATTCCCAGGCAACCTGTGAAATCTTCTTTTTGTTCGGGGTTTTGAAATACATTTCAGACGTGCAGAGGAGCGCGGGTTCGAAACCATGGATTCTCAAAATCCCGGCGGGTCTGCGGGAAATGGCGGCACTCCTACAGATTCAAAGCACACAATAGACCCTGTTTCGAAATCCATTCAAAAATCACTGGGCATTCTTCACCAGCTCCATTGCACGGTTTCATCTTTCAATATAAATTCCCAGCTCACTCTACTGGAACGCGTGTAAGTACAATTATATATAATTTTTCCTTCTTAAACGTTTGGCTTCCTGCAGTTCATTGTATTGTAGTTTCTAGCTACACTTATGTGTTGTTTTGTACACTTTATGCAGACAATTATTTAAAAAAAATGTTTTAGGGTTACATTGACGAGTTTATAACTAGAGTTTAAGTCTATATTTTGGTTTATTTTTGGGGTCCTGATGCTGGTGCATACTCTCTCAAGGAAAGCATGCGTACAATTTCTTAATTTTGGGGTTTGGTGCAAAACCTTACGGGGTTATAATTTTAGGGTGTCAGTGTTACAGACTGAATTGGATCTATTGTTTCAAGACTGCAATTTGTAGAAACTAATATACAGTTTTTCTTTTTGACATTCCCCGGGTGCACATTTATAGATTTTTAATTCTCTTGACTTCACCTTGTCATTTAATTTATTTTTTCCACTACTAAGGGTAAGGTCCCATGGAGATGGAGGGGGGCTTCCTTAAAAGTCTCAGTGGATGCTGCTTAGCTTTTTTAGGAATATTTTAAAGTTATTGGTCCCATGGATTTAGTTGCAATTTTGCTTAAAAATTTAAGCTCCGAAATTTAGGGAAGCTGGTGGTCCCATGAATTTAGTAGTACAGTTTTGACTAAAATTTTTAAGCTCCCAAATTTAAGGAAGCTGGTGGTCCCATGGATTTAATGTTGCAATTCTGCTTAAAAATTTAAGCTCTGATTTTTTTTTTGATACGGAAGATTAGTTTTTTTATTAGCTTAAAAGGAGAATACATGTGTCTACTATTGCAGGAAATTAACCAGATATAGTTTCAAATATTCATTTGCATACTACCATGAAAATATCATTCAGAAAAATGAGCAGCTCCTAACCTTCATAGTAACCCGACGGCAAGCACCACAACTAACATCCATCTAAACGCCAATGCAAACATAAACAGAAAAACTAGCCATAGGTATTACCAACCAGCAACTAACACCAACTACACAGCCATATCCGAGCCGAACCCAAACACAGACTAGGCAAAAAACAAACTCTACACCAGCCCATTCTCACTTAAATTCATTGGCCCTTGCGAAGGCCTAAGAATTTCTTCATGTATTCTATAGCCACCTCAACGAACTTTCTGTGCCTCATGAGGGCCGAGCCTTTTAAATCTAACAGGAAAGGAAAGAACTTTACCGCTTCATCCGTTGTCCACAACAGCTCCATGTCGCCTAGATGGGGAATGCCTTTCCCCAGGATCGCCGCCTTCAACACCTCTTCGACACCCAGTAGCAATTCCCTCAAGAATTTTTTTTCCAACAACACCTTGGCCTCCTCCTTCGAAACCCGGTTGTCCAGAAGAGATGTCAGAAATCTGGAGGTGACGTAGGTGTTATCCCTCCCAAATTCATTTCTGGCCAAATGCCCATCACCCAACACCATCTTAACCGCCACGACCAACAAAGAGTCAATGTTTAGCATAATTCTCTTTAGGCGTTGGTCTGTGATCTCCCTGAAGGTCGTTTGGTGCTTCCTGGCCTTCAAAGAGATCTGAGTATTAGCATCGAACCATACTAAACCCTTGGCAGAGACTTCAATTATGAAGCGTGAACACCTCGCCATCTCTGCAATCAGACCCACACCCAACAATACAAACATTAACAAAAACACCAACGAATTTTAATTCAACACCAAGAGCCAAGCAAACAATGTCTTCAATAGACTCCACCCAAGCTTTAAAACCGTCGAAAATTGGAAGGCTATCATTAAAGATACCATAGATGGGAGGGAGTAAATGTGATGACGCCTCGCACGAAGGAGGCCGTCCTCTTCCTCGAAAATCACCATATAAATCTGCAGACAATCTTTTCAATACAAAGGTCGTACCCTGCAACTGCCACCCAAACGCCATTCCATGTCTAGTAATGAGTGCTCGAATGGGCGCCACCTTGTCAAAACTCCACCGGAACTTTGTTGTCGAAATATAACCAACGTGGATGCTAAGGCCACCACCCCAAAGCAATTAAGGCCTTCCATCGAGGCCACAAGCGTCCAAACTCCGCCCTCTTCAGCCTCCACGTGCCCTCTTTCCACACATGGAGGGCAGCCCGCCCATCCACCCACAACTTTGAAATTTTAATATTGATAAATTTTTTATTTTTTTTCAAACCACTGTATAAAAAATATTATGATTTTTATCCAAGTCAGTATGGAAGCAACTGGTTAAACCTCAAATAAATAAAAACAAAAACAAGATATTATTGAACATATTTCCATCTATTGGACTAGCTCTATCATGATTTTGTAGGCATATTAGTTCTCAAAAACATAATTTAAACAATTTATAAATTCATTTTTGA
This sequence comes from Sequoiadendron giganteum, assembly GCA_007115665.2. Taxonomy (NCBI): domain Eukaryota; kingdom Viridiplantae; phylum Streptophyta; class Pinopsida; order Cupressales; family Cupressaceae; genus Sequoiadendron; species Sequoiadendron giganteum. The sequence goes on along the minus strand of VCHN02000014.1, from coordinate 73,322,578 downwards.
TTTGCCAATTTTATGCATTCAGTAATCGACTCATCATTGTTGTAGCCTCAAAAACGAAGAAGAAACTTAGCTTGGACCTGCATTTGATATGCATGACATTTGAGCTTATAAGTAAAATTTTGAACTCAAATCATTAAAAATTTGAGTTTTAATGCAACTAATGCCTGTAGGATTTTCATCTGAAAGTGTTGTTCTCTGTTTTCTTCCGTTTGGAAATGGTATTTTAATTGGGAAGTATATATTCAATGAGCGAGTTTCATGTTCATGTTCTTATTTGTGGAAGCTCAAACAAATCCAATGATGTTAAGAGAATGAATATGCTGTGTTGATTTTATGATCAGAAATGCAATAAGCAGAAAACTCAACACATGAAACAATGAACTCAGTGATTACCCTGGGAAAACCCTCCTACTCAAGGGAGAAAAACCCAGCAACAATATTCTTTTATATATTAGAAGAAAAGTGCAGAAAAGTGAATACAAAATTAGGCCCTAGAATAGGCCGAGTCTCATACAATGAGAAATAGCACTTCTCCTTGAAGCGAACCTTAAATGCACTAATGATAACACTTCTTCAAAATCTGATCTGCTGTTAGGAGGCGAACTGTTGCTGAATATATTCAAATTGGAGTGAATTGATTACTTGATCAAATGAGAGGACTTCATCCTCTTTATATACAAAGCTGGGCGACCTCTTCTCTAGGTCGGCCCTTAGAAAAATATAATTTGTTTATGAAGCAAAGGCTGACCTGCCTTTAATTAAGAGAAAATAGCTCTCGAAGCTATAAAATACTAACACTCCCTCTTAGCTAGGGAGGTATTTTCTAGATATCCTCGTCATGGAGTCTCTCAACATGATGCCCACAATGGCTACACCCATTTGTGGAAAACCACATCTCAGTCTCAGAGATGTACAAGAGTTCATCATGGAGTCTCTCAACATGATGTCCACAATGACTACACCCATTTGTGGAAAACACATCTCAGTCTCAGAGATGTACAAGGGTTCATCACGGAGTCTCTCAACGTGATGTCGTCATGGAGTCTCTCAACATGACGTCCACAATGGCTACTCCCATGTGTGGAAAGAAACACATCTCAGTCTTAGAGATGTACAAGGGTTCATCACGAAGTCTCTCAATGTGATGTCGTCATGGAGTCTCTCAACATGACATCCACTATGGCTACTCCCATGTGTGGAAAGAAACACATCTCAGTCTCAGAGATGAACAAGGGTTCAGCACGGAGTCTCTCAACGTGATGTCGTCATGGAGTCTCTCAACATGACGTCCACAATGGCTACTCCCATGTGTGGAAAGAAACACATCTCAGTCTCAGAGATGAACAAGGGCTTGCACCTCATATTTCTCCGTCTCAGCGGAATATACACTACAAGGGCTTTCACCTCATATTTCTCCGTCTTAGAGAAATATACTCTACAAGGGCTTTCACCTCATATTTCTCTGTCTCAGAGAAATATACATTACAACAAATCTTCATGATGATGTGACTCCCTTTGAAGCTCCAAGTACTTGCATCAACCTCCTGACCTCCTTGTCCAAGATTGCTTGCAATGCTTGCTTTGAGGAACGATTTCCAACGCACACCTTCGGCATTACTGACATGCAAGAGTCCAGGACTGTCCTCCTCGACCTCATCCCAGATCACCCTATTCTGAATAGGTTTGCGGAGCGACCAATGTCAAATCCAGATTGACTGTCTTGTGCAATTCTGTTCTTTGCGACTGAAGAGGTCTTCCAAGGACTTTAGCACCGGCCTTGCAACATTGCAACCCACTTAGCTGACACCTTCACTTCTTCTCAGTGAGTTATTCTAGTTCCTTGAGACATAGGACTCCATTTGCTGAACACAAAACTCCCTCTAGATTCTTGCCTCAATACAAAGATTGCAAAAATCCTGTGGAAGTGAACTCCCCTCCATTGATAGAACCTTAATCCTCTTCACGGCAAGATCTCAACTCGTGCCTAGAATTCTTGGAATCTAACTCCCTCTGAATGGCAGAAGAGTAATCGAGGGATGAATCAAACTACCCTGAAGAGGAATATACAGACCAATGCTAGTAGCATACATGATTCATTATTCCCAATGTTATTGCATGAATTATTATTGACTACATGATTCAAAAAAAATAAAATTCATGATCATTATTCAAAGGTACAAACATAAAATACTTATCTCTTTATTGTTGATCAATTCAGCGATGCCTTTTCAGATTTTGATCTCCATATCTTTCCTTGCTATCAGCACTGCGGTCTCTTTCACCATATCGACCACCACTATAACGATCCCCTCCAAGACGATCTCCACGACCCATACTAGCATGCAGGGAGAGCGTGAAGAAAAACATAAAAGTTGGGATTTGGACGCTATGTGTTGGTTGGTGATCATTGAGCATGCATCACAACCTTACTGCCAACACCCAAGTTGCTGTCACCCAGGCAACTTAAAGCCAAACCAACAGTACCACCCAACTCACCAACAACGTGATCCACCATTGAGTTGCGTTAACCGAAGTGCTACCTCTGTCCAACTTCTTCAAAAGACTGAACAAGCTTCAGTTCTCCGCCTGTATATTATACCGCTGCTTCCCTTGATTGAATAATCGCCCGCATGCATCATAGCCTTATTGCCAATACCCAAGTTGCCGTCACCCAGGCAACTTAAAGCCAAACCAACAGTACCACCCAACTCACCACCAACGTGATCCACCATTGAGTTGCGTTAACCGAAGTGCTACCTCTATCCAACTTCTTCAAAAGACTGAACAAGCTTCAGTTCTCTGCCTGTATTTTATACCGCTTCTTCCCTTGATTGAATAATCGCGCAAACTTCCAAATGCTCGATGGCTATCAAGAGTATTCCAGCTACAACCAATTGGAGCAACAATCTGTATAGATTCGTTCACAAGCATCATTTGACTTTGTTGCTCAAATAAACTTCACTAGTTGCTTTCCCATCCATGTGGTGGATGAATGTTTGACCCTCTTCTCCAATCAGATCTGAAACTCTTTACAATTCTGCTCATAGGTCTACAGGTATTTTCCCTTTAAGGTTTGCATAAAATGTCCTTCAATTCTGCAATAGATAGTCTTTAAATCTGCAACAACTCGCCCTTGAAGATCTGCACTTAAGTCTACCTCAATTCACCTTTTAGGTCTGCAAAAATTCGCCTCAAGGTCTGCTCTTAAATCTGCTAGAAATCGCCTTTTCTTCAAAAATAAATAAAATAAAATCGCCTTCAAGACTGCTCTTGTAAACACCTTATATTTGCTTCTAAGGTATGCTTCAAATCCACTATCGATGGAAAGATATTTAATGAAGAATGCTTAGACAAATCTGATCAGATCTTTTCTAAACCCGCTCTAATACCATGTTGATTTTATGATCAGAAATGCAATAAGCAGAAAACTCAACACATGAAACAATGAACTCAGTGATTACCTTGGGAAAACCCTCCTACTCAAGGGAGAAAAACCCAGCAACAATATTCTCTTATATATTAGAAGAAAAGTGCATACAAAATCAGGCCCTAGAATAGGCCGAGTCTCATACAATGAGAAATAGCACTTCTCCTTGAAGCGAACCTTAAATGCACTAATGATAACACTTCTTCAAAGTCTGATTTGCTGCTAGGAGGCGAACTGCTGCTGAAGATATTCGAATTGGAGTGAATTGATTACTTGATCAAATGAGAGGACTTCATCCTCTTTATATACAAAGCTGGGCGGTCTCCTCTCTAGGTTGGCCCTTAGAAAAATATAATTTATTTATGAAGCAAAGGCCGATCTGCCTTTAATTAAGAGAAAATAGCTCCCGAAGCATTACTTGAAACTCAATATGTGCTGATCTCTGTATCTTCTAGTTGGTTTTTTGTATGTTAAGATTTAGAAGTATAGCTTGATTAGTTTTTTGAAAAAATATAAACTAGATAATTTAAGCTCATTACTTGCAGCCAACAGTATTCTGGCCGGTTTTCCCTTGCACCAGCTGGTTCTGGTAGCAATTAAGGATAGTCTTGTAAAAAATCGTGACAGTTTTTCTTCGAAAACTGCTGCCAGCAGCATGCAGATTCTTTGACATAGAGAACGAATGAAGATGCAGAATATGATTCTTCGTTCTTGTAACAATGGATTCAACAGTGACACAAGTCTTTGATGAATAGTGGCATTTACATGAGTACATCACAATATACTAGAAACTATTTGGTTATGCCATATTTTAAGAAAATTAATATTTATTTTAATTGAATTGAATCTAAGCATACAAAAAGTTGCTTCTGGAAATAATTGGGTATTTTTTTAAATTGATGTTTTGGATCAATCTCACTGAATCAAAGCAGTTAGAGAAATATAAAAGAATGCAGCACACAATATGCTTGCGCGAAAATTAATACTTTGTAATGTTACTCATGAATGCTCAAGAAGACTATTAGAAGGTGCAATCTACTGTTTAATCACAGCACATGAGTTCAGAATTTATATATTAAACCTTCCAATTCAAAAGAAAACACAAATTTGAGGCCTTTTATCTCCCACATAGCAATCTCAGCATTCATATAAGGAGAAAACATTAACAAAAACAATATAAACAATTACAAAAGTAATAAAAAATTGAAAACATGTCTTGAGATCTATTACATCCATACAAAATCAATTCAGCTTTTGGTTTTTATGGCTCTACATGTCTACATTATTCATATCAGCATTTACAAAAGTTATTAATGCTTCTTGAGCAATTGTTGCAAGTGGTTTAGCTAATTCATTGGTTGGCATATTTGATCCATTCTGAGCAAAAGCATCTTCATATGTATCATCTTCATCTTGCACAATGTCTAATGTCATATTACGCAATACACAACAACAAACGATGGCTTTTGGAACCATTTTCAGATTTGGATGCCACATTCTCTCTTTAGCCTTCCAAATGCATGCTCTACTACAATGCGTGTTGATGACAGCTTAAAATTGAATTCTGTCTAGTTTTTTGTTAGACCTCCACTAAATGGTGTAATTAATCATGTCAACAATGGATATCTGCCATCACCAATAATATACTCTCTCATATTTAGTGAGCCGATTGACACTGGATGACCATTTAATCTTTGTCCACCTTAACATAGTTTATAAAAGCATGAATTTTGTAGAAGTCTAGAATCATTTACAGAACCAAGCTACCCTGTAAAGACATCCATGAAATACATATTACTATCAACAATTGCTTGTAATGACATACTATAGTTATGATCACGATCATACCAATCAGAGGAACGCTCATTGGGTGGAAGATGAAATTGGATGTGAGTTACATCTATAGCTCCAAAACAATTTGGAAATCCTTGTTTTAGATGAAAGCCTTCTTTTACATGCTCAAGTGCCATTTGGTTACTAGGCCATTGGATATGATTTCGAAAACGAATATAAAAGACATTGATGAACTTATTTATAGCTCTTACCACAGTTGACTTTCCACAACCAAATAGTTCACTAATGTTAACCATTGTCATTCCAGATGACAATCGTAAAACTGCAATGGCAACCTGTTTCTCAATTGGAAGGACCCTACTTTGTAAAGTTGTAGCAAATGAATATGGTATTTCACCTTGCTTTAGGTCATCATTCAAATTTTCACAAAGATTCTGAAATAATGCATATGGCAACCTGAAAATGCTGCGGAAACGTTCATCATCACATCTAACTTGAAAAATGTAGTGGTTCCACCAATGTAAAGAGCGTGGTTTGATATACTACTCACCCTGAATTCTTCCTTCCCACTGAGAAACTGATAAATCAGTTTTAACAATGTCACTTTCCAGCTCAGAAGTGATTGCATGAAGCACTGTTTCCATATCATCTAAGTCCATGTTTGATGATTGTCTTATTTCAGAGAAATCTATTCTATGCTGCTTAAATTTTTTTTGTATATTGTTTGTTTTGAAGATCACTCTAAATCTTTATTGCCAATTGAATAACATTTGATGCAATGGCAAGAACAAATTTCATTTTTTCTGTTGAACTGGAATTCATTGTGCAATTGTGATCTCTACCCTACAAAACCAAAAAAATGCAAAAAAAAACATTAAATACAATGTTTTGATGTCTACGAATGTTTTGATGTTCTAGACTTAGATAACTGGCCTAAGATAACTGCTGCTATGATTCAGCCTGTAATCATGTGACCATTTTTGAATTACTTCAAAAGTAGGGCTGTAGTTATTTCTAAATAATACAAATAATTCCATTGGAATTCAGATGAATATTATTCTCAATTGAATCAAATTCGAGAATAATCAAAATATCTAATGCTATTAGAATGTTACTGTATAGGATTGAATCAATTTAAGAATAATCCAAATATCTTTTTTTATGTTGATATAAAGCCAAATTACAATCAATAAAAAATAACAGCAATCAGGGCTGCAATATAACAGTTTAAAATTAGAGCAGATAATCAAAATATCTATTTTTATGATTATCTTTTTTAGCATTAAGACAAAACATATTACAATGGAAAAAACAGGAGCAGCAACCAGGGCTGCAGCATGACAGTATAGGATCACAGCAGATATAAACAAAACATCTTTTTTTTAAAATAGGTACAAAGCAAATTACAATAAACAAAAAATGAGTAGCAATCAGTCAAAATGAACAACAATCAGTACTTCAATGTAATAGTCTAGAATCAGAGCAGTACGGAGAACAGTAAAGGAAATTCTATGTTTTGAACCAAAAAAGAAATTGTACTCATGCATATAGATATAAATGTCAAAATAAGAGAACAACACATTTCGGTTGTAAATAAATATGTTTGTTAAAGGTCTTAGTCTTCTGATTCAGTCTGTTGATTGTGCTTCAAGATTGAAGTCTGTTAAAAACTACATTATTCTTCCAACAAAGGGCAGTAGATTATTTATGATGTTATGCTTAAGCATGGCCAAATGAACAAACATAACAGATATATGCCTTAGAAACAGCAATATTGAACAAATAAAGAAATGCAATTTATTTGCTACAATATCTCACATGTCAAATGTTTCTAATACTTCAATTGACACTTTACAGATATTGGAAAAAATGCTAATAGAAAAATTCATCCTCAAAATTCATTGTATTGAAATATAGTTGAATACAAATTGTTTTTTGCATATTACTTAAATACTAACATTAAAAAAAATGACAAATCATTTCTCATTTGAAAATGATTCAGAATTTTTTAACATTGCTTGACCAATAGAATTTAAGGCTGCAACCATGTTCATTTGCACAACAACCTTTTGCTCCTCCAACTTAATCAGCCTTTCATCATTTAATTCTTCCTTTCTGAATCGTCTTTCCATAAGACCATACTCTTTTTCATGGTGTTTCTTACAGTCCTCTTCAGCAATCTGTAAGGTAGAAACAATCAATTTGTTGTTTTCCAAAATTGTATCTTTCATACCATTGGTTTTCAATGCTGATTTTCGCTTCTTACCTGTGTAACCTTTTATCTGCTTCATTATCAGTGTTTAGTGACCCTTAACAAGCTGTATCAAATTCATCAGCAGGAACATTTTCATTTGGAGAGGAGTTTTTGTCACCAAATGTGTAGTTGTTGTCCGAAGTATCAATACATGTGTTACCAGGATCAATTGATGTATCACTACTAAAATTGGCCTCCATTGCAACCAATTGCTCTCTCTACTTGTCATATTCCAATAGCTATCATGGCCGGAGGGAATATGTGATTCATAGTCTCTTATTCTTTTATAATCTGGCAAAACATGTTCCCATTGATCTTGACACTGATTTACTGTTCTGAAGACACCATGCTAAGAACAATAGTCTTTTACAGATTTCCACTTTTCAACAGCAGTTGTAGTTTTCTTCATTGCGCCGCCATTAGATAGTGTGTCTTTTTCAACTCGTTTTGCTTCAATAAGTTCTATGGTGTTTGCAATGGTCCAACGTGTCCTTCCTTTCTGTGTAGGAGGAACCAAACAAAGGTGTTTTATCTTGATCTTCAGTTGCAGAAAAAACATTAGTATAATGTTCATTAGTAGTTGAGGTGAAATTTTTTTCATTTGCCCTTTCTGTAGTTGCAGGACAACTAGAGTTGATTGTTTCATTGGTTCTTTGAGTGCTTGGAACAAAGTCAGAGAGCTCATCATCAATGGAATATATATCTTCATCTTCTATGTGGTTTTGTGAAAGCAATGTTGTGAACCTCCTAAAACCACGATTTGAAGGAATTGGGCGATGCAAATTCCTATCCATTGCAATGAACTGCAGTAAAATATATATTCAAAAATTAATATGTTTGGTAAAAAGAGTGTGTTGATAGACATATATGTTTTCATAGTGAACAATCATTGGAACATATTATTTTGTAAGTAAATAAACACAGACTAGCTGAAAATGAATTGTGCTAGGTACATATAATTTGATACATTGTTGAGGTTTGTTTAAATACAGTCTAAAAACTGAAACTAACACTACTAGCTTTCTAATAGACTACTAACAATTTTCACATACAAACTGATCCAGATAAGCCTCCGCTCCTACAAGTTAGTCTCTAAAACAATACTCTACCCCTGCAAATAAATGCCAACAAAATCCCCTCTTCCTGCATTCCATACTCAATACAAAAATAGTACCAAAATTGTAGACGATAATGTGGAAGAATCCTCATCCATTTATACCAAAAGAAGATACAGCCAGGTTCCTTTTGTTCATTATTAAACAGCTGCAGAAAAAAAGAATGCACAATGTAAAAAAGTTATTGAACGGTCAAAATAAACAAACACACCCACCAAAAAGGGTCCCATCTCCAATACATCCAGCTGGATTATTTTTCAGATTGCTCTCCTCACAAAAAATTACCATCAAAAACTAAAACTGTGAAACTAAAAATCACTACACCCACCACTAACAGCAATCACAACCAAGGATTGCATCACTTTCTCTTAATGAATACAAACGAATATCTGTGTAGGTCTTAGGGACTAGATCTGAGTCATTTTGACACAAAGTTAAGTCCCTCAAAAGTCATACTTGAGTATCCTCTTTCCATTGAGAGCCTTATATCACATTGAAATTTGAAGTGTAGAAATGTGTGAATTAAGGTGTAAAGTCTGCAGGTATGAGAAAAAGAGGCATCAAGAGAGATGTCCAGTTGGAGAATGGGGTAGAGATTTCTTTAAGGACTGCTTCTTATCCTTTATTGACAAGAAAAGAAACTCACTTACATATCTAGACCGCTGTCATATGAGAAGAGAAGTTGGTAAAACAACAACATAGTGAGTTTGGGATTATCTTAGAGTATCAAGTTTCCCTATTTCCTTTCTTCAAGATCTAGAAGAGGATCTTTTTAACATATGTCCTCCAAAGATGGAAAAGATACAGCAGACGTCACAGCCTCTGGACATATGGCTTTATTTAGTGTTGAATTAGTCATAGAGGGTCCTCAGAAGAATGATGCACAGTATATTAGTCACTTTCATTGTCAGTCCTCCTTGCACAAGAAAAATCTAGCATAGGCAGGGGAAAGGCTGGGTTGGATAAAAGCTGTCGTTTACAGTGGTTTGCTTGGTCATGGCAGTGACATAGATCATAGCAGTCACCAACTTCAAGAAATAAGATAACAATCTTTCATGTTTAAGTTGCAAAGACTCTTAATACAGTCACATTTCCTCAAACTCAAGCGAAGAAGTGAAAAAGTGACAATATTTTTGAGGAAATCATGCATATCAAGTACAAGGAAACCAGAGAAAGGTAGCACATGGGTTTCAGTACATAATGATGCATGATAAGAGTGACAGAGGTTAAACAAACACAATAGACTGTGCAAAAATCAGACCTAGGTAGACTTCACCATGGTCATAATGAACTATGTAAATAGATGTCAAGACAAAATGATAAGTCCTCCATGAAACTACAGTGACAGTCACCATTCATGACATTATCAAGTGTTGACTCCACACAAACTGGTTGCAAACAATCAGGAGGACAACAAGTTTCAAGTACAAATGCAAAAAATGGAAAATGAGATTGAAGAGAAGAAACTGCATTCTTTTTGAAGGCAAGTTGGTACAAATGATCCCGAAGCACCTTCCAGCATCTTCTAGAAGTTTAGTTACTCCACAATTTCACTATCACATAAAATGCCTTGCTGGTTCAAGAATTAGAAAAGGGCAGTGACAAAAGCATCTTGATCACAGTCACATACAAGAGGGCAGCATGATTAAAAAAGGATTCTTTAAGCCTTGGTTGGATGATTGTGAGGGTTGCAAAGAATATCTCTATGATTCTTTCTTAACATTTATTTGAAATGTTTCTCTGACAGCAGCAAGATGGTTATAATTATTGACCAAAAACATCTAATCACAATCACAAGACACATATAGAGGGCAACATAGACAAAAGGCAGTTTGCACGTTCATAAGATATGAAGGACAGTGCCAAGAAGACAATGAAGTTCAGTCCTATTTTCACTGGAACAGACAGTGCTAGACAATGACAGGGACAATCTTGCAGTTGAGAATATATAAAGAAGCAAGGGCATCTTCTTATGCATAAAGGACACTTCGTTTGAAAGCAGCCACCAGGTTTTGTAATATGATGAAGGTTAGTCCATGACAGTCATCAATAAGGCAGGGGCATTTCAAATGAGGCAATCAAGCAAGATTCTGCATACATGCATACTAAGGCCAGTCTCATAAATGTTAAGAGAAAATCCTTGTCTACATTTAAGTGGCAGTCCTAACATCAAAGGTTGAAAGCAAGACCATAAACCTATATGACAGTTTCATGTGGCAGTGAGATGGCAAAAGGCAGGAAATCAAAGACAGAGCCACCGTGTGAATTAGTGCATTCCAAAATGAGAGAAATTAGTCATGAGGATTCATAAGGGGCATCACACATACGGCATACACAGTCACAAGATGGACAGTCCTAAAATCATTGTCATATGAATATACGGTCATAAAAGGTATGGGTGGAGGGTTTTATGAATGGTAAATAGTCAACTATGTCAGGACTTCAGTTATTTGATATAGAGGGTTTGACAAAGGCATGGTGTGTAATCACATTGTTGAAGTTACTTGATGGAGTCCATGTTCTTTCTGAACAAACTGTCATGAGACATATGAAGAAAAGATAAGAGGCAGTTATTGCAAAAATACCAAATGATAATTGAAATAGAGAAGGGGCATTCAATTCTTGGGCATGTTTTTGTGCTAAATGAGTATGTAGCAGGGTTAAAACCATGAGTTTCATGTGACAGTGATAAAAGAGGCAGCAGGTTATCAAATAATGCTTTGAGTTGGAGAAGTGTTGTATATGACAGTCAAGGTATTTGCACACATTTCTAGGTGGCAGTGATAAAATATGATGAGAGATGCCAATGGTTTGAAGAGAAAATAAGTCTCTAAGTGCCAACAATGGCTTCATCTAGGTGAATCCTATGAAGCAACTTATTTTAAAGAAAGCAATAACCGTTACAGTAGATAAATAACAAGAGCTCCCAAGGGATAGAGTGATAATGGATAATGATTATCACAGAAATGCATGACTGTGCATGTTTTTGTCCAGTTTAACTTTCAGTTGGTTATCTTGTCAAAGTCTTGACAATGACATATTGATGAACTCCACATATACATTGTATTTGTTAGAGTATCATGGATTTGCAACAGATGAAACAGCTATACAAGTTTCAAAGCTGGTCTAGAGAAGTTGAGTGAGCAATTTTTTCTAGAAAGGGCTTAGGGATAATAAAGGTCATATCTGCCAGGGTTTTTGAGGTCTAGAAATCTATTTGCCTGTAAAGACAGTCAAAAATGTGAACTTGCGGCTTTGCACTTGTAATGATTGTTGCAATGAAAATTTGGAAAATGTCTTGTCAGCTACTGCCTTGCTCTGAGTTTTAAGAAGCCAACAAAATAACAGATGGCTAAAACTAGAAGTATGCTTGCAGACTAGATTTGGGCTCTGAGTTTTAAGTTGTAAACATTTTGAAATATTCTTGCAGACTAGATTTGAGCTTTAGAGTTCATTTCCAAGCTACTGTTAAAAAAACTAGCATAGTACACCCTGGACATTCAATCTATTTGGTAACTTGCGAGTACAGACAATTGAGAACCAGATAAAAAAAAAAAGTAGCATTTTTAAATCATACCTCTGTCACGCACTCAGGTGATTTGTAAGCATACCATCAAGCACTAATGCATTTTGTTTCAAGTTACCCTTAACCCAAAGCTAAATCAAAAATTTAAAAATCAGAAATCAGATCCATGTACATAATTGTGGTGCAAGTTGTGAAAAGTAAACTTACATGGCTAATAAGCATTTTAAACAGGGAACATAGGTATTAACAAATCTGAGGTCTGTAAGACTTTAGTATTGACCCCCAAAAAATCAGATCTATGCAGCATCTATACAAGATGTTGACAGCTATAATATTTTTGCGGAAATCAAGATATAAGAAAATGTCTCAGAAAAACCAATTGCCGTTCAGCCTAGGGGAGTTCATGATGCTCAAGCAAGAATTGGCATTGTTTAGTAAAGGCAACTGTTCTGTAAAATTGATCTATCATCTAACCTCTCAGCAAGTTGAAGTAATACAACATACATTTCTCCAGAAAAAGAGAAAAACATAGGATCTTTAGATTTTGGATGGACTGAATTCACTGAAAACTACAGAACAACCTACAAAAGAATAAAAAATACTTAAATACTTAATTCACCGAACACTACTGAACAACTTAGGATGTTTAGATTTTGGATGGACTGAATTCACTGAACACTACTGAAACAACCTACAAAAGAATGAAAAATACTTAAAGTGTTTCAGCTAAACCGGAAACTTGAGTTTATTATTGTTGGTGGCAAGGGCCAAATACCTTAATACATTATATTACACATGAGCAACAAGATTATAGGTCTATATCCACGGAAATAGAATTGGGCTCTTGAAAACTAAGAAATATACTACATTTCAAACACCAGAACAAACAGCATTGTCTTAGATTGAGTAAATATAAATAAACACATGACTGCATTTCTAATTCTGATTCCACTGTTTATTAATGAAATCCCCTAATGAAGTTCCCTATTTTAATTTTAATGAAATTCCCTTTTTATTAAAATGTCGTTTCTATGAATCCCTCCACCTTTGAACAAATAGAACAGTATGAAACACTAAATCAATCTCAACATAGTCTGCCAGTCTTCGATATTTACACCTTTTACCTATTATTGACAGTGACAGGTCGTACATTTTACACATTTAATATCAATAGAGTGTATACTCAAAGTATGAGAAGAAGTGCAAGAATGTTCAGCAATAGAAAAGATGAAACAGATTATCCAGTAATGATTAAATTAATATGCACCTGTCTGTTGATGCTCTGTTTTTGACTGTGCAGAGTATGAAATGAAAATGCCGCGAAAAAATACAGCAATAAATGCCATTTTCTCGCTTTTTTTAATTTCTGGCGGGAATCTTATTTTTTAGATGTGCAAAAAGTGGCATAGAAAAATCCTAAGCTGTAGGGGCAATGTCTAGCCCCACCCCAATTTCAACAGCTGAAATATTCATTCCTAAAAGGTAGGGGCTCCTATTTTTCTGGAAGAGATTCCAATTAATCCTGTAGCACAATTTTTTTTTTCCCATGGGACCTCCTTCTCCATGGAAATAGAAGCTCAAGCCCCCCCATGGGACCATACAGTAAACGGGTTTTCTGACATACGAACAGGTTTGGGTTTACTTTTAGTGCTTGAAAGCAATGATTGCAAAATTTAAACAATATATAATGTTAATAGAAAGAAACTCCCTCGTGGTTTTATCCAAGGATGGTCCGATATACCTAAGTGTGACCTAAAAACTAATCCTTACTTTTTATTGCTTGCCACTATTACAATTCATCCCTTCTTTTAGTGGCTTATACATGTTGATTATTGGTATTGATTGATAGAACAGTACGTGACTATAGCATTATCATAATAATAGTGTCAGTGATGTTAAATAAGTTTTACCTTGCCAAAATAGTTCCTTGTAATATCAAATAAATGCTGAGAACATGGTATTTGCCAAGACAACCTCTTAGAAAATGCAAAGCATAATATGCATCCTAAGTTAAAATGATTCCGAGTCTATTGTTTATTTATGTTTGGCAACATACTTTCTTTGAACGCTCCCCCTTGCTGATTGTTAGTATGAACAAAATTGTGATATTTACGCAAGGTGGCTCTTATCATGATTTTGGTGTGATGCTTTATTAATTGCACAATATATTTGCTTCTCTCAGAATGTTTTCATATTTTGCTTTATTTTTTTTGTTGTAGATGAAAGTTGCCTTTACATACTAATTTATTTTAGGTATGATTTTTATCTTGATATACAAATTGGGAAAGTAGAAAGACCAAGTTGTTTTCAAATCAAATATTTCAATTCTATGTTTGATATTGGATACTGGATTGGCAGAAAACTAGGTCCTTCGTTTTGCCAATCGAGTATTTAGTATTTACTTTCAAAAGATTCAGAAAGCTAATTTTAAGCATAAGCCATAGAAAATATTTATTCAAATCAAAATGAATATTAAATGATTGGTTGCTATCTTCGGCATTCACAAACAAAAAAGTAAAATCTTGTGCCTTTGAGTAAATTTGTATTATTTCATAAAGTTTTTGGCCTTGTAAAGAACTCTTAACACCTTGATTCCTGGGCTTTCTGGTGCAATGCAGAAATTCTTTGGTGTGTGAGCTTGATCAAATGCAAAAGGCTGCTCAAAACTGTGATATTCAGGTGCCTCTTGAGGTGATTAAGTGAGTATTAATATAAGTTTTTGTGTTATGTAATATTTAATTTTAATATCTGTTTTGCTATATGCTTTATAGCGCATTTTTACATGTAAGGTTTGTTTCAAAAAGTGAATGGAGTTTCACCCTAAAGTTGCTCTTTTCCTCTATTAGGCTTATTGATGATGGAAGGAATCCTGATGAATACACAAAGGATATTATAAATAAATGTATTCAAAGAAATCAAATTACTAAGGGAAAATCAGAAGCTTTCAAGGTGAGAAAACTCCTTATTCTTTAGTTTCGGTACCCATTTAGTGGAATAAGAAATGTGAAACAAAGAATATGTGGAATTTGAGTATTAGAAGATTATTTTTTGTATCTTAGTAGTTATAGGTATCTCTCATTTTATTTTAATTTATTGCATCGTATTAGGCCAGATTTTTCTTTAAATGGAGAAAGATATTTCTCTGAAAAGAAATTAGTTTCCATGTGGTATCATTTAAAATGCCAAGCTTGTTTTTACAAGGACCGAATATTAAATAAAATGTAAAGGAAACGGGGAATGAAATTCTAGTTAAAAATTTTGGAGCAAAAACTGTTCTACAAATATATCACGACAAAACTTGAAATATTCAAGTCAAAGGTCAAAGAACTTAATGGGAATAGACAAATAATGATCTGAAAGGGAAGAAACATTTAGTCTATTATTTGCAATAAGGCATGCTTCCTAATATCTTATATAATTTTAAATGTTTGTGTTCATTATCCTTTAGAAAGATTTATAATTAAATTAAAAAAGAAAGCATTTTGGAGCAAATGATAACAACTATAAAATGAGGAAACAATACTTAAAAGGTTTTTCTTTGGTATATAGGAAGCATAATTATGAAGTTCTTGCGTACTGAATGAGTGTGCAATTACTGAAAGCATAATTTACTGCGTTTGGCACTCCTAGGTGGTGTATTGTTTGGGTTGAATATGGGGCCAAGATGGCCTTGGGTCGGTCCAAAGTCTGGCATACACAAGCAGAGGGGCAGAGTTGTGTTTACATATTGTCTTGTGTAAGACCCATGTAGAGGGGTCAGCCTTTTAGCTCAGTTATGGGTCCCCCACCACAAAAAAAGACAAACAAATTTTAAACTTCTTAAGTGGATGATTCAATTTGAAAGAATATTTTGGTGCTCCTACTTGTTCTTGTGCCTCATGTAAAGTTTGGGTAAGCCATTTGGGCTTTCTTGCTGTTTTAGATAAGCCTGAGGTATCTTCTGCCTTACTAAAACTTGGCTGATCTGGTGTAGGGACTGCTGTATTTTGTTGGTCAGAACTTGGAACAGGAGGTTATTTTCTTTCATCAACCTCCATGGGAGGCTTTAAGACTTAGAGGACCAAGCATCCTCATCAAACTTAACATCTTTGCTTAGCACCATCTTTCTTTGTGATGAAACATAGATCTTGTAAGCCTTGGAGGACTCATTATATCCCATAAAGGCACCTTTTAGGCTGGAAGGGTATAATTTTGTCCTTTTCTCTTCTAGCATATGAATCATCAATGAAGGAAACATAGATTATTCCAGCCAATAAAGTTGTTGACATAGGTCGATGAACATCTAAATGAATCAGATCTAGAATTCCTTTTGATTTTTGTTTATTGCTAGGGGAAACATTTTTGATGCACTTGCCAAGTGCACATCCTTAGCATGCACCAGTTTTTCCTTCCTTGAAGCTAGGTAAACCATGCACTGTATCCTTCAAAAGGTGTAGAGCTCCATTGTGTGAGTGGCCAAATCTCTTGTGCCACAGCTCACACAAATTGTCATTGTCATGTCTTAAGGTTGCTTGTGTCATTGGATCAACAATTAGCTTGTGAAGACCTCCTTTATGAACATTTTTAGCCAATATTTGACCATGATCTTGGCTGCAATTTCTAATGATAACTTGTTGATCATCAAATTTAGCCACACACTTTAATCTTTCATGTCTGACACTGAGTAAATTCTTTGTTAATTGAGGAACATAAAGGATATCATCAAGGTCAAGAATATTCACATAAGTTATGTGGAAAAGAATAGTTCCTGTCCCACTAACATGATATGTGGCTTCATTGCTAAGTTCTACCTGTATGCTAGCCTTATGCTCTTGAAGTTTGTTGAAAGATTTCTCATTCAAGGTCATGTGTTTTGATGCCCTGTTGTCCACATTCCACTCTAAATTAATAGTGTAAGTGGATAAGCATGAAATTCCTGTCATGTATGAAAGTTCATCCATTATTGGAGCTTCTGCATTCCTTGCAAATTGCTTCTGCTGTTGCTCCTGCTAGCCCTTTCCCTTCTTCTTCTGAGGACATTGAGAAGCATAGTGGCCAATCTTTTGGCACTTGAAACATGTGATATGACTTACATTTTTTTTTCTCTTGATGAGAAGACTTCGTATATAGATGCTTTACTTTTTGACCCCTTCTTGCCACTTTTTTTTCAACTTCCCAATGAGGACTTGGTTTTGACTATCTTCTAATTTGAGTGACAAAATTTGAAATCTAGTTTTCTCTTGGATAAAATCATCCCAAAGCTTTCCAAAGGTGAGAAGCTTCTCACAAACACAAACACCTTGAACAAATGGTTCCCACGATAAAGAGAACATGTTCAATATTGTGAGTACCCCCAACTCTTCATCCGCCACCTTAACCCTAACAGCTGCAACCTGATTGTGAAGTTCTGTTTTCTTAAGGAAGTTGGCTGCTGTGTGTGTGTCACTCATGTGTGGTATTGAGTTGGTTCTTCAACATCATATTAGGGGAGATGTTTACACTAGATAAGGAATGGTCAAGGCATCGTACATCTTTTCTGATTTCTTTTGAGAAAAACGAGGAATCAAATGATTCTTCACAAAATCCAAGATGATATACTTTGCCTTGGCCATCTTCTTGTTATGTTCAGCCAAGTCAACATGATCAGTTGGAGATGTCGGCATGGTGTCTACAAAAGCTCAAAGATCAACTTTTTCCAACATTATTTACAACCTGCAGTTC
Source organism: Sequoiadendron giganteum (assembly GCA_007115665.2). NCBI lineage: Eukaryota > Viridiplantae > Streptophyta > Pinopsida > Cupressales > Cupressaceae > Sequoiadendron > Sequoiadendron giganteum. The sequence continues at coordinate 73,304,762 of VCHN02000014.1, read as the reverse complement.
TAATGAGGAAGATTTGAAGCTCCCACTTGGTGGCCACATTCACTGCCAAGATTAGTCACGTTTGCAACTGTTGGAACATGTTGAAATTGAACAAATCAGTTAAAATTAAATCAGATCAACAATCTATCACAGGTGTAGATCAACAATTTAGTTACTGGATTAACTAGGGAATCACACCCTTTAAAATTTTACAGGTCTGATATACTTCAATCATTAAGTAAAGCACTGAAATCTTCCTGCATCTCATATCACAGGTAGCAGCAAATTCCATTTATGAACCTGGAAGATCTTAGTAACAGTGCTCTGACACCATTTTGAAATTCAGCACAGGGTCTGTAGATCCTGCTTTCTAGGGTCTGAAATAAATTGACTAACTCAATCTTTGATCAAACTGCAATTTTGAGTGCTCTAATCACACAAACTTTTGAAAGTACAAAAAAATAAGACAATAAAACTGAAATCAGAATTCTGGAGTTGCTGGAAAAATAATTTTTATTATTGTGGAAGAATTCTGAATGCAAAAGATGGATATCACAAGGATATATATTACCCATAAACTTGGTGCCTAAATTTAGGAAAGTTAACCATAGTATCTTAAATTTTGGATGTTTCTGCTAATTTTCTGCACCCAGGAACACCAGCTGAGTGACCCAAAATTCTAACAATGTTTTCTTGGAAAAACTTAATGTTGGTAAATTATTTTAGAATAAGGCAAAATAGATTCAGAGAAGTGTATGGGACAAATTCCTTGTCTATTATGAGGTGTGGTTCTCTTTATTCAACTCTAAACAAGACAATAGAATTGAAATCAGAATTCTGGAGTTGCTGGAAAAATTATTTTTATTATTGTGGAAGAATTCTGAATAGAAAAGATGGATATCAGAAGGATATATATTACCCATAAACTTGGTGCCTAAATTTAGGAAAGCTAACCATAGTATCTTAAATTGTGGGTGTTTCTGCCAATTTTCTGCACCCAGGAACACCAGCTGAGTGACCCAAAATTCTAACAATGTTTTCTTGGAGAAACCTACTGTTGGTAAATTATTTTAGCATAAGGCAAAATAGATTCACATAAGTGTATGGGACAAATTCTCTCATCAATTATGAGGAGAGGTTGTCTTTATTCAACTCTATACTAATATTTACAAATAGTCCTACCAAACCCAGCACACTGATGGATACATTGAAATTTTGGATAGTTTAAACCATTTAACGAAGTCGACTCGCCTACACTCGCTAGGACTCGGCGAGTCCCGAGTCAAGTCACCCTGGCCGAGTCCTAGGGGCTCGGACTCGGACTCGGACTCGGCCAAGTCCTGGTTGGACTCGCCGAGTCTGGTGGACTCGCTAGACTTGCCGAGTCCAGGTGAGTCTCATCTGCAAGACTCGGCAGGCGGCAGGGTTTGAAAAGTGCAAAAAATTCACATGAAATTTAAAGGTAATTTTTTTTTAAAAACTTATTGTGAATGCAAAATGATGTACGCCATGAAGGTTTTTATGTTTTTGGAGGTCTTAATTTGGGCCTTGGGACCCCGTGAGAGGTGTTGCCCCTCGACCCTGCTGGGGGTGTTGCCCCTAGACCCCCACTGGGGGCGTTGCCTCTTGACCCCCCGTAGGGGCGTTGCCCCCAGACCCCCATAGGGGCGTTGCCTCTTGACCCCGCTAGGGGCGTTGCTCCCAGACCCCTGCAAGGGGCGTTACCCCCAGACCTTGCGAGGGGCATTGCCCCTTGACCCCACTAGAGGCATTGCGCCTAGATCCCCACAAAGGGCACTGCCCCGCAACCCCATTAGGGCAATTGCCTTGATACTTGAGATTATGGCTCCTGCATCATTCGAGACCTATCTTTGACACATTCGTAGGAAGGATGCAGGCTCCTTTGAGTCATAGACTTCTAGTTATTGTTTTCAATCTTTTGATATTTCATATTTGTTTGGAACATTTGATGTCATGGATTTCATATTCCATGAGTTTTGTATACATTTGACTATATTTATATATCTAAGTGTGCTATTTCCTTCGGCAGCTTAGCTACAATGTGTGTACTTTATACCTATGTGATCGATGTATACTTGAGTATGTGATCAAATTTGCTTCTATTTAGTGATGTTATTGTGTCTTTAAGGTTTATTCAATAAAGGGTGCTTGAAACAAGTTTTAAATCCTTAAAAATCTCTAAATTTCTAGGGTTTTTTAATTTTGCCGAGTCTGCGTCGAGTCACCTTAGCCGAGTCCGAGTCTCGTTACTATGGTTTAAACTACCAAAGCAAGGAAGGATTGCATGCTTAAACCAATGCAAAAGACTATATCTGCCAAATTCTAGTAATTCCCCCACCATATGCATTCATTTGAAATCGCAGGAGTCCAAATAACTATCTGGTGTGAAGAATTTGCTGATTTTCATGCTCTCTTGCCATCACAGAAGTGAAGTAGGATTTTCAAGTAGAACTCAAGTAAGTCCTTAATTTTACCCAAATTTGCCAAAATTGTTTGCAAATTTGCGTACATCTCCATTGTTAGGGTTTTCCTTTTGCATCAACTGCATAAAAGCTCATATAATTGCCTTCATTTTAAAACCAACATCGAATTTTAAAACCCTAGTTTGCACTGAAAAATCCTAAGATGATTCAAACTGGTGCTCAACCTAGAAAAGCCAAAAGACCATTGGACAAAGACCTTATAGTTCAATTCCCTGCGTCATCTAGAAAGGCTAGACATGCACAGGGGGTGGGAATCTTATTAGATCATTTGAGAGATCAATGTAGGGATTGCAAAGATGCAATAATTCCAATAAATGGATGGTCATTGTTTGAACCATAGATGAAAAAATCGCCAAAAAACTTGACGAGTTTTTGGCTGGCCGAGTTTTTGGGCCATTTACTCGCCAAAAAACTTACCAAGTTTTTCAAAAAAACTCGCCAACATTTAAAAAAAAACTTGCCAAGTTTTTCAGAAATTACTCGAAGAGTTTAAAAAAAACTTAGAGAGTTTTGATGCAAGGGCATCATTACAATTTTGGATTTATTTTCGGATTGGGTTGCAATTTTCGTTTTTGGTTTACTCCTTTGGTTGCCTATGGTTTCCTTTTGTTGTGACAAGTGGCAGTTCATGGTGGGGCAACGAATTTTCATTGTTTAGTTTCATATCAGGCCTTCAGGTAGTTGCATAGAGCAAGGAAAAACAACCAGCAGTGATTTACCGCTTTGGGAGAAGAGGGTCGCTTGGGTCTGTTGATTCTGCTAGAGAGTTTTGTTAGCCTGTGTAAAGAAGAGACAACGGTTCTGAGAAGAAACCACCGAATTGCCCCAAAAGAAATCGAAGGTTTTCTGCTAGGAAGGACGGTTTTTTGTTTAGAAGTGAAGCTAACTTTGAGAGGAAAAGAGAGCAAAGAAGAAACTACCAATTGGGGAGAAATCGACCAAACAATAAGGGAAACGATTCCTTTGTGAATTGATTGTTTTGTAATTAGTTTTGTTTGATCAATGTGCAATGAATCTCTAGACTTGCTATCTGGTTCTGTCGCTTAATAGATTAGTTGGTTGTTATTTGTGGTGGAAGTAGAGATCGGTCCCTTTGTTTTCTGTCATTGAGAATAATGAATGAGCTTGCACGTCCCTGACACCATTTGATAAGAATCTTCCTGTTTGATTGGTAACGACCTCTATTAATTGGTTGGTGTTTATGGTTTTGTTACTTACGCTTGTCAAGTGTTTGGAGTTAAACGAGGTTGCTATCAAATTGGTATTAGAGCTCGAAGATTTGGGGCTGTTGAGGAGTGGGTAGAATGCTACTGAGAGCGTTGAGAGGTCGAGGAAGAGGCAAAAGAGGACATGATAATGGAGAGGGCACAGCGAGGAGGAACACTAGTGGATGATGCCAGTGATGTTGAAGAGGAAGAGCGACCACAAGCAAATGATGAGGAAGATCAAGAAGAACCTGAAGGAGTGGAAGAAAGATTGATTAGAGCTGTGATGAATGTGGGAGCCAAGCCAAGAATTGAAGTTCCTACGTACTCGGGAAGCCTAAATGGAGAAGAGCTTTTCGATTGGATTAATGATTTGGACAAGTATTTCGAATACGAGGGAGTGGTAGAGGAAAGAAAAGTGAAGTTTGCCTGTACACGATTAAAAGGCCACACGACAATGTCGTGGGATTACGAGCAGGCTGAAAGACACAAGAAAAACAAGGAGAACATCTCTTCTTGGGATCGAATGGTTTCCAAATTGAAGACGAAGTACCTTCCAGCAGACTACCAAATGAATCTTTTTAGAAGATTGCAAAATTTGAAGTAGAAAGATATGTCATTCAAGTAATACACGGAAGAGTTCTACAAGTTGGTGATTCGGTCAAGCCATAGCGAAGAGGATTTGGAGAAGGTGGCAAGGTATCTAAATGTCTTGAGATATAGTCTATAGGATGAGTTGAGTTTAGTGTGACCAAGAACTTTGGAGGAAGCATACTAGTTTGCCATTAAGGCAAAGGAGAAGTTGATGAGGAAGCAAAATCAACAAGGACGAGGTAGAGGATGAGGCTATGCAGAAAAAGGACAACAAGACCATCAAGATGGAGAGGCAAGTAGCTCCAAAAGGCAAGCTAAGTCAGAAAAAGGAGGTTATTAGGATGGAGGAGAAAGCTCTGTTAGAAGCGATGGTTATCAGGGAAGAGGTAGAGGATTTGTGGGTAAATGTTTTAAGTGCAATCAATATGTGGGTCACAAGAGTTGGGAGTGTCCAGAATCTTCCCAAGGAGGTTACCCAAGGTCTGAAAGGAGAAATCAGGTTGTGCAAGCAGATCAGGAGACTGCGGGATCCTTTTCTCCAAGAAAGGACGAACCCTAGTCGGGAGAATCTCTTTTGTTCAAAAGAGTGTTGCTAAAATCGCCAAAGGAAAGTAATGAACCTGTACAAAGGAAAGCCAAGCCAAGAATTGAAGTTCCTACGTATTCGGGAAGCTTGAATGGAGAAGAGCTTATAGATTGGATTAGTGATTTGGACAAGTATTTCGAATACGAGGGACTGGCAGGGGAAAGAAAAGTGAAGTTTTCTTGTACACGATTAAAAGGCCACATGACAATGTGGTGGGATTACATGCAGGCTGAAAGACGTAAGAAAAACAAGGAAAGATCTCTTCTTGGGATCGAATGGTTTCCAAATTGAAGATGAAGTTCCTTCCAGCAGACTACCAAACAAATCTTTTCAGAAGATTGCATAATCTAAAGCAGAAAGATATGTTAGTCAAGGAATACACGAAAGAGTTCTACAAGTTGGTGATTCGATCAGGCCATAGCGAAGAGGATTTGGAGAAGGTGGCAAGGTATCTGAATGGCTTGAGATATAGTCTACAGTATGAGTTGAGTTTAGTGTCACCAAGAACTTTGGAGGAAGCATACCAGTTTGCCATTAAGGCAGAGGAGAAGCTGATGAGGAAGCAAAATCAACAAGGATGAGGTAGAGAATGAGGCTATGCAAAAAAAGGATAGTAGCACCATCAAGATGGAGAGGCAAGTAGCTCCAAAGGGCAAGCTAAGTCAAAAAAAGGAGGTTATCAGGATGGAGGAGAAAGATTTGTTAGAAGTGATGGTCATCAAGAAAGAGGTTGAGGATTTGTGGGTAAATGTTTTAAGTGCAATCAATATGCGGGTCATAGGAGTTGGGAGTGTCCAAAATCTTCCCAAGGAGGTTACACAAGGCCTGAAAGGAGAAATCAGGTTGTTTAAGCGGATCAGGAGAGTGCAGGATCATTTTCTCCAAGAAAGGAAGAACCCAAGTTAGGAGAATCTCTTTTGTTCAAAAGAGTGTTGTTGAAATTGCCAAAGGAAAGTAATGAACCTGCACAAAGGAAAGCTCTATTCAAAATTAAGTGCAAAGCTAAAGGTAAGTGCTGCAAACTAATCATAGATAGTGGTAGTATTGATAATATTGTTGTTGTTGAAATGGTGGAAAAGTTAGGACTCAAGAGAACTACACATCTTACACCATATAAGGTTTCTTGGGGTTACAAAAGGGTCATAGCAAGCTTTGGTTGAATTTCAAATAGGTAGTTATAAGGATAATGTTGTGTGATATCATGTCGATGGATGTGTCTCATGTGCTACTTGGTAGACCTTTAGAGTTTGACCGAAATGTCGTACATGATGGGAGACATAACACCTACACTTTTGAGAAGGATGGTCTCAAACACACCTTGTTTCCTTTACAAGAATCAATAGAGGACAACCATAGCAAGAGTAGTAAGGTAATGTTGGTAAGAAGAAAGGAGTTTGTAAATGGACAGGAGTCAATGAAAGTTGCAGCAGTAACCATGGAGGTGAACCATCATTTTCCTTAGGGTTGCACGAGTGTAAACAGTGTGGATTTGTAGGTAGGACAGCCAACAACATATGTTGACATAGGTGATTGTGAAGTTAGGGCAGCCATTGTTATTTTGAAGGATGCAGAGATACATGGGAGTTTGGAACAACAATGTCAAGATGAGTACATGGGTATGAATCTACAAGGACAGAGTGTGGAGATTGCAAAAGAGAATGTGGAAGATGACCTGGCTCTTCGAATTGAGGCAATTGAGCAAGAATGGCTTGTACTGATAGGAGGTGTGATGAATAGTGCATACACCAATGGTGAGGTAACATCTTAGATTTCAAACCCCTTGAATGTAGTTGAAGATGATACAATGAATGAAATGAAAAGGTATGCAAAAGCCAAACAATATAGTGGAGTTGATTATTGTTGGAGGGAAATGCAAAATGAATGGGAAAGATGCAACAATGAGAGGTTAATTGGAGAGGGGTTGAAGTATATTGAAGATGATGAGATGGGATGTGGAAGAGGCATTATTCCGTTGGTTTGGAATAATATGAAGCCAGCCAATGGAACGAAAGAAGTGATGGTACAAATTGTCGTCAATCAGCATAAAGGGGTATGCTGCAAGTGCATGGAGTTTGAAAGGGTAGCCCTACTACCCAACTTCCTTTGTGAGCTACGCACACAAACAACTCCCCCAGGGAGCTTGATGCAAGGGCATCATTACAATTTTGGTTTTATTTTCAGATTGGGTTGCAATTTTCATTTTTGGTTTACTCCTTTGGTTGCTTGTGGTTTCCTTTGTTGTGACAAGTGGCAGTTCATGGTGGGGCAGCGAATTTTCATTGTTTAGTTTCACATCGAGCCTTCGGGTAGTTGCATAGAGCAAGGAAAAACAACTGGCAACGATTAACTGTTTTTGTAGTATGCTGCCCGGTTTGCACTTGATTTTTTTGTGTTTTTGATGAGCGTTTTGAGATGTTTTAACAATGATTCATACAACAATATATTGCAGCAAAAATAGAAGATATTGCAATTAAACTTTCAACTCAAAAGTGAACATTACATAGAGGGTTTACAGCTGAAAATTCCAATTTTTTATACAAGCTTAAATACTTAGCTTTTTACCAAAATAATGATAACCCAGTTCATAAAATATCCCCTAATATCTAAATCAATAATACCCAGGAAATATGGGAGTTACAATTTTGGAACTCACAAGAGAAATGTGCTTGAAGAACCCTCTAAAATGGACGCCAGCTGCAAGAATCACCTCCAATGGCAGAAGAGTTGCATGCACAAAGCTTTCCAACCTTGGACACCCCAAATGAAGCATTACAACCTCCAATAACCCTAGCCGCCCTTGCAAATGATCAACCCTCTCTCCAAGATGTATGGCCAGCCTAGGAAGATGGTACGACTAGCAATAAAAACACTGAAACTTCTTAAATCTGCTGCTAGTGTATTCAAATCTGCCCTATAATACGAATTCTCCAATTTAAAATATAACTTTGATGGCCAAATTGTAAGTCTCGATCTGTAATGAAGCTCACTTGTGATTCCTGAAGTGAAATCACCAAGAATTATCCAGACTGTATCTTTCAATGACGTAGAGAATGCTGCTTGCAAGGGTTTCCGTTCTCACAAACCCTGAGAAGATAACTCTCCTCCAAAACTAAAACCAAAACCAATTTCAATATCTTCATCCAGCCTGTCCCAAATGAGCTCTCAACTCCCCTTTATATAGAACTCTTTGATCTTCTAGAAAAACCCAAGAAGAGTGTTCAACAAGCTTTTAGAAGAATATTTTAATACTGCTTGATGTGACCACTTGATGTGACCCCTTGATGTGACTCCTTGATGTGACCCCTTCATATGATCCCTTGATGTGACCCTTTGATGTGACCTCTTGATGTGACCTCTTGATGTGACCTCTTGACGTGACATCTTGATGTGATCCCTAATACTTGAGTCAATTTTTGAAGATATATTAATAAAGTGACTTTATTAATTTATCATTAAAGTATGTCATTTTTAACCGTTTAATATGATTATTTAATATTTACCCTTTTGACCTAAGTCACCGCATTCGGCGAATTTCAAGCTTGAAATTCGAAATTCGTCGAATCTGTAAAAAAAACTTAAAATTCGTTTTAATTCGTACGGAAAACTCATAAAGCGTCTTTTTTTAGGGTTTTTGAAACGTTTTTAGGGTTTTCATGAGAATATTTTTATAAAAACCCGCTGCGACTTGCAAAAATCACATATTCTGAAACGAGACTTCTTCAAACACGAGCTGAAGGAGATTAAATGCGGTTTGCAGGAGATTGAAGGTCGACGGGTGTTGAAAGAAACCGTTTGAAGGCAATTTATCAGGCGAAATCGAGACCACCGTTGCTAGTCATTTTTGTGCCAAACTCAGAGCTCCGTCAGGCGTCACCAGTCGTTTTTGTGCCGAACTCAGAGCTCCGTCAGGCATCACCAGTCATTTTTGTGCCGAACTCAAAGCTCCGTCAGGTGTCACCAGTCATCTTTGCAAAAAAAGGTAGGCGCTGGACCCTTTAATTTTTTTCCTTTTTTTTTACAACTCATTTTTGTCATTTTCTAAAAGTGAAACCTTCCATTTTTTGGCGCCATGGTTTTTTGTTTTATTTCCTGAAACCTTCCATTTTCGTCATTTTTTGAAACCTGCGATTCTGTTCATGCACCCACTCGTATGCTGAAGCCTGATTTTGGTTCCATTTTCGTCATTTTCTACAACTTTCGATTTTGTTCATGTGCCGTATGCTTGCCTTTCTGCAGCTGAAGAGTGAAGTGTAATATTTTTGTAGAGTTTTAAATTTTAATATAGATGGTTTTAACTTTTATTATATTAGGTTTTCTTGCATTTAGTTTTTTATTATTTTAGTACTTAGTAAAAACTAAAAGATTTAAATGTTTTTACTTTTTTATTTGTATTAAATTTATATTAATAAATCAATATTTAATAAATGTAAATTTAATATTATTTAATATTTTAATATTTTGTTTTAAAAAAAAAATAAAAAAAATTAATATATATTTATTTTATATTTTAAATTATAAGAATTAATACTTAGTCAAAGATTTAAATGTTTTTACTTCTTTATTTGTAATAAATTTATATTAATAAATTAGTATTTAATAAATGCATATTTAATATTTTAATATTCTGTTTTTAAAAATTAAAATATATTTATTTTCTATTTTAAATTTTAAGAATTAAAATTAAAAACTACTATATTTGTTATTTTGTGTTTTAAAATATAGTGTTTTATTTTTGTTTTCAAAATTAAAATATTTAATTTTTAATTATTTTAAAATACAATTTAGTATTTATTATTTAATTTTTGGAGTATATATTTTGCTTGTTTATTTGTATTTAAAGTTAAAAATAAAAAAATATGTTAATTTTTTTAATGTTTATTAAAATAGATTTTTTTTAATTTTTAATTTTGTTTTTAGATTTAAAAATAAGAAATCTATATATTATGTTTTAATGCTTTTGAAGTAAAATTTAGTGGATATTTTAACTTTTAATATTAAATATTATTTTGTCATTGAAACGTACAGATTATGGCTCCTCAGAAATCAACCGCCGAGGCATGGAAATATGTCACTCGCAATGGTAATGAACTCAAATGCAACAAGTGTCAGAAACCTTTTACTGGTGGTTTGACAAGGGCAATGGACTATCTACTTGGTATTTCAAATGGTGCAGGAGGAGGTGTTACAGCATGTCCTAAAGTTACCCCAGAAATGAGAGCTGCTTTAGAAAAAGAGCAGTCCAATTCAATTGTGGGAAAAATGAAGAAGGCACAAAAGAAACAGAGAACTGATGAAGATGTATCTAGATTCACATCTGTTATGTCTTCCTCTTCTACTCTATCCAAACCGATGAGGGTATCAAAAGAGCAAGGAACATTGAACAACTTTTGGAAACCAGTAGAGAAACAGGAGGTGGATGATGCAATAGCTGATTTGTTTTATACAAATGCTATTCCATTCAATGTTGCGAGAAACCCACATTTTCGTAATTGTAACGACCCCAACCTTGGGTAATTAAATTTTTTCTAACTTTTCACTTCAAACATATAAATGTAACAAGTAACAAAGACATTGCAATAAAATTCTTCCTTTCTTTATTGATAAATGCATGCCAGTTACAATATATATTTCCATATGGATTCCATTTCCATTGCAATTATGAATCAGAGTACAAAAGTAAAACAATTACATACATAGCTCGTAAGCTTTTTGCACAAATAGTAGTAAGATGGTCCAGGATTCCTTCCTTTCAAATCTTGGTGTATTTGTCGCCTACTGTGGAGGAGAAACATCACTCAAGCGCTTTTCCGCCAACCACGGACTGTTAATGCGGTCCCCCGCACATCTATCATTCAATAGATGGCCCTCCCTTCGAACGAAGAGATTGGTGAAGTAACCGGCTGCGACAACCCAATTGAGCATAGTGTTGTGTCCTAAACATCTAGAACTTGCTATTTCACAATCCCGAACTAGCATGATGAATCCCAATGAACTGACAGTGTAGTCTCAACAATCTCACATCTAAGTGGATGTCGTACCTTCCACTACTTTGGCCAAAGTATTCTCATTCAGTATTTCGAATGAAGGTCATCTATCATGTACACTACTCAGGGCCGATTTGATTTAAGGCTATCTTACACTACGCATAGGTATCATCCTTTACTTTTGGATAATCTTTTATCCCAGACTAACCTACAACATTTTTCTAATAGATTTACACAAGATAGGTATATCCTTTTTCAGATTACCTACCTTTTAGACATTCTACTTCCATAGCTACATAAGGCAGGTATATCCTGTTTCAGACAACCTACCTTCAAGCAAACTACTTAATCAGAAATTGGAATGCAGTCAACAAGGGTCTTTATACCATTCCTCCTAATCAGGAAATCTTTATCCTAAGAGTACTTTTAGCTTATCCCAGTTATCCCTATAACTTAAGCTGAAAAAGACCTTTCTTGACCACTATCCTCATTTCATTTAAATCATAGTATCTAGTATTTACTTCGACATATTCTCCTCATATGGAGATAATACACACCGTGTGGATACATAAATATGTCCTTTTATTCTTTCACTAGAAGTCAATGCAATCATTAACACATTTACAATGTGGTTTACGAAAATATTTCTTTTTACTCTTTCTTTAGAAGTAAATGCGTTCATTAACATATCATCTACATGATTCTATTCAAGCACTTGCCTCTTGCCATTCAATTTCAAATAAAAGCCAATCAATCCTTTATCTAGATTAATTCTTGGATTCAGCACAAGTGTTAAGCGAAAGAAAAACAATAAGAAATTCCCATGCCTGTTTCCCTTGCTGTGAATGAGTTCAGTCAGTAGCTTCTGCTCTTCCTTCACAGTCCTTCTCAGTCTTTTCTAGATACTTTTCACAGCATGAGTAGAGTATGACTCTCAGGTAAATGCAATACAACAAGGATAGAATATGGCTCTCAACAATGCAACACAGCAAAGATAGAACATGGCTCTCAACAATACAATCACAGCAAAGATAGAATATGGCTCTCAGCAAATGCAAAACAGCAATGATAGATTATGGCTTTCAGCAAATGCAAAACAACAATGATGGAATATGGCTCTTAGCAACAGCAATGATAGATTGCAGCTCTCTAAAAAGAAATTCGTAATTTGCAAGTGAGATAGCAATTCATGTAAATGACAATGAGAGCAACCTCTCTTACATAGGTTTCGAATTCCAAAAGTGTGTTTTGCTGAATGAACTGGGCGGCTATTTATAGAGCCCTCAGCCAAACAATTTCCACTTATGCTGGCATGTAAATTGACAGAACTACTATTGGAATATTTCAAACTGAAATGTGGCGAATTTTCCATACTTACTCAGCGTTTGAGAAGGTGATTCGACTTCCAGCAGTTCAAAGAAAAGTTCAAACTTCCAAAGAGAACTGACACCTACAGGCGTGTTCACCAAAAATGCCCAAAAATGGTGGATTATTTGTTAAATGCAGAAACGTCGATGGAGTAATGCAGACATCTGGCTCCTATTTCGCCTCTCCACACGCATTTCCAGTTTGGAGTTTAAGCTGGCTGCGACCTGGTCTTCCGCCATGAGTTTGCAGCCGCGCGGTTCTTCCTCTTCACCATTCCGGCCATTTCCACAGTCCACGATTTTTAATATAAGGAAATCCGCGTTTTTTAATTTAGCCAAAGTTTTCAAAATGCTTTTGATTTAAATCTTTTAAAAGACTATAGTTTCCTTTTAATTTCTCAAGATATTTCCAACATATTTTTCCAATAGTCTATGGAAATTGAAATACTTTTATTTACTTATGGTAAATGCATTTTATTGCCAAATGACTATACTAGTCAATTTTAATTATTTCCAAGGCAAAGTCATTTTAAAATATAAATTAAAATGTTATGCATATATATTTTGCATTATATTCAATATAATCTATTATAGTTTTATTTACCATATTTTAAATATATGTATATATCTATATAATATTTAAATATTACTATAGATATATCAATATATTTTATTATTGGTAAAACTATAATGACGTTTATATTAAATATAATATTAAATATATTTATAAACACATTCACTATTTACATTTAAATATATCTATACATATTTGTATTGAATTATCCAAATACGTATATTACAGGCCAGTCAGCGCACCCTTAATACACGTGTTTGTACAAACATGTATATATACATTTAACTGTAAATTCTAGGCATCAATATAACGTTATAACAACATTATAGCTAGAGTGCATATGTTTATAGGTGTGCCAGCCATGTATACGTATTCGTATGTATGCCATGTCGACACATGTGTATGGCATAATAATTGCCCATCATACATATGTATTGATATGTCATACCTGTTGTTACGTACATATGAGTGGTACATGTATACGCATATACATCCTGTCTATACCACTCTTATCAGTTCACATTTCACATTCAAGGTTCACAGAACAGTAAGTCAGTCAACAAGTAACACCACTCATAAAGCATAAAGAAGTAATCCAAAACTCCTAAGCCTAAGGATGACTTATTAAGAAAACTCAAACTGACTCAATTCCCAAAACCCTTAGTGAAGTGTGTGTATGCTCAATTTGATCAACTTTACCGGTTACTCGACCAAGCCCCTCTCCCAAGTGATGTCTCCCCTCCCCCCTGGAGGAATAGTTCCTGTTCCTGCATCCATTGCCACAAAACCACGACAGTTACTTGTTCATAACATTTGCAATACTTATACAAACATATCTAGTTTAAAGCAAGATTCATTATCCTGATATTCACATATATGCAGTATTTTACCATGAATTACATCATTTAAAATAACATCAAATGAAACAACGTCAAATGAGCTAACATACATATTGATAACAAGGTGCAAGCATCTCCAGATTTCACATTACATTCATCTCTACCTTTTATATTACTAATAAAAAGTAACCTCATAATTCGGGATGTAACAGTAATGTAGTTTACAAAATTGCAGAGTTTGGCAAAGGGTACACCCCCCTAGGTTTAGAGGCTATCAGGACAACTCTTCTACAAAGGTCAAAAGATAGAGTGACTAAGAAATTAGCTATTGTCAAAGCCTCTTGGAGGAAAACAGGTTGCACTATATTGAGTGATGGATGGTCGGATATATGTCAAAGGCCATTGATTAATATTTTGGTGTCTTGTATTGAGGGTGTTGTGTTCTTGAAAGTGATTGACACCATGAACCACAATAAAACTTCCGAGTACATTTTTCAAATATTAGAGGAAGCCATTCTTGAAGTAGGGGTGGAAAATGTGGTTCAAGTGGTAACTGATAGTGCAGCAAATTGTGTGGGAGCTGGGAAGCTGATTGTAGAGAAGTACCCATAAATATATTGGAGCCCATGTGCAGCCCATTGTCTCGATTTGTTGCTTCATGACTTGGCTAAATTCCCATGGGTACATGAAGCTATTCACAGGGGGAGAGCAATTGCAAATTTCATAAGGAATCATCATCTCACATTGAATCTTTATAGGTAGCATGCATCCAGGGAGTTGTTGAGGCCTTGTGAAACAAGATTTGCTTCATTTTATATCACTTTGAAAAGAGTGGTTGAAGAAAAAGCAGCTTTGAGGTCTGTTATTTGTTCCAATGAGTGGGAACACTCGATGCTTTCAAAAGGTCCTAAGGGGAAGAACATTGAGCAAATAATTCTAAACAACAATTTCTGGGAAAGTGTAGCAAAGGTTTTGCTTATATGTGAACCAATTGTTGATGTGCTTCGTATGGTTGATGGTGACACTCCTTGCCTTGGCATGCTTTATGAAAGCATGGATTGTTGTAAGGAAGCTATTCAAAAAGCACTAAACAATGTAGAAGCAAAATATATGGAGATATGGGAGACAGTTGATTGCAGATGGAAAATGATGCACACACCTTTACATGCAGCAACTTGCTTTTTGGAGCCTAAGTTATTTTCTATTGATAGAGAAGGTGGCACTGAAATTATGGCAGGGCTTTTAGAAGCGGTTGGAAAGTATGAATCAAATCACACAATTTCGGCACTAATCAGAAGTCAATTTTGGGTATACAAGGATGGAGAAGGGTTGTTTGGAATGCAAGCAGCCAAATATGACATGGCACATGTACCTGGGCATAAATGGTGGATGACCTATGGAGCACAAGCTCCTAAGCTACAAAGGTTTGCTATTCGAGTTTTGAGTCAGGGAGCAAGTTCATCAGCTTGTGAGAGAAACTGGAGTTGCTTTGATCACATCCATTCCAAAACGAGGAATAAATTGTTGTTTGGAAAGTTGGGAGATCTTGTCTATGTTCGCATTAATTTAAAATTGCTCATGAACAAATCAGCAAAGGACTCTTCCTCACAACAAATTCTTGAAGACATAGCAATGCCAGTTGCAGATGAGCCTGACTTTGCTAATGATGAATTGAGTAGTGATACAAATGATGATTTAGCATCTCAGCCAAGTGCTCTTGATGACTTGGAGCTTTTTTGAAGTTCTAAAGTCTTTACTGTTATTGTACCTTTTTGACAAAAGAACATCTTTGCAATTGTGATTTCACATGTTTTTTATGGTTTATATTTTATAAATGTGTCATCTTTTTGTAATGGTTCAAATCTATCTATCAATGTTAAACTATTTAGACAATTGTATGGATATATTACTTATATTTATAAAAAAAATAAGAAAATTACATATGGCGAATTTTATACTTTTCGAATTTTTTCCTTGTCGAATTTCATTCGAATTTCAATGTTGCCGAACTCGAATTCGAACCTGGTGACTTAGCTTTTGACTTTGCACTTTTTGCCTAGTAACATTAAATAATTAAAATAATGATTTTTCCTTAAGAGGTCCAGAAAATGGGGACATTACGGTTTTGGGAGAAGGTGGTTGCTTGGGTTTGTCGATTTCGTTGGAGAGTTTTGTTGGCTTGTGTAAAGAAGAGAACGGTTCTTGGAAGAAACCACTGAATCACCCCAAAAGAAATCAAAGGCTTTCCGCCAGGAAGGATGGTTTTCTGTTTAGGAGAGAAGTCGACTCTGAGAGGAAAAGAAAGCAGAGAAGAAACTACTGATTGGGGAGAAATCGACCAAACAATAAGGGAAACGATTCCTTTGTGAATTGACTGTTGTAATAAGTTTTGTTCAATCAATGTGCAATGAATCTCTAGACTAGCTATTTGGTTTTGTCACTTAATAGATTAGCTGGCTGTTATTTGTGGTGGAAGTAGAGATCGGTCCCTTTGTTTTTTGTCTTGAAAATAATGAATGAGCTTGCATGTCCTTGACACCATTTGATAAGGATCTTCTTGTTTGATTGGTAACAACCTCTGTTAATTGGTTGGTGTTTATGGTTATGTTACTTGCGCTTGTTGAGTGTTTGGAGTTAAACGAGGTTGCTATCGAGTTTAAAAATAAATCTCGGCCTCTTAGCAAAAAGAAACTTGCAGCCAGAATAAAGGTAATTTCGATGCATTTTTGGCTCAGCAAAATGATGTGTTCCATGAAGGTTTTTGTGTGGCTTTGATGGTCTTAATTTGGCTTTTTAGTTAATGCAAAATGATGTACACAATGAAGGTTTGTGTGGTTTTGGAGGTCTTAATTTGGGCTTGGTGGTGGAGGCTCTGCCCCTCGACCCCACCTTGTATCGTGATAGTGAGCGTGTCGGGGGCGCTACCCCCGAACCCGTGAAGGGCGCTACCCCATGACCCCGCTAGGGGTGTTGTCCCTAGACCCCCACGGGGGCACTGCCCCTTGACTCCATTGGTGGCATTGCCCTCAAACTCCCATTGAGTTCATTTGATTCTCCAAGTACTCTCCAAGTCCAAGTTTCCAAGTTTGCCTACAAGTCTTCATCTATAATAATGTCATCTAGTTCTACCTCTCCCTTAGTTTTCACTAGACATGGGAAAGAGGAAGATGTAAATTTGTAAAATATATTAATGTAGTATTTACTTTCATTTTTACAAAATTAATTTGCTATTTTCATTTTGTTTCAGACTATCAGCATTAGCACATTCCACATGAGGATGCCATTTGGTACTCGATTTGCTTTCAAATCAATCAAATACAACTAGACTCAGCTTGTTTCTTTTATGTACTCATATATTGATTCATTGGATGCATCTTATCATTGAATTTTGCAAAAAAAATGCGTTTTTAATGAAATTTAAGCAATTTTTCAAGTTGCCGAGTTTTCGCCGAGTTTTTGCTGAGTCGAGTTTTTCAGGCTTACCGAGTTTTTGCAATTGGTGATTTTTTCAACTATGGTTTGAACACTGGTATAAGAGAAGGCTTTTGAAGAGGCCCATTTCATATGTTTGGGATTTTGATTTGGGAAAGTTAGTCGGCATGAATGTTTTCATCAATGTACATTTTCATCAGAATGTTTGCAGAAAAGTATGATGCCAATGCTAGGGTTATAACAGTTGTGAATGGTGGTGAGTTGGTCAGAGTTGACAAGGTCTACATTGCAAAGGTGTTTGACCTAATTTCAACAGCAAATAAGGCTATCAACTTCAATGCCTTGACAAAGGAATATCAGAATGATAAGAGGAAGTCATAGGGTAAATTGGTTGCCAAAGCACAAAATAAGAGGTGCAGACAAAAAGCTTGTAAGGTTCACTTCTGCAGAATTGGAGCCCTTCAATGAGGACATTTTTGAAGATTATTTCATAAAAACCTACCATGCCTTGTGCCAGGTTTTAGGAAGGGATGCTAAAATTCAGATTCCAATTCCACTAATGATGATTGCTGCTGATATTTAGAATATGGACCTTAAAAAGAGAATTTGATTTTTTCTCATTCATTACAGAGGAAACACACAAACAATTGGTGGAAATAAAAGGTAACAGCAGGGTAGTACATTTCAAATGGTACTCACTGTTATGTCATGTTTTTGTATGGAGGGAAAAATGTCCGAGACAAAGCTTAGCTCAGGATACATGATGACAAAAATGTCCCACTTCTAGCACAATGTTGGACCTATATTTGGGACATGCATTGCCAGAATTCCAATTATGTGGTATTCAAAGAGTGTTTTGTAAGACAGATACTAATATATCTAGGTGCACAAATGGACAAGTTACCAAAAGGGATAATGGATTTTCTGAGACCAAAAGATAGGGCACCTGGTTTAGACATCTAGCATAACTGGGGAGATTGGTATCTCCATTGCAATACCACTGTCAGCAAAATCTATTGCTCTCTAGTTAGGCCACATATCTTGCCTAGATATGTATCAAGGAGGTTATCTTACATGGAAATAATTTGGCAGCTAAACGAATCAGATAAGATTCATTTGAGGAGTCATAAGAAGGGATCTTTCTTCCCAACATATTTAGTATTTTTAGACTTTGTCGTCACAAGTAAGGAGGGATTGGAGCTTTTATATCCAATTTTGCAATCATATAGGATGGGCCTGGACCTAAAAGGAGACTATGACTTGAAAGGATTCATCAACCAGGTTAGACTTGGTGCAAGGAGATTAAATTTTTATCACATGATGTTGTTTGAAGAAGATGTGATTAGGAACTACCTAACTGATCATGAGGTGAAGATAAAAAAGACAAAATGGGTTGCTATTTGGAAGGGAGAGGAGTAAAGGAAAATGGCAGATCCTAATTATCCGGGAGCCTTCCATGTAATCAATGATCATATTGCTAGGATCAATATCATGATGGATAATTTAGAATCCCTGGTATTTAAGCCTCCAATAGTGTCACATAAAAAAGAAAGAAAAAATACCACATCATGAAGAAGACCTACAGAAAATGGTTGAGATAACCAATATGAGAGAAGAGGTAAAGCACCTATAGAAGCACAACAAGTACAAGCGACACTTGCACAATCAATTGCATCTCCTGCAGAGAAGCAAAAGAAGAAGAGGAGGATCATGCACCTCTAGTTTCATATTCCATAGATGTAAAGGAGAAGAAATTGAGGAGATTGCAGAGAATGTGATTGGGAGGAAGAAAAGTAAACCAGATTATGCCCTCTCCCCAAAGGGTACAAATCCTTGACATTCCTCATGGTAGGCTACCAGTTAGCCTAAGAAGTGGTGGAGATGAGGCCAATGATGTTAGAAACTTGATTTGTACACAATTCATATCTGATGATGAATTTGTCAAGTCAAAAGAGTTCAAAGATTTTGTTTTGAGATTGAAAAGAGAAGAATTTCATGAGAAACTGAACAAGGCCAAAGGAGATGCAAATCCATCATATATAGAGGGGATTATCAAGGAGATCTTGAAGGAATTTGACTTCAAAGTCAACAATGTAACCCTTGAAGAGGCAAGGAGAATGGTGCAAGAAGCTGGTTTGCTCCTATGCTTGATTGGGACATAGCATCTGCTATTGTCCTAGACACAATAAGAAGACAAGATGGAGAAGCCTTTGCCACAGATGAACAAGCTGAGTAGGCATATTTTGGATCTGGTTTTAATACCAGATATGAGACATTGGCCATTTGGGCTATGGCTGCTTCAACCAATAAACCACAGGTAGCAGGAACTATTGGGGAGTTGACAGGGAATTTAATTGTCAAGAGATTGTCAGATACTTCAGCTCCCAAAGCAGCTTCTTTAGCTTTAAATATTGCTTTGTTTAGTGAAGCTGTTACCAAAAATCTTCAAGCTGATAATGACAAATTAATTGCAAGCAGATTATTTGAGGCTGATGATGGAATATAATAAAGTACAATCAATGCTGTCCTCACCACAAAGTGCTCCTGTTCCAATTGTCACTACCCCATCGAGCTCAGCAGATGTACAAATGTAGGACAAGGATGCTTTGTCCTTGAAACTTAAAGAGTTGTAGGAGCAATTAAAAGAAGCCAAATAGGATAGGAACAAAAGAATAACTGATTTGGTGGATGACCTAATTGGATATAGGTTATCAAAAATAGTCAAAAGACTTGAGGATACTCGGAATGGATACAACAACTTAAGGGATGCATATGTACAATATTTGCAGCATCAGGATAGGTTAAAGGATATTTTAGGCAAATGGATTCAAAGGGCTGCCTTAATGCAGCAAGCTTACAAAAGTTCTAGGTTTGAACCTAACATCCCAGAGGGTCTTGTAAGTACAGATCAAATGATTGGATTACTAGGAGAAGTTGTTTCATATCAGACAAAATTGGAGCAGCAGCTGAGGGGAAAGTTCAAGTTTCTGGAGGACATTGAAGAGAAAATCTGTAATAGTCCCAAAATATGCAACCGATTTTTTTTTATTTTTATAACAGAACTTGCTACAACCCACATCCAATGACTGCACTAAAACAGGTTTGAAGATGATTGAAATGCATTCATGGTCATTAGGCTTTCACATGGAGGTTTGAAATATTCACTTACAACCCAGTTGATAATTTGCAGCAAGAATACATGACATAAATTCATAACAGCCATAAGAGAACATGGCAGAAATTATAACAGCAATAGGGAATTTCCACTAAATCATTTGTTCTTCCTACTACTAATAATAGGAGGTATTTACAACCCATATATCCATCCTTCATAGCAAACAAACCAATTTACATTCTTGTATCCTGGATACCTAGTATACATGTTTAATGCATTACTATAATTCTCCCTTCCTCTTCTTCATAGAAAGCATAATCTGAAACATGTATGATTACCCATCAATTAAGCAGCGGTATCAATGAAATGAAAATACTGAAATACAAACAATGAGCAATACTCACATGGGTGTTACCTCAAATAAGATGTTTGCTAGTAAGTGGTTGTTCACTTCGTAAGATCAGTCACGTTCCAGCATCTAGAGTGCATGGTGAATCCCACCTTAAGGATAAGAATTCCCTATCCCAACCGACCAATGGACTCTTGGATCCACAAAGAGAGTTGATTATTCATGCCAAAGCTTTTAGAAACCATGTAACTATTGACCCACAGTATCTAACTTCTAAAAAGGCCTCCTATTACTATATTAGCACAACTAGACCAGCAACCACAAAGAATAATAAAGAGTAGGAACTGGCTCTTGAAACAAACTGGTCCTTTGCTTAATTTCAACTTCGCTAGAATGACTTTCCACTAATCTTTAAAGCTACATATTAGTGAATTATGGCATCCTTCACCCACACGCCACTGGCTCTAACTCTTGCATGTTGTTGGCGATAGCCATTCAAGCTTGAGAAGTCCCTGGCATTTTTCACCGGTATATTTGGGTGATAGCCTACTATCTCTAGATACAGCCGTACCACTCTTCTCGCAGAGCATGCTCCCCGACTACTGTCAAGTTGGAACATCGATAAGCTTATCTTAATGCGGGTCATAGGGTTTACAAATTGGTGATCACCACGGAAGAAGTGAAACTACTACGTTACAGGAGTAATGCAATCCTCCTACCTATGCCCCTCGTAGAGCCCATACTCCAACTGTTATGTGTTGCCATAGAGGTCGGCATTTGTATCCGGCTTGGTTCTATAAGTGGACTAAGTCATCCTAGAGTTAGATAAATGAGACAAGCCATATAGTTCACCTACCTACGGTCTTGACCTATGACTTATGGTGTCTAGCTTAACATTAGGAGTAGATAACCATTTTCTTTTCATAGATAACTTCTTTCTACTGGTACATAAACTTGGAAAAGGGGTTCCTTCTTAGATGGCCAAAAGATATGTATATACGATTCATTATTTATATGCTATGTGACTTGACCAGCTCTTACTTAACAAGTATCTAACTGAATTCTCTTTGCATCACAAGGGATTGACATGTTTTTAGCTTGTTGGTATGCATGTTAAAGAATTTAATCATTAATTACAACCTAGCTGTCCCAAATTTATGCCAGCACTCATTATACGAACATTCAAGCAATTCCAAAGCATATTATAGTAGGTGTACAACCGCACAAGCCACAAATTAGAAACAAAGTACTACATGTGCTAAGATAGCCAAGAAAAGAACCACACCATCTATAATCTTGACAACAGGATGAAAGATCTCTTTGCTATGCTCATAACATACTACATAACACCCAACCAAGTAGGAATAGCTGAGTACATAACTTTATTACTGCTGTCCTATTTGTAAAGAAGTCTAAAAGAAACATGGAGCCAAAATATAAGAGATGTGGCTGCACATTGACCTTTATTATTGCTGTCCATTTGTAAAATAGGACCAAGAACAGAGTGCTAACCTTTGTTTATAAAAGTTGGTCCTTTGGCAGGCTACAAACCACTTCATAGAATGCTACCCATGATTTTTACAGGGGCTAATAAACAACTAATAGGAATTACAGCTACGAATCTGAAATGAGAGGTGCCATTACCCTCTTTCTACACACGAATTTAAACCCTAGAAGGCAAGAGATTAGTTTATATACTTTTAGAAATTTCAAATAACCTGTGGCAGCTCACTATGACCTAGAATGGCATTTTATAATCTCTTTTCCTTGAGACATTTTGTCAAACAGTTCTTAGGTATTGTCTAAGCTTCTATTTTTAAATTTTTTTTTTCATACTAACAGCAAATATTGG
Source organism: Sequoiadendron giganteum (assembly GCA_007115665.2). Classification (NCBI taxonomy): domain Eukaryota; kingdom Viridiplantae; phylum Streptophyta; class Pinopsida; order Cupressales; family Cupressaceae; genus Sequoiadendron; species Sequoiadendron giganteum. Next base: position 73,282,382 of record VCHN02000014.1, on the reverse strand, counting down.
TACCATTTTCTCTACTCACCCATACAACCAACTTTGAAATGAAATGCTAAGCATGATAGAGGTTATTAGTTTGAATAAATAATAACATATAAATATATGAATATCATCCTCCCCTCTTATCCCTGTTGCAGCTGTGTGAAGGAGAAGAAAACACCACTCTAAGAAGCAGTGGAAGTAAATGGGAATAAAAACTACTAGAAAAGCATCTATAAAGGTTGCAGCAATTGCCATGGATTGAAAAGAAGTTTCCCTACACACATTTACCTTCCCCCAACTCATTTTTGGTTGAGACTACTATGCTGGATAAGGTTTTTAAGGAAGAATATAAACCACAAATGATTAAATACATTATTTAAAATTTGTTCAAGCCAGACAAGCTGAAACCTATGAGTTTATGGAAGGAAGAGCATTCAAATACTACCTTTAAAATTCTATTCCATAATACCAGCATTTGTAATCCCCTATGGCAGTCCTACCAGCAAACAATGCAAAATTTATTTTTACAAGCAATGGGTAAAAGGGATAACCTGTCCTTAAGCAAGAAATTTCACTCCAGGCAGCTCAGCCACAGTCAAATGACCTCCAAATTCTCCTCTTTTCCAAACGCCCCTTTGCTCCAAGGAAAAGACTGATCCAAAAATGCCTCCCCATGCCTCTTTATTTCCACTTCTCGTTCTTCCCAGTCTTGCCCATCACTTCTCTTCCCTGTTTGCCAGGTATGCTAGGTGGAGAATTTATTGCTGAGGTATGGGTTCCAATTCCACCATCAAGAGAGCCGACAAGATGATAAATATTTCTGCCCTTCTCACCTTTTGGCTGTAGCATTTTAGAAACCCTACGCCTCTCTCCAATTTTTGACTTCTGCGATTTCTTTCTTCCTTTTATTTATTTTTCCTAAGTTTCTTATATCCTTTTTTGTTTTCAACACCTTGTTCTTTCATCATCAATTTTTATTATTGGGGTTTTATAATAATTTAAATCACACTATAGGTAATCATAATATTACTTATAATAATTTATTTCTTTAATCATTTAATATTCAATGTATTAAAATGGACATCAATAATAATAATAATTATTAATCTATTATTATAACTATTATAATACTTCCTTCAAAATATATAATCTATTTTGCAATTACAAATTTTATTACCACTATTACGAACTATCACCCCATAAGCCGAAACTCACAATGTGATCCTAGATAGGTATTACGGGAAAGACATGTTGAATAAAAAGTGTTTAGAAACTAATATGCACAAGGTAGTAGTTACCTAGCAGGACTCAAACTAGGACCGTTAACTCCACAAGCAACGAACGAGGCTGACTAGGGATTGAACGAGTCTGAGATCAATCAATGTTTCGGCAAGGTTGGCATAAAAATCATTTTCAATTTATGGATCCACAGAGTCCACTCCACCATGCACCTTGTCACTTGTGCACAAAACATTGTAACTCGCAACATTCACAATTTAGTTAGTCCAGATTAGATGAAATATGGCCAAATATATCTATATAGAAATTAAATGAAAAACATAACTAAACTTCATAAGCATACATCACTATTAACCATTAAAAGTTCATTCACTTAAGAATACACACACCCATACACTTACACACACACATGGAGTTAATATTAGGTTTCAAGTTCCCACCCCTAGTCCAAATTACATTGGGACTACAAGGCCTCAGAATGGGTTCATACGGGATGTGACAAAGTCATGTCAAGCATTATGGACAATAATGGAATTATCAAGCAATCGACTAGTGGAAGAGTGAATTTGGCACAATTGTCCCTTCTCTTTCCTCATTCATTTGTGCTAGTGGGGAATCAGATTCATTGCTGTTGAATAATGCTTAAGATGAATTATTTGAATTAGAATCAAACCTGGACAATTTTGTTAAAAGATGCAAAAGCAATTTTGGATGCAAGACACAGTGCCCACTTAGAAAGAATTGCAAAAGTATCTGCATTGCAGTGGCCTGCAAAGAAGACTTTTACATCCTGGATGGAAAAATGCAATTAATAGGCATTGAGTTGCATTTCAATCGTTAGTTTTCAGTGACAACATCCCAGTTAGATTGATGACAAGGCAAATAGCAGGTTGAAATTCTTCATCAACAATTTTAGAGCAGTTTTTGTCTTCAGCCTTATTCTCAAGCTTCAACGGCATTTTCGGCATCAAGTGCAGCTTTCAAATGGTTTCGACAACTCCCTAAGGCAGTGGAAAAGAGGGAATATTCTTCTAACGAGTTTTGTTCTCGTTCTGCTGTAACAAAATTGTAAAAGTGTCAAATGAAATATGAGACACGTGAGTCATGTGACTGGCTTGTGAGCTTGCATGCTCGCTATTTCTATTTAAGGGGACTTGTTTCTCGTTGTAAAGGATTCTAAAAATTGTAATTGGGTGGGTCTTGGTTTAGAGAGGTTAAGTTTGGTCTAGGTTAGAGAGAAGTTAGTCTGTAAATGTAATTTTTGGCAACAGTAATACACATTTCAATACATAGATACATGAGTATATACTTTAATTGTAATTGTTTTCTATGTATGATTCAAGATTCCAACATTTTCTCATGAACAAAATGATCGAGGATCTTTGAATTCATCTTTGCAAATTCGTGCAATGAATGTCTTGTCAATGGCTTCTGTTCAAGTAATGGGTTAAACTGCTGTTAATTGGATATTGAGAGTGTTGTGTTCATGGATTGTTGAGTAGAGTTGCAATTCAAGCCATACGTAGGATGCTTTATTGTAATACAATATGTTAGAGTTTTTTAGATCAGATTAAACAATGAAAGCACTTAATAATATTGCAATACATAAGACAATGAACACAACAAGATACCCTGGGAAAACCCTCCTCTTGAGGGAGAAAAACCCAGCAAATGAATCTCTTATAAAGTAGAACAAGAGCAGAAATCTGCTTACAACTTAGGCCCAACAATGGCCAATACTTGATACAAAGAAATCGCCCTTCTCCTAGATATAAACTATGTAATGAATATGAGATCTTCCTTAAATCCAAACTGCTGCTATGAAGGTGCGAATTCTGCTCTTAATTGCGAACTTGCTTGAATTGAATGGATGATTACAATGACAAGTAAGACTTTGTATATATACAAGAGAGGCGCCTCTTCAAGATAGGTCGGCCCTCTAAAGTAATATAATAAATAACAATTTACAAATAAGGTTGGCCCAAGTGATAATCAATGCAAGCGAATCATATAGGGTCGGCCCTCTTCCATTTATTAAATGTTATAGTCATGAATTAAATAGCCGAATGGCTACTCATTCAATTCATGCTTTCTTCTTGGAATTCGTGCAAAGGAAGTGCAGCCCTAAGCTGCTATAACATCAACAATCTATTGAATATGTTTTAAGTTGTTGATCAGGGAACATTTATAAGGTTATACGACTCTGTAACCCAGAATGTAAGGCACCAATCTGAGCAACTAGACTTGTTCCATATCCAGAAAAGCTCAAAATGATAAATCTCAAATTATTTTAAAGTTATTTTAATTATTTGGTGTTCCCATTGCTAGGAGACTAAAGTATACAAAGAATTTAGCCAATTGTTGTATTAATTTTACAAATTCTTCTCATAATATATGAGAACTAGTCTACTCTTTCAATATTTTTTTACAATTGCCAGTTATGTTTTAATATTGATAAAAGGTACACTTGCCTAGTTCTGCAGAGCCTAAAGTGTTGAAGGGTTGTGAAACCTTTGTTCGTTGGCCAACAACTTATAGTTCTTGATCATTAGAAATGGTTATTCGGTAGAGAATTAAAGGCATCAGTTAGAAGCACCAACAGGAACATTTTGGGATAGGCTAATGTTTGAAATTGAAGCAATTTCATTGCAATAAGCAGAGGTATTAATGTCACTGTATAAATTGAATCAGAACCGAGAATGTAACTGATGGATGATATGCAATGTCATGTGTCAAATCATAAATATCAAAGATAAATCAAAATGGTTTATATCAAGGTAGAATTACTTGGAATCAGGATTGATTTGGCAAACCAAAAGTATAAATGGAATTCAATTACTCATGATTTAATCAGAAAATACACAGGAAAAAATGCTGCTTTTCCATCCAGAATGGCTCAAAACATTGTTTTTATATTTTTTCTTTGTAAAACAAGAGCAGGGGTCTGGGATCAGCAGCCCCCAAGAAAGTTGTGGGACAGCATTCGTGGCCTCCAAGACCAAATCAAGGCCTTAAAATCCATAGATACCTTCATGGTGCATGCCATACTTTTAAGTTTTAACGAATAGAGAAAGGAAACAAAAGAATTTCATGAAATCAAATGTCCAAATAGAAGCATGTGACATTTTCTGCACAAACTTAAAGCCTTCCAGATCCAGAGGGTGTGGCTCTGGATTGGAGGTTGCAAACAAAGAGCTTAATTTTTTTTTCTGGTAGTCATGAGGGTGTTTTCTTCCCATGGCATTAGAAACAGCAATACACAAGCAGCAGTGTCTGCAAATCATATCTGCACACCCTGGATGTATGGCCACATTAATTCTTCACTATTTGTTGTACACATAGGGTTGTTATGCTTTTGGTGTTTTGGTTGGTTGTAAATATGATCATGATGACATGAAGTTTGAGCTAACTACAATTAATCATCTATATTTAGTATTTTTCTCCATGACAAGCAGTGATTTGTGATTTGGAGAATTAATATTTTTAAGAGTTATTTTGTAGTAGCTTTGAATTTTAATAGTTGATGCTAGCATAATTTTTTTATTTTGATGGCCATTCAGTAAATTGGTTACAGAATCTAACTGGTTTGATGGTTATCTAACAAGTTGGTGCCCATATTTGATGATTTTCTGCTACAGTGTTTAACCAATTCCTAGCAGTGTGAAGAAACACCCACTGGTGTAATTAGAAAACTTATTTTGTAAATGTTTTCAAATTTAGTTTCATCTGATGTCTATTGGACAAAATTCTTACTGTTGGTGTACTGGTTGTAGAACTTCCGAAAGCAGCTTTTGGAGGAACTAGAACAAACTTTTCCTGAGGAAATTGAAGCTTACCGTGAATTGCGTTCAGCATCTGCTGCTGTAAGATCATTGATATTTTTAAGCAGAATACTCCATTGCCCCTGTGTGGCCTGACTTCAGCTCTCAGTTTGTTGTTGCTGAAGTAGTGCAATGTTTGCTTTGCAGGAATTGAAAAAGCAGTCACAAGCACAAGCAAGCTTACCAAATGGGGATGTGAAAGTGAAGTCTGAGCACTAGGCATCCAGACTATCTTATGCGTTGCAACAATAAAAAACTAACTAACTATCTGACATAACTTGTTATAATCTTAAGACAACATAATATATACCATGTCTTCCATTTTTGTTCCACCCCTGACCCCTGATTCCTTTCTTTTGTAAATAAGATGTTAACAAGTCCAAAAAGCTCAATTGGTTTGTTGGAAGATAGTTTGGTTGACAGCTATGGGCACAAACTCTAGTTTCACATGGATTCTTGGCACTTATTTTTAAGCAAAAACATATTAGACAATTCATGATGTATTCTGGCTTATGTTCTTGACATATTCATAAGTTCTCTGGACACCGGGGTTGGTCTATCTCCTTTTTAGGTACAATTCTGGTCTACTATGCCACCAAGATTGCCTTGACGATAAGAACTTATTTTGTTTGTATATACAATATTATAAATCATTCTTAGAAATTAGATAATTTATAGTTTCTGAGTTGTGGTTGAATATTTGTTTTATATTTGTTATGTTACTGATTTGTCCCCTGCCGTGCTTTGAACTGGGTCTGGTTTGTACCCATTCTGGATTCGGAGACAATTTGCCAGGGGATCCATGTGTGTACAGACGACTCTTGGTTTGTCCCAGGCAAACCCATGAAGTACCCAGCAGAACCGGAGCAGAAAAGCCTTTTAATTTTTCTCTTCTTCTGAAGATGATACTGCTGTTACCTTCAATGACCATTCACTCAACACTATTAGTTTGCTGTTGCTTGGTAGGGTGGCTTTCCTCAACCCAGCATAGCAGCCATACAAAGGAGATTGTCTGCTGCTGTCATCCATCATCTGCCGTCGTCAAAGTTTTCACTGCTTAGTGCTGCGTTTATTCAGCAATCTTTGTTTCAGTGGAATATAAGAATAATAAAAGTTTATTATTTAATCTTTTCTTCAATATTTCAATTGATAATAATTCGGATTCCTATAATTTAATGAATTTTTGAGTTTTAAATCGATAAATGACTGTTATTGAATTCTGAAGGGTTCATGTTCTCTGACTGTTATTAAATTGATGATAAGGGTTTAATAATGAAAGGTTCATTTTCTCTGACTATTATTTATTGAGGAAATGCCTTTTATGCTTTACCATTTAAATATTGATGCTTTGGGGATACAACGGGAATTTGGATTGAATACAGGTGAAGTCTGTATATATATATGGTACTGAACCACATACTGATCCCGAGCATGAACCCAAACCTGAACCAGCAACTTAGTATATTTGTATATATATTCTTAACGTTGGGAGTATGATAGAAGTCAAGAAAACCGACATGATATTGCAATATCTATCATAAATCTTTTCATAACATCAAAAAGATTTGTTTGTACCATCTTCCAATGTGGGTGTTACAAGTTGAGATGGTGCAAAGTATATTTCAGCGGCTAATGGCACTGTCAAAAACCTAGTTTTCTTGCTTGTTCGCATCCTTCCAAAGATTAAGTAATCTACAACGAGACCTGAAAGGATAGTATGGTGCAGTGAGGAATATGTTAAAAAGTGAGCTAAATAATATGATTGAATTTATATTAAATATTCTAGAAGTTCGGTTTTGTTAATGCTGATGGACCAGAAAGTGGGTTTTATCATAGCATCTGCAATTTTCTGAAAAGACAATTCATTATTCTGACACAAAAAATGGCAATGAGATATCGCTGAGGGTTGACAAAAACCAAGCTGCAGAGATATATCTATTGCCAGTAGTAACAACACTACCAAGCCAGCAAGATGCACGAAAGCTAAAACAAACTTGGCAGGTATGTACAAAATCCTCTTTTCAACTGGTAGCAAAAACATTAGTAACTAAGGTGATGGAAAGATCTATTGTGTAAATTATCAGATCATAATCATATTAACATAAGAGCATAAATAGGTTATAATGATAGGTGCCCAACAATCATGGAGACGTGATTGGTGCCAAAACAGAAGACTAACAGAAGGAGTATCACGAGTTACAAAGCAAACAAAAAGGCTATAATCACAAAAAGGCTATTATAGGCAAACTGAAGGAGAAAGCAACGTAAATATCACAGGTGACCATTCCATCAGTACATTTAATATTTAATACCCTCCCTTAATGGTCGTCATACAAACAAAAAAACTAAGTCTACCTGTATTGTGCTGGTCATCAAAATGCAAAGTGTGAACTCTTTTTGCTCAGTCTGTTCTGCTACGTGAGCACTTTGCTGAGATGCTTTCTGGTTAGACTTTTCATCAGCCAACCGCTTTCTGCAATACCTTTGTATATGACCAATCTTCCCATTGTAATGGCAAGTAAAGGACTTCTTGGAGCCCTCCTCCGAATCGCCTTGTCCTTTCTGCTGAGTGGACTTGCCTTTGCCAACATCTTTTGCAGTAAATGTTTGTTAAACAATAGATGACTCACTGCTGCTCCCAAATTGCTTCTTCCATTGGTCCTATTGCAAAAGCTTGTTGCACATCTCATCAAACTTCAAGTCAACATTGGTGGATGTAATGTTGAGCGTTTCGATGAAGTGCTCGTAGAAACGTGGCAAATTTTTCAAAGTGATTACCACCATATCCTCCTCTTATACTTTACAACCAATGGCCTCCAATTGATCGTGAATATTTGTGGCTTTCATCAAGTGCTCCTGCAAAGACACTTGGTCATCAATCGTAATACAAAAGAGCATATTCTTCAGAAAGAAAGCCCTTCCCTTGTCTGAGGTCTCATGAAGATCTTTCAAATGTTTCCAGATCTCCACAACTGATTTACCAGAAGGTATTTTTGGTAACATGTCATCGGCGATAGATAATTTAAGAAGCATGATTGCCTCTCGATTACTTTCATCATACTTGTCTTGATCCTTCCTAGCAGCAGTGGGACGAACTTCTGTACCGAGAACAAGCGAATCCAGACACCGGTATTCAAAGATGGTAAGCATCCTCTGCTTCCACATGTTGTAATTCTTTCCATTAAACCGTTGTGAGCTTTCCAACATAATATTGGACAAAAACGTCATCCCTCCCGTTTTCCAAAGCACAAAAAACGAGGTATCTTCTATGATGAGTTGGCAAAATACTGGACAATCACACAACTCTTTGTAAATTTTTGAAAAAAAAGTTATAAAAAACTCTTTACAAATTTTATTTTTCCATAAAATTGTCAAAATTGGCAAAAAAACTTTTTAGGCTGCCATGAAATATCAAAAAATCATGCGAACTTGGCACAAATTTCAAAGCATGAAAATTGAGGTAACAAAAAAAAACGAAGACCAACCCAGATGAGCTCTTGAAAAACCTTGAAGGAAAATGTAATCCAAAAAATTTTCTGACCTCAGATGACTTGTCAAAACCCTAATTGAGTTGGCAGAAAGCCCTAGGCAGCCATGAATGAACCAAATTGAGCAAAAACTTAGAAAATCGCGTCTAGCAGGGATGGCACAACTAGTGCACAGATCGCATCCATAAGGAAGGCAAGAATGCAGCCCAAAACCTCAAAAATCGAGCTCAAAGATCTTAGACTATGAAGAAATCACGACCATAGACAACCATAAGTCGTGCCCAGAAACAAAAAGAGAAACCACGCCACGAACAAAAAAACCCTCGAAGACACGCGTGCCTATGAATAGAAACACGAGCCGTCGCGCGGAAGGAGGACGACACATTTGTCGAGCAAAAACAAATCAGGTCGTGAGCATCAGAAACTTCCGAAAAAAAAATAATGTGAAATCACGTGTAGGAACAAATCGCGCCACACAGGAGATAAACAACACGTTTAAAAAAACGTCTTCAAAGGTTGCAGAGAATGTACGAAGCAAAACACGGGCTCAAAAACCCGTGACAAAAGGTCGCACGATCATAACAAATCGTGCTTGACGAAAATTGTGACCAAAAGAAAATGTCATGCCCAAATAACAGAAGGAAGAACGCGGCCTAGTAGAGAGTCGCGGCTTCCAAAACCATCAGAATCGCGCGACCTTCAGACAGGTGTTTTTAAAAAAAATTCTTAACCAAGTTCTATAACTCAGAGCTCTGATACCATATTGTGTAAATTATCACATCATAATCATATTAACATAAGAGCATAAATAGATTACAATGATAGGCGCCCAACAATCATGGAGACGTGATTGGTGCTAAAACAGAAGACTAACAAAATGAGTATCACGAGTTACAAAGCAAACAAAAAGGCTATAATCACGGAGACGTGATTATAGGCAAACTGAAAGAGAAAGCAACGTAAATATCACAGGTGACCATTACATCAGTATATTTAATATTTAATAAGATCAAAGTCACTAAATATCCTTTAAAAATTACTTCAGTTGCTGTCTCTACCAGCATTGTCATCAGATTGTTTGGATTTTAACCGGTGCATTTTTTAAATGCTCAATCCTGAAAGCTGAAATATTATATACTAATCACTGTGCAGATCCAGGGTTTATAGCAGTAGTACAATGCTAATCCAACATTCAAACCACCCTTTCCTTAGCGACTGCTAGTGTGAAAAGATCCTGAGACTGTTGGTTGAAGGTGCTACAGTCGATCCACCATTACAGCCACCAAAATGCTCATGGCAAAACCAAACCTTGTAACCAATTGCAGCGTTTACAGATCCCATTAAGCAAAATCAATACGGTTATTGCTTTGCAGCCTTATGCTTAGTAGTTTCCAATAGCCTGCTGTAAAAAGAATGAAATACATGGGAAATTTGGATTTTTCAGTAACTGGAGAAGATTTTGATTGGATGGTTCTTGAGAATATTTTCTGCAGCCTTTCTCAATAATGTTTGATCAATAGTATTTTTGCCTTATGTTTTACTCTTATATTCCTTAATTCCTCTTCCTCTTCCGAGTGAGTTTTTTTTCATGTGATTGTCAGGCACGGCTTTACATTTAATGGTTTCCCAGTCCTTCCTAATGGTTTTCATTTTTTATCCTTCTCAGCATGGTTTACTTAATGCGTAAATTTCTTTCATTATTTTCATCTTCTCCCATAGACCTTTTCCTACGATAGAAAGATTTCTTCGTGTGCCTCCACCTGGATCCTTTGTTCACAAATTTGCCTAACCAGCTCGATAACAATATGACCTTTTCCATGATAAATTCAGCTCTTTGCGAATATTTTTCAAGAGGACTTTATCCATAACGCCACCAAAGCAAGTTCGACAAAATCTCCAACCTCATCATCAATAAAAACCATCCAATGTCCAAGGCATAAATTAATCCCAATTAATCCGCTCCTACTTGAAGCCAGCCATTTAGATTGATGGAGCGAGGAAGGTGGTGACTACCATCAAAGTTAAATACAACACAAGTTTCACAAAAATCTTGTACATTAATTTAATCCAAATTCAATTATAATTGAATTACACCACACAAAAACCTTGTTCGAAGTATGATCATAATAGAACCTAAAAGCCTCCTCCAAAGAACCTTGTTATCACATATACCACAATAAAATTTACTAAATTGGGGATGTACTAAATTGGAGAGTACATCCCCATGGTCTACCTTTAGTTTCTAAGGTTGTCAAAATTTTTAAGACAAACAATTCCAATATTTTGTTGGCATTTTTGTTCACATCTTCATGCGTGAGTATAGAACAAATATGTCGAATAATTAGAAGGGAAGCTCTTGTAATTTTATTTTTTATTTATTTTCTTATCTTTCTTTAATTTGGATAAATATTTACTTACTACTTAGCTTAGATATGAGTGGTTTTTAGGGTGCTTCATGTATGGCAAACAAAAGTAAAGGTGGATCTCTTTGGATGCCCTCAAGGCAAAAGGGTGACACACTTTAAGGTAAAAAATTAAATGCTATTCAACAAAAGGTAGAGGTGGAGCAATGCAAATGCAGATAAGATCGAGGTTGATTTAAACAATACAAAGATTACGTAAATTAGAAAAGGGGAATGGCATTAACTCTCATGACACACTTTAATACAACTTGCAAATATTGATAAAAACATTTAGTTTCATTTCCCCTACACAGTCAAAAGAGATTCCAAGTCAAAAATTAGTAATTGCATTCAAAGCTACAACTACCAACTTAATGACTGCCTCAATAAGTTTATAGTAACAAGTAATATTCAACCAATAATAGCACAAAGATAGAACATTTCAACAATAGTTTAAAAGTAAAATAAATTTACTAAATTCTATTATATGAATGATATTAAATCTATGGTCTTTTTATCCAAGTGCTAAGAGTAAAAGATTGCTTGCATACAAACCAATGTCATTAGACAATTTTGTCCACTGATATTAAATTTAAACTCAAACAATCTTTAGTTAGGCTCCTGATAAGGATAATCATTAGTCTATTAATAGACCTTTTAGATCATCTAAAAATATATATTTACTAATAGATGTTAAAAATAACTTTTGAAGGATTACATGAAAGGAGACTATGGCATTGAGAGGATGGGCATTGTGCTGTTTCGGTCATTGCATGGATCACTTGTGAGGGTGCCTTCACCCCTCATGGCTCTTGTAACAATTGGAGACCCCATCTTTTGTGTGTTGTTTTGCGTCTGATGGTTTTTGTTTGTGTGGACGATCTGGTAGTAAGGGTTTACTTTTTTGTTTTTCTTGGCTTTTGTCTCTTTATTGATGTTGCTTCTTATCATGTCAAACTTGTTCTATGGTGGCATTGTGTGACTTTCTTGCTACAGGAGGTGGGTATAGCTCTTTTCCCACGCCATTGTTGATATGTGGATCCCTTTGCTAGGTGTTTTGGTCGATGCTGCCTGCATGGCGGCCCTTGGGGGTCCAAAGGACCACCCAAATTTGTCCTTTAAAGATGCTTTAAATGGAATTGAGCCTTTGGTGGGGCATGAACATGTAGTTAGTCAAGTTTCTTATGCACACAACTGAGGAATAAAAAAATGCTCAACTTTCATGGATTCGTCCTCAATCTAATGAATGCTCAACTGAGGAAAAAATACAAAGATTGCCCTATTGTGGTGATCAACCCTGATTCCATAATTGAGGAGGTTCTAAATTTATTGAAAAATACATTAATCTGCAAGTTCATGGGTCTCTATATTTCCATGGCTTTTTTGGAATTGTGTTAGGAAAAATTGGAACCTTGAAGAAATATTGAAATCATATTAGTTGTGAATGTGTATTTCTTTGTGGTGTTCTCTTGAATGGAAAATTGAAACATGATTTTTGTAAGAGGTCCTTATTTTCACAACCAGACATGGTTATTCATCAAACCTTGACATGTATAGTTTGATCTTATGGAGGAACTCCCCATTCACCTTCCTCAACTTCCAATAAAATTTTGGTGTCAAGATATCCTGGGAGACCCTTGGGCCCTTCACACCAAACCCTTGATAAGAATTTTGTAACCTTTGTCTGTCTTTATGTGGAAATCGTTTTGAACAATCCTCTTCTAGATTTGGTGGAAATTAGGTTGGGAAACTTAAATTGGATCTAGCAAATTGATTATGAAGATTTACCCTTTTGATGTTGTGCATGTCATGAATATGGGCACCTTCATAAGAATTGCCCAAAATTGGGCCCTAGGTCCTAGGTAGCCCCTCATGAGGTGTAGACAACCAATCTTAAGGAAAAAAGCAAGGCTCTTGTTCAGAACGAGGTGCTAGATTCAAATGGCTTCATTCCTTTGAAATCTCGATCCAAGGCAAGGAATGCAAATTGACAAAGTAAAATGGCTTCCAAAGCAATATCCAATAACATGTTTGATGTCCTTGAAAGTTTTGAGAATTTGGATTCAACGAAACATGAAGCCAACATGGTTAGACATAATTTAGTTTTCTCTAATTCTGATATGGCTTGCAGGAAGCAAATGGTCCTATTGAGAAAGAGGTGGAGCCTCAAGGGTACCTAGAAAAGGAACATTATTTATTCTTGAGATAGATTTCCAAATGGAGGAAATTGATGATAACATTGTGCTAGACCCTATGCATCTCTTGGGAGAAAAATAAGAGGGCAAACATAGGACCCCTCCTATATTAGTTCTACAACATAAAAACATCAAGAAAGGAGGTATTGAAAAGGCTATTAAAGCATGAAGAAAGAAAGTTCATGAGAAAGTTAAATTGACGGGGGATTCGTTGGTGGAGGCAAGTGTCATTAAGACTCTTGATTCTCACTTTCCTAATCTCCCAAATGATTGTTTTATCATGGAATGCTAGGGGTTTGAGTAGCATCCCTTGACAAAAGGCTGCTCAAGATCTTATCCATGATTATAGGCATGACATGGTTTTCATTCAAGGATCAAAGCTTTCAATTGAAGAAATGGAAAGTATCTCTTCTAGGACTTGGTGAGGAGGCCAATGCATATGTATTGGCACATTGGGTACTACTAGGGGAATGGCTTGCATCTAGAATCCTCATACAACCATTCTCTCTTAGTGGTTAGGAACTAGAAACTCTATTTCTCTGATTGCCTCCTGCTTCGAATCTTGTGAGATCTTGTTGCTCACCAACATTTATGCACCTACAAATTTTCTAGGTAAGGTCTCGCTTTGGTCGCACATCAAATTTATTCGTTCTCTTGTTCCTTCTCTTCCTTGGATTTTAGTAGGCGATTTTACTTCTATAATCAACTTCAATGAGAAAAGAGGAGGTTCTATGAAAATTGGCCCTTCCTCAGCTTTAATGAGGGATAACATATCTTTTCTCAAACTAGTGGACATGGTGCCAAAAAATAGAATCTTCACTTGGAATAATGGCAGATGTGGAGAGGACTCTATTTTCGAAAGAGTTGAAAGATTTTTGGTCTCTAAGCTATGAATCAATAACAATTAGATTTCTTATGCCAAAATTTTGGGTGAAGGGGATCTAATTATTGGGTTATCAAATCCTATTCCTCAATTCTTTATATCCCCAAGAATCCCCCTTTCAAATTCCAACTTATGTGGTTGCAAGATCTTGATTTGCATAGGATTATAATGGTTTGGTGGAAAGATGGGGAGCTGACTATTGGTGCAGCTATGCATTCTTTTTTTAAGAGGCTTCATTTGTCAAATTCAAGTTGAAAAGATGGAACTGATCATCTTTTGGAAATATTTTTCATATTAAAAATTATTTTCAAGCTAAGTTGGAGAGAATTACTTCTCAAATTAGAGATGAAGGCATGACTCAAGAGATTTTGAAGGAGGAATCTATTTGCTCCAAGGAAATATCAAAGTGGGAACTTCAAGAGGAGATTCATTGGAAGCAAAAATCTTGAATAAGTTGTCTCTAGGAAGGCAAAAAGAGCACCTCCTTTTTCATAACTCAATGAAGGACCACATATGTAGCAATTCTCTGGTCTCCATTACTTTTGCTCAAGGGGATCAATTAATTTCCTTCCAAGATATTATCTAAGAAGTTGTCATGCACTTCTTCCTACCATTTTTGATCAAGGTCTCCAAAATTTGGAGAGCGAGTGAATTATTCTTGATTGCATCCATTCCTTGGTCTCTAAAGACATGAACATTTCTCTCATGAAACCTATCGTTTTAGAGTTGGTGAAATTTGTTGTGTTCCAAATGAAGAAAGGTAAGGATCTTGGACTTGATGTCTTTCCCATTGAATTATTTTAGGAATTCTAAGAAATTTTGAAGGACAACTTGCTTGAATTTGTTTGTGAATCTTAGACTAATAGATAGATGCTCAAGGTCATCAATTCTACTTTCTTAATGCTTATTGCAAAAAAAGAAGATGCTTCCTTCATGAACTCTATTCGTCTTATTACACTCTGCAATGTCACTTCAAGATAATCACCAAAATTATTGTGAAATGTTTGAAGAAGTGATTTCCCCCTTGATCTCTATCGAGCAAGGAGGTTTTATGTTGGGTTGCCAATTTTTAGATGGTGTTGTGTCAGTAGAGACTATTCACTCTATGTATACCTCTAAGGAGAAGGCCATGTTCATCAAGCTAGATATGTCCAAGGCTTATGACAAAGTTAATAGGGGATTTCTTCAAAATATTATCTTTTGATTTTTGTCTAATTTGGGTCGACTAGGTCATGAGTTATGTGACATCCACTTTCTTCTCAATATTGATTAATGGACACTAGTAGAATTTGGCAAATAAATGACTATTCGACTAACACTTTTAGTCACAACAACTAAAGATGACTAAATTCTACTCATTTTTTGCAACACAACTATAAATGACTAATTTGATCATCATAAGTGACTAATTTGACTGTCAGGTAAAAAACACAACTAAATAATTAGTCATAGAAATCAAAATTAGACAATATGATATTAAAGTGGATAATTAAAAGAAAAATCGAATTGAGAGAGTGGGTTGTATTCTAATATAATATAATAATAATATATTATATTACAATACAATATATAATATAATATAATATATATAATATAATATGATATATATTATATAATAATATAATATAATACAATATAATATTATTTATATTATATTATTATATAATATATATAATATAATATGATATATATTATATAATAATATAATATAATATAATATAATATTATTTATATTATAATATATTTAATAATATTTATTGTGCAAGATAAGCACGACATTATGTATTCTAATTTATTTATTTTGGATTTCATTTCGAAATTCAATAGCGGGAAAAATAAACCGTGATCACCTGACTCATTCTTGGCTATAAACACATTTTTTAACCCCTACTATGCGTGTCGCATGTGTGAGTCAAAACCAGAAAAGTGATACCAACGAGGAAGAGTTTGGAGGAGCCAAAACTAATAGCGGCGGAGAAAGCAACAAAAAATGGTGGAACACATAAGGTAAAGGTTACCATAATGTAAAAACCTAAATGTGCTCATTATTGGATCTTGGCCGTAATTTTATTTTAATAAAAATACTCTAAAACCCTCATCGAAACCTTATTTTCAGGCTGCAACTCGCCAAATTAGAGAAGTGAAAGGTGAATACCAATGAGTAAGAGTTTGGAGGAGTTGAATGGAGGATGAGTGAGTAGGAATCTGATGACAAAGGAGTGCTCCATCGACAAAGAGGGTAGGAACGCTCCCCCCTATATCCCCCCCACTATAATAGTTGTTGGAGTTAGAAACCAATAGCAGTGGGGAAAGCAACAAAAAACGACGAAAAACGTAAGGATGCCATAATGTAAAAACCTAAATGTGCTCATTATTGGATCTTGGCCGCAATTTCATTTTAATAAACATACTCTAACCCTCGTCAAATCTTATTTTCAAGTTGCAGCTTGCCAAATTGGAGAGGTGAAAGGTGAAAACCAACGAGGAAGAGTTTGAATGTAGTTTTGTGTTACCTGGGGTTTATTGCATATTGTTTCAAGGGTTTATTGCTATCGGGTTTCTATTTCAAATAGTCTAATGTATATTGGTTGTCGAATGCACCTAGGGCATTATGACCTAGCAATGTTTCAATACTATTTTCTAACGGTTTGTTGTGACATGTATTTGAAATTGGTTGTATGCAGTTATGAAATTGTGTTTGATGGTTTTCCAGTTATGATAGTGTTTCAAAATAGTTGCAAATATGGTTTGTGTGATCAACCACCATGAACGCAATATAAGTTTGGTGAACTTTGATCTAGGGCTTCTTGATCACTATGAAAAAGTGATGAGCACAGTGTTAAAGTGTTAAAAAGATGAAAGCTTTCTTGAGTTTCAAATCTAATTGAAATACTCAAGAAATGAAGTGCAAATGAAATGGTCTATACAAATTCACTGTTTAACAGTGCATAAGCTGAGATGGATTTTTTTTGAATAAGGAGAAACACATTTTATAGTATTCATTGTGTTGCAGGTGCAAAAGTAAAGGTTCCTGAGTTTCAAATCCAAATGAAACTTTCAAGAAAAGAAATTCATTGATACAAAGTGATTCTCTATTTTTATGCCTTGTTGAATTCTTCAATTCTTCAATAAATGTTGTAAAATAGTCAATGAGACAAGTTGCCAATGAGGAACATCATTTATATGTTTTGACTTGCCAGTGAGGCTGTAACCGGTGAGGTTTTGATTTGCCAGTGAGGCTTAATGAAGTAAATTTTAAGAGTGTTTTTTTCTCCCTGTACAGGGTTTTCCACTCATAAATACTGTGTTGTGGCTCCTCTTAATTTGTGATTTGTTTGTGTCTGATCAATCATATTTGTTCAAGCATTTTAGTCTTCATTTCACGGTGCTTCTCTCAACATTTGAATATCTATGATACTTGAAGTTTATATGCACAAATTTGTGAGGATTAATTAAGTTAGATTTGATTTGTAACTTAAATCACTGATTCACCCAAATAAATGACTAAACCATGACTAAATAAATGATTACAATGACTAAATAAATGACTACCATGACTAAATAAATGACTACCATGATTAATAAATGACTAGTTAACAATAATCAAGGACTAAATTAACAACTAAATATACTATCAAATTGATCAATCAAAACAACCAATAAATGACTAAAAATGGTTTAGTCATGAATTTGGTCGCATTATAAATGACTGCCAATAAAATACTAATGGTCACGTGACCAAGCTTAGTCACATATATGCAATTTTAAGTTTTTTTAGTCATTTATTGTTGTTTTTGTACTAGTGGGAATTCGCTCATTTTTTAGCTTCTAGAGGAATTATAAAAGGATATATTTTATCTCCTTATTTATCCTAATGCTTGAAGACCTTGGATGATTATTAAAACATTATAGAGTGAGAGGGCTTATTCAAGGATATATTTGGAATCATAATCTCGACTATCATCTTCATCTCTAGTTTGTGATGATACTGCTCTTATGGGTCTAGCTAGGATAGGGGAAGCAACTAATTTCAAGAAAGTGTTAGACATTTATACTTTTTCTTTTTGATAAACAAATTAATGAGGAAAAGTCTAGCATTTTCTTTTTCACCACTTCTGCATGTATTCGACACATAATTGTAGGCATTCTACACTTCCAGATTGGAGCTCTACTTGTGGAGTACCTTGGAATCCCCCTCTTTGTTGAGAACCTCAAAAGAGACCAATGGAAGAAAATTTTAGATCAATTTTATATGAGAGTGATTTATTGGACTTCTCATTGGCTTTCCTTTGTTGATCATTTGACTCTACTAAAATTTGTCTTGCAAGCTTTGCCTATTTATAGATTTATTATTTTGTCTACTCCCAAATGTTTTCTTAAGGAGTTTGATGGTCTTTCTAGGAAATTATTATGGGCTGATAATATTGAAAAGCAAAAATGGAGTTTGGCTAATTGGGATCTAGTTTGTAGCACTACAAAAGTTGGTGGCCTTGGTTTGTGACAATTAGAGCTCAATTGTCAAGTTCTTGTTGCCAAATTATATTGGAGATGGTGCAAAACCCTTGATAAACAATGGGCAAGATATTTCAACTTATAATACAGGTGCAATGGATGATGCTGATATTCTATAGATAGAGTTAACTAGGAGAGATTCCATTATATGAAGCACTCTTAAAAGGGAGGCCTTGCTTATTAAAGGACGTTTATGGATAGCAAATAAGAGTAACAAAGATTTATTCTAGGGTGATTCTTGGGATAATCATCCCCTTCTTTTATCTTCGTTTCCTTAACTTCAAGTTCCTAGTGATATTTTCCAAGAAGCTGTATGGTCCAAAGTTGTTGATTTAAGCATTCCATTTAGTCAAAGAGACATCTTATTCAACAATGGAAAGATCCTCAAAGTTGGCCTGGCGGTGGATCGAAAGAGGACCATAATACTACTTTCTTCTACCTACGAGACCTTGTAGTTCTTTGGAGGAGTCATATAATCTTTCTTGGGGCCATGATACAAGAGGTATGTTTTCAATTTCTCTTGGTTATCATGTTTTAGTAGTGCGAAGGGCGAGGAATGTTGTGTTTCCATGGTGGTAAAGAATTTGGAATAAGTTTCATTGGCCCAAGTGCAAATTTTTCATGTGGCTCTTAAATCATAATAAATTTCTCACTTGGGAGAACATTAGAAAGAGAGGTTTCTTGGGGCCTTCCATTTGCTTCCTTTGTGGTATTCATGAAGAGTGTTCTAGTCACCTTTTTTTCTCAGTGTCCTTTTTCTTTGGAACTTTCGAGCTTATGGTGGAAGGTGTAGAATAGACCATTTATCCATGATACTTCTTTGGTTGAGCTTTCTTTCTTTTGGTCGCATGGAATATTGGTCCTTCCTTTATTTGTAGGCGGATTTGGCTGGAACCATATTGTCAAAATTTTCAAGGATGCCAAAGTAAGACCATACAAGTGTGGCTTAAAATTAAATGTATGAACAAAGAGACTATAGAAGCTAAATTCACTTCAGATGATCCTCTCACCTCTTCTAATCTACACCTTTTCAGTCTCTTGGTGTTATCTCTTCCTTCTTTCTCTTAGGCCAGGCTTGGGAGTAGAGTTCACTCATCCTCGAGGGTGCACAAATTTGGGAAGTGGTCCCCTCCGCCTCATGGCTTCTTGAAAATTAACATAGATGGTTCTTCCTAAGGGAATCTTGGTGTTGCTAGAATTGGAGGTGTTGGTTGTGATAGTAAGAGGGTGATTCAAGTCATTTTCTCTACTCATATGGGTATTCACTCTAATAATCAGATGGAAGCCTGGACGATTCTTCATGCTCTAATGTGAGTTTCTTCTATGGGATGGAGAAGAGTTATTTGTGAGACTAACTCTATGATTTTGGTTTCCCTTCTAAACAAAATAATTTTTCAAGAGTCCTCTTGGAGATTGACTTTGGTGGTTAAACAAATTCTTAAGTTTGACTCAAACTTTGATTCTATCTCCTTTATCCATATTCCCAAGGAATGGAATAAGGTGGTTGATTGTTTAACTAAATGGGCTTTTGAGAGAACATGTAGTTGGAATGTGAATGATTGGGTTGACTTGATTCAAGATAATGCTCAACAGTTTCTTAAGCTTCTTCACGATGACCAAGGGAATTGAATATTGTTGGATTGAATCTAGGAGACTTGAGTATGGTCAGTGTTTGATTTGTATGGGTTTGTTGTTTGGTCTTGTGAATACCCTTGGTGGACTCCTCTTCTGATGCTTGCTATTCTGACAATTTCTATTTGAAAGTTACTATGGTCTAGGGGAGAGGGGCCCATAGTGGAGCAGGGTCCAATAGTGGGGATAGAAGTAGTCCTTAGTGGGCCCCATGGTAGAGCATCTTAATATCCAATTGAAAAACAATTTTTATCCATAAAATACACACTGACAAATCATGTGATGCCACATCAATGCACCCATAAAACATGACTTAGTGCACCACTATCAGTCTCACTTTTTTTTTGGCCCTTTTTGGATACCTCGACAAAAAGCATGTTGATGTGGCATCATATTTGATGATGTGACCCTACAACGAAATATAGAAGCACATGAGTTGCCAAATAAACTGCTCTACAAAATTGGGATTGATTTGAAATTTCCACATGAGATTTTGAAAATCTCAAAGTTAGAGTGCTTCACTATGAACCCCTCTCCCCTACATATAATTAACTTTCTTTGTTTAATATATTATCTTTTTGCCAAAACAAATCTTTGAAAACAAGGAAAGTTTAAAATATTAATGACATTGAAATAGACAATCTTGATAGACAACTCTAGATGACAATTCTACAAAGCTTCTATGTCCAGAATATGACATCTTCTAGAAAAAACTTGAAAAGACATCTTTCTTCCACCAATTCTGAGTACTATGAAAACCCTTCTCTATCTTCTATCATCTCTTAAATCTTACAACACCAAACTTCGGTAATAATCCCCTTTGATAAAACACAAGCTCTGATAATTCACTTTGATATTTGAATAAAAAACCTTTATTTTGTTTATCTTGCATCAAACCCTAGAAGATCAACTGATACCTTTGAAATGAAACCTCTCAAAACTTCGTCTTCACGTCGCTATGTTTTTGGTCTTTGATTCCACTAAATTGGTGACAAAGTTGAAGAAGAAAGATGACCTAAAAACCCTTAGTGTTGTCCTTGAACACCTCTAATTATTTAATGATATCAAGTTTCCACAATCCATATCATATGATGTTGCTGTTTCTAGATTAGATTGTGTGAGAGTTTTTTGCATCAACGTTTCGAATCACACTCTGTGATCCATCATCAAGATGAAAGAGCTCAAGGAACGTTTTGGATCTCTCCTTGAGCTCTTTCATCCCGTTGGTGGATCACAGAGTGTGATCCAAAACGTTCCTTGAGTTCTTTCATCCTGATGATGGATCACAGAGTGTGATCCGAAACGTTGATGCAAAAAACTCTCACACAATCTAATCGAGAAACAACATCACCTCTAATTATTTAAAAAACCTTCGAAGATGAATCCTTATGGAAAATCTTTGTGGAGTAGATGAAAAGTCACTAAAATTAGGGATGATGACTTGCTGATTTTGATGAAAATCTTGTTTAAATTTTGTTGTTAAAACATCTTTTGCCAAAAGAATTATGATAATTTTGTGAATAATAGGGAACCCTCCCAATGAAAAGCATTGATGATGTGTCGAACTTCACTGAAATCAATGAGAATGATACCATTATTGAAGATTGGAAAACTTGTGAGTTCGTTGCCGTTGCAGGACTCAGGATCACACTTACTGCGAATAAAACCCGCCAATACATTGCTAATGTGTTAAAACTATGCTGTTGATATGACTGTAATTCAGTGCTCTGATGAAGACTCCTAATTGTGTTCTATTAAAGTAAAAATGGAAGTAATTGAAGCTTTATTTAAACAAAATTTTATTCACAAATTAGGCACCAACTCGATTGTTTATAACCGCTGCTTCCTTTTGCCTTTAATCGATTTCTGCTATTTTTAGATTGATCCGTCCTTCGGCTGATCGTTGCTATTCATAACAAACTTCTATTTTGAAAAGATATATGAAACAATCGCATAGACTCGATCAGAATTAGTTGGCCCTGCTAATAACATGCACCTTTAAACAAATCTTAGCTAGCCATAAACCCTAGTGTGCCTGATCATACAAAAATTAGTTTTGACACTTCAAAATTTGCACAGGCTACCTAAACGTGCGCCAGGGTAACAAAATGCAAGATTCGGTTAATTTGTCTCTACTAATTTGCAGAGTTTGATCTTTAAATACTGCCGTTATGTCCATCAGGCACACGACGTAACCCTAATATGCTGCCTTTAGTTTTAAACCCTTCCTTTCTGCTAATCAAGGGCACAAACACTAATCTGTTAATAGCAGGAGATTCGATTTGGGAAAAAGCATGAAGACAAATTAAGTCTGTTTAGTCTCCTGGACGTCATTAAAACCTTTCATTCATTCACTCCACCAGGACTGTGTGTAGATTTTTGTCCTTACAAACATGATATTTTATTAAATATTCAATTTAATTTAAAATAGATAATTAACTAGCACTTGCATTTAAAGGAGGTTCAATGATTATGTGGACATAAATCTATATGTATGTTAATATGTTAGAGAGTATGTGTTTGTGCATGGGTGCCATATGCTGCAAATTCTAGCTATGTGACTAGATTAAACAATTAATAATAGACTTGCTAAATAATGGAATAAAATAAATTTAGACAAATCTAGATTTTTTCCTTAAAGAAATTAAGTATTATCGAATTTTAAAATATTTGCATATACTTTAAAACATAAAACAATGCAAGTGAGAAAAGAAAATTGCCATCAAAATGACAAAAAACATTGCAAATGGAAATAGAATGTTCTCATCTAGTTGGAAAATCAATATTTATCTGACTTTTACCATTTCATTCAAACAATTCCAAACAATTAGATCATTGTTTGATGTACTTCAATACTAAAATCTAGTTCACATTTCCTAGTGCTTGTTCCTATCAATCATCATACCTTGTTACAAAATATCTTAGTAACATTGTTGGATAACCATAAAAAATATTAACTAACATTTAAATAATTAATCATGTCAAATAAATCACATGTTTAACAAATATGTACACGAGAAAGTGAACTAAATCCATATTATCACATAACATAATCCATCCAAGTCAAACAACCATGTCAAACCATGGGTCAAGATAAATATATCATAAAAAATAAGCATTTAAAAGAAGTTAAAATGAGAGATCTATCAATTTACCTCTAAACTCTTCATATTTCCTAGTGCACACTTTCTAATCTAAACTTCACTATATTGTCATGCATTTCTTGCATAAAAAAGATATGTTAAAATTATAGAAGTCCATTGTAATAATTTTATAAGGTTTAATTAGTGTTAAGATTTCTAGATTGTAATTGTGTGAGCATTTTTTTGCATCAACATTTCAAATCATACTCCATGATCCATCATCAAGATGCTGAGCAAAGAGAGCAAAAGTGAAAAATAAATACATGATGTAAAACATCAAAGTAAAATAAAGCTTTTTGGAACACATTAACAAGAACAAGAAATGAAAGGAACCACATAAGCTTAAATTCACACTAGAAACGTTGGTGCAAAAAAATGCTCACACAAATAAGAAATTTTAACACTAATTGATCATAGATTGTAGAAACCTTATGCTATTTTATAAGATTTACTAATATAATTTAATTAAAATAATATTTGATGTCACATATAACATCTAATAACTAGTATAAATATCATATTATGTTAAATGACAATAAATTTAATGATTTGTTAGATGATTGAAAATAATTATCAAACAATTTTAATATTTTTCATTTTTTTATAATCAAGAACTAAGTTTAGATTTGTGAATAAATAGAATAAATTTATTTTTATTATATATATTTTGTCTAACATCTCTATTGGATAGTCCTAGCCAAGTAGTATTCTTTCATATATTTGATTTATTTTGTCTATTCATAGAATTTCATGTCATTTTAATTAATAATGCTATCACTTCAATCTCCAATACATTAATTTTTAATGTCCACATTCTTCTTTCCAATACCTATTCTTCTCGCTAGCTTCATGTGACACATTTCACTTCTTTCTTGACATACGTTATTTTTTTTTTCTATACTAATAGATATCTCTCTCATGATTAATGATTATAGGCAAACAAATATACACATCCAATTTTTAATGCCCTTTTAATACAATATTCTATTTTGGTTATCAAAACAACCTCTAACTATCCTTCATCTATATTAAAATTTTAACAAGTTATTTTATGTGTGAAGATCTCTTGACTATTTTTCTTGCATGCAATAATAATAGAAACATTTTATAAGGCTAAAAAGCTTGGTTTTTCTTATCTATATTTTTTTATTCTCATGCCATTTTTATAGCTATTCTTTTTTAGACACTTTAGATAATATTATATTTTTCATATGTTATAACATGGTTTGGGTTGTTGTCGATGCCCTCGCTGCTCGGT